>CM032440.1:10756938-11956938 GCA_019049465.1 Dryas iulia moderata | reverse complement strand
ATGTGCCTCATTAAAGTCTAGTTAGAACTATAACTTAGGTAGGTAGGTAAAGATAGTAAGATAAAAGAAAAAATAGTAAGACATAGAAAAATTGGTAACCTCAACATGCGTTGGTTACAATAGTTATTTATAAAATAAAACTAAATTGCAATTAATCATATATTTTTTTATTGATTAAAGGAAGGCAAACAAGCAGAAGGACCACCTGATGGTAAGTAGTACCTTCTCCCGTGGAAATCCACCACATTACAAAAGTTGTGGATGCGTTGCCAACCTACGAACGAATCTCCTACCACCAAGTTACTGGGTTACCCGCCTTTTACGGAACGCTACCCAGCGATGGAGGGGAATTGTATTCTAACCCGTCCCCTACGGTTAGAAGTTTACACAACAACAAATAAAACTTTTTAGAATAATAATACTAAATGTTTATTAGGAAATTATTACTAGACTACTAATATTATAATACTGTTCCAACCTTTTGAAAATTCTCATATTATGATGAAAAATTTTACAATAACATTATTTATCTTTTTAGTTATCTTTTAGTTCTCTTTCAATTTTTATTATTTCTCATTGTGTACACAAAAATACGTATGTTCATAAAAAAGCATAAAATTATTTTTAAAAATAATTTATATACAAAAAGTACAATTAAAAATATTTTTGTTAAACGAAAACATTACAAAACAGAAGCTATTTTAGGCTATCGCATTGCAGTGTGACATCGTATGACGACTGTATGTATTAACTTTGTGTTAATACATATATGTCATGAATTCAAATTACAACTTGATGGAATGTTTAAATTTTCATTTCTCTGCTCTAATGACAAGATAAAACGCTACGTAAACGTCCGCCACTTTATAGGACATCTCAGATTCAGGCAGAAAGTAGAAAAGTAGTGTCTTAACACTAAGTTCTCTGTGCCTATCCTGCTATGCAGAAAAACGCATTAAGCTGAGTCTTAAAACGCAGCAACACTGACAAGTCGTGTGAAGATCACTTTACAAGCTGACTCAAGTGCGTGGGTAGATTCATTCATGTCAAACTACGCTTTGGACTGCGTCCAATTTTTCTAACTTAAAGGTTATAGGTAATTTACGTTTCAATAAATTATATTAATATTGTCTATGTTTGCCTATGTGCTTAATCCTACAGTTGTAGGTTCGATTTTTATTCGGGAAATGATTTTATTTAAGTTATTTTGATATCTCCATTCTAGAACTTTAGACAAAGCGTGGCGTTCAGTAGCTACTCAACACGCAATGTCTCGATTTCTCTCTGATTGCTGTTGCTCCTTAATTTCCTTTTGTTCAAGATTTAAACTTTGTACCTCTGCTTTGACAATATAAGAAAAAAAAAAAAAAATCTGTGGCGTAATATTTTTTTAAACAATATTAGAAGTAATTTTTTCTTATGAAACTAAATCGCTAATCGCTAATGACCAAGAGGACAGTATTTTGCACGTCTCGTTAAATTATAATTAATTACATTTAATTATTACTATTTTTAAATACTAATGTGTGCAACAAACATTTATGTGTTCTCAACACATAAATGTAAAAAAATAGTTTTTGAATTAACATTTCAACTTATCAAGAATCACGAAATTACTTTTGGGATAACAATGACAATAATTAGATTTCTTTCATTGAGAAGTAAGGATCAGCAACTAGGTTTGTTGGATTTTAAGACGAAAATCTTCTTTCTTCCCGTTTCTTTATAAATTCCAAGAAATGCTTAGTGCTACTTAACTCATCTCAGCCTACATGCCAAATTTCGGCTTCTTCCAGTAGTTCCGTATGTTTTCGACAGACAACCTGAAATGTCATAATTGATAAAATGAAACCACTAAAACTTTTGTTTTTTACAGAATACATAAACCCAAATTTATTCTTTTATTTCCGTAATAATTTTGTTAATTATAATCTTAATAGTACAATTGAAAAAAATTGGAATTCATTATATATTTATTTTAATTAACATAGAACTATTATTCGAGGAGTAGGATTATTTAACATTTCCATTTCCGTCACTCTGGTACCGAAGCAAACCCACCACTTTTACTCCAAAATTCTGAAAAAGTGAACCTAGTGTTAAGACACTCTGTTCCCCACGGAGTGTCTTAACACTAGGTTCCCTCTGCCTACCCTGCTGTGTGTGGGATACAGTGTGAAGCTAAAAAAAAACTATTATTTAGTCAGTAAGGCATATATTAAATACGTGCGCCATACTGGCGTCTTTATCTAACTTTTATTCCATATAAAAGATACATGTGTAATAAACTTATAAGAATTAATAGTGAAAATAAAATATTTATGAATTACGATCAAATTACGAATATTGAAACAAAGCAAAACAGCTTTACGCTTTTGCTCGCATGGCATAATGTATGGATAGTGCTGACAAATATTACCACTGTAATAAAAAATGGGACCAGTCGTGGCCCAGTGGCACAAGCGTGTGACTGTAAACGACTGGTTGTGGGTTCGATTCCCACTCGAGGAGTGGAAATATTTAATATTTCCATTTTCTTTGCTCTGGAGTCGAGGTAAAGCGCGGTGTTAAGTTCCGCCACTTAAACGCAATGCCTCCGAATTCGGCGGAAAGTGGGGAATGGAGTATCTTAATAGTAGGTTCCCTCTGCCTACTCTGCTAAAAAAAAGGAAAGAAAAATGTAAACTAGTGTTAGCCTGTTAATATTATGTAATCTTTATAAGGACAGAAATAAACATTTAAAAAATAGTTTTAAAATATGTTTTCGTGATTTTGTTGCTATCTGTGGTATTGGGATTTCGAAAATATATTTTTGAACACTAAAATATACTCGATTAAGTGAGTTAAAATAGTGTCTTTAAAATGAAAATACATTTAATGATAAAGCTTATATGTAAACAAGAGGCTTATATGTAGTTAACTTTGATCATTATATGTAGTATGTATTTAACTTAACAATTCAACAAGCTTTTTTTGACAATTTTAGATTTTTTAGAACATTTTAGATTTAAAATTCTTGAATACAATTTTTTACGGTCTCGAATAGTATGAAGAAGTCATTATAATAAGAAATTTACTTAGCAAGTCCACTCTCTAAGCCAAAAATACGATATTGTTTGCCTAGAGCACTAGGAAATAATAAAATATATGATATTTTGGCAAGTTAGGTCTATAGGAACGAAGATCACAAAAACGAGCGATATTATTTGTATTCCGTCTGCTTAAATATTTTTGTAAGCAATATCGCGAAGACTATGAAACAATAATTATTTAATAGAATACTAGCTTTTGCCCGCAGCTTCGGTTGTCTGAATGATATTTCTCACAGTTTGTTCAAAAATATTTCATTTTTCACGAACCTTAGTCAAACGATACGTTTTACTAAATTTTATTTCTATTAAATTAACTTAAAAACAACTAAAAACTAGCTAAGTAACTTATATTATTATCTTTTTATTATAAGCACGTTTTTTCCACATAGTGGAAGTCAGAGAGGACCTAGTGTCAAGACACTCCGTCTTCTGCTTTCCGCCCGAAATCGAGATATTTTGTCAATCTGTGACTGGCAGAACTCAACGTCGCGTTTTATTTTAGGTACCAATGTAAAGAAATGAAAATTTAATTATAATCATTTCCCCAAGTGGGAATCGAAACCACAACCATTGCTTTTACAGTTATATCATATTCCACTACGTCACGAGGTTCACGCCTTAAAATAAATATGAATATATGATAATAATTGTAAATTGTGAAAGCTAAAATGACTTTTAAACCACACCTGAAAACGGTTGGCTTTTTTCTATGCTGGCATTAACAATTTAATTAACCACCCACTCTTTGTAACCTTTCCAAGGGCTCATTAAGTGGGTAGTTTGATAATTAAGAATTTGGCAAAGACACTGCTAGAAATAGGTACCAGAGTTACCTAAGCTTACTTATTTCAATAAATAATCAAGTTGAGGTTTTTCATTTCATTGCTTTGTACGCGAATGACGAAATATATTAGTATACTTTTGGTCTATTATAAAAAGTTTACAGGCACTGGTTGTGGGGTTTGTCTCCACTGAAAAGATTATTTTAACTTAAAAGACTTTTACATATTTAGCAATTTTCATCAAGAGAAGTACAAAGTGAACTCTTAGGGTGTCTATGCCTTGTCTTTACACTGAAGTAAGCATAAAAAATTAAATAAAATATATAACTAAATCATTTAAACATTTTTAAAGTGTTATTAAACACTTAGGAAAACTGAAAAACACATTTAAAGAAAACGTATAAAAATTTTAACGCAGCGGGATTCGAACCCGCTTCTTATTCAGGAGGCGCGGGTTCGAAAGTATTTAATAAATAGCATTCTCTCTTGCCATAAGATTGTTCGTAGAATAATTTTTGGGTAGCAGAAATTTGTAAAAGTTTCTCTACAGAGATGCTAGCATCAAAAATAAGTTGTAATAAAGCGTATAAGAATTTCGACGCAGCCGATAGTAGAACGCATGGCTCAGTTGTGAGAGCGCCTGAACGGTATTCAGGAGGCGCGCGTTACTTTAATATTTTTTAGTTTAGTAAAATAGCAATAACACTACATATTTTGCGTACATATTTTTACTATTATTTAAATATATTACAATTTCAAAGGGCATATAAACAAATATGGAAACATTAAAACTTTTTATACTAAAAGACCATAAGTAAGTCCATAGTGTGCGCTTACGAAAAAACAAACACACAAATGTTAAATAGAATCCAACGTCAAAACTTTTAACTGGTTAGATATGATCTATAAATAAAGTCTTTAGTTAAATGAAAACTAAGAGGCTTTGTTCATATTTTCTATTCTACACTACACACATACTCATATGTGGGGCCAGTCGTGGCGCAGTGGCGCGAACGTGACTGTAAACCACTGGTTGTGGATTCGATTCTAACTGGAGGAGTGGAAATATTTAATATTTTCATTTTCTTCACTCTGGTAATGAGGCCAAGTGCAACGTTAAGTTCCGCCACTTAACACGCAATGTCTCCGAATTCGGCGACGGAGTGTGTTAACACTAGGTCCCCTCTGCCTGCCCTGCTATGTGCGGGATACAGCGTGAAGCTGAAAAAAAAATCAAGTCTTACACTACCAAATTTTGAACCACATTTATACAAAGTGGCAAACACGCTAAGCAACGTGTATTTTACGCAACAAGAAATCCACTGGCATAATAAAATAATTCTACAAATAAACTTGAACCCACGACCCTTGCATATCAGAAAATAAATTCCTTTTACCGCACAAAAACATCACTAGTTCTTATTTCATTATAAATCTTGTACGTTATTATACAGTAACCCCCCATTTCTTTACCGTGCCGGGGTAGAGTTACGTCGGACGGGCGCCATTAACTATCTCCACAACTATTATTTACAATACTAATTACGCCTCTTGGCGGTTAATTGCTTTGTTATTTAAAGATTCATTTTGTTTAATGCTTAAGTGATGTTTGTTACTTGTAGACAACGTTGTTTTTTAATGTGTGATATTTTGGTTGTGAAACAGTAATAATAATTCTTTGGCTCTTTTTTCTGTTTTACTTTTTTACCTATATGTACTAGTGTTACGGTCGATGGCAATATCATATTTTCATAGCGTGATTTTTTCTGATTTTCTCGCTAGTAAGTAATACTTTTAAGCAAGTTTATTAAACTATTGTGGTATTGTGATTATTGAATCTAAAATATATTCCATAACATTATTCAAAATATATTCTGTACTCGTTAAAAGACATAGATAAATTGGAGTTAAAATTATGAAACCCAAGAGGTAATAAGGGAAGAACTTAAGGAGCAAAATTGAATAATTTCATTTTTAATAAATATTTGCTTCACATTATTTGATACACATATACCTAAATCAAAGTTTATAACTATAAAATGAAACATACTTAAATACATTTTAAATGAAAGTCATTTTAAGGTTTAACTTTGCTTAAAAAAATTAAACATTAATTTTTTTTAAAAATAATGTGGGTTAAACCCACATCCGGTACTGGTACCGGCACTGTGCGCGTAAACACGTATCTAAGACAGCTCTGACAAAATATGCAGAAACACCACAAATAACCAACAGTGTATTATTAACTCGCGACAATATCGAATAGCAAACATCACAGCGTCAAATTAAGAAGAAATAGCAGTGAATAAAAGTTCAATTAGTGAAAACAACAGCTGATAAACTTCAAATTCGAATCATTCAAATCACTAATGTCATCGCTGAGTAAGTTTACCATAAACTTTACGACAGATTAAATAGCAGATCTATGTCACAATTGTAGTATTAATCTGTAGTGTTGCCAGTAATAAATATTCATATTCGAAAAAAAAATGGATCAAAAAATGGAATTGCTTCTAGCGAAATTAGATGAAAAGTTAAATAAACAAACTTTAACAATAACAACCAATGTCACCAACAACGTAATGCAAGCTCTCGATGAAAAAATGAAAAAACTTTTAGAAGAAAATAATATCTTAAGAACGAAAGTGATAAGCTTAGAACAGAAGATAGGATTTATGGAGAGAGATAAGAGGAAAAATAATCTTGTGTTTTTTGGAATAAAAGAAGAGGAGAATACGGAATACGAATTGGTAGACAATTTCAAAAACATTATCGCAGAGATGGGCGTGCAATTAGAAAATCAGGAAGTAGCTAAAATACATAGAATTGGACAACGTTCAAATAAAAACCGACCAATAGTAGTTTCGTTAACAACCTCGTGGAAAAAACACCTAATTAAGATGAATAAATTTAATCTCCCCCATGGTATCTATCTCACGGAAGATTATCCTAAAGAGGTTCTAGAAACTCGTAAAAAGCTTCAACCACTGCTAGAGGAAGAGAGGAAGAAGGGTAATTTTGCTTATCTGAAATACGACAAATTAGTGATAAAAAACACAAAAGATTCTTATCGAGAGAAGCGGAAAAGAGAAAAGACAGAATCACCAGAAGTACCACCAACAAATTCTAAAAAGAAACAAATTAAGAACACACGAGGGCCGAAGGAGGTCTCACCTACAAGTATTACACAAGGACCTGTAAAAACTAGCTTACTCGAATATGTAGTACGAGGAAGATCATCGTCGCTTTCAGAGCCAAAAATAATAAAAAACTAAAAAATGCCTCCCACACCTGGAACCTGAATAACACAAACTTAACAACACAATCAAGTAAAACAACAACACCTAGCACCCCAAGCCGGTTGGTCACCGTGGGGGAAGATGACCATAACCCTCCATTAAACAACAGCAGGAAATACAACATTAATAAATCCGAAAATATGAATAATGAACTGATAGATCTATTTAAAATCAAAATATGCACCTATAACGTAAGATCACTATCTTCAACGGCACGATTACTTGAATTAACCAACGCGTTAGATAAAATTAACTGGGACATAATAGGGCTTGCAGAAACTAGGAGGAATGGATGCAAAATAGAAGAATATGATAATTTTGTATTCTGTTTCATAGGCGAAACATTAGGACTCCACGGTGTTGGATTTCTTATAAGAAAAGCCTTGAAAAAAAAACATTGCAAGCTTTGTAGGTATATCGGAGAGGGTCGGCCTACTTAAAATGAAATTTAACGACATATCATTGTCAGTTATTCAAGTATACGCACCCACAGAAAGTGCTACAGAAGATGAAATTGGAAAATTCTACATGGATTTACAAAAAGCGCAAGAAAAAGCTGATAAGAACTTTTTAGTCATAGGAGATTTTAACGCAAAGATTGGGTACCCCCAGAAGGAAGAACACATGATAATGGGGAGATACGGATATGGGCAAAGAAATGCTCGAGGGGAAAGACTTATACAATATGCTTATGAAAACAAACTCTCTATAATGAACACATACTTTAAGAAAAGGAATTCTCGAAAGTGGACATGGGTATCCCCGGACCATAACACAAAAAACGAAATCGACTTCATACTGAGCTACAACACGAAAGCAGTGACAAACTTAGAGATATTAAACAGGATAAACTTTCCATCAGACCACAGGATGGTAAGATGTACAATTAACTTAAGAACACCTAAAATTAACAGAAAGTCATTTAAAGTCCCAAACAACATGCTAAAATCTACAAAAGAACAAGAAGTTTATATAAATAACTTAAGTGAAAATATTACAATACTATACGAAAAAACAAAGAACACAGAAGATGTACAGATCCTGAGCAACGAACTAGAAAAAATAATCACAACGTGTTTAAAACAAAATGAAGGAATAAAAAGAAAAGACAAAAATACAAATATTATAAGCAATAAAACACAAGAACTCATATCAAGACGAACGGAGCTCCTAGCTAAAAAAGAAAAGTCTAAAGAAATAAGACAAGAACTGAAAGAATTGTATAAAAAAACGAATAGAGCAGTTAGGCAAGACTACGAAAACCATAGAACAAGAACCATTGAAAGAAATATGACAACGTTCAGAAGTTCAAAAAGAGCTTATAAAGAACTAGCAACGCATAGAACCTGGATACAAGGCTTAAATAACGGAAAAGACAAAACACAAGACAGAGAAAATATATTAAAACAAGCTACAGCTTTCTATTCAGACCTTTATAGAACATCGCCTCAAGAAAAAAATAAAGTAGAGGAAACACAAAAGGAAGAAATAACTAAAATCAACACAACAATAGAAAGCCCATCGAAAAAACTACCCTTAGATAAAATAAGTGAATGTGAAATATCCCTTCATATAACGAAATTAAAATTAGAAAAAAGTCCTGGATCAGATAACATTACTAATGAAGCCCTAAAAATTGGAGCACCGTTTTTGGTAACCTACCTAACGAAACTATTTAATTTAATTATAGACAAAGAACAAATACCAAAACAATGGTGCAGCTCCAGCATAATTTTACTTTATAAAAAAGGGAATCCGCTAGACATCAACAACTATAGACCTATCAGTTTGTTATCTACAATTTACAAACTGTTTTCAGCGATAATTTTAAGTAGAATAGCCCCAGACATAAACAGAAATCAACCAATTGAGCAAGCAGGATTTCGTCCACACTACTCAACGATAGATCACATACATACTACAGAACAAATAATAGAAAAATATAAAGAGTACAATATGCCATTGTATATTGCATTTGTTGATTACTCTAAGGCATTTGATAGTATATCACATTCGTCTATATGGGAAGCCTTAAATAAAAATAAAATAAATGAAAAATACATAAATATAATAAAGAGTATCTATGCCAAAAGCGTAAGCAAAATAAAACTCGAACGACTTGGAGACGAATTTAAAATTGGTAAAGGAGTGAGACAAGGAGACCCTCTCTCACCAAAGCTATTTATAGCGGTCCTGGAAAATATATTTCGGAATCTAGAATGGAAGAACAAGGGTATATGGATACTAAATAAAAGGCTAACACATCTAAGGTTCGCGGACGACATAGCTATCTTCAGTGAATCAGCAACTGAACTAGAAAGTATGTTACAAAGCCTGGACATACAAAGTCAAAAAGTAGGCCTAAAAATGAATACGGTCAAAACAAAAATTATGACAAACAGCTCTAAAAAAACAATTATATTAGAAGGAAATCCCATTGAATATGTAAACGAATACATATATCTAGGTAAACAAGTATCATTTAAAATAAACAGTAACGAAAATGAAATAGATAGAAGAGTAAATATAGCTTGGAATAAATTTTGGGCTCAGAAAGAAATTTTAAAAGGTAAATATAGCTTGAAAATGAAAAAAATAGTAATGGATTCGTGCATCCTACCAAGTCTGTCTTACGCAAGTCAAACATGGGTATATACAGAAAAGGTAAGAAACAAAATCTTGTCTTGCCAACACGCGATGGAGAGAAGCGTCCTAAAACTACGAAGAATACAAAAAACCAAAAATATAGATATCCGCAAAAAAAACCGACATCATTGACGCACTCCACCATAGTTTAGGACAAAAGTGGAAATGGGCAGGGCACATAGCCAGATACCCTGACAAAAGGTGGACACTCCAAACTACCAAGTGGAAGGGTCCAATAGGCAAGAGGAGTGTAGGCAGACCAAGAAAAAGGTGGGTGGATGACATTAAGGAACTAGCAGGAGATAACTGGATGGACGTTGCAAAAAACAGAAAGGAATGGTCCAAGTTGGAGGAGGCTTTTACCCAAGAGGGACTGCATGCCAAAAACAATTGAAATTATGTTTTTTATTTTATTTGTAATTGTACATGGTGTGTAGATAAATAAAGCTTTATTATTATTATTATTATTATAAATTAAGATCATTATGCGTCATTTGAAGGCCGATAGAACCTAGTGTTCTAATATTCCGTTCTCCACTCACCTAATTTTGAGTCTCAAGGTGTAGGGAACATTAATGTTATTGTTCAAAGTTTAGGCCGAATCCACAAGCATCGCTTTTACATACACAGATCCACTTACAACATAGAACTAAAAATTACAACATAGAACTAAAAATTAGTTACAATTTTATAATAAGAATAAAACAATCTCTTTATGTTGATATTTTGTAAATTCAGTTGAAATTTGATTTATTTTTGTTTTTATTATCAAAAATATTATATTTTTTTTAGCTTCACCCTGTATCCCGCACACAGCAAGGTAGGCAGAGGGAACCTAGTGTTGAGACACTCCGTTCCCCACTGTCTGCCGAATTTGGAGGCTTTTCGTGTTAAGTGTCGGAACTTTAAACCGTGCTTCGACACCAAAGAGAAAGAAATATAAATATTACATATTTCAACTCCTCAACTGGGAATCGTATCCACAACCAATCACACATTGTGCACCTGCGCCTCATATTATATATCGATAGATTAATAATCGTTATTACTGTATTACATTATTAACATATTACATACATCACTAGTGCATGCAGAATTGTAATCTGTATACGTGTTTTGATAGATAACATTCACGATGCTTCGAAATTTCGTATTGCTTTCACATTAATGAAAATGTTTACTCTTTGATCTGGCAACACAATGAAATATTGGTTAATTAACTTATGTTGCCAACAATGTATAGCAAAATATTTTGTTAGAAAGTCATAATATTTACATACATACATATATGTAATTTTTAGGAAGTAGATAATGTAGGAAGAGGGAACCTAGTGTTAAGACACTCCGTTCGCCACTTTTCGCCGAATTCGGAGGCATTGCGTGTTAAGTGGCGGAACTTAACGCCGCGCTTTACCTTTGACACCAGGGCGATTTCTACTCCTCAAGTGGGAATCGAACCAACAACCAGTTTACAGTCACACGTTCGTGCCACTGCGCCACGACTGGCCCCTATGTAAATATTCCAACTATATCTTTATAGTAGATATTCAGAAGATATTTAAAGCATTCTTCGTTAAATTCTTCGTTAAATTCTTCGTTCTGCTTCGATAAAATTATGCCATCTATAATATGCCATAGGTATATAAGAAGTTTACTAATAGGTAGTAGTAAATTGTAAAAATCGTACAGAAATGTCACTGTAACAAAATTTTAATAGAAAGTTTAAACACAGAGTTCAAATTATTTTTTTTGAGCATTATGTGTTGAGTAGCTTAGTGATTTTCCCCGTTGCATAGTATGGTAGTCAGAGAGAATCTAGTGCCGAGACACTCGGTTCTCCACTGCACACATACCCACATAAAACCAGCTAGTGTCAAATTAAAACGACTAATACTAAATAAAAATCGAATGAATTAGACTAACACGTAAAATCGAATGAATTAGAACCTCAGGAGATATTTAAAGAATTCTTCGTGAAATTCTTGCTTCTGCTTCGATAGATTTTGAGTAAATCAGGTAAATCACTCAAAAAATTGATTGCTAGACCAATCTTAGATTTTTGGATTAGGATCGATTATTGATATTGGGCGTAAGTCTTCGTCTCATCCTCTAAGGCGAAGGTTGCCTAAAAGTCTTTAACTCTAAGTATAAGTGTCTTCTTATTCTAAATTTAGTATTCTACGTTACATTTTAAATAAATAGGTTTTGACTAAATATATTTTTTTAAATGCATTTGAAATTGGCATGCCTTCATAAGTTAACACTATGATAAGCTTAAAAATAGCTCAATTTCTCGTAAATACCTCACAGAATACAACAATTAGTCAATATTCTCCCACTAATCCTATTCTAGTGACATTACCTCCACACTGTAGTATATAGCCGTAGCATGACATGACCCATGACTCGTGTCACACCATACGTGACTTGCTTGTTACTAAGTACACGTAATATCATTTCTCAGGATACCTAAGACGACGTATAAAAGGAATTATGATTTGTTGTGTAGTATAGATTAGAATAGAAATGTAAGTAATGTTGAATAAAATGATATAATTACGCTTTTAAACATTTTTAAAGCGTTATTCCATATTTAGGAAAATTGAAAAAAACATTAAAGAAAAACCTATAATAATTTGAACATAGCGGGATTCGAACCCGCGCCTCCTGAATATCCTCCAGGCGCTCTCACCACTGAGCCATGCGTTCTACTACACACTACGTCGAAATTCTTATACGCTTTATTACAATTTTGCGGGTTCAAATCCCGCTGCGTTCAATTTTTTATATATTTTCTTTAAATGTCTTTTTGATATAATTATGTTTTATGGTTCTGGCTTTATCTGGCTGATTTTATCATCCATAATATAATAAAACTGTTAACAGGGTTAATTCTACATATTGAATATAAACTAAAAAAAATAACTCTAGTAAAGTTCATATAAGCAACAAAAGCCAAAATAGGACTTTTAATTTTTTTTCCATCTGTCTGTCTGATGTTCGCCTTTCACGTAAGACTTGCACGATCTGACTGAAAATATGATCTTCGTATGTTCGATTCCCACTCGATTGTGTATGATTTTCGAGTGGCAATTACTTTTGTTTTTCCGCTTTAAACAAAGCACTATGCCACTGTACACTCAATGTCAGAAATTCCGACGGAGGGAAAAACAATGGAGAACCCAGTGTCTAGTGCTCTTTTAATCTATTTTTCTATTGTTTTCTTTAAATTTACTTCATGTTATTATAAGCCCCGTTGCTTAGAGTTCTAGAGTTATGAGTATATATTAATACTAGCGGCCCGCTCCCGGCTTCGCCGCGTGAACTACATAAATATTTTGTTATATTGCAACCTTTTTGAAAAATAAAGCAGCTTATGTTTAACGTTGGATTATCAACTATATATATTGCAAAATTTATAACAATCGGTCAAGTGGCTTAGATTTTTCATATAAAGTTTCAACCCCTATTTCAACCTCTAGGCTACTGCCTATGTCAGTCATTCTTACTACTTTCATTCTAAATTTCATCCAAATCAGACCGGTAGAATTGCCGTGAAATCGTGACAGACAAACACACAGATATTCGCATTTATAATATAAGTATGGATGGTTTTGTTTCTCTACTACTAGATGACTAATACCTTATAAAACGACAACACTTCCTTTAAGCTGTAATTCTTAAGGGAACTGGTGCCTCTAATATAAAAATGGTCACTTTGGGCCACCCCCTAAGATACCAACGTTTGCGGAGTTTTATAATTTTTTTAAGGTATGCAATTTTCTTGTAAATTATTTTCATCTAGCTGACTGGTATTAGACTGCATTTGTAATGTAAGCATACAAAAACGTGGATTTTACAACAAATCTTTGAAATTGATACCTATCAACTCTCGTAGAATATTGTTTAAGTGCATTTAAAAATAGCCACTTAAGCCTACAATCTGCAATGGACTCCTAACAAGTGCTGGTAACAGTGTACTCAAAAAATACTATTTTATCCGTAAAATAGCTTCAGTCTGTAAAAAAAAATTTTAAATAATTAAATAATTAATAAATTCTATGACTAACCTAATGAATAAATCTATTATTTACTTTTATAAACTTCAAATATATTTTCATTTTAAATCCTCCCCTTCTATACCATTCTATAGATTTTTTTTACTCGAATTTAAACTTGAATATATTTTTAATTTAATTATTAACAAAAAGATTCCTTTAATAAAATAATCAGCCTTGGACTAATCGTATTGAGAGTTTAATTAGCTTAACAGAATCAGTATTAACTAACGGTGACTGATCTGCTTTCAAATCCCCATTTTCCTTGTAACCATTATTTCAATGTCAGTATTTTACTAACAAAATTTATACATTTATACATTAAAGAATCAAAGTAAGAACGATGTTTAAATTTAAATATATTAATTAAATTTAAACATCGTTCTTACTTTATTTGATACTTTACTTTGATACTCATATTATTTATGCAACGCATAAAGCAAGCTGAAAGACATCTTTTTTAATCTTCATTCCAGTGGCAAAAATGTCAATAATATTTCTTAAGTAAATCAAAATCATATGAAATATAAGTTTATATTCAGTTCACTTTTTTAATTATGGCCCTTCAAAATTAAGTTTATAATTTATATTACGTAGCCGTATCTACACCAACTTCTGTTTCAAAAATTGGCGGGCATTGTAACATTAGCACAGATTATACATATTGTATATTTCATGACATTTTTTGTATATTTTCAAATATTTACTATAAAAAATCTTTTAGTATTTATTGAAACATTAGAAAGCCTAATATTTTATATAAACGTTTTGGTAAAACTATAAAGAACTGAACATTTTTAAAATAGAGATAATAGTTAAATTACCATAGACAACAATGTTAAATGTAGCCGTCATGTCAATTTGACATTCAAACTTTGTAAAATCATCGCGTCCCTGTGTATCAAAACTGCCGGACGGCTTTTTAAATAAATAAAAACTTTATATCTGAAAACTGAAATATGGTGAGTAAAGTTAACACTATTATTAGTAACATAATGTTTGAATTGAAAATCATTGATTGTTAAAATACTAACTTATTTCGAATTGTGCCTTGTCATTATAATGGTATAATGAAATTTCTTTTAAAATAGATGAAAAGAATCATTATCTCAATTAATCCATTTTCCTTTTTATATTCTCTGACCTTGTTTTGTTATAAATTAAAATATACATGAAAAAATATGAATATATTTGACAATTATTAACCTACAAAATATTTTATAAAAACAACTTATATTTCAGTTCCGTAACCAATACGACAGTGATGTGACAGTATGGAGTCCTCAGGGACGTCTCCACCAGGTGGAATATGCTATGGAAGCCGTTAAACTAGGATCGGCAACAGTTGGCCTTAAAAATAAGCAGTTTGCAGTGCTAATAGCACTTAAAAGGGCTGTTAGTGAATTATCTGCGTATCAGAAGAAAATTATACCTATTGATGAGCACATTGGAATTTCTATTTCTGGCTTAACAGCTGATGCTAGGATGCTTAGGTAATATTTTTAGTTTCTAGTTTTTTTATAGTAGGGTAGTCAGAGAGAACTTAATGTCAAGACATTTTGTACTCACCTTACAGCCCAAATTTAAAACATAAGGTGGGAAACCTGTCGACAACTATTGCACTTACAGTCAGACATTGCCCCACTGCAACTCAAAGGCCTAAGCTATTTTTTGTTTAAACAAATATAAAGAGAACAATTTTGTAAGTGGTTAGTGCTGTGATATTATTATGAAAAAAACTAACTAAATTTCTACTCTAAAGAAAAAAAAATGTTATACTTGTAAATTAAGATAAGCTATTTTACTCTTTCAGCCGTTTCATGCGTACTGAGTGCTTGAACCACAGATATGCTCATGACGCACCAATGCCTGTTGGCCGTCTCATAGCATTAGTTGGCAACAAAATGCAGATCTGTACTCAGAGATATGATAAAAGACCTCTTGGTGTTGGACTGTTGGTAGCTGGTTATGATGTAAGTTAACTATTTATTAAAATGACAATTTATTTACAAAATGTGGCCAGTCGTGGCCTAGTGGCACAAGAGTGTGACTGAAAACGACTGGTTGTGGGTTCAATTCCCACTTGAGGAGTGGAAATTATATTTCAATTTTCTTCGCTCTGGTGTCGAGGTAAAGCGCAGCATTGAGTTCCGCCACTTAACACGCAAGCCTCCGAATTCGGCGGAAAGTGGGGAACGGAGTGTCTTAACACTAGGTTCCCTCTGCCTACCCTGCTGTGTGCGGGATATAGCGTGAAGCTATTAAATTTAATTTAATTAATTTATTTACAAAACGTAAGGATTGTTAAGTATTCATATGTAACATGATTAAAATACATTTGCTAATATAAAAAGCTTAGACTAGCTGGCATATATTTTGTAGATGTTCTTTGACTTGAGTTTTATAAAAAACATTGAGTAGTTTATTACAATTAATAATTTGAATTCAAACATAAACTTGAAAATTACAAAAGATGTTTTGTTTTTTTTATTTCTTTCACTTGTATTTATCTCTTACTTGTAATGTAAAGTAAATTAATTTAAAAATCCAATAACCAGAAAACTATTTTAAATGTTTTCTTGTATTTTCTCTATCTTAATGTTGATATATCCATTGTATATGATAGTCATAATAATTAGTCATGTTACCTACTTTACTTTTATTATAAAAGTAGGGTAGATTCATATGACATGTCTAAGTCATTAAAAATGTGATTTTGGAACTAAAATGTGTTTAAATATAATAACATCTTTTGTTTTCTATTTTTATTAACAACTTTCGTTTTATATTATTTTATTTCCAGGATCAAGGACCACATATTTACCAAACTTGTCCATCGGCTAATTTCTTTGATTGCCGAGCGATGGCAATCGGAGCGAGGTCTCAGTCGGCTAGGACTTACTTAGAGAAGCATCTTACTACTTTCATTGACTGTGACTTAAATGATTTAGTTGCGCATGGTCTTAGGGCTTTAAGGGATACCTTGCCGAATGAAGTTGACTTGAACAATAAGGTAAATAATTTATTTGTTGTTTAAAAATTTTTTTTTGTTTTTTTTTGTGTTTTCTACTGCATCACAGCAATCTGTTTGAGAAACAAAAGGCCACTATTTTGTTTGGTACATTGTAT
Source organism: Dryas iulia moderata (assembly GCA_019049465.1). Lineage (NCBI taxonomy): Eukaryota > Metazoa > Arthropoda > Insecta > Lepidoptera > Nymphalidae > Dryas > Dryas iulia. Next base: position 11,939,932 of record CM032440.1, on the reverse strand, counting down.
CTTTTAATGGTTTTTTATAATTCTCTTGGAGATATGTGTATGTATGTATTTCATAAGATTATGAATGTCTTATTCCATACTGTTAAATCTTAGTTGCAAAGTTGGAATGAATTGGAGACCTTGATTTCCACTTAGTCTAGAAGCTAGCTGATTTACATGTTTTGAGTCGTTTCTGATAATTGTTACTGTAAGCTAGGTAATCTCCTGTTTAACAGATGGTTCTTTTATATCAAGATATATTAATTTGTTACTAATATACGAGGGGATGTTAAAAATAGTGCTCAGTATTTTGGTTTGAATTCATACTAGTGTTGTTATATTGCTGTTGCTGGCTATTCTGTGTTATAGTGTTTGATTTTTTATAAACAAAGTTAGTTGTTGCAACTGACTTTTGAGGAATGGAAATATTTGTTATTTTCGTTTTCTTCATTCTGGTGTCGAGGCAAAACATGGCAGTAAAAAAAGGCCTTCAGGCATTGCTCAGAGCGCCTGAACGGTATTCAAGAGGCGCGGGTTCGAATGCCGTTGCGTTTAAATTTTTATACGTTTTCTAAATGTCTTTTTCAATGTTCCTAAGTGTAGAATAACACTTTAAAAATGTTAAAAGTATGTGGCAGTAAGTTACGTCACTAAACAACTATTCCTCCAGTGTTTATCGGAGAATTGGGGAATGGAGTGTATTAACACTAATTACCCTTTGCCTATTCTCCTGTGTAATACAGTGTGAAGCTAAGAACTGAGGAAAAATTAATTACTACTAATAATAATAAAATATACACATTAATTCCAGAACGTATCAATCGCCATAGTTGGCCCCAAAACGCCTCTCCAAGTGTGTGAGGAAGCCGAGTTAGCTCGTTACCTTGGCCTAGTTGAGGGTGAAGAAAGACGTGGAGGTGGTACTGCCACTGGAGATGCAGCTGATGCGGGGGACGAGAGGGAACCACAGGTATTTAGATATTTTTATTGTTTATTTTCTCTTTTTAGTTTTTTTTTGTGTAAAGTAGGCAGAGAAAATGTAGTGTCAAAATACTCCGATTTATCTTTTTTTGGTATGTTTGGTAAAAAAAGTTGTTGGTGCAAAAAATATATATTGCCACTTATTTGATACTATAAACAATAGTCCATGTTAAATATGATTGTTTGCATAATATTTTTTTTTATTAATATATGATTTAAAGTTATTTATTTCTCAAAACAAGTTGATACAGTTATTTACATTGAGAACATTAAGTTAAGTTTACTATAGTTTAATAGTCAGTATAAATATTCCTGCAAAGTTTTGATCTATGAAAAAATGTAGAAATAAAGGAAGTACTGGGTACTTTTAAGATATTATAAAGGTTTATTTAGGAAATTGAAAAAGACATTTAGAAAACTTCTTGAAAACCGCTCTGACCGCATGCGCCATGCGTTCTACTACCAGCTGCGTCGAAATTCTTATACGCTTTATTACAACTTATTGTTGTTGTTAGCATCTCTGTAGAGAGATTTTTATAAATTTCTGCTACCCGAAGATTATTCTATGAACAATAATCGTTTAGCAAGAGAGAATGCTATTTATAAAATACTTTTAACATTTTTAAAGTTTTATTAAGTGCTAGTTCACACGTTTAGAAAATTGAAAAACAATTTTAGAGAACTGTAATTTAAAATAAAACTGATAAATATTGCTTTTCTGTTGTTTTCTCTATAGAAAAAAATAATTATATCAAATTTTAAGCTCTTTAGGCTTACTGTTTTTTATAAAATTATGATAAAAGATTATATTTTCTTCCACATATTAATTTTAAAGATTTGTTTTGTAAATACAATTTATTTTTGAAAATAATATTTGCCACTAAAAAGTACTATATAGATCAGTAATTTCTGATTAAATGCAGTTATAAGTTGGTTCTTCACTCTTAAAATAAGTCTGAAGAACGCTTCGTAGATTGCTTAAAGTAGTGACGTCTTATAGTGAACGTGTGGGTTGTGGGTTCGATTCCCACTCGATGGTGTGTTTATATACTTTATTTTGATTTCTTCGCTCTGGTGGTGGATGGAAGATAAAGCGCGGCCTTAAGTTCCACCATGTCTCAATATCGAGCGGAAAATAGAGAATAGTGTCTTGACACTACTCTCTGTAATTACTTTGCTAGGCGCTTAGAAACACGAAACTGCCTTTTTTTACTTAAAATAGCACATAAAAAACTAAAAATTAGAAATGAATAAAGTTAATTTTTATTAAATTCTTCTTTGAATTAATTAAATTTTGAAGTTAGTGGCGAAACTGAGACTATGAAGGTACAGATAACAATTTATATTTTTTCAGTTATTACATAATTAAAAACATTTTATAACAAATAAAATTTTATTTTTGTAAAATAGTAATTTGTAAATGAATTTGTTTACATTTGTAAATACAAAAAGTCGTGTTCTGAAAAGTTTATATATCTGTTTAAATTATATTTCATATATAAATAACCGTACCATAGATAAAACATATCTGATATATGTATGTATGTATATACTATATATTTTAATTAGTAGGTGTTGTAGGATGCAATAATGTAACTGATGGTAGGAAATCGTTTGATTCGTCACTATCTGTCGGAATATCGGCCATAGTTGTTCGTCTATTCTTATCTACTTTAATAACACTTTGAGGTAATTCCTCTAAATTTGAAAAAAAAGCCCATTTCTCGTACAAAGCTGCCGCTACTACTGTAGTTTGGTTACTTTGTAAACCCTCGATGTCTACAGTAAGAAATGCTTCCTCGATTGATGATCTCACGATGCGTTGAGCGCCTCGTTCGTCAAATGTCTCGTTTCTTGTTTTCGCGTCCAAAGCCATTTGCAAGAATCTCTCCCATCTTGGTTTGTAATAATAATGGAATAGCTCAGCCCACTGCTTACAAGCGTAGTCAGATATTTCCCCATTCGGTCCCCATAAAGTTATCTGATTTCTAGCGTTTAATTCGTATATATAGACTTCTTCGTTCCCCGAAGCCATTTGTCTTGCATCGTTTCGCCATTTTTTAATAGTAAAATCATCATTTGTCGCCAATATATTTTCCATGTCGTTCATCACGTCTAAAAAGCGGCTAATTGAGAAATTGAAGACGATGTTGTTTGAGTAGCGGTCTTTTTGTAGGTTCAGATATAATTGTTCGGCTCTGTATTGTAGGGCTTGTCTCGAGATGTCTACCAAGTCGTGGAGGAATCCCGCGCTGTTGCAAACATTGTCATTGACGAAAGCGAACACCTTGTACGCTTCAAACAGATCGTGGCTTTTGTACCAAGCCCACGGCCGTATGTTGAAACTAGGTCGCCGCGTCACCACGTATTTGCCCCTCATTCTATTGAGACCTTTGAAATTATATACACTTTTTAAAAGGTACCTCCAAGCGCTTGAAGTGGCGTTGCACCCGTATCTTCGTTCTGCGTAATCGCCTACCCACTGTTCCAAGTCTTCTACGGGACGCTTCCGCCACGCCGATTCTAACATCAAATCGTAAACTACGTAATTCTGATTTATGCCCTCAGGTGTAAGGCCTATACCAATCATTGTGCTGTTTGTGAGAGTTCTCGCTTCATACACATCTTTGTTAATCGCTTCCATGTTTCCGAACATTCCCAATGTACCGCCAAAGTTGTGTAGCATACACCAAATAAACGGCTGACCATAGTACATTTTGTACAAGTCGTATTGAGGCCACTGTTCTGCTTGTAAGTCGAGCAAAAGCATTCGACCATTCGGCACTGAAGTGATGAATGACTGCACTCTCTTTAAAGGCCACAACAAAGGATTGTGGACGAACATCCAGTTTTGAAGGAGCCACACCGCGTCCTTGTCAACTTCTGTCAATATCGAATATATGGATTTGGCAGTTTCCTGAACCAACGACGTCGACCACGGCTCCACTTTAATCTCATTGAACGGATCCGCCGTGTAAATGTGTGAGGTGCCGATACTAGCCGTTACTTCGTTTAAAAACATTTTACCTATTACTTTAAACTGGGGTTCCTTTGGATCCATGAACAGGTTACAGCAGTAGTCATCACTAAATTTGTTCCATTGTTGTACTGAATATAGCGTTACGTTTGGAAAGATTCTTTCAATCGCTCGTGGCACGTGACCATTAAATGCGGGTAACACGGGCACCATACCAAGGTGGTACATGTAATCGATCATTGATTCTTGGAGTTGCTTTTGCCTATTAATCCACGATTGTGGTAGCGGTCCGCCCCAGCCGTGGACATTCCCCATGCGAAGCCAAGCGAGAAAAGCTGGCCCTGTAAAATGCTCATTGATCTCATCTTCCGTCATACCCAATTGCTTGTAAACCTTCGCCCATGCCGCCTCTTGAGCGACTGGTGCTAGCACCAAATTGATACCATTTAAAGCCATCCATTCAATATGGGAAGTCCAGTCCACCTCGTTCCACCATACAAAACTATAAGAAGCGGTACAAACGTTCTGATAATAACGAAATCTATCATTTGCTATCACAACTTCGTCAACTTCTGGTAACGGACTGGGTATAGACACTTGCTGGACTTGCCACGCGATCTGACTCTTGCAGTATTTCTTCAAATAATAATTGAAGCCCCACAAAGCGGCTACTCCAGTGCTCGCTCGGATCTGAAGCTGCCCGTTGACAGTTCGTAGCGCGAACACGTCTTTGTGATCGTTGAATAGAATAGGATGCACTTCGACTTTCACAGAACCATAATATTTACTTATTATTTGAGTAGCTAATTGCTGTTGCTGTTCTGGTGTGATTTTTGTTTGTAATTTGACTGGGTCTAAATAATCTAAGTTTAACGATTGTGAATACGAAATAATATTCAAAATTATAATAATATTTAACGCGCCCATCTTACTCTCTCGCCGGACTGACTGTAAATGAATGTTTGTAGTCGACTTTTGACCTCTGATCTTGATAGAAAGATAATAGAATTACCGGCGGTCAAATTCTGAGAACTTAAGAACATTATTGTTGTTCAGTTTGTATACAAGTAAATATTATTTTTCTTATCGTGTGGATATTATTCGTGTAGGTATAGTTACGAGCTCTTGTGGTTTAGTGGGACAGCGTTTCACTTTAAATGAAACTGGTTATGGGTTCGATTTCTTCTTGAGGAAATTTTTGTACATATTTTCATATCTCCGTTCTGGTATTATAAAGCGAGGCGTTAAGTTCTGTCACTTAACACGCATTGTCACGAGGTCGTGTAAAAAGCGGAAAAAGGGTTTTTTTTTACTATGCTCTCTCTTTTCGAACTTACTGTTTTCGTGCTATGCGAAAAAAGTGGAATGCTGAAAAAAGAGATTAATTCTATATTTACTTACATTTATAAAAGATAAAGAAAATATTTCTATAAAAAGATAGATAAGAAGATGAAATAAGAAAAAAAATAAAAATAAAATAAAACTAAGTATTATTCAGAATAATTATAATTGTAATATTAATGGATCGCTGTAATAAACTTTTCATTAACAGATGACTGATCTGTACGTACTATTTTTTTTATTTTGTTTACGTCACTACTGACATATAGGCTTTTTTTAAATATTCTTCCCTTTTTTATATAAATTACTTTTCTTTTCTTTTATTTAACAATATTAATACATAAAACTAAGGCTTATAAGATATACGATAAGAGGTTAGGGTTCGATCCCCTGCTAGAACATATATTTTTCCTGGTATAATTTGAATTTGCTGGTTTGTAAAATTGATTTGGCTATTAATTTGTTTGTTTATAAACGTTTGTATTTAAAAAATTATGTAAATCAGTTGCTTAAATACTATTTCATAGGATTGTTTAATTTTGAAGATTTTTTTATAATTATAAAAACATGCTTTAATGTTTTTTCAGTAAATGCTTTTAATATTTTGAAGTGTTATACATAAAAGGCAAACACATTTAGGAAATTGAAAAGGGCAAATGTTTTGAAAAATTGGAAATTAAAAAAAGGAGAAGTTCCGAAGTGTGTGAATAATACTTTAAAATGTAAAAGTTTTTAATAAATAGCATTCGCTCTTATAAAACGATTAGAGAGAGAGAGAGAGATTCGTAGAATTATATAAATAAAAGTTGTAATAAGCGTATAATAATATTGACACATCTCATTGCTCTTAACTTTAATACGTTGTCTAAAAATGTATTTTATTTTTAGTTAATTTTTATTTTTTCTAACAAAATAAAAATTCAGAAGTAAAGAATATTCATGATGTTTGGCACAATAAGGTGAAAAAAGTAAAAGAAAGTTAGGGACAGAGTATTTTGACTCCAGGTTTTCTTAAAATACTATACTATGCATGAAAAAAAAGTGAAAAGGCCTAATTAATATTGTCATAATTAATCCGTGTTCCTTAGCATTCGCGAAAATAACATTTTCAAAAATGTAAAAATGCAAAAAAAGTTAACTTTTGCTGATTGTTAAGTTGCCATAAAATTATACTTGATATTTTATTATAAACAAAAAAAAAAGAAAATAAAAAGTTCATTGACCCCGACGTGATTTGAACACGCAACCTTCTGATCTGGAGTCAGACGCGCTACCGTTGCGCCACGGAGTCGGTGACGAAAGACGTCTAATTACGTATCTTATACTATAGTTGAACTATTTTACATATGTATAAGTTTACTAGAATGCGTATTAACGGGTTAAATAGGCGTTGTCATGGCAACGTTGATTTCGTTTTATTCAATATTGTTTGCTTAACATTGTTGGCCATTAAGTAAAGTCTCATAACTGTATTTTACCAATTTATTAATCTTATAAATGGGAAAGTTTGTAAGGATGTTTGTTACTCTTCACGTAAAAACTACTGAATATATTTTAATGAAACTTTACAATAACGTAGCTTATACATCAATATAAAAAATATGCTACAATTTAAAAATATATTTTGTGAATTGTCCAAAACATTAAGGCGGCTCCTTTTATAAAAGGTATAATAACTGATAGGTTATTAACCCATTAAAGCATGACGTCCGATAAATCGGACATCAATAAAATTATTTTTTAAGGGGTTATAATTATTTTTTTTTCAAGTTTATCATTTTAATTTAGTAGTTTAATATAAATTCTAACGTGACAACATTGGTAAGATGAAGTTTTATAACGCGACTGCGCGTCAGCTGTGAATATGACAAATGTCGGCACCCGGTCAAAAGTTTTCACGGCGAAGGTAAGATTGTCTTGTGTTTTTTATTACATTTTGTTTAGTATCATGTCTAAAAACCTAATATTTTTATTGCTAAGCTACCATACTATTTATTTACTATATAATACGTACACACCCACTGTTATTTTGAATGCTTTGATTGCGAAAATTATACTGTCCGATATATCGGACGCTATGCACAGCGGGTACTGCATGTGGTATATATTGCATTGTTACAGTTTGCTAGTGCATGAAATATTATCAGCTTTGGAGAGTGAGGAGAATGATAATTTTGGTGAAAATCGAGCGCCCTATCGAACATGCGAATCAGATCACCGACGAAGATAATGACAAGTCCGATGACGAGCATAGTGCAAATCTAAATCACTTAGGACGAAGATTGGTGTAAGATGGCTTTACATCTTTGAGCCTGATGAGATACCTAAAAGAGCTTGGCTATTACGCTACAGGGACAATGCGGGCTAATCGCACCGAGAACTGCACTTTCAAAGATGTAAAGCAATTCAAGAAGGAGGAGCGGGGTCATTACGATTACCGATTAGGTGATGATGTTTTTGTATGTTGGTGGAATGACAACAACATAGCTACAGTAACTAACTTCCAAAATGTTGAAATGACATCAGCAACCCGATGGTCTTACGAAAAAAAGCCAAAGTGCTGGTCCCTAAGCCATCACTCATTTCACATTATAATATGTATACTCCACCTACCGACGTAAATTTGCTACAGACTGGTCGCACTTGTGGAGACAAGTGTGACCAGTCTGCAGCAAATTTATGTACTCGTATGCATATGAAGAAATGGTGGTGGCCCATATTTGCATATCTAGTAGACGTCTCATTAGTGAACGCCTGGAAAATTGCTCGAATGAAAGGAAATGGCTGCACAAAAGACGCTGACTCAATGTTCGTTTTTAGTCACTTTATAGCAAAAAGCTTACTTGCTACACATGGGACCTCTCCATATCAAGGTCGCAAGCCAGCCAAACCATTATCTACAACGAGATACGACGGAAAAGACGATTGGCTGGTTGCAATAAATACCGAACGGCGGTGTGCAAACCAATAAGGAGGGAACAGTATATTTGAATGCTGTGATGTAGGTCTTCATCCTAAAGGTCACATGACATACCAGGTCATAAATTATAAATAAGTTTTGTTTGTTTGTTTTTATAATAAAATAAATTCATCATAAAATTCGCATTTTGATTTGAACCCATTTTTAACATCAACTTTGTCCGCCATGCATAACGTTCGATTTTTCGGACATGCCATAAAATCTGAACTATCATATAAATGCTTTATTTTGTGTCAATTACTCGTTAAGAACACTGGATATGATAAATTAATAATGGAATCATAATGAAAAATGAGTAAATAAACTTTATGCATTAATGGGTTAATAATAACTCTTCCGTAAAATTCGCACGGACGAAGTAACGGGTACAGCTAGTGTTAATATATTTATAATAATATTTAAACACTAGCTGTACCCGTCCACTCGAAGAATGGAAATATCTAATATTTCCAATTTCTTCGTTCTGATTTTAAGGCAAAGCGCGGCGATAAGTTCCGCCACCTAACTTGCAGTGCCTCCAGAATTCGACGAAAAGTGGGGAACGGAGTGTCGTGACACTAGGTCCCCTCTGCCTATCCTGCTGTGACCGGGATACAACGTGAAGCTGTAAAAAATATTTAAATAAAAAGTATATTTATCTTATTTTTAATGTGTGGCCAATCGTGGCACAGTGGCACAAGCGTGTGACTGTAAACGACTGGTTGTGGGTTCGATTCCCACTCGAAGAGTGGAAATATTTAATATTTCCATTTTCTTCGCTCTGGTGTCGAGCGAAAGCGCGGCGTTAAGTTCCGCCACTTAACACGCAATGCCTCCGAATCCGGCGGAAAGTGGGGAACGGAGTGTCTTAACACTAGGTTCCCTCTGCCTACCCTGCTGTGTGCGGGATGTAGCGTGAAGCTATTTAATTTTTTTTTATTTTATTTTTAATATATTTGTTTTTTTCTTCCAGGTTGCCATGGACACGGAGTAATAACAGATCGTTTGCAAGAGCATACAGACGTCATAAGCAACAGTAAAGAGAAAAATAATGATTCGCTAAACGTTTGTACTGCCTTCTATTTGTTTATGTCTATTCTACCCTCCTTTTTCTATTTTTGCAAAGACTCGCCTTGGCCAGTGTTTAGATTTATCGAATTTGCTGTATAATGTTCTAAGTTAGTTAATTTTTTGACGTAATTTCTTTCCTAAGTATTTTAATAAGACTTTTAAAAAATGATAAAAAATCGTTGTAGTTAAATATTTAAGTATTCAGAATGTAGAATCGTTATGTATACGTATAAATTACCTGTAATAGAACCTATTTAGTTCATTTAAAAACATATTGCAAATGTGACAGCTGTACTAGGTTACTTGTCAACTTATAATCTATAGTAGTATAACTTTAATATATTTTCAACCGTTTCCTTCATGAAAAAATACATATTATTTTTGAGGCATTTTTCAATTATCTTCAAATTTTTTAGCTTGATAGTTTTTAGGTTAGTTCAAATTTTTTTCAACGGGACATTGTATTAATTTCATAATTTCATTTATATTTGAAATTTTTGAAGTTAACTTTTTAATTTGTAGCATTTACAGCATAAGTAAAATCTGGGCACTGGCCAAGGCGTATTAAGTCTTTATAACTATTAAATAAATAATCTGTATTTCTTTTTTTTAATTAAACACATGCATATTTTAAACATTTTTTTTATTTTATCTGTACATCTTAATTTTAATTAATATAAAAAATATACATTAAAATATTTAAAAAAAAAACTATTTTATGATAAAATACATTTTTTAAACGGAAATCGTTTAATCGATATAATTGTTAATTATTCTATCGATTAAAATTTAAATATTTTATGAATTCATAAATCGATTATAAAGATAACATATATTGATATATTGTAATACAGAAAATTATATAAACTATATTTTTTTTACAGCATCTTTCCGAAAATTCCGAATTTCAGAACGAAATCGAGACATTGCGTGTTGACTGGCAGAACTTAACGCCGCCCTTTGTCTTTAGTATCAGAGCGAAGAAATGAGTGGGAATCGAACCCACACTCATCGGCCTACGACTATTTATTTTCTGATTATTATCATAATTGTTCAAGTATCTTTTGAATCGATTTATTTCAATTTTTTATTATACTTATTATTTTACTGTTACAGAATATTGCGTTAATAATATTATATGTTGTATTAAAAGAAGAAATAAATAAGGAGAAAATAATATACGTTTTAGTACATACATGTTTTGTAACAATTTTAAAGTGTTATTCACGTACTGAAATTAAAAATTTATTTTTTTGGAAAACGTATAAAAATTTGAACGGGATTTGAACCCGGACCTCTGGGAAACCATTTAAAAAAATTTTCAAATATTTTTATACGTTTTCTAAATGTATTTTTCAGGTACATACATATATTGAAAAAGACATTTAGAAAACTCCAGGCTGAACCATGTGTTTGTTATCAACGGTGAGAGCGCCTGGACGGTATTCAAGAGGCGCGGGTTCGAATCCCGCTGCGTTCAAACTTTTATACGTTTTCTAAATGTCTTTTTCAATTTTCCTAAGTGTGGAATAACACTTTAAAAATGTTTAAAAGACATTAAACATACATAAATATTAATTTAAAATAAAAAAGAAATTTATAAACAATTAAAGTATAATTATTACTGTTTTAACGGGATTGCGTTTAAAATATATAATAATGATAGGAATTAGTTTGTGAAGTATATTTTACAATCATCAATTGACTAGTGTTAACTAAATAACAAATTATATATTGATTGGTGGTTTTGTTTTACATTTTTGGTATCGGAATCGATATATATTTTCTAAATCTAGACTAGTTTTCAGTACTAAAGTGATCTAATTCAGATTTTTTTTTATTATAAAAATTATAATTCAAGTGTGAGGGAAATGAAATAAGTGTCTTTTACTATATATTTTTTTTTTTTTTATTTTTAGCTTCACGCTGTATCCCGCACACAGCAGGGTTGGCAGAGGGAACCTAGTGTGCTAAGACACTCCGTTCCCCACTTTCCGCCGAATTCGGAGGCATTGCGTGTAAAGTGGCGGAACTTAACGCCGCGCTTTTCCTCTAATACCAGAGCGAAGAAAATGGAAGTATTTCCACTCCTCGAGTGGGATCGAACCCACAACCAGCCGTTTACAGTCACATGTTTGTGTCACTGCGCTTGGATTGGCCCTAATTAGTTTTTTTAGTTGTAATATATGTAATTCTTTGAACTGCGTATATTTATTTCATTGAAGGAATAAAAATGAAGAATCGGGAGCTATGCCAAGTCACAGAGTGTCTGTTCACTAGGTTCTCTCTCACTACCAGAAAAATAATTTTAATTTTTAGTTCACTTTAGTACTGTCAACCAGATAAACAGTATACAATTTAGCACCATTTGTATTAACATCTAACTTAAAACTAATTTATCAATAAATTTTGGAACCTTTAGTTTGGAAGGACATCACTATATAACATTTTAGTGAACTCTATGGTAATTTCAAAGATTCTTTGGATTTCTTTTTCTCAAATATAAATCGTGTGTCATACTAGAGTGTCTAAAACATAGCCGTTGTTGTTATACGTGAAGACCGGTTGGCTTACATTGGTTTGGTCCAAAACAGGTATGTAGCTTTCTTGCAATATGATTGGCTGTCGGTTAGACGCTTCGTTCAGCTGTCTCTCTAATATGGAATTCTGTAATTCTTCCTTCTCCAATTCCAACGTTAATTCGTCTAACAATTTCATCCTGAACTCTATTTCCTTATCAGCTCTTTCTAACTCTACCGTATTGTCTTGCATCTCCTTTGCAGTGGTTTCCAAGTCTTGCTCTATTTTGTCCATCAGTAATGTCACTTGTGATGCGTTTTCGCAACTGTTTGCTTTATTTTCGTCCATATATCGTTTCACTTTCGCTGTCAATCTGACCACTAACTCTTCTTCCCTATGTAACCTCTTGTTGATTATCGCAAGCTTTTCGAGCAGCTCGATTTCTTCGCGTATTCTAGAAAGTTCGTCAGCAGAAGCGTCTGAATCGGTGTCGTTTGATGTCTGCATCAGTCTTTCTGAATTCACTTGACATATATCTGTGAGTTCTTTTGTGAAGTAGTGTTCTCTCATAAGATGTCGTTCTCGTCTTGATTTATGCTTAGTGTGCCTTCTGGGAGGTGTACCGCTTCCCACGCCGACCCCGCTGTCGCTGTTGCCCGCTTGGCTGTCGTTTTGCTCGCTCGATCTCCCCAAGTCCCGTAAATAGGATTCGAGGAGATAGTTTGTTCCGTGTTTCTCCATACGTGTCTTGTGGGTTTGGTCTTCTAAATGGTCGATTAGCTTTTCTTGTTCCCTGTGAATAATAATTACTTAAGTTTAAAGGGTTTCGGTTTGGACTGACTAAGATTATAAGGTAAGAAAATTTAATATGCAATATAATATAATGAGGCCATCATGGCGCAATGGGACCGCTTTTTTCTGTAAACATTGGGTATAAAATGATTTGATATTTAAATTATGTTCATTTCATATTTAAATTTTTTTAATTTCTCCGCTCTAGTATCTTACACACATAGCGCGGCTTGGAGTTCCACGAATAAACATGCAATGTCTCGAGTTTATTATGGATGGATATTACTATCTCTAACTACCCTACTATGCAAGAAAACGCATCAACCATAAATAAATTATATATCGATACTTCACAATTACAAAGCGCGGCGATAAGTTCCGCCACTTAACACGCAATGCCTTCAAAATTCTGCAGAGCATGGGGAACGAAGTGTCTTAACACTAGGTTCCATCTGCCTTCCCTGTGCGGAATACAGCGTGAAGCTAAAAAAAAAATACCTTAATTTGTCAAGTTGTTGATGTATCGTTCTACTCTGATGTTGTATAACGGAGACGAGTCTCGCGGCCGGGTCTTCGCTCTTCGATCTAGGAGGAGGTGTCACCGCCCTCACGCCTTTCCGCCTTCTCCTCGACCTGGCGCGACTTCCGCCGTCGCTGTCGCGCCCTGAATCGTCCTCCCCGCCGCTTGATAAGCGACGAAGGGAAAGACGAACCTGATGATATAAATTATAGACATCAGTTGTTGCTCAGGACTTCAGTCTGGGAGAATATATTGGCAAAACATTCCAGTGTCCAGTTGCCCCCCGCATTAGAGATATTTTTATTTTTAGGCCGTAAAAGTAATTTTAATTTTATGCCACTCGTTGCGCATGGGCATTAAGTGTGACTGTAAAGTCGAGGAGTGGAAATATTTGATATTTTCAGTTTCTTCGTCCTGGTGAGTATCGCCGTTTAACTCGCAATGCCTCCAGAACTCAACAGAAAGTGGGGAAAGGAGTGTCTTAACATTAGGTTCACTCTGTCTACCCTGTTATGTTCGGTTCAGGTAGTCAGAGAGAATTTATCGCTAAGACACTCCATTCTCCACTTGCCCTCCGAATTAGAGACATTGCGTGTTGAGAGGCGGTACAATATATTTTTATTTTACTAAAATCCTTATTTATGAAAGGAAGGTAAGGAAAGACGTATCTCACAAAACTCAAATGTCTACAAAGGACTTTAAATAGTTAACATCAAAATTTTGAAAGAGATGTCAAACAAGCGAAACAGAAACTTAACGTTTTGACTTTAAGAAAATTAAAAGCTTATAATTCTTTTATTATTAATCTTTTAATACAATATAAGTTTTACAATGATTTTTTTATTTTAAGCGTAGGTAGATACAAGAACTATTTTACACAAATATATTATTATTTACTATCTATAATAAATTCACCTCATGTCTAGCATCTCCCCAGGCTGCGAGGACGTGCAGGACTGGCACATCTGGTGGTAAAGGTCGTTCGACGCCGCGCCATCGCTCAGCTAGCACCCATTCACTGTGGTCACTTAAGCCACCTGCTAAATTATCATTACATAATGTAATTATTAGATATTTAAAGAAAATGCATTTAGTAAACAAATGCTGCGTTCAAATTTTTATACGTTTTCGTATAAAAATTTGAACGCAGCGGGATTCGAAACCGCGCCTCTTGAAAATCGTCCAAGCCCTCTGACCGCTAAGCCATGCGTTCTACTACCAGCTTGTCGAAATTCTTATATAATTATTAACTTATTTACGTTGTTAGCATCCCTGTACAAAGATTTTTACAAATTTCTGCAATCCAAAGATTCTACGAACAATCGTTTGATAAGAGAGAACGTTTTTAAAATGATGAGTGTAAAATATTAATAACACTTGGGAAATCGAAAAGGACATTTAGAAAACGTATAAAAATTTATTCTTTTTCATCCATCCTCACTAGCTTTCATATTTATGACAAAACTAGATTTATGAACACAATATGCGGAGTCAGTCAACCAATATTTGAAGGCTCTAAAATTAAAAGAAAATCAGATCAAAATGTCTTAAAATATTAAAAACTATTAAAAACAACAGGATTTGAACCTGCTCCTCTTGAAACTACGGAACCATTCTAAGCGCTAAGCCATGCGTTCTGCATACTATGACGAAAATCTTAAACATTTATTAAAACTTATTTTATTAACTAACCTTCAGGTGCATCTTGTAAAGCTCGAACTATATCCGCGCAAGTAGTGTGAGCTCGAACGCCTCGCACCCATAGCTTCTGACCTCGCGCTAACACGCCCACTTCTTCATCGCTGTAATCTGATGATGATGCCTCCATATCACCTAGAAATAAGGAAAATAATAAATAAGAGCTCCGAGTGTCACTATAAAGCAATTAGTTGTGGGTTCGATTCCCACTCGAGGAATGGAAATATTTAATATTTCCATTTTCTTCCCTCTAGCGTCGATGCAAAGCGCAACGTTAAATTGCGCCACGCGCAATGCCTCCGACTTCAGCGGAGAGTGGGAAACGGAGTGTCTTAACACTAGGATCCCTCTGTCTACCCTGCTGTGTGCGGGATACAAAAAAAATTCTTCACTCTGGTGTCGATGCAAAGCGCGACGTTAATTTCCGCCACTTAAAACGCAATGCCTCCGAAAAGCTATCGATTATTGTCAAAACATTGATCCGCAATGTACGGCCCCCGAGCCAATCCAGCCCACGTCAGCAAGTCATCCGGTCCGCAATCTTTCTTATTGAATAGTTAGTGGCTCGCGTTAAATATATTTTGTCGGCCAAGTTTAGTACTTGGAAGGAGAATAAATGAACGCATAGGTAAAGGAATTAGAAATCTCTGCGTAGTAGGTATACCTCATACCTACCATGGCAGGAAAATCGGATAAAAATTAAATTTTAGCTTAGTACTCGTATATGTAGTACAAGTGTGTAATGCTTGCTTTTATAATTAAAAGTTTCAACACAATGCATTTTGCCTACAATTCTAGCCCTTCTTTGAAATTTCGTAAATTATCTGGCTCCCCGTTAAAAATGTTCGCCCACCATTGATCTAGAATGTAGGTTACATTAAACTAGTATGCTATCTTCTTACTATCTATCTTTCTGTTCAATAAAATACATATAGCCTATAGCACTCCTGAAGAGTGTCGCTTTCTAATAGTGAAAGAATTTTCGTAATCGGTTCAGTATTTCCGAAGATTAGTCCTTACAAACTTTACCTCTTTATTATATTAGTATAGATGATACATTACAAGTCAAAAGGAGGACCAGTAACAATTCAGTGAATGACCTTCACATATGATAGAATAAAATAAACACTATGGATAAGTATACACCCAATTCTTAAACTATAAATTGCTATTCTAATCCATACTTATATTATATACGGCCAGTCGTGGCCCAGTGGCACAAGCATGTGACTGTAAACGACTGGTTGTGGGTTCGATTCCCACTCGAGGAGTGGAAATATTTAATATTTCCATTTTTTCGCTCTGGTGTCGAGGTAAATCGCGGCGTTAAGTTCCGCCACTTAACACGCAATGCCTCCGAATTCGGCAGAAAGTGGGGAACGGAGTATCTTAATACTAGGTTCCCTCTGCCTACCCTGCTGTGTGCGGGATACAGCGTGAAGCTAAAAAAAAAAAAAAAAAAAAACTTATGTTATAAATGCGAATGTCTTCGTGTTTGTCTGTCACACTTTCACGGCTGATCTACTGGTCCGATTTGGATGAAATTTAGAATGAAAGTAGTAAAAATGACTGGGTCTAACATAGGCTTAGTTTTTCAAAAATCAACCTCTAAAGGATTTAAATATGGGATGAAAGTTTATATGAAAAATCTACATCACTTGACCGATTGTAACGAATTTTGGGATATATATAGTTGATAATCCAAGGCTAAACATAGGCTACTTTATTTTTCAAAAATCCACCACCGAGGGTTGCAATATACCGAAACAGACACGTAGACCACGCAGCGAAGCCGCGAGCGGGCCGTCAGTATTATTATAATATAAATGGAAATTAATTCAATTATTGAAATTGAATTGTTAAATATTCACAAAGTAATAACTAAACCCAATCAACTTAACTAACAGATAATAAATAAGTCATTGTAATTTCTAAGTTATGATAATTATTTTAACTATTGTGACATGACGCTTACATCGAGTTTTCATCGAATATATATTATGTATTTTGTAAAGAGGTTTTGGTTGTAGGTTCGATTCCCTCTCGATGTAATGATAATAATTTAATATTTTTTTGCATATTTCGGCTCTGGTCGCGAATTTGGACGGAAAGTGGAGAACGAAGTGTCATAATATTTAATTTTTTGACTATCATAATATGCGGGCAAATTTGCAAAATAACATGAAAGTTATTCTGGAGGATCATATAGGATAGGGATAGTAATATATATTTAGCTTGACGCTGTATCCTGCATACAGCAGGGTAGGCAGAGGGAAACTAGTGTTAAGACACTGCGAATTCGGAGGCATTGCGTGTTAATTGCGGAACTTAACGCCGCGTTTTGCCTCTGATACCAAAGCGAAGGAAATGGAAATATTAAATATTTCCACTCCTCGAGTGGAAATCGAACCCACCACCAGTCGTTTACAGTCACACGCTTGTGCCACTGGGCCACGACTGACTATTACCATAACCATTTATAACTAAATTATTTTACCGCTGCCACTGGGCCACGACTGGCCCCAGATAGCAATAACAATTAGGTATAAAATAAAAGTAGCTAAGCACGTAGGATAGGAAGTAAAATTATAAGTTCGCTCTCGTTTGCTTGTTTCTTGTTCTCGTTTGTAAAATAGGTAATAGTTTAAATAGTGTAAAAAGTCTCCATACTCTCAATAATAGGTGCAAAGAAAAAAATATATGCATTCAAAAGCGTAGAGCTGTAATGTTTTTTATAAAACTCTTTATCGTATCCTAGGATTACATAGATGTTTAGGATTTAAACTTTAACAATAGCTAAAAAGAATTCTAAAATGACCTACATTTCTACACTTCTTTTTAGCTATTGTTTAACTAGCATATATGATATAAATATATTAGATTATAATCTCGCTATTTGTTGATTCGCCATCTTCGTAAAGTATTTCTTTTATATATAAATTTATTGTGCAATAATGAATATGAACATGAATATAAAGAAGAATGAGTACCAATGGGTGGACGTAGCTGGCTCTTTGGCACATTTTCTAAAACGTTATTTGACTTGACTATTATTTAACTAAATCGCACTTTGAGGTAAAGCGCGGCGTTAAGTTCCGCCACTTGACACGCAAGCCTCCGAATTCGGCGGAAAGTGGGGACCGGAGTGTCTTAACACTAGGTTCCCTCTGCCTACCCTGCTATGTGCGGGACACAGCGTGAAGTTAAAAAAAATAACTATCAAAAGAGATTACTCTTTCCTTACGAGTATTCTTCAAACAAAGCGCCATAATTTCAGAACTTAACAAAAAGTTTTCTAAAAAGAATAACTTAAAAAAGACCAACATATTATAAACAAAAAAGCAAATAAGGCAAACTAACGTGACTTAGCGTTCCTACATCGCGAGCGCCCCTCAATCAGTGCTATGGCAACGGCGGCAAACAAACCACCCCTTTATGTAACCAGCTCGTGCCTGACACGGGGGTGTTCAGGAAGTTGCGAACTACAATGCAGGTAGTAATTTGAATGAAATTGTATTATACCTAGCTATAAAAGGCCGTTGTAGCTCAGTTTCGTTGTTTAGAGTGTGAGGAGTATAGGTTCAAATTCAATGTTGGTACCGATTAAATCACAAGTTACTTCTTTGTATGTTTACTCTTTTTCCGTATAGCGGCGTTATCAGAGAGGACCTAGTGTCAAGACACTCCGTACTTTTCGCTCTAAATCGAAGACATGCAAATTTAAATATAATCATTCTCCCAAGTGGGAATCCAACGCACAACCATCGCGTTACTGTCAGACGCTGTCCCACTGCGCCACGACGGTCTCTGGTTATATCCTTATTCTAGTAAATTTGAGTCTTCAATGACCATAGAGAGAGAAAGAGAAGAAAATCCTTAGCATTCCATAGATTGTGATGATTGCGATATACACCGTACTGATGCCCATCGCATTGCAGATGGAAGACCTCAGATCAGTACTTGGGACTTGTAAAATAAGTATAAACTTAAGCCCTTATAAAAAAAAATGCACTAACGCTCACTTCCTCTATACAAGGTCCTTCTGCCTAACGAAATCTAAAAAAATATTAGTAGATTGTTTTTCAGAAATACGTGATGCTTTCGTAATACGTGCTAAAACGAACCGATGATAGTTCTAGACAGGCCGAAATATTTTAGTAGATTATAAAGAGATTAAAACTATATAGAAATCATTTTTTTTATAAATATTGGAGTTTGAAATAGAATGTATTTTGAAATCGCATAAACGTTTATTTTTAAATAGGTGTATAGGTAAAATGCGAAAAATGACTGTTTTCAAGACATTTTATCCGGTTAAATTCCGCAAAAAAAATTATAAACGTAAAGACATTTTAAGATTTCTTTTACAAATACTTATAAAATAGATACTCTCCTTTAATTTATAACGTTTGATAATGACTTCTTTATATTCCTATCATATAGCTACGTAAAATTTGTTTATATTTATTTAAATTATGAAACCTTATTAACAAAAAATACCTAAAACATAAAACTTTCAACTATATAACCTACTAATAAATGCTCCCATAATACCGCAGCATAATTTTTTATAACGCCCAGCGATAACACAAGTAAAATAAATCTAGCTGCACGTTAACAAAGGCGCCGCGGTGTGTGGAAGGAATCGTGACTGGCAACCATTAGGCCACCCTTTACCACCCCTTGACATTTGGGGCGCGCCCAAACATTTTAATGTAATTTGAACGAACTTTTGTTGGAGTGGTTGAATATGGGCATATAATGTTAGTAGGTAGGGGCAGTCATGGTACAGTGGAGAGGGTCTGACTGTACAGGTGATGGTTGTGGGCTCGATTAACACTGAGAAGGATTACGAGTATATTTAAATTTTCGTTTCTTGGTTCTAATATCAAAGACAAAGCGCAGTGTTGTATTTTGGCAATCAACACGCAATGTCTCGATTTCAGGTGGAATGTGGAAGACAGAGTGTCTCGACACTAGATCCTCTATGACTAACCCGCTATGCGGGGAAAAGCGTTAAGCTAATTTAGTTTTTTTATGTTACTAGCTATTGCGTGTATAAATGTTAAAGTTTGTAACAAAGAAACGAAGGACACTCATACCTGTAAAGATCCTAGATGAGATGTCCTTAATTCAACCCTGTTGTAAAATTCGTTCTGAAGCGTATAAACTATCAACTGTGTAACTATAAACTGTCTTCCTGCCAAGTAATATTAATATCAAGTAATATTCTTTATAGAATCGTAAACTATGCATTTGATCATGTGGTGATCTTTAGCAAATTTGTTTTATATGAGTCCACGAAGGTTTCTGAATTGGTACGACCAATTTCTAATAGGAAGAATCTAATAGAATTTATTTTTCACAGTGAACAATATATGTATCAGTATCAGTGGTAAATATCTTTCCCATAAACCTATATTAGTTGATAACAACGCGCGCAGCTTACAGCTAGTACCTAATCATAAAACTTATTTACTTTTTGAACTCTTTTCTGACTCTTTTTAAATTTGTTGAAATTACATAAGCGATTTTGTTAGGTAAGAAGCTATATTATATACCAAAACATACATATTCCCCAATCTCCTTTTATTCTAGTGGCATTTGGGGCCAGTCGTGGCCCAGTGGCACGAACGTGTGACTGTAAACGACTGGTTATGGGTTCGATTCCCACTCGAGGAGTGGAAATATTTAATATTTCCATTTCCTTCGCTCTGGTATCAGAGGCAAAGCGCGGCGTTAAGTTCCACCACTTAACACGCCTCCAAATTCGGCGAAAAGTGGGGAACGGAGTGTCTTAACACTAGGTTCCCTCTACCTACCCTGCGTAAAGCTAAAAAAAAATAAAAATACGTACAAAATAGTAAATTACCACCTGTTATAAGCGTAAAAGTGTTACATTGAAAGACTCTCAATTTAGTAATCTGTATTTAAAGAAAATAACACTTTGCTGTAGAAGCATGCAGTTTTCTAATGTACTGTATTTAAGAGATAAACGTTTCAAAAAACATTAATAACTGCATCCTGCATCGCAACTTTGTATTGCAAGTTTAGTTTGTTGCATTTTTACTTTACCTGTAAAGTAGAGAGATGTTTTTTTCTTTCTTTCCTACATATTACTATGCGGCGTTTTCCCACTTGAGGTATACCATTAATACTTCCACTTCCTTCACTCTGGTTTCGAAATAAAAACGCGGCGTTAAGTTCCACCACTTAACACTTAATGCCTTCGAATTCAGTGGAAAGTGGACGGAGTGTCTTAACACTAGGTTCCTGTACCTAGTATGTGCTTGCTTGGCAGAGAGGGCCAAGTGCTAAAATATTCCGTTCTCTACCTTCCGCTCTTCTCCGCAAACCTAGCTAAATCAATCTTTCGTCCCCGAAATCACTTGCATCATAAATTTCATCTAATTATTGGAGTTGTTTCTGAGATTTGACAGATTATATCCATACTTATACTAGAATTGCTCATTTAAAAATAAGATAGGTAAATTAATAGTAATATTTGACTAAAAATATAAATCATAATTATGACATAGCAATGAAATCATTTTATTATTTAAACAATACCACGCATGGGTCAATATTAGCTATCCAGATGTAGAATAGTGTAATCTTAAGAAAATGATACACACGGCGCCAGCAGGCTAATTACTTTACAGTAGTTCTGTACAGACATACATACATATACAATTATTCTATTATTATAGCAAGTTAGTTGGAAATAGTTTCATATTCCGTGAAACAAGTCTTGAATTGTTAAATAAGCTTTGCAAGAGGTGTATGAGATTTAAAAAAGAATATACACAGCTTTGTAATATTTAAATGATACCTATAGTAAGAATTGAGATTATTCGTAGTACTCCGAATTGACAGGTTTTAAATTTCGATATTTTCTAATAGGTATGATGTAGATACTATAAAAAAAATGAATGTAGCAGGATGCAGATCGTTTCCAAGATGAAGTAAAGGGACGAGGGAAGTAGTAACCTTGTTACGTTCAAAAAAATGTTTTACACTTTCTATAAATATATTTAAAGTACTACAAGGAATTGATCTTACAGCCAGCTCGTTAGATATTTTGTATCTGCTCCTCGAAGACGTCCGTTATCAATAGATATATTTCGACAACCGTTTATAACCAAACTACAAGAAACCGTTTAAATTGTACCACAATAAAAACATTAAATTTACCAAAAAAATATATATGAATCATAGAACTAAATCAATTTACGATTTATTATGCGTGAATCAAAAATGTTTGAATCACGATTCTTATAAATATTTATGGGTCCAGTCGTGGTGCAGAGGCACAAAGTGTGGCTGTAAAGCGACTAGTTGTGGGTTCGATTCCCATTCGGAAAATGGAAATATTAAATAATTCCATTTTCTTCGCTCTGGTGTCGAGGCAAAGCGCGGCGTTAATATCCGCGATTAACACGCAATACCTCCAGAATTTGGCGAAAAGTGGGGAACGGAGTGTTTTAACACTAGGTTCCCTCTGCCAAACCTGCTGCGTGCGGGATACAGCGTGAAGCTAAAATAAATAAATATTTATTTTATTACGTTTCCGTATAGGTATTATAGTTGTAGGCAGCGCTATTCGTAACAAGCGAATTATCGGTAGCCCTTGCTCGAAGGCCTAATTATAGGCAACAACGCCGACTCGACACGCAAGGACGTGGAATTACAAGTGATACACGTACAGAAAGAATGGCTAGCGCTTAAAACCCATTTTTATATAGAGTTTTTTGTTATAAAAATAGTTTTACGGTCTTTCCTATATATAGGATTATAGGATATAGGAGAGTAGTTAGAGAACCTAGTGTAATTCCTTCTCAAATTTCTGCCCAAAATAAAGACATTACGTATTGAGTGTCAGAACACGATTTTGTCGTTTGTCTTAGGTATCAGATGGGAGAAATGAAAATAGTAGTATTAAAATAAATATAATTCATTCCCCTGAGTCAAAATGTTTTGGGGCCAGTCGTGGGGCAGAGGCACAAACGTGTGACTGTAAACGACTGGTTGTGGGGACGATTCCCACACTAGTGAAAATATTTAATATTTTCATTTTCTTCGGAGCAAAGCGCGGTGTTAAAGTCAAGTCAAAGTCAAATAATTTTATTCAAAATAAGAAGTTACATGCTTCATTTTTTGAACGTCAGGTTCCGACACTTAACAAGCAATGCCTCCGAATTCGGCGGAAAGTGGGGAACGGAGTGTCTTAACACTAGATTCCCTCTGCTTACCCTACTGTGTACAGGATATAGCATGAAGCTATAAAGAAAGTTATAATAATTTAATTTTGGCTTATAATCCTTATATTAATATACATATATCAACTTAACTTTCCCTAAATATTAATCTTTGCCTATTTAAAAGACGCTAGTAAACCCATACTATTTTCTAAGTTTAAAATAACAGTATAATATGTTAGAAATAACCGATTACAGGTGTTTCCTAAGAAACATACCAGAACTGAGTTTTGTAGCCCGAGGAGGTGTTGTCACGAGCGGAGAGGAATTTTCATAATGATAAAATTAATATTTCTGAGGAGCTCCGTTTCTAAATAGCTGTTACAGATCCGTTATAAACTACATGTATACATAATATGTGTATGTGTAATAAAAACGGGATTATCTTTTATATATTTGAAAAGTATTTAATTTTTATTGTATAAATAAGCATTAGGATTTCTTTTTTTATAGTAAATAAAGGACTAGATCAAAAGAAATCACACAAATCAAACACTTTTGAATAAAAAAAAAATAACATATAAACTTAGAAACGTTTGTGCAGTATGCCTTCTCACATATGGTTCATATATATATATCTAATCAATTATAACATAAAAAATAAATCTTCTATTACAAAATGACTAACAAGATAATGTACACCTGAGACTACTGGCTGTTAAAAATCATTTTTTTTTGTTATATACATCCTGCAGACAAATCCTAAGTCTATAATACAGTTTATTGAGTTTAAGCCAAAATTTATCATATTACACCTTTTTTATATTTCCTAAATAGGTCATTTGTTGTATTTGCAGCGTCTTTAAAAAAAGATATATTTATAAATTTACATCTTCCGCCTATAAAATAATTTAAAAGAAAATGGTTAATATATATCCTTTTTTCTAGTATAAAAATATCATGCTTAGCAGGATGGAAAGAGAGAAACTAGAGTCATGAGTCATGACCCTCCATTCTCCTCTTGGCTCCCAAATCCGAGACACTACGTGTTAAATGGCGGAACTGAACGTCGCGAATTGTCTTATAACACCTATAAAAACATTTTAAGCAATAACAATAACAATTTATTCTAATTAAATATCGAATCGTGATACATTCGTCATTCTTTTATAACGTATATCACATAAAAATTAAAGTAGTTTGTAAACAAAGGTTACACAGTTTTAATCACGCTCTCTACAACTGCATCCGGCCTTAAGGATAACTGAAAAAGATAAAAAACAACCTATTTAGTAATTAACTTTTTTAACATTAATAGGCCAAGAGATGACTGAAGTATTAATTATTTAAAGATTAACGTGTAATTGAGATAAGATAGGTAAAAAAGGATTATAGTTCTGTCTTTGGTTTGGTTGTCAGTTTATAATATATTTAATATGTATTTAAGTTAAATAAAAAATATATATGAGGTCAACATGGAACGTAAACACGACTAGTTGTGATATCGATTTCTGTTCAAAGAAATATATTTCACTTATTTCCATTTGTCTGTTCGCGCGTTCGTTAAATTTCATGTTGTTCCTACACTTTGGAAATGAAAAAGTATTTGAACGCATGGCTCAGTAGTGAGAGTGCTTGGACGGTTTACGACTCTAAACCGAAGTTAGACCCCCACTATGTTCAACTTTTTGTTATACATTATCTGAAATATTTCCCAATATTAATTGTTTTAATAAAGGATCGAGATTTACGTATAAAACTAAACCAATTAACAATTCAAGCACTGAATAAAAATATTCTTTATATAATTTATTATATTTTTTTTCTTATTTTCTAATATAATCTGAAATAACTCTTAAATGTATAATTTTCAAAATATTCCTTTAGATTTTTCTAAATGAAAACTGAGCAACTTACCCAAAGCACAATTTGCCATCCACCTCCTAGCCTACACCCAATCTCTTAACAAATTTCTAAGAATCAAATCGGCGTTAAAGAAATTATACATTTTGTGGCACGAGCCGATATTTTAAGGCAATTATGTTATTCTCAGAACGATCGATTATATGCAACAGCTAAAATTAATGTTGCTTTGTATGAAGCAATCAGACTATGTGGAAATATTAATATGTCTATTATTTTTTTTATATATATTTTTTGAAATATTAATGTTGTTTTTAATGTGATTTCTTTTATGAAACTTAACGATTTTTAGGCAAGATAATTTTAAATTAGGTATTTAAGTACATATTATGTACTTAAATTGTTAGTCTAGTTTATTATAGACTTAGGATTTATCTGAAGGATGTACAAATATGACAAAAATGTTTGATTTCTCACAGCTAGTAGTCTCAGCTGTACATTATCTGTAAGTCACTCTGTAATAGAAGATTTATTTTTTATGTAAAAATTGTAATAAGCGCATAAGAATTTAAACGTAGCCAAGATGTAAATTGCATGGTTTAGCAATTAAAGAGCTAGCTAGTATGGTTTCCAAGAGGCGCAGGTTCAAATCCCACTACGTAAAAAAAATATACGTTTTCTAAATTTTAAAAATATTAAAATGTCCTCTCTTTATCTTTTTATCTATGTATATTATATATTTTACCTATATAAATGAACAATAGCTTTAAGAAAATTAAATAATTTCGACATCTCGTTAAAACTAATTTAATTACTTAGTAGTACTGCATACAAAATATGGTTATATGTATAACATATAACTCATAATATATGCAAATTAACTCTTTTTACTTGGTCAAATCTTGCTTGAATTAGGTATATGAATGAATCCAGGACTTCCATCTGAGTACTTCAAATAATAATTAAGCCAACAGACCAAGTCATACACATTTTCTTCTATCATTTCAAATATTCACACACCAGCCATTGTAATAATACTACAATAGATAAAGGTAAAAAATTAAATAGCTGAAGCATTATCAAAACGCGTATCTCAATGATAAGAATAATAAATATTCTTTACGACTTGTGTATATTATCGATATTTTTTTCTTCCTTTTATTACCTTAAAACAGTCTTTTTTATTAACAGAAAAGCATTTTCACTATTTTATTCTATTTGGCAGTTTAAGCAGAGAGAACTTGGTGACAAATCACTCCGTTCTTCACTTTCCGCCTGAATTTATGTCACTACGTATGTAAAGGCAAGTCAAAGGAAATCAATACTGCGCTTCTCCTTACAATGAAAATGTTTTAAATATAATTATTTTACCAAATGGGGTTAATATCCATAACCATAGTGTCTACAGTCAAATGCTGTCCCACGATGATTTTGAAGAATATTTATAACTTAAATTCCTTATGATTTTCGTTGACAAAGTATGGAAGTGAAGTGTAAAAAAATGTAAGTTAATTCGCCATAAATGTGGTCATATACGAGTACATGAATTGGATGATTTGTACCATGAAATAATAAATCCGAATACTAGTGCAATTTTTTTTATTGTAATCTTTTTTTTTGCTTCACGCTGTATCCCGCACACATCAGGGTAGGCAGAGGGAATCTAGTGTAATGACTCTGTTCCCCATTTTCCGCCGATTTTTGGAGGTGTTCTGCGTTAAGTGGCGGAACTTAACGCCGCGCTTTGTCTCCATACCATACCAGCGAAGAAAATGGAAATATTAAATAATTCCATACCTCGAGTGATAATCGTACCCACAACCAGTTGTCTACAGTCTCACGTTTGTGCCACTGTGCCACGAGTGGTCCCAGTGTAATCAGATGGTAAGAATTTGGTCGAATAACTTTACAATATTATCTTATATTGCAAGAAGAATAGATACTAGTAAATAAAAATGTGTTAACAATTAAGATTACCTCATTCTATCAATTTGATGTTATGAAAACTGTTATGTAGATATAAAAATAATTGTTTTTTTTTTTGTTTTTATAATAACTTATGTTGCATTATCCTCTTTGTTATATAAACTTAATGTTCTATAGTTCATATATACAGTTATACGACGTAATCATGCGTAGTAGGATAGGCAGAGAGAGCTTAGTGTTATGATTCCGTTCTCCACTTTCCGCCTTAATTCGAATTACACTAGCCTCATACATATAAACACTTAATTAATAACTTTTATTGTCATACTATTTAAATACAAAATAACGTAAAATTAAGATTTTTTTATAGTAAATTAGCTAAGCTATTATTCCAAATCCGTCATTCAAAATCTAACATGGCGGACCACTTCAAATGGGGGACAAGTATTTTTATGAACATCTGTAATGTATAGTAGGTATATAATTACCAAATAAAAGAAATTTCTAAAATAATTCGGAAAACGTATCGAAAAGGTTAAGTTCATCAATTTTTTTTTTTCATATAAATTTATCTCCCGTTTCACCCTTTCACAGATTGTTTTTTAAAAAGGCGTAGCCTATGCTTATAGCTGGGTCTTTACCTATTTTCATTCTGAATTCCATTTAAATCGGGCTAGTGGTTTACCCTTGAAAGCGTAACAGGCAGACAAACAGACAGACTTTCGTATATATAATATTATTAAAAACTATATTGATACTTCAGTATCCATACTTATATTATAAATGCGAAAGACTGTGTGTTTGTCTGTCACGCTTTCACGGCTAATTTACTGGTCCGATTTAGGTGAAATTTAGAATGAAAGTAGTAAAAATGACTGGGTCTAACATAGGCTACTTTGTTTTTCAAAAATCAACCTCTAAAGGGTTGAAATAGGGGACGAAAGTTTATATTAAAAATCTACACCGCTTGACCGATTGTAATGAATTTTGGCATAGATATAGTTGATAATCCAAGGTTAAACACAGGCTACCTTATTTTTCAAAAATCCACCCCCGAAGGTTGCAATATACCGAAACAGTCGATCAGACACGCGGCGAAGCCGTAAGCGGGCCGCTAGTAAGATCATAAAAGAGGAAGAACAAGTGTCAGTCTATAGATTTATATAAATTCTCACGAACCCCAATAAGAAGGCGTAAAGCTTATTACTTAACGGTTATGTAATGGTTGAAACTCATTACATATGGATTAAAGGTCGATTGTTGTTGTAACAATACTTCAGATAACTGTCTTCTTAAATCGTGTACGTGTAAGATTTAAGCTTCTAGCGTTTTTGGTGAGTAAAAAAGATTTTTTTTAGTTTCATGCTGTATCCTGCACACAGCAGGGTAGGCAGAGGGAACCTAGTGTTAGACATTCCATTCCCTATTTTTCATTCGGAACTTAACGCCGCGTTTTGCCTCGACACCAAAGAAAATGGAAATATTAAATATTTCCACTCCTCGAATGGGAATCGAATCCACAACCAGTCGTTTACGCTTGTGCCACTACGCCACAACTGGCCCCATTTAAAGAGATGAAAAAATTATTTTGGTTAGAAATTATTTTTTTAAAAAAAAAAATGTAATTGCTGAGTAGTTAGTAATATAACATTGTGGGTTCGATTCTCACTCGTGGAATTATTATATTTAAATTTAATTTCTTTGTTCTGGTGACAAATATAAAGAGAAGCGTCAAGTTCATCACAACATGCTCGTCTGTCGTCATGTCTCGATTTCGGGCGGAAAGTGAAAAACGGAGAGTCCTTTTTTTATAAAAAGGACAAGGCAAACCAGCGTTCGGGTCACTTGATGTTAGGTGAACACCGTAACCCACGACCACGTGTAACACCAGAGAAGCTACGGGGACGTTGCAGGCCTATGAGGTGGAGGTAAGCGCGTCTTTTGAAGGTACCCATGTAATATCGACCTGGAAACACTGCCGCTGGTAAGCCATTCCACAATTGTGTGGTGTGTAGAAGGAAATGATTACGAAATATAAATTTATAATAGGTTCTCGTTGGCAACCTTGCTACGCGAGAAAATGTGTAAACCTAAGTTAAAAATGTCCTTATAAAAAAACTGGCCAAAATTTTAACTATTATCATAAAAATTGAAAAATATTTATCCTTTTCAGTTTAAGACTTGAAGCCTATACTATAATCATTGAAAATTATCCGCTTATAAGAAGACAGGAGGCTTTCATCCATACAGATGATTCATACTCACGATCACATCGGTTACTACTGGTTTTATTTTATATAACCTTTAATATATTTAATATATTTTATACTCTTTTCTTTTTTCTTTATTTGTAAAATACTTTTCTTTAGATATTTTTACCTGTTCCATTCTTTATTTCATATAATAGGGTAGACAGACATACCCAAGTGTCAAAACATTCCGTTCTCCGGATTTCACCTGAGTTCTATATACTCGTATTCGGTGTTGAATGCTAGAACTCAATGCCGTATTTTGTCTAACTAGATTAAGGAAACGAAAATAATTTAAATGTTAATTACATTTCCTTAAGTGGGAATCGAACTCAAAACCACTGTTTACAGTCACGCGCTGTTCCACTACACTATAATGGCCTACCTAATAAATTCAATATATATTAATATAAAAATCCATATATTTATGTAAGATCCGACAAGATATTTCTTAAACGTCTTGTAATCTACAGTATCAGTATTTCCGTAGCAATTAGAATTGCGTCAGCTCTGAACCAGCAATCGTTTAGGAATCTTTTAATATATATTTGCAATAGGATGTACACTTAAAACACTATTTAACAGTAATAAGCATTTTTTTTTCTAATAAATTTTTTCTAAATTATCTGTCTTCTGTTTCTAAATTATCTGTAAATTTTTTGTCTTACAATGTATAAATGAAAATAGTCTTGGTGGTTCTTTAGTTGGAGGTACCTATTTCTTGTTTATTTTTCTCTTGGATTTCGTTGATTATCTTTAGACTGCATAAATTTTTTAGATTAAATTTTTTTTAATAATTTTATATTGTTCAAAACCTATTATATAAATATCGTGGTTTTTTGTTCAGCTTCATGCTTTTTCTTATATACCAGACAAGACATGGAACTTAGCATTATGGCACTCTGTTCTCCGCCTTCCGCGCTAATTTGAGACAATCATGTTGAGTGATGATCCCTATGCTTCGAACAAACAGTAGACCGTAATCAAAGATCAAAGTGCGATAGGACAAATAAGACTCCTATCTACTGACACTTATGACGAACCCATTTGCATGAAACCGGTGTTTTTTATATATTTTTGAATACCAAATATTTTTTGTTTTAGCTTCACGCTGTATCCCGCACACATCAGGCAGAGGGAACCTAGTGTTAAGACAATCCGTTCCCCACTTTCCACCGAATTCGGAGGCATTGCGTGTTAAGTGCCGGAACTTAACGCCGCGCTTTACCTCGGCACCAGAGCGAAGAAAATGGAAATATTAGATATTTCCACTCCTCGAGTGAGAATCGAACCCACAACCACTCGTTTACAGTCACAGGCTTGTGCCACTGGGCCACGACTGGCCACCCACTGGGCCACGGCTGGTACAACTGTACTGGTACTGGACGACGACGATAACAATACCAAATATATATGCAATAAAATGGTTTAACTTCAAAAAGGTTATGTAATTTAAGACCATTTCAATTACATTTTCATAGCAGTGTGTATCGCAACGGAACAGATACGTAATTAAATACGACAGAGGTGACAAGCTTCCGAGCTAGCAGCACAATACGCATTGTTTAAACGTCGTCAATTTTAATTATTGTTCTTATAAGGGAATATCTAACATAAATTATAAGCTTTAGTTAGAAAATACCTCATTATACACTGCATAGAGATGCTAGAGAAATATATAAAATGAAAAATGTAAACCTATATTCATTCTTGTTTAAGCAAGTGCTTTTATTTATAAATTGAGGAAATTGCAAATTTTCATCATTTAAATAATTTAGTTCTAAATGATTCAGCTTCACGCTTTTTCTCACATAGCAGGGTAGTCAAAGTGAACCTAATGTCAAGACATTCGATTTTCCACTTTGCGCCTGAAATCGAGACATCATGTCTTAAATGGTGAAACTCAACGCCGCGCTTTGTCTTAAGTACCAGACCGGAAAAATTAAAATGATAATACAATGTTACCATACTCCTGATTAGGAGTCAAACCCACAACCATTACGTGTACAGTTAGATGCTGCCCCACTATTAACTAATTACTAATTTACTTATACATACTAAAATTAAATATAAATGAAATATTTAACACATTAATATATTCTTAGAACCTTCTTTCTAAACTTCTTCTCTGCTATCTTTCCTTTCTTTATTAATATTCTTCTGTTTTCTTCTATTTTCTTCAGTTTCCTCTTTGAACGTCATGATGATTACGACCACACTAGGCTGAGGCATCAGGAAACTCACGGGTAATTATATAACTCCTGTGAATTCTCCCAGTGCCAAGACCCAGCATAATCTTTTTTTTTTAGCTTCATGCTGTACGTGAGCGTACATGTGCGGGAGCACACAGCAGGGTAGGCAGGGGGAACCTAGTGTTAAGATACTCCGTTCCCCACTTTCCCAGCATAATCAATGATATATAATAAATAAAACTTATAACAATTCAATTGTAATTATTATATACAAAAAAAATATTTGAACTAAATATAAATATCTAACATTATAATACTTAAGTAAATTTAATTTTCCTGCTGTATGGGAAAAAGGCATAAAGTTTTTCTCTTTGTCTTAGCTCTGGCATGGTATCCAAAAAAACACTTTTCGTCAGAATTAGTATGTTGTATCAACTTTTACTTACAAATATCTTAAATAAGAATTTCAGTTTTTCTTTACTATCACTCAAGTCAGAGAAATGTATATAATTTTAAATGGTTTTTTTATTGCAGCTTTACGTTTTTTCCACAAAGCGGAATATTCATAAAGTACGTAGTGTCAAGACATTCCGTCGTCGACTTTCCGCCTGAAATCAAGACATTTTGTGTCGAGCAGGGTAACCACACACAGCGCTTTATTTTAGACATTAGAGCACTTTTTCCCACATAGCAGGGTATTAGTACACAATTTACCGATAACAATAAACTAACTTCTGTCAACATTACATACATAATATATAACTTAAGATATTATCAATGTAGTCGATCTACAATTGCAGAAATAATTACTTGAATCTTTCTTAACATTACTATAAAAAAAGATTTGAAATACGGAATGAAAGTTTATATGAAAAATCTAAACTGCTTGACCGATTTCGATTAATTTTCCCAGGTACATAATTGATGACTCAAGATCAAACATAAATCTACACTTAATGGACCAAAATAAGGGATGAAAATTGATTGAAAGATCACGCGGACGAAGCTGCCAGCAGGTCACTAGTAAACCATAAGTTTCGTACTTTCCCTTCTACATATTATTATATTGGTAAGAAGTAGTCCAAAGCATTTACATTCAATAAAATAAACGAAAAGTCAGGAAAGAGCCAAATACAACAATAAAATACAAGAATTTGTAGTTTTTAACGTTATGACCACTTAAAATATTATTTGAATACACATTTTACAGCAATCAACGCCACTTCAATTAGTGGAAAACTGTAAAAACCCAAACAAAACCATTGTTAAAAAAGTCGACATGTCATCCTAATGGCCTGACATTTTCCGTCGACGTAAATTATTCTGTAAATTCCTTTACACCAAGGTTGAATTACTTCAAATAGTGAAATAAACCTTATTTTTTGAGTCATAAAGTATAGTTTTCTTCAACTCGTTATATGTTGTGTTGTTAGTTCGGTTGCCATAGCAACGCGGTTTAGCCGGATGTCATTAATATGTACGTGTCGCTCGAAATCGTTGTTTTCTTTGAGTTATTTTTTGTAATACATTATGAAATGAATATTTCATGGTGTATTTGGTTTTTTTAGTCAATATTATTGTATATCACTAGAAATAACATTAGAGAATATGTTAAAATGGAAAGAATATAATTGTAATCATATTAATTTTATTAGGTTGCCCAACGTTAGGTCCATAAGACGCATTTTTATTAATATATAATAAATGGGGAACGGAGTGTCTTAACACTAGGTTCCCTCTGCCTACCCTGCTGTGTGCGGGATATAGCGTGAAGCTATTTATTTATTTATTTATATAATAAATTCTTTAACTATATATTAAAAAGACAATGGCCATAGTGCTACAGTGTGACAGGGTCTGACTGTATACGTGATATTCGTGGGTTCATTTCCAACTTGAGGCAATAAATATTAAATTATTTTGCTTTGATAACTAGACATGATGCGGTGTTGAGTTTCACCCGTATTTCCATTACATTTCGAATCGAATGGAAAATAGAGAACGAGAGTGTTCGTAAAAAAGGTTTTCTCCCACCTTCCAATGCAGATAAAAGCGTAACCGTGACAATAAATAAGAAACACATATTATTTATACTTTCTGATTTAATATTCACTTTATACAAAACTAACATTACCGCTGAGAAACAACACGTATTTTTCGAGTTGACAGAGGCTCCATATCAAATAATTTGTGCTTCGTATAGTACAAAACAAAAAAATATATAAAAAAAAACATAAAAAAAACTGTTTAAGCTATAACTTAATTAAATTTCATTTGTAAATAGCAAAATTCCAAATACTTAACCTACAAAAAAATGGAAAAAATGTATTGCAATGCCTGATTTATATAGTGGAAGTAATGTTCTAAATGAGTATTTTAACACCTCAATTAATTTTACTCTAAAGGATAACAAATTATGCTTAAGCCAGATCCATATTAGGCTCTTACCTAACTTAGTAGGCTTTATCTAGGACGTATATTTTGTCTTATTTTGTACGTGCAATTAATATTAATTTTGTTATAAATTATTTATGTTTGTGTTTCTAAATGTTTATATTAATTAATATGGAGAAAAAAACATTGGGCACCTATTAGGGATAGAAGAGGTTAAAACTCAAAAAGCTCAGTGGATAAGCATCCTTTTCTAAACGTGGCAGTTATGGGTTCGATCCTCACTTGGGTAAAATATTATATTTAACTTCGTTTAATATGAATGTTTTTGCTTTGCTTGTCAAAGGAACAATTTTTTAAAAATAATAAAAAAATAATTGTACGATGCTTCTAGTGTCTACTATGTAATTTATACTATTTATACAGAAAATGACAATAAAATATACAGTATAAAGCATTTTTTCAAGAATTTGCTGCATTTTTTATCACAAAAATAAAGAATGAAGAGATTACATTGTCGTCGTATATTATTTGTTGTGTGGTAAATCAGTTATATATTTTTCCACAGCCAAAGAGAACCTAGTATTGAAAGTCTTCATTCTTCACTATCAAATATATATTTAATATTTAGACATATGCCACGACGGTTTAGTTGGACAGTGCCTACACATAGATTTCAGTTAAGTTAAAGAAATTAAAAATTGACTTATAACAAACGTATTTAGCAACCCTTAATATACAATACTTTGTTTGATGTTGAAAACTAAAAGAAAAACGATAAATTTGAACGCATGACAGCGGTAGCTTTTCCAAGAGGCGCAGGTTCAAATCCCGCTACATTCAAATCTCATATACATTTTCTAAAAAAAAACAATTTCCTAAGTATGTAATAGCTTAAAATATAAAAAAATATAGACATTTCAATTAAACTTATAAAGAAAACAAGCTTTAAAATAATCAAACAAAAAAAGCTCGACCCATCGCGTGTTAAGTATCAAACGACAAACATAATGACTCTCATTAGAGTATACCACATTATTATTTTATATACTTATGCCATGAGAAATTCCCTTTATGATATAATTCTCGCCAATTTGATTATTTCATATGATTAGGGGTTCGTGTATGTTTTAGTTTGAAGTCGGTAATTATAATTAATCAGGCTTTTTATTCGCTTGTGAAAGGTTTATTGTAAAAAATAAGAGATATAAAGATTTTTTTTTCATCCTGTTGAACAAATTAATAAAGATTTAGTATTGAAATACGTAAATTTATAATAATTATGTGAGGCTATATTGGCGAAAATGTGACAGCTTCTGAATATAGACGTGATTGATTCTGGGTTCGATTCCCAATCGTGGGAATAATTATATTTTTAATAATTTGACTTTGTGACGGAGTGTCTTAACACTAGGTTCCCTCTGCCTACCCTGCTGTGTGCAGAATACAGCGTGAAGCTAAAAAAAAATTGACTTCGACACTATGTAGGGAAAAACAAAAAAATATTTTATTCTATATATTTTTAAGAAGTTATTGAATTGAAGAAAACTAGAAAGACCGAGGTTATACTTATGTTTTAAATTAATTTCTTAGTGTAATTCATTTCATTTGATGTGATAATATAATACAAAAGCACGGTTTAATGAAATTTAAATTCATATTAATTACTATATAATGTGATTCTGTCCGGTTATATTAAAAATGTTATTATATTTGAATATATAAATTTATTTTAATAGTAATAAAGTTAATAAAATACATATAAATAATAAATGTTTAGAAAAATCTCTAACCGCTGAGATACGTGCCCAATATATATGTATGTATGTTATAATGTCACATTTATTACTTAAACATGAGAAAAATACTCTAAAACTGTTACAATATAATTGATTTACTAGACAAGCTTGTAAAATATAGTCCATATAAATTAATTTATATCATAAATATATAACATAATACATTTGAGGCCATCGTTACACAATTCAACAGTATATCACTGTAAGTGCGATGGTTATGGGTACTATTTCCATTCAGGGTAATGATTATATTTGAAACATTTTCATCTAAAAATCTAGATTGGCTTTTAAGACAAAACGCGACGTTGAGTTCCGCCATTCAACACGCAATATTCCGATATCAAGCGAAGCAGAAAACGGAGTGTTTTGACACTAGGTCTTTTCTAACTATTAATAAATTGTTTTTTTTAGCTTCACGCTGTGTCCCACATACAGCGGGGTAGACAGAGGGAACCTAGTGTTAAGACACTCCGTTTCCCACTTTCCGCCAAATTCGGAGGCATTGCGTGATAAGTGGCGGAACTTAACCCCGCGTTTTACCTCGGCACCAGAGCGAAGAAAATGGAAATATTTAATATTTCCACTCCTTGATTGGGAATCGAACCCACAACTAGCCGTTTAATACTGGCCCCAAAAACTGGTATATGAATTGTTAATAACAAAAAAGCACGTAATTGCACAATAATATTGTACATAATTTTAAAAAAATCTATATTTTACAGAATTTCACGAGGTAAGTGTCAAACGGAGTGTCTTAACACTAAGTTTTCTCTCCTACCCTCCTATATTAGAAAAAGCGTGTAGCTCTAAAAAATAATAATAATACTAACCAAATATTATAAATATAATAACAGACATGTCCACATCATTAGTCACACCGTTAATATAAACATAAATCCGGCTAAAGCGAGGATTGCGTGTTCAAAATCATGAAAAACACATAAAAGCTTCCCCTTTTTCCTACAATAGGTTAACACCCCTTCAGGGTGCGACCCCCTAATGTAGGTCAAATCTACCCCTTAAGTTGATCTTTGATTCGATACCTTTTTAGGTCAATCTATTCTCGTCATTTGTTTTTATAAAGCTAATGGTGTGACAATTCATATATAAGGTAGAACTAGCAAATATAGAAGAGGTAATTTGGTTTTAAAAATGTTTATATAAGAAGCTTATTTATTATTTTTTTTATTTTACGGTAACGCGTAGAGAGTCAGAGAGAACTTAGTGTCAAGGTACTCCGTTTTCCATTTTCTATAAATCTAATTTCTTATAATAGTATCCAAATAACCTCTTCTCGTTAAAATATGTAGGCTAACGGTTTTTTAAACAGAATATACAGAATATTTATAAATGACTAACCGACTGTTAGCTAAGCTGTCGTTATATATCGAGGCGTCTTTGAATGTGCATTTTTGTTTTGGTACAAATATTTGGAATATCCATATCACTTGTCGACTAGCAAAATATTTAGACTTACTATTCTGGCGTTATGTACTGCCAATTAACTTGCAATGTTTGTAAGAAAAGGAAAAATATGAAGTATTACATCTGACTTTAAAAGCATCGTTGTGACCTTGATCTTCTCCGGGGAGATTTCTGATATGATTTCAATTAATTTGTAGCTAGTCGTGGCCCAGTGGGTGGCTAGTCGTGGCCCAGTGGGTGGCTAGTCGTGGCCCAGTGGGTGGCTAGTCGTGGCCCAGTGGCACAAGTGTGTGACTGTAAACGACTGGTTGTGAGTTCTATTCCCACTGGAGGAGTGGAAATTGTATTTCCATTTTCTTCGCTCTGGTGTCGAGGTAAAACGCGGCGTTAAGTTCCGCCACTTAACACGCAAGCCTCTGAATTGCGTGCTGTGTGCGGGATACAACGTGAAGCTAAATTATTATTATTAATTATAATTGTATTCCACCACTCTATTAAGACGAAATAAGGCGTTGAGTCCGCAAATCAACTAGCAATGACTAGAATTCAGGTAAAAAATTGAGATCTGAGTGTCCTTACACTAGATTTTCTCTACCTATCCTGCTACTGGAAACAGTATGAAGCTAAAAATAATAGCTCACTTAAAAACGTACAATTATCTCAATATTTTTAACAATTATTCTATTGTATTCTATAAATATCTATATGAAAATATTGTTCAAAGAGCAGATGTTTTCGTTCCCTATCCACATCTACCCACCCTAGTTAATGAAATTACATTCTGACCTTTATCGCCCTCCTCCGCAGTAAAAACAAACGCACCTTATCACATAATTAGTTATTGTGGAAAGAAGAAATAAATTGTTTATAAATCTTTTTTTTAAGAAGAATAAGCGTACTGAGTCCAATTGTGTCAGGGGGTGTGTGGGTCAGGGGTACAAAGTCTGACTGTATACGCGATCAGTTGTGGGTTCGATTCCCTCTTGAGGTGTGGAAATATTTGCTTTGGTGTAGAGGCAAAGCGCGGCGTTAAGTTCCGCCTCATAAGATGTAATGCCTCCAGAGCTTAGCAGAAAATTGAACGAGGTGCCTTAGCAATGGGTTCCTTCTATGTAAAAACATACTTAAACATGAACGAATGAAACGACAGAGCCAAAACAATAATAAGCTGTCCCAGTGCTGAGCCAAATTTAATTGCAATTAACAATTAAATATTGACAATTGATCATTTATTTATGCGAAAATCACAATTAATAAATTATTTTACTGTTAATTGTACTGTAAACATCAAGAACTAAGTAACTTTCAGCTAATAGTGATTTTTATGTGATATCTCTCATAGACGTGTTTTTTTAAAACAACTAGATTTCTTTCTTTTTTTAGCTTCCACGCAGTAACACACAGCAGGGTAGGCAGAGGGAACCTAGTGTTAAGACACTCCGTTCCCCACTTTCCGCCGAATTCGGGGGCATTGCGTGTTAAGTGGCGGAACTTAACGCCGCGCTTTACCTCGACACCAGGCGAAGAAAATGGAAATATTAAATATTTCCACTCCTCGAGTGGGAATTGAACCCCCAACCAGTCGTTTACAGTCACACTTTGTGCCGCTGCACCACGACTGGCCCTAGCATAATAAGTTAATATAATATTTCATGTATTTGTGATATTACGTGACTCGCAATAGTTGGCGACTAACGTTGTTACACAGCAATGCAGATCGCGTGCAGACTGTTGTATCGATTTAGCTTCTAGAAACATTTTTTAATATTCTTTTTGTTGTTGTGAATACATTTATATATATATGATTTTGATTATAATAATGTATTCATATATATATTTTTTAGATTATCATTTTTTACCTACAGAATGGTTGACATTAAGTTCCGTCGATGCGGCGTTAAGTTCCGTCGCTTTTGCTATATGTTAGAAATAACTAACTTGATTCGGGCGGAAAGCAGACAGCGGAATATTTTGACACTACATTTTATGCAATAAAGAATTAAGCTTTTTTTAATACTTTTAAACATTTTTCTTTTTTTTTCGAACATATCTGTATGGAAGTGACGTTGACATTCCCCAAAACATTGTGTAAAGTATTTTTACCCTTTGTATACTATGAAGAATATACATTTTTTATATTTACACTTTATCCCATAACTCAGGGAAGGCACAACTTTATTCTACCGGAGCGAGAAATTAAGAATAATGTGTAATTTCCCTAATAGATTTCGAACCTGTGGGTTCTACAGTCATATTCACAGCCAAGCACTATTCCACTGCGCCACGATGTCATAAGCCATAAGTTAAATTAGATAATCTAGATTAAATTATACAAACTAGATAAAATCTCAATCTAGATTTGTATCTTTTAACCAAACAAGTTAATTCTGCTCTTATTGTATTCCCAACTAGTTAACTACTACACATGAATAATGAATGTAATTACGTCTCCGTTTTCAATTGCAATGCAATTCAATACTAATATCAGCTTCATTATCCTTGACCTTTAAATAATTTGAAAGATTATATAGTGCAGTAATTTTGACGAACGAAGTAATTTTATATGTGATTTGTAAATTTCAGATTTTATGTTGATGACTGTTCTGAGTAAAATAGAGTAAATTAGTGATTTTACGTATAATACGCGTTACCATGTCGAGAATGTCATTTTTTTAGAAATATATTTAATATTTTAAGGCCAGTCGTGGCACAGTGGCATAAGCGTGCGACTGTAAATGACTGGTTGTGGGTTCGATTCCCACTCGAGGAGTGAATATATTTAATATTTCCATTTCTTTCGCTCTGGTGTCGAGGTAAAGCGCGATGTTAAGTTCCGCCACTTAACACGCAATGCCTCCGAATTTGGCGGAAAGTGGGGAACGGAGTGTCTTAAGACTAGGTTCCCTCTGCCTACCCAGCTTTGTGCGGGATACAGCGTGAAGCTAAAAAAACAAGTATATAAATGACACTAATAAAATTGAAATGCTTTTGTCATTTTGTATAAAAGTATATGTCAAACATACGGTAGTGTGTGTGTATGATATTTATTTTATTATTAGCTTTTTAATGTATTATTTTTAAAAAATAGGAGTTATATCTACTTATTCAGGTAAGCAGAGGCAATCTAGTGCTAAGACACTTTGTTCCCCACTTCTTTTCCACCGAATTTTAGAAGCATTGCGTGTTCAGTGATGGAGCTTAACGCCGTGCTTTGCCTCGATTCCAGAGCAAAGAATATGGAATTATTTAATATTTCCACTCTTCGAGTGGGAATCAAACCCACAACCAGTCGCTTTACAGTCACACACACACAGTCACACTTTATGCCTCATCGTCACGACTGGCCGTATTGTAATATGTATGTTTACTTAAAAAAGTTGTTAACGCTCATTCAGATAACGAAAACAATATATTAAAAAGGCAGCCATAATTTTTGGAATTACATTAAAATTACTAATAAATTTAAAGTTATGTTCCTTGCATAATGGACTAAAATTGAAGAACTTTACGATGCATCCAAAATGTGACTGGAGTTATTTTTAATTACGATTATGACAATATTTTATACAATAATCGATAAAAAATCGGTTTACGAGTGTGTTCATACTAATACTAATCGCTTTAAATCGTTAAAATCTTAATGTTTAATTTTATTTGTTGACAGATAATGGTTGTTTTTATAGTGTTGGATGTTTATGGGAATGAACAGGGCATTGCATCATTTACATTTGGGAAATGAGAAATTAAAATCGGTAGTAAAGAGTTCAAATATCAGTTAGTGAATTATATATATTTTTTTTTAACTTTACGCTGTATCCCGCACACAGCAGGGTAGGCAGAGGGAATCTAGTGTTAAGACACTCC
Source organism: Dryas iulia moderata (assembly GCA_019049465.1). NCBI lineage: Eukaryota > Metazoa > Arthropoda > Insecta > Lepidoptera > Nymphalidae > Dryas > Dryas iulia. The sequence continues at coordinate 11,899,187 of CM032440.1, read as the reverse complement.
GTTACCCACTTTCCGTCGAATTCAAAGGCATTGCGTGTTAAGTAGCGGAACTTAACGCCGCGCTCTGCCTCGATACCAGAACAATGGAAATATTAAAACTCCTGGAGTGGGAATCAAACCCACAACCATTAGTTGATAGTCACACCTGTGTGCCACTGCGCCACGACTGGCCCATACACTTATTAAATATTGTAATATATCATAGTACACATTCACTAATGGAGGATATACTATCAATATCAACACATTAGTCGGTCAGCCGCTTTTTGTCAAAAGTAATGATGCACTGCAATTCGTCGGATACCTGGATGAGGTAATTAATGATAAATTGTGCGTGTACCCTCTTAATTGCATTCTACATACATTTACCACCGCTTGTGGCATTCCTTGCTAATATGTTTTGTAATTATGTTACAAATATACTATTCAATAACATTACGTAGCACTTTTTTTAGCTTCACGCTGTATCCCGCACACAGCAGGATAGGCAGAGGGAACCTAGTGTTAAGACACTCCGTTCCCCAATTTCCCCCCGAATTCGAAGGCATTACGTGTTAAGTTAGTTAGCGGAACTTAATGCCGCGCTTTGCCTCTTATACCAGAGCGAAGAAATGGAAATATTAAATATTTCCACTCCTCGAGTGGGAATCGAACCCACAACCAGTCGTTTTACAGTCACACGCTTGTGCCACTGGGCCACGACTGGCCACAGTTGCTATATTTTATTACGAAATTTAGTATTCCAGCTTCACAAGACGTTAAAATTCGGTTTCTATAAATATATAAAAAAGTGAATTAACGCTATTAGTTAGAAAGCTTGAAGAGTTAAAACTACTTTATTGCTATCGTATTATATAATTTAAGGAAGCCCTTTAAGACTACAATTGTGTATGTCAATCCCAGATACTATTCGTCCTGGGCAATCCATGGAATGCTAAATACTTTCTTTTCTTCTCTATTTCTTAATTTTGTAACTTCGATCTGCGGTCTACATTTATTAATATGCGAAAGAAAATATATTTCTTAAATCCAATTGTTAGATAAGGATAAAAATTAATGAAATTTGGAATAGTTATAATTTTTACGTAAAAAGAATGAATTAAATTGACATAGTATTTTTTTTTCGCCAGTTTCTGAAACTGTTAAGTGCTGTTCTATAATAAGCATAAATAAAAGAAAGACGCGTCATAAACTTTCTGCATTTTGTAAATAAACTGTAGTAGTAGTTGAAGAGCTTGAAAAAATGTTAGAAATTCTTACCTTATTAAATTGAGATGTAACGTCAAGAACACATCGCCGAGTGTTTTCCCGTAGATGGCTCCAACAGGAGTAATCTGTTGATAAAACAAATAAATTATTTACTATATACTTTAAATGATATTCCATTTTGCAACAATAATTATATATTAAGAATATTTTTTTTATTTTAAATAATTATTATTTTATACACAAAATAAATTTAAAATGGTTTATTTAGTGTATATTCCTCGGCCATATTTTCAAAAAGTCTAAAACGGTATACATGCAACGTTTAAGTATAAAAAGCAGCTTTTCTTCGAGTAGCAAGTAGGCAGAAAGAACTTGCAGTTAAGACACTCTGTTATATTCCTTCTGCCTTACTTAGTAACTTAACGTTATTTAGTATTAATATTATTTTAATATCCCACAATACTTTTTTTATGGAGTAAAGGAGGCTAATGAGCAGAAGGACGACCTACCTAATGGTAAGTGGACACCCATGGACATCCACGACGCCAGAGGAGTTGTGGATGCGTTGCCAGCCTTGGGGATGAAAGAGGGAAGGGAGGGGGGAAGGAAGGAGGAAGGATGGGGATGGTGGGATGAGGGAGAGCTGGCTTACATGTCATCGAACCGGAACACACATAATCAGATATTTGGCGGTTCGTGTTTGACATGTTAGTGGTCCCGAGCCAGTCGGAGAACGAATCTCCTACCACCAAGCTACTGGGTTACTCACCTTTTACGGGACGCTACCCCCCCATAGATTCTTAACCCGTCCCCTCACGGGACAAAAGTACTACGAAGGCCTAAACTAAGTATGATATTACTAAATTCTAAAAAATACCTCCCGTACACGATTTGAACCTACGACTCTTATTAATATCTTAAGTAGCTTTTCTAATGATATATTCAATTGACCAAACCATATATCACAAGTGAAATTAGGTTAAGTAAATAATTTATATTAGAACTTCGTTGACAACGAATAATTGACAGTCCTCTGTCGTTGACTGGTGAAGGCAGTGTGGTAATACGATATAACGGCTAATGGCTTAAATGTTATGTTAATCTTATATAATTAAAGTTTACTATCTGTTAATAAATATATTAGTGGGTTGAAATATTCAAACTTATATATTTGAAATATTATGGAAAAGTGCTTTTTAAATGAAAACTCCAAAAAGTCAATTTTTAATAGAAGATATTGGAAATTAATTTTTGAATTAAAATGTCAAATGACCTTTATTTTTAACATCAACAATAGTCATTTTGTATAAAGAAACATATCAATTTAGTGTCCGACCGAAACTAGGATTTCAGCAGAAACCGAAACCGAAACCGAACCTTTGGCTATGAGTTCAATTTTCGAAACCGACACCGAAACCGAAACTCGTGATGACGTCGTAAAGTTTTAATAATATGTTACAAAATAGTACATTTTCGATAGGACGACAAGACAAAATGCGGCGTTGAGTTCCGCCACCTAACGCTTGAATCTAGATTTTAGATGAAAAGTGGAGAACGGAGTATTTTAACACTAGATTTTTTTCTTATTACTCTGCTTGCAATGAAAGCTCCATTTTTTAACTTATTCACAAAAAACACTATCCTACTTCAAGACACGATACCAGTATTCCTGAATAGACCACAATTACCTACCTTTAATAATAATTTTGACATTTAAATTATTGTACAAGATTTTTAGTAGATGTCTAAAGTAAATTATATTTAAATACCGAGTCCAGTTGTATGGGTGTAATTTTGAATGAGTATAATCCGTTAAGGTATCGTCAGTAAACGTGCTGTGTTAGGACATAACCTACATTCTACAGCGAGAAGCAAAGTATGGATAGCAAAAAAATATTTTACCTTTATTTAAGCTAAAGTTATTTTGTTACTTCTTATACATTGATTTCATTTTTTATTTCTATTTGATAAAATTCTCCATTTCTTGATGAAAAAGGGCATTATTTTCAATGTTTTACAAGTTCTTTTAAAATGTTTTTTGTGGACTAAGAGTGCGAATAATACTTCAAAAAAGGTTCAAATGTTTAATAAACAGGATTCTCTCTTATTAAAGTATTGTTCATATAATAATTAATAAAAAAATAGTTTCAGATTTTTTCAAAATAGAAAATTTCTTTAACAGCTTTCTTGATCTTTTCCTGATTTCCACTTGAATTTGATACAATACGAGTTAAGTGGTGAAATTGTTTTTTTTCTTCTAGTAGCACGGAATTTTTGAATAATAATTTTAATAGTTCCTCTGAAAGGGAGTGAGTTTGACTCACAATAATCACGTTTATAATCAGAAACGTCTCACTAAGCCACGATGCCCCTTTATATATAAATCTTAACTTATTACCAAATTCAAAAATAATTGATCCTTATTTTTCATGTCAACGCTACCACCAACAGTACCACTAGCACTAGAAATACTACATGCTCGCTATTTTTTAACGTATTTAAAGTAATTAAACGTGATTACGAAAGTCGTGCTGAATCGATGCCGGCACGCGATCATTGCGAATTATATACATTTTATATATTGATTTTCTATTACGTAAGCTTTAAGTTGTATATATTTTACTATATTGAAACTTATTATTATGAAAAATCAGGTCGAGAAAATATCGTGGCGCAGTTGTTGTGAGTTCGATTCCCACTTGAAGACATGGTTTTATTTATTTTTTTATTTCTTCCAATTGGTAGCAATGACGAATCATGGTGTTAGGTTCTACCACTCAATATGCAATGTCTCTGACAAGTGGAGGACAGAGTGTTTTGTGACTAGGTCGTCTCTGGCTACCTCAATATGTGCGGAAAATCATTAAACTGATAAAAAAGTCATGTTATATATCGAGCAAATAAAAACACATGTTTATGATATATCATAATATTTATTTCTTTTGTTAGAAATATCAAAAGATAATAGTAGTTTATGTGCCCTTAGAAAATTATTAATACATATTTTTTATAATTGCTATTAATTTCTACAAAAAAAATACCAAAAGATAATGAAGACCAAAAAAAATATTAAGGAGATATTCAAAAGAAAATCAATCTTGTAGATTTGAGAGTATCCAGATTATTACCTGTCTTCTTTAGTCTTGTTATAACAAATTGCGGCCTATTTACCCAACACGCAATCTATTTAAGTAAAAGGCATAATATTTTAAACTCTAATAAGAAAAATGCGAAAAGAAAAAATATATAATATTTTGATGCCAGTCGTGGCGCAGGGGCACAAAGTGAGATTGTAAACGCGACTGGTTGTGGGTTCGATTCCCACTCGAGGAGTGGAAATATTGCTCTAGTTACGAGACAAAGCACAACACCAAGTTCTGGTTCTTAACACATAAAACCTCCAGAGCTCGACGGAAAATGGGAAACAGAGTGTCTTACCTCTACCGTGTACCTCGATTTCGGGGAAAAAGTGAGGGAAACGCTCTGTGTCTATGACACTAAGTTCTCTCTATATACCCTGCAATGTACGAAAAAGCGTAAAGCTAATCGATTAAAAAATAAAGCAAAAAGTTCAATTTATGTACCTTAAGACATGTCCATACTATAAAAGAAAACAATTATAGAAGTTTTATTGATTTCTCAGTATAGTTGTACATAATTGAAGGTAAGTGGTAAGTAAGCTAGTTGTACTACAAGCTTTTTTTTTTAAATAAGGTAATGATGAAATGTTTTTTTTTAATATATTTAAAGATGAACGTCATTGTGCAAACGACTCGCATTTATTTTTACTTGATAGTTGCAGATACAAATATATTTAGAAAAAGATATTAATTTTATTATTTTGCAAATCTGTTATTCTTCTATACGAAATATGTTATTCTATATGTTCTTTTTTTAGCTTTACGAAGGCATTGCGTGTTAATTGGCAGAAAATTGAAATATTAAATATTAATATTAAAGAATCGAACCCACAACCAGTGGCTTTTCAGTCACATATTGTGCCTCTGTGCCACGACTGGCCCCAGTCTTAATCTAGTCATAGTATTATTCACCCAAATAATAGTTGATTTTTTTTTATGGAATAAAGGAGGCAAACGAGCAGAAGGACCACCTGATGTTAAGTGGTTACCTTCGCCCATAGACATCCACAACATTATAGTTATGGATGCGTTGCCAACCTTGGGGATGTAGGACAGCAGAAGGGAGGATGGGAATGGTGGGAATAAGGAGAGCTGGCTTGCATGCCATCGAACCGGAACACATCATCAGATGTTTGGCGGTTCGTCTTTGACACGATAGTGGTCGCGAGCCAGTCGGAGAACGAATCTCCTACCACCAAGCTACATATCATTATATTAATGTAATGAGAATTTTAATGTAATTAATATATATTGTTCATAGATTCATACGATTTATTTGAACCACATGAATCTCGTTGATGTCTTTTGTATGGCGTGATTGCTGAAGAAAACAATATTATTATAATACATTTATATGTATTCATTATGTAATTAATATTTGACATTTAATTTTATTAATTCATTTTTAATAAAAATATTCAATAATTATTTTAAAAAGTAACGAATACTATCATTTTTTATTAATATTTTATTATCCAATTTTTTTTAAACAATAAAAATATATATTGGGGCCAGTCGTGGCGCAGTGGCACGAACGTGTGACTGTAAACGACTGGCTGTGGGTTCGATTCCCACTCGAGGAGTGGAAATATTTAATATTTCCATTTCCTTCGCTTTGGTATCAGAAGTTAAGCGCGGCGTTAAGTACCGCCACTTAACACGCAATGCCTCCTAATTCGGCGGAAAGTGGAGAATGGAGTGTCTTAACACTAGGTTCCCTCTGCCTACCCTACTGTGTGCGGGATACAGCGTGAAGCTTAAAAAAGAAGTATATATATTTCTTCAGATCTCAACAACCTTCATCAACAAAACCAATTAATAATTAAATACGATAACCTCTAAAGTTAAGAAATAAAACAATAATTAATTGCACAGTAAAAATTTATGTAACATTGTTTATAATCTATGTCACGGACAGATGATTTATGGTCTGACGGCGAATTTGTAAATCTAGAGAGATATTATCGCTGCGTGTCGCTAATTATAACACTCTTTTAGAGATCGGTGTCGGAAAAAATGGTTTTGGTCCTATTTTTCTTAATATTTAAGTCTATATTTTGTATTTTTTTCTGCCTTTTTTAAAATTTTGGTCTATATTAAACCAAAATTTTCAAAATGTTCATATTTTTAACGTGAAAAGTTGTGGGTTTGATTCCCACTCAGGGTATTAAGTATATTGTTAAGTTCTGATTGCCACTTAATATGCAATATCTCGATTTTGGGCAGAAAGTGGAAAACGAAGTTTTTGACACTGCATTCTAATACAAGAAAAAGTGTCAAAATGCTTTTTTTATAAAAAAAAAAACACTTATGAAAGTTATAAGTTAAATATATTAGAAATTAACAACTTTATTTTCTTTATAAATGCAAAACCATTCATGAGTAAAGTCATAAGTAAAAACAAAAATAATAAATACTTTATTTAAGAGACCATAAGTTCATTCATTGTTTTTAACTTAACATACAAACAGTAGTCAGACTTATGTCTTCATAAGTTAGATTAAGATCGTGAATGAGTTAACAAAGTGGCTGGTTTTATAATGAGATTGACAAACACGATACAATTTTAAGAAACTCAACCATTATTAATATTAAGTATAGTAAAGTTGCTGTGATATAAGAGGTAGAGTTATAAGTTTAAAAGTTCGTAATATAATATAATGGAAGGAACTTATTCCAATATTAGACTTTTAGGTATTTTTAATTTTAGTTATTTTTTCATAGCCTTGGTTATTACCAAAGCGTTTCTGTTATGTTATTCAAGTAAAGATTATAAGTATTTTTTTTAGCTTCACGCTATATCCCGCACACAGCAGGGTAGGCAGAGGAAACCTAGTATCAAGACACCTCGTTCCCTACTTTCCACCGAATTCAGAGGCATTGCGTGTTAATGGCGATACTTACAGACACCAGAGCGAAGAAAATGGAAACATTAAATATTTCCACTCCTCGAGTTGAAATCGAACCCACAACCAGTCGCTTTACAGTCACACTTTGTACCACTGCACCATATACATTATTTATTGTAATAAAATGCAGCTTGCAACTGCAATGCAACCCTGTATAGCAATAAAGGACCTAGTGTCTAGACACTCCATTCTCCACTTTATATCAAAATTTAAAAAAGTACTTAAAACTGTTATTACGTCTTGCTTTAAACACCTATAAAATGCTTGTACGATAATTTATTGATAAACGATTATAATTTAACGGTAGAAAGCGTGCCTATATTGCTTTGTCAATAGCACGTAGCTCTGTGTGTATTGGAAATACAAATATTTTTCCTAATTTGTTTAAGTTTATTTTAATATTTGGTATGCAGTGCTAAAAAAGATTTTTTTAGCTATCTTCTCTACTTAATAGGTCATAGAAAGCTTAGTGTTTAGACACTCTGTTCTCCATTTTCCAACCAATCTAAAGAAATCATGTTACGTCTCTTTATATTTTGAAGTTATAAACAGAATTAATAGAGAGACATTTTAGACTCGGTTAATAATTGGTCTCGGCAATTTATGTATATCGTTAAAGCAAAACGATACTTGGGGCCAGCCATGGAGTAGAGGCACAAAGTGTGACTGTAAAGCGACTGGTTATGGGTTCGATCTTACTCAAGGAGTATTTTATATTTCCTATTTCCATTTTCTTCGCTCTTTTGTAGAGAGAAAGAGCGGCATTGGGTTCCGCCACGTAACACACAATGCCTTCATTATTCGGCGGAAAGTGGGGAACGGAGTATCTTAACACTAGGTTCCCTCTGCCTACCCTGTTGTGTGCGGGATACAGCGTGAAGCTTAAAAAAAAAAGTTTAAACAAAACTTTTACACGTAACAACAATATTGATTATATTCCTTAAAAGCTCATAAAATTAGAACTTAATTTACTTAAGGAAATGACCACATTCCATTTAAATATTTTAACAATAAATATAACACAAAAGGACTTGAGTGCAATTTGATATTATATATATTATTGTTTAGGAAACTTGATTAATAAATTTCAATTATATCATTATTCACGCATAAAATAGAGCGATTAGCTTAATGTTATGTCAGATATGGTTAAGTTAATGGATTAGGGAATATATTTTTGCTAATTTGGTTATAATGTAATAATTATCTAATATAAAATATTAAAAAGTATCTTGTTATGAAGTGTTAAGTTTAGATGAAAACTTGAAGCTATTTTTAAGTTTTCAAGAAATTTCATCGTTTTTGATTTTTTTAATTCAGTAAGTTAAGCTTTTTCTTTTTAAAATGATGAATAAGAGAGAATAGGTCGAATTTAAAAATCAAAAGAATAATAATATGCATAGGTAAAAAGATGAAAGGTGCATAAAAAAAATAATCTTGAGTTCAAAATATACGAGAAACATTAAATAATGTTTCTTAAAAAAAATGTAGTAATAGATAACGGTTAACTTTCTGCAATTTGTTCATTTTAAATATTTACATAAATACAAATAATCAAATTATTAAATTTCATATTATGTAATTAATACAAAAAGTACTATTTTTAAGTCACGAAAATTTAAAAATTTTAGACTATTCTGAAATAGATGATATCCATTCCCAAAAAAAAACTCATTTTGAGTAAAAACTGAAATACTAATATACCACACGTAAAAACTAAGTTAGTATACCTAAAGGCAACTTCTGTCAATTTAATTTACGAAAGATTCTAATTCAGGTGCCCATATTATACCAACCGCCTACGCGTTCATTAGAGTGCATCTGTTAGTTTTTTTCATAAACTTACGTTTCTCAAATATGGTATATAGTGCTTTATGCTTTATTAATACCGGTTTTTTTCTGTAGCTTTTAGTAATTTCTATATAAAATGGACGTGTGTAGAGTCCACCATGTGTAGAGTCAAAATTGACTGAATTTTTTCGGAAATAGTGTTGGGAGACGGTTCTTTTTAAAGTATTTCTAATAAATAATTTAAATTTAATTCAGTTTTTTCAATTTATTAAAAAGCTAAAAGAAATTACTAATAATTATTAACAAATAAAAAAAGACACCATTATGGTACAGTTGGAACGTACCTAAATGTATACGATGTTATTATTCCTACTTTGAGAATTTCTAATACATTAGTTAAGTGTAGCCTAAAATGTGAAGTTTTGTTGTCCAAAGCATGCTGGCTCTAAGTTTTTACATAGGTATAAATCGTGGATATTAGGTTGCTAAGTAACCGTAAGCGTAAACGAATCAAAAGAACGATATAAGAAAGTGGATATATATGAGTGATAGCAAATAATTATTATCAAAAAAAGGCAATGATTACATTAAAATATGTCAAATAAAAAGAAATTAATAAATTTGTGCCCGAAATGTTCTAACATGTTTAAAAATATAACAGCCGTAACAAAAAATATCTAAAACTATCCAAAAGAGTTTTGTATACGAAACCGAAACCGTCGAAGTCTTTTCAATATTTTTAAAATGTAACGTATAAAAGTCACGTAGTATGGAATTTGAAAAACATTTTTTTTAGAAAACATATAAAAATAAACGCAGTGAGATTTGAATCCGCACCTGTTTGAAGCCGTTTGAAGTATTCTGTCTGTTAAGTTATATCATATATGTAAATGTTTTTCCTATATTCTTTAATCTGTATCCAGAAACGAAATGTTATATTTATTATATTTCCACTAAAAAGGGTAAAAAATGACAGTGAGAAATAGAATATTGTATCTAATAATTCCCTCTTTCTTAAACAAATTTATCTTAATATTTATATATCTATAAAAGCTACCTTAAGCTACTAAAAACTACTAAGCAATGACTTCAAGAAGCTAGAAAGCCACCATTTTATTAAGACTATTTAAATAGACAGTTCATTATGAAACTAGAGATAGTACAAATAAATTATCATATGAAATGTGAAGGAAAATATTAGGGAGTTACGTTACTAATTTGTATTATGTTACAAAAGAAAATATATGTTCGCTCTTTACACTAGTTAAGGGGCCGTTTCACTAAAACAGACGATACTTGCCTATTGTTAAATTAAAAAATATATATATATTATCAAATAAAATAAAGTTTTTAATTAATTACAATTTTTATTTATTTTTTAAAACATATTTATCTTTCAAATTTTTATTATAACTAGATTATTTTCATCTACCTCGAATCATGTATAAGACGCATAAAGAAAAAAAAAACGATTTGCTGATAGCGAAAATTTTAGCATAGAAAATCCATCCTAATATCAAATATTATAATCGTATAGCTTTAATGTAATATGACTCAGGGATAGAGTAGATTCTATTCCTGTTAAGTTCATTTTTTTATGAAATTACAAAACATAATTATTAAATAACAATTGTAAAACGTCGTTTTCCTCTAATTAATTTAAATTTACTCGTTTGAAACCGCGTGGGAAATAAAAAGAAACATGGGTAGGGCATAATTAATGAAATTACGTTAGCAACCCTTGTTTGTGCAGTACCAACGAGTTCTATTAATTTGTTCAACTGGTTGTAAGCAGTATATAATATAATAATGGAGTCATGTTAACCTTGCTAATACATTATTAATATATTTCTTATTTTAAATACTGTTAATAAATCTCCCTTCTTCTCATTTTACGTAGAATATTTTAAAATGTGAAATATTTTATGTACTATTATAATTTTTTTTATAATGGCAATTATAATTATTAACTAGGAATCAACGACGAGAACTAACTCATTGGTATTTCTTTTAAAACGTTTAAAATATGCCGAAAGTATTCAATTTTAATCATAAATTTAAAAAAAACCGTTCCTCTTATTTTTAAAATATAAATAATAAATATTTAAAACCTTCAGAAAAAACTCCAACCATTTAATAGTAAAATCAAAAAAAAAATAAAAAAATGTGCTTTCAAAGGGTGCAATCGTCAGCAGAACAGACGCTTAACGTATTATGGAGGTGAGGCATTAAACAAATATAGCTTGTGTATGAAACTTGTTTATTCTACTTGTGTATATAGAAATGCTATCCACATACTAAGTATTTACTTTAATTATTCACAGCATTGAAAAAAAGCGTGCTCTCAAAATCTTGTTGGCCTTACCCATCTCCGGTAGCTGCTTTCTGCGAAATTAATGTTAATTGTTAGTTTATATGTCCTTATATGGTCAAAAAAGATCTATAGATCTAAAAAAAATTGTATTAATAATTTTATTTTAAAATTAAGTTAATATATTATATTAAACTAGAAGTTATATATACTTTAGGAGTATAAGTAGAAGTTCAATACTCACTCTTTTCTATAAGTGTTCATCGCGTCGTACCACGTCGAACCTTCGTACCAGAATGGTCTTTGGGATTGCACCATAACCCATGGTATCACCACCAGAGCGACGCATGCGTGGGGTGGGGTAGCAAAATATTGATTATTTCCTACCCCATTTCGTGATAGACTGATAAGAATGACTATTCACGGACAAATTACCGAGGGTGATTTGACCAACGAAGTATTAATTATGTATCACACAATGATTGATCGAACTTCAGTTTTCAATACAATTTATATATCGACTTTTTGATACAATGTATTTATGTATGTATGAAGAGTGTATGAATATGTATTCTTATTTATTTATTTTTTTATTTTAGCTTCACGCTGTATCCCGCACACAGCAGGGTAGGCAGAGGGAACCTAGTGTTAAGACACTCCGTTCCCCACTTTCCGCCGAATTCGGAGGCATTGCGTGTTAAGTGGCGGAACTTAACGCTGCGCTTTACCTCGAACCCACAACCAGTCGTTTACAGTCACACGCTTGTGCCACTGCGCCACGACTGGCCCCTTATTATATGCTGAAAATCGATTTTTCAGTCCTTTTTGTACTAAAGCTTTGCTAAGCGTGTACGGTTAATGGTTTCTTAGAACCGTTTCTTGCTTTTATATTTTTTTAAGGTTTAAAAGCGATAATTATATCAAGGTTTTTTTATATATATTTTGAAAGCCCATAAAGAAAAGAATTGTTTTATGAATTATTATTATTGTTATTAGCCCATAGCTAACACGAAATATTATGAATGGATGTATATTTATTATAGGCAATTTTTTAAAATTTCTGATTATATTTTTAAGTATATTCAATTAATATATTTATTTGTGAAGCAGCAATAGAATTGTCTGATGTTTAGACTTTAGTATGATGGATAGAGTAAATCACGATTTGTTTCTCTCTAATATGAAGAATAATGTATAGCAAAATGATGTTTTACTATTCTTTTAATTCTCTCTGCCTATCTTGCTAAATTTAAGAAATACATTAAAATGTTATTTTTCATTGAGGCCAGTCGTGGCGCAGTGGCACAAACGTGTGACTGTAAACGACTGATTGTGGGCACGATTCCCACTCGAGGAGTGGAAATATCTAATATTTCCATTTTCGCTCGGGTATCGAGGCAAAGCGCGGCGTTAAGCGGCGTGTTTAGCAATGCCTCCAAAATTCGACGGAAAGTGGGGAACGAAGTGTCTTAACACTAGGTTCCCTCTGCCTACCCTGCTGTGTCCCACATACAGCCTGAAGCTAAAAATAATGTTTTTCATATTTTTCATTTTGACGTTTTTCAGCATTATGCTTTTTCTCGCAAAAATTGCTACATAGTCCTAAAGAACCTTGTGTAAAAGCACTCCATTCTCCACTTTTTGCTTGCATACGTGACATTGAGTGTTAAGAAGCAGAATTTAACACCACCCTTAGCCTTGCTCACCAGAGCGAAGAATCCAAAATAATTTTAATATTAATCATTGTCCCGAGTGGCAATCGAATCATGATTACAGCCAGGTCCTACATATATATTTGTATAGGCATATAACATGTGTATATCATTAAAATCCCCTTTAAAATACACACAATGGTCCACTAAGTAGGTTAACGACGTAACGCTTACTTAATTCAACCCGCCGTGTAACGAATTATTGAGCTAGAACCATATACCATAGAGATTTAAAATGGCTCACAAAATAGTGACGAAAAGTGCTTTAGCAGCTTTTTTGGCAGTTAGGTTCTTTTTTAAGATAATTATAGATATGAATATAATTACATATTAATTGTGCCCCTGACTTCGCCTGCATGGAATTAAATTTCTAGTCTACGTCATAATTTTAAAATAAATGCTGCCTAAGTTATTCCGTATTAAGTCCAATATCACCCGATGAAAGTTTCGTCAAAATTTGTCCAGCCGTTCTAGAGATTACCCGAAACCGGACAAACAGATGAAAATTGTGAAATGTGTTATATTTATCGTGTAAAAATTTTACTAAGAAAAAGGATATTTATTTGTATTTATTTTATTCATGTACAATATGATCAGTACGCAATATACCTACTATCTTAGTTTCTTACGAAAACTGCAGTGTTAAAAACCGCAATACGATTCATAGTGGTTCTAAATAGATAATGGAGAATAGAGTCACTTATGTCTTTCTGTCTGTAAAAAATTTCGGAGTTGAGTTCTGCCACTCAACACTCAATCTTTCGATTTCGGGCATAAAGTGCAGAACAGTGTCTTGACACTGGGATCTCTCTGACAATTAAGCTAAAAAAGCGTGAAGCTATAAAAAATGGTGGCAGATACATAAGAAAATGTTTTTTATAATTAATTTAAAGTTTACTAATACTTCAAAAATTTTAATGAAAAATTGACATATGAAAAAGTTTTAATAGGGGCCAGTCGTGGCGAAGGGGCACAAAGTATGACTGTAAAGCCACTAGTTGTGGGTTCGATTCGCACTCGAGGGGTGGAAATATTTAATATTTCCATTTTCTTCGCTCTGATGTCGAGGTAAAACGCGGCGTCATGTCCAGCCACTTAACACACAAAGCCTCCAAATTCGGCGGAATATGGGGAACGGAATGTCTTAGCACTAGGTTCACTCTGTCTACCTTGATGTGTGCGGGATACAGCGCGAAGCTAAAAAAAACAATTATATATTGGCTCTTATTAAATGCATTTATTGATGAACTACAAGTATAACATTGTATAAAATAAAATACACTATAACACATAAGAATTAAAAACTAATTATGGTGAAACAGTCACTCCATAAAACAAAACACCATTATGTTTCAGTATTAAGTCTATTTTAATAATTTTAGAGTGCGATTGAAAAAATATTCAAATTACAGTGTATGGAGTAATAGAAGTAGCTGTTCGTGATAAGCCAGCAACTTTGTCACCTGCATTTTGACTGGTAAAATGCGCATTGCAGTGGACTTACCAAGAACTATAAATGCATAGTTATGTACCTACCTCAGTCAATGTTATTAGACTTTTTTAATAATAGTTGATATTTTTTTTAGCTTCACGCTGTATCCCGCACCTAGCAGGGCAGAGGGTACTCAGTGTTAAGACACTCCGTTAACCACTTTCCGCCGAATTTTGGAGCCATTTCGTGTCAAGTGACGGAACTTAACGCCGCGCTTTGCTTTGACCAGAGCGAATATTTTATAGCGATTAATATTTATTTTTGAATAATGATTATGAAAGAAGTCAAATTTAAAACGTAATATATTGTATTATTAGGGGTTATCGTGGCACAGTGGGATAGTGTCTATATAACTGTAAACGCAATTGGTTATGGGTTCTATTTCCATTTAGTAGAATGATTATATTTAAATGTATTCTTATTTCCCAACTTTGGTTTTTATAATTTTAACATTCAACAAGGAATGCATTGTACGAATAGAATTTGATTTCGAAAAGTGGAGAACGGAGTGTCTTTACACAGTTTTTTGTCACTTCTCCACTATTACGGGAGGAAAAAAGTGTAACTGATAAACATATTCCATTATATTGTAATTTAGGAACATACACATATAAAATAATATTCAAAATATATATTTTACAAAATACTAGGTATTTTAAATAAACAACAGCCATAAGTTTGACTTGTAATTACAACCTTTAACCTAGGTGTGTATTTATAAGCTATGTTAGATACATAAGTAAATTCAAAGTCATCAATTTTATATGTAGATGCAACAAAGTAAAAACAAAAATTAAAATAGATATCGTATAATTTCATCAGAATTACTGATACTCTATAGTACACATTCATAAATATAGTGATTGATATTATAATAATTATATACTGATTCTGTTTCTAAATGTAGAGAATTTAAAGATATGATATGGTTTTAATTTGTGGCCAGTCGTGGCGCAGTGGCACAAACGTGTGACTGTAAACGACTGGTTGTGGGTTCGATTCCCACTCGAAGAGTGGAAATATTTAATGTTTCCGTTTTCTTAACACGCAATGCCTCCAAAATTCGACGAAAAGTGGGGAACGCAGTGTTTTAACAATGGGTTTCCTCTACCTACCCTGCTGTGTGCGGGATACAGCGTGAAGCTAAAAAAAATATTTTTTTTAGTGAAAGATTTGGTCAAAGAGGACATAGTGTCAAGATACTCCGTTCTCCACTTTCCGTGAAAACACAACATATTAATATATTATAGAGTGTTGAGGAGCTTAACGCTGCGCTTTTATTTATGAGATTATATCATTTTTTTTATTTCTTTTAGTATATGGTTCGGAATCAAGATACAATTGTAGGTAAAAAAGTAAAGAACGAGAACTAGATTTTAACCCAAAATGAAAAAGGATGTGTATGTAGATAATCACCAATCGTGGATAAGTGGGACTACTTCTGACTGTAAATACTATTGGTTATGGGTTTGATTCCGACACGGATGAATTACTATTATATTTAACTTATTTTTTTTTCATTTCTTCTGGTACCTGAAATAGAATGCGGCGTTGAGCTCTGCCACTTAACACGAAATAATGCCACTTAACACTACATTCTATCTGACTACCCTGCTATATGTAAAAAAGCTTGAAGCATATCCGTGACGTAGCGGTACAGCGCCTGACTGTTATTACAATGGGTTATGGGTGCCATTGCCAGTGGGTAAAATGATTATAATTTAAGTATTCTCATTTCTCCGATCTAGTAGAACAAGCCAATGCGGCGTTTAGTTCCGCCAATCAGCCTAGTGTTCGAGACATTTGGACAGAAAGTACCTTGACACTAGTTCTCTCTGACTCCTCTGCCATACGACAGAAAGCGTTAAACTGACAAAAATCATTTGTTTAACATAATCTAATTAAATTCATTAAATATTTTTAAGTGGAAAGTAATAACCCCCTTACTATTACGTGTACAGTAAAGGGACATGAAAAAAAATATATTTTCATTTATTATTTTGTGTATATCTAAATACCTATACATTACTAAGTTCATAACACGCTGTAAAAACAAACACTGTATGGATAAAATCGAACGTTTTTTTTTTATTAAATAATCTTAGTTCAACGGAAGAAATTCCTTCCACAGCTGAAAAGCAAACAAGACATAAAATTCACAAAAAAATCAATGTTTTACTTACAAATTGTATTTAACAGTTACAAATTTTGCATAACATTTTAAACTAAATCGTTCATAATTTACAATATAAATGCTCAAAATGTAAGTAAGTGAGCAGCAGATAAGGACACGGTAATATTATTTGAAATTCATGTTTTAATATTTACTTCTTAAATATATAACAAGTATTTCCAAATTTATTTAAAAGATAAGTGTCAGACGAAAACACACTTAATACAATACAAACAGCTTCACGCTTTTTCTGACATAGCAGGGTAGTCAAAGAGAGCTAGTGTCAAGACATTCCGTTCTCCACTTTCCTCCTGAAATCAACTGATGATGATGATGAAACGACTGAACGAAATGTTGATTTCGTATTAAGTGCCAGAGTGAAGGAATAAAACTAAAAAAAAAAAATAATAATAATATCCCCCAAGTGGGAACCGAACCCCAGCTAACATGATAATAGTTAAATGCTGTGCAACTGTGCCACGATGGTCTCACAGACGTATATAATTCAAAACAATGATAAAATAACTTAATTTAAAATATCTATACCTTCTCATCATCCTAAAAGCTGCTAACAAAATGAATTTTAAAATTTTAAGTTGAAATCACATAAATTTATAAGTGACGTTCATTATTAAAGCGTTATACATACTATGTATATAAATTGAATTAAAATTCATATTTTTCATATTATTCATTAAAAGGAAATTATTACAAAAATCGCTAAAATATTAACATAAACATTAATAGAATATTTTAGTCTTTTTCAAAGCCCAAGCCCTTTTTCCTATCATTTTAAACCAAAACCACCATTAATAAATTTCAAAGAAATGACATGAATGAACCAAATTACTTAAAAACATAAATTAAGAGCTATAAAAACTACTCGATAAATTTTAGTACAGATTAATCGAATCGCTGCAAAGTTAATTATCGATTAATTGATTATAAATCGTCTTATTATACGCGAGTACTGAAAAAAAACTATTAGTCCGATTTTAAGAATGCCAATATAAAACGGTACGACTCGATTTATTCGAATTGACATATTGGCTGTCTTTGAGTTATAACGATTTCAATTCTCAAATAAAGTAATGATTCATAATTTAATAGTTTAAATTGAGGTTTAAAGGTTGAATATCGCTTTGGTATGGAGGTAAAGCGCGGCATTAAGCTCCGCCAATTAACACGCAATGCTTCCTAAATTCGGCGGAAAGTGGGGAACAGAGTGTCTTTACACTAGATTCCCTCTGCATACCCTGTTGTGTGCGGGATACAAAGTGAAGCTAAAAATAAAAAAAGAATATATTGTTGGCTTCACACTTCTTTCTGCACAGCAAGGAAAACAGAAAGGACTAGGTCCTTTCTGTTTTCCTTGCTGTGCAGAAAGAAGTGTGTGTCAAACAATTCCAATCTCCACTTACCGACACGAAATGTCAGAATACAAGACATTTCGTGTTAATTAGTCTGCGGGTTCGAATCCCGCTGCGTTCAAATTTTTATACGTTTTCTAAATGCCTTTTTCAATTTTCCTAAGTGTGGAATAACACTTTTAAAATGTTTAAAAAAATTGATTAGTCTTTTTTACCAATGAAGAAAATTGTTACAAAGGTTAGAGTTACAGTACAAAATGGAGTGTTTCAACACTAGGTCCTCTCTGACTACCCTGCTATTAGAGAAAAAGAGAGAAGCTGCAAAAATATAATATGAGATCATTCCACCAACTAGGGATCGACCTCACGACCAATCGTAATAACAAATATCAGTCAGCGTTCCATTGTGCCATAATTATTTTATAAATGTTAACACGCCTTGGAAATGAAATGCTCGCTCCAGGCTATTTCAAAAGTATCACTGTCAGCAATAAATCTGTATATCACAATTGCTTTAAAAAAAAAGTCCCGCTGAGTTTCTTGCGCCGGTTCTTCACAGGTCTGAGGCATTAACTTTAGTGAACCGGTGGTAAACTATTTGACGTTCAAAAAATCAAGCATGTAACTTCTGATTTTGAATCAAATTATTTGACTTTGATGACCATATATTTTCCGCTCTATAAATTTCTTATAATTTACTCTATACTTGGGTCTTTTTCTTTGTTTTATTTTCACGCTTTTAAGGCAGGATATGCCCAGAGTACCTATTATCAAGACTAGGTCAGACATTCACTCCACAAGAATCGACAAACAAATAAATATGTATATTTATATTGTATCTTCACGCTTTCTTCTATATAGCAAAGTAGTCAAAGAAAATCTAACTTGATATATATTCTTAATAACTTGTGTTTTATTCAAAATCGACATCGGCCCTTAAAATTTAACCACCCTATATAATTATCTTCCCGAGTGGGAATCAAACCTACAACCTTCTTTACAGTCAGACGCTGACCCACTGGGCCACGACGGATATGTATATGAATACATTTATAAGAAAATCTTACTTGCCAGTAGTAGAAATTAATTGCATTATATACGAGAATATAAAACGCAAGTTTTGGTTTCAATAAGCTCACGCTTTGCATAATATGTTCATTTGTTACCAATTAAACTGGGTTATTCAATATGGATGAAGAAACTTATCTTAACGCTTAAGAGAAAATGTATGGGCCATTTCAGTATATGTAGAAATAAATTAATTGTAATTAAACGGTCTTAAACTTATATTGCGGTGTTTACTGGTTCGAATTCCAAACATGGATATAATAATTATGGGGCTGATGGCGCAGTGGAATAGCGTTTGATCGTAAGGGAGATTAGTTGTGGGTTCGATTACTACTTGGAAGAATGATTTTATTTACGTTATTTTATTTTTACGTCTTAATCTAGGCAAAGTGCGGCGTTGAGTTCCGTAGCTCAACACGCAATGTATCTGTTTTAAATGGCAAATGGAGAACTTCTTTTACTTGTACGCTATATATTCTGAACGTAAAGTCAGGGAAAAGGTGAAGCTGAAAAAAATCTTTTATTTAAATATATACGTATATATTCTTTTTCTCTTTTTTTTAGTATCATCACGCTGTATCCCACACACAGCAGAGTAGGCAGAGGAAATCTTGTGTTAAGACACTCCATCCCCCACTTTCCGCCGAATTCGGAGGCATTGCGTGTTAAGTGGCGGAACTTAACGCCGCGCTTTACCTCGACACCAGAGCGAAGAAAATGGAAATATTAAATATTTCCACTCTTCGAGGGGGAAACGAACCTACATCCAGTCGCTTTATTCTCACACTTTGTGCCACTGCGCCACGACTGGCTCCATATATATTCGATCCGAATTTTATATTTTAAAATACTTTATATTTAAAATAATTCGATAATTTTGGATCCATTATAAATTTGTTTCTTAATCTTCGGAATAAGTGTATTGAATAAGTAAGTTATTTAAATGAGAAGCCGTCGTTGCGCAGTGGGAAAGCGCCTGACTGTAACGCGATGGTTGTGGTTCGATTTCTACTCGGGAAATAATTATATTAAAATTTTTATTACCTAGCTTTTGTACCTAAGGCAAAGCGCGGCGTTGAGTTTCAACACACAAAATGTCTCGATTCCGAGAGTAAAGTAGAAGACTGAGGGTTCTGACACTAGGTTCTCTCTGACTACCCCGATGGTATACGGGATAAAGCGTGCAGCTTCAAAAAAAAATAAATGATGTGTTCAACAGCAGGTTTTTCTTTTTATACATTTTTTTTATCTTCACGCTGTATCCCGCACACAGCAGAGTAGGCAGAGGGAACCTAGTGATATGACACTCCGTTCCTACTTCCGCCGATTTCGTAGGCACTGCTTGTTAAGCGTGGCAAAACTTAACGCCGCGCTTTGCCTCGACACCAGAGCGAAAAAAATCGAAATATTAAATATTTCCACTCCTCGAGTGGGAATCGAAATTAAAGGACCAAATCAGCGTTATAACAGATTTATATTTACTTGAGCTTTAATAATAAACTATTTTGACATATTTAAAGTTTTATTGAAACACATACGATATTATACATCTTTAGAAAACGTATAGAATTTGAATGCAGGGAAATTCGAACCTGTTCCTCTTGAAAACCTAACATACAAATACAGTAAGTAAGAAATACAACGAAACATAGTTGAGTCACTGATAGACTGGACTGAACTCCCAGGTCATGGATGTGACCACAAGTCATCGTAAATCGAAATAAAACCATTTTTACGAAAGCTTACCATTTTTTTTCCCTTTTTTTGTAACGTCAGGAAATCCTTTACGGATACCAGCCCGAGTGGGGACTCGGGACGTGGTTATGTGGGACTCCGGTGAGGCAAGATGGTAACGCCGGCAAATAAAAGTTTACCAACCGTAACGTTAGTAACTTCAACATTCAAAAGTGTACCCAAATATGAAATTCTCCTTCAAAAATCCGTTTCAAATGGTTTAACTTAGGAAACACATTACAGAAAAGCTTCGACAAAGCTTACTTAAAGCTCTATTAAAATTATAACAGTTTAAACCTTTTAAATACACAGTTTCACGCAATTAATACTTAGCTTAGCTGTATACATCATAGTAATTCAAAACGTTGCCGTGGGTGTAATATATTGTATAATAACTTACAATCTTCACGTCTAAACCAGTCTCATAAAATGAGTGGGGCGATAACTTAGCGCGGTTATGACAAATTCATGTACATACGACATACAGACAAGTGTCGATGAATATATTTATAATTTGACGCCGTTACCCTGTTTGTTGGTAAATATGAATTAATTTTATTAATGTTGGTAGTAAAATTATGTGTGTTTGTTTGTATGTTTGCTTGGATTAATGGCTGTACTGATTTGGATGAGATTTAATGGTTGAATAGATTGTAAAATGGGTATGGTATACTTTTTGCTTATATATGACTTAACGAGTGGTATAAATAAAGCAAAGTTGTATTTTTTTTTTTTTGATATACCTACGTTAAAATATAATTTATATAAGCAGTCCTATAAGAGCATAGATAAATAAATTATTCATATTTTTACATCACGTATATTTTTTTTATGTAGCGAGAATCGAACCCGATATTTTGCGAAGTGACCAAGCGTTCTAGCTACTATACTATACGTTCTTGTCGAGCTATATTAACTTTATTTTACATTTGTTACTTATTTTAATAACTCTGTAGAGAGATTTTCATGATTTTTATACGTATTTGAAAAAAGATTTTTCTTATGCTAAGTGTCTGAATAACACTGTAAATATATAAATATTTTGGTAAATACTTATAATTTTTTTCGTCCAAAATTAATTTAAGGTAAGCAAACAAAGTCGTAGGCAAAAGTTAGTATAATACAAATGATTTAGACAGAAGTGGCACTATTGGTGTAATGTGACTCGTTAAATCATAAATTATTAACTATTCACTTATTAATTAATTCTTGTTTTACTTCATGTATTAACCTCGTGTATATTACAACAGTAATCGTTTCAGAATTTAATTTAGACAAGCACCATATTGGTGCAAATGTTAAATATTTAGTTATAAATAATGACTGTAGGTTCGATTTTCATGTTTAGAAAATATATTTGTATGGGGCCAGGCGTGGCGCAGTGGCATAAGCGTGTGATTGTCAACGACTGGTTGTGGGCTCTGGTGTCGAGGCAAAGCGCGGCGTTAAGTTTCGTCTCTTAACACGCAATGCCTCCGAATTCGGCGGAAAGTGGGGAACGGAGTGTCTTAACGCTAGTTTCCCTCTGCCTACCCTGCTGTGTGCGGGATACAGCGTGAAGCTAAAAAAAATGTAATTACTGTTAAATAACGATTGTAGGTTCGATTTTGACTTAGCATTATTTATACTTAAAAAAAAAACAATCGGAAAATCATTTTTAGAAAATTTATAAAAATTTGAACATAGCGAGATTTGATCCCATGCATCTTGAAAATCATCCAAGCGCGTACCAATCTTTTAAAATTTAAAGTCTCAGAGGTAGCTTTTATCGTTTTATTTTTACCATTATTATAAAATGTTCGATGTTTTTTGTTTTGACTACTTAACGTTTTTGGGTAGTCAGGGAGTACCTAGTGTCAAGACACTCCGTCGTCCAATTTCTATCCGATATCAAGACATTGCATTTTTAGCGGAACTCAACGCCGCATTATCTTAAGCACTAGAGTGAAGAAAAAACTCCATACAATCATTTCCCGAGAGGAAATCGAACCCACAACGCTTTACAGTCAGTCCCTGTGCCACTGCTTCAGAAAGGCCTATAATAATTTATTAAGTTTTTTTTTTAGCTTCACGCTATATCCCGCACACTGCAGGGTAGGCAGAGGGAACCTAGTGTTAAGACACTCCGTTCTCTTTCCGCCGAATTCGGAGGCATTGCGTGATAAGTGGCGGAACTTAACGCCGCGCTTTGCCTCGACACCAGAGCGAAGAAATAAGAAATATTAAATTTTTCCACTCCTCGAGTGGGAATCGAACCCACAACCTACCGCATTTACAGTCAAACACTGTCCCACTGCTTCAGAATGGCCTATAATAATTTATTAAGTTAAATAACAATATTACCAACGACATTTGTGATATCGGCACTCTGAAATACATTATAGCTTTAAACAAGCAAGTCTTAATTGGCAGGTTATATAAACAAATTTTGATTAAAACACCTCTCTTACGCCAGGTTAACGCGAACTGTTGCAATATTAACTTCCAAAGATTTATGGTGATAAAGTTCAGAATAAATTGCCTTTGAGCAAAAACTAAACCTTCTTTTAAAGTTATCTTACTGTGAAAGCTTAGCTAGAGATATATTTTTTTAATATTTATATGGTTGTTTTTTATTAAAGAGACCATGGTGACGCAGTGGCAGTATCTGATGAGTGTATGCAATGATTGTAGGTTCGATTCCCTTGCAGGGCCATAGTTTTTTTCTTTTTTTTTTAGCTTCACGCTGTATCCCGCACACAGGAGGGTAGGCAGAGGGAACCTAGTGTTAAGACACTCCGTTCCCCACTGTCCGCCAAATTCGGAGGCATTGCGTGTTAAGTGGCTGAACTTAACGCCGCGCTTTACCTCGACACCAGAGCGAAGAAAATGGAAATAAATATTTCCACTCCTCGAGTGGGAATCGAACCCACAACCAGTCGTTTACAGTCACACGCTCGTGCCACTGGGCCACGACTGGCGACAATTATTGTAGTTATATTTATATTATATTTATTCACCTATTGGTAAAATAAAGAGCGGCATTGAGGTCTTGCTATGTGGAAAGAATGTGAAGCTGTAAAAAACAATAACTGTCAAAAGCTCTTTTTAATAATTAGCTACTAAGGGTGGTCAGGGCGAACCTAGTGTCAAGACACTCCGTTATCCACTGTCCACCGAAATCCAGACATTGCGTATTGAGTGGCGGAACCTAACGCCCCGCTTTGCTTAAGTACCAGAAGGGAGAAATTAAAATTTAAATATAACCCGACTGGGAATCGATCCTATAACCATTGTATTTCAGTCAGATCCTTCCCTACTGCGCTACGACTGCCTCTTTTAAATATGCTTCAATATTATAGCTTATATAGTGGTTTACAGAAATCAAGTCACGATTGTAAGATAACACTCCCATGATAGAGTTTGCATTATCGATATAATAATTTGTATAATATAATATTATTGATATTTGCAAATTACATGCCTTTCCTCAATAACTGGAATGAGAAATTTTAACTTTAACAAATTACATATCGTTGATTAAAATACAGTGTTTATTTTGAAATTGAAGTTTAAATGTTTCTTAAATTATAATTATCCAAAATAGTTATAATTTTTGTTCACAAAACAGTATGTATATGGTATACAGATATGTAAGTAACTCGCAACTTCGGCAATAGATTTTGACAATAGATTCTCTGTAACTACCTTGCTATGCAGTAAAAAAAGGGAAACTGTATAATTTAATGTATTCCCTATTAATCCTTTTAAGAATTCACGATAAGAAAATAAATTATTTTTCGTTTGTTATAAAATACATAGTAACATTTAAATATTTTTAATAAATCTACAATTACCAGCAGTTATTCAAAACAAAACAATGATTAAAATTCATTAAGGCAGTAATTAGAAAACATAAATCTTTCGATATTGCCCTATATTTAAATGACAATTAAACATTATAATATTTTATTCAACTATGCCCAAGTCTATTATAGTGTAGCTGAGTCTTTAGACATTTGCAAATAGACGTGAATTCGATTTTTTCAGGTTATCTTTCCTTTTGTTATTTTATTAAAAATCATATATAAATTGCAACATTAACGTTTAAATATTTTCATTAAAAAAATTATATATGAGTTAAGACTTGGAATGGAATAGTGTCTGATTTTACAGAGTGTGCGTCGGTTTTTACCTATTACCAAGTGAAAAAATAGGCTAGAAGTGAATTTAATTCCCATGTAAAATTAAAAGAAAGAAAAGTATAAACTTTATGATACTTACATCTTCATGCTTTATTCTCCGTAGTAGGGTAGACAGGACGGATAATAGAACTCTCCGTCTCTCCACTTTCCTTCCGTATTCGAGACATTGCGTATAGAGTGACGAAATTTAACGCCACCCTTTGTCTCGTCATTGGAACAGAAAAATGAAAATAATTTACATATAATTATTCCCCTTAAAGAGAATCAAACCTACAATCATCGCGTATACAGTCAGATGACTTTGAAATCGTGTAGTTTGATATTTTTTATTTATATAATACATAAAAAAGTGGGGAACGGAGTGTCTTAACACTAGGTTCCCTCTGCCTACCCTGCTGTGTGCGGGATACTACAGCGTGAAGGTAAAAAAAAATAATAAATAATAAAAAACCTGTATCTTTATACGTAAGTAAAACCACATGCATACATTAGTCGTGTAGTAAACAACCTGTGTTACAAGTAATTTTACTTTCTTTACAATTTACAATACAATCGGCGGAAACAACGTCGCTCTACTTGACAAGCGTGACAGCTTTGCGAAATTTGGAACGACATAAAGCGTTTACGATAATACAACAGAGAATGGGAATATTTTTAAGATAACTTTATTTTATATATTTTCTTTTAGCTTCATGCTGTATCCCGTACAGAGCAGGGTAGGCAGGGGGAACCTAGTGGTAAGACACTTCGTTCCTCATTTTCCGCTGTTCCGTTGACTGGCGAAACTTAACGCCACGCTTTACCAGAGCGAAGAAAATAGAAATATTTATATATTTTTATAACATGATATAAACAGTTTTCGTGTTTTTTTTATTAATATTGTCTTTTCAAATAAAATTATTTTAACCGGACTAATAGCATATATTTTTCGTATATGAAAATATATTTTAGAAAACCAGACGTTTTAGTAGTTCATGGTCACAAATAGATAGACGAGACTAATCAAAGTCAATTATCAAACATATACTCCACTGCTTATCTTACTACATTGAATTTAAGATATCCTTTACATATTTTTGATTCGGTAAACTTTTCTCGCTAATATGCGACAAAAGACGATAAGTATTATATAAAAATATCTCCGACTGTAACCACGATGGTTGTGGATTCGATTCCTACTCGAAGATATAAGTATATAATATCAATTTCATTTATTTGCTTCGTTCTTGTAACTAAAAAAAGCATGGCGTAAAATACCGCCACTTAACACACAATGTCTCCATTACAGATGGAAAGTGAAGAACAGAGTGTCTTAAACCTAGGTTCTCTCTGACTACCCATATACATATATATACGGTAAAATGCATAAAGTTATAATATAATACCGGAAACAACTTATTTGCTGAACTAACGATCTGTGTGTCTCCATAGAGATTCATCTGAGACGCAGCGGCGCGTGCTATGTGACGTAACCTGTATGTACAATACTTATATATTGCAATACAATGCTTGTATTATATTGTTACGAGCGAACACTTAGCATTGTTCGAAAAATGCTAATTTTGAAATAGGAAATAGATAATAAAGAACATGGTGTCGTAACTCTCCGGTTAGTGACTCGCTAAGTGTATTGAATGAGTGAGTAATACTGTAGTTTAGATATAAAATTGAGTTGAAATAATATTTCATGTATAATATGTATAATTAACTTTTAAACTCTTTTAGAGTATATCCAGATTTTTAAATTGTTCTAAACAATGATTTTGATTTTCTTGCCTGAAGAAAATCGATATCATTGTTATCCTTACTTATATTATAAATGCGAAAGTCTGTGTGTTTGTCCGATTTGAATAAAATTTGGTAGAAATTATTAACAAATCCAGGGTCAAATATAGGCCACTTATTTTTTCAAAAATCAACCTCTAAAGGTTTGACATAAGGGATGAAAGTTTATATGAAAAATTTACACCGCTTGACCGATTGTAGCAAATTTTGCATAAATATAGTTGATAATCCAAGCTTAAACATAGGCCACTTTAGTATTCAAAAATCCCCCCAGAGGGTTACAATATAAAGAAACAGTTATGTAATTCGCTAGTCATTAATACATTGCATTGGCATTAATATATCGATTTTCCATCGGGAAGTGAAGAACGGAGTGTCTTGACACTTGTTTCGCTCTAACTACTCTGTTTTGCGTGCAAAAGTAAAAACATATATTAATCGACACAATTTAATATTTTATTACTTCTCTAGAGCTTCTGATTTCTTTTCTATTTTGAAAGGTAGGTAGTTCTTTAACAAGCTATCAGTGGCATAGTATCAAACTTTGGTAGCGGTAAGCCAAGACTAAAAAAAATACATAAAATCTAGTATTATCTTTTTTTTCAGCTTCACGCTGTATCGACCATAGCGGAGTAGCCATAGAGAATCTAGTGGCAAGACACTCCGTCCTTCACTTCCCGCCCCAAAACTGAAACTTTGCGTAATATATTATAAGGAATTCTTGGACAAACAATAATTTACAAAAAGTAAGCCGGTGAAAATCATATTAAATGGACTTCGACTACTTTAGTTCCACATAAGATAATACTTTCTAGCACTGATAAGCTATCACTTTTCCATTACGCGTTATCGGTGTGCAACAGAAACTATTTGTAAATACTTTTTACTATGCAACTATGTTAGTAAATTGAAAATAGATATTTTTTATGTTTAAAAAATGTAGTAAGTCGTGTGAAAATTTAAATGGAAAGAAATATGGTTAAATTCTAGGAATAATGAAAAGTAATAATGGAATATAAGATACATAAAATAAAATGTAAGCAATATAATTATTAATTAATTCATATAAAAAATATAAATAAAAAAAAACTGTAAATGCGACTGGTTGTGGGTTCGATTCCACTGCCTGGAATTAAAATATTTAATATTTCATCTCCTTCGCCCTAGTGTCAAGGCAAAACACAGCATTAATTTCCGCCATTTAACACGCAATGCCTCCACATTTCGAAAGTGGGGAACGGAGTGCCTAGCCTGCTATATGCGGAATACAGTAGTAAAGCTAGGGGGAATCGAACCCACAACCAGTCGCGTTTTCATTCACAGTTCGTGCACCTGTGCCATGACTGGTCTCAAAAAGTTAGTACATTACATAAATTTCGGCTTAACTTCTGACTAACTTATTCAGTTTAACTACCAACAGTCATATTTTTTTAATTATTTTACACTTTTTAAAATATTATCAACACACTTACTATAAAAAAAAATATTGAGATAAACTACAAAATTGATGATCACTTGTTCGTCTAGCTATATTTAAAGTTATTATTATTATACTTGGGGCTAGTGGTGGCGCAGTGGCACAAAGTGTGACTGTAAAGGTTGTCGTCGGTTGGATTCCCACACGAGGAGTGGAAATTTAATATTTCCATTTCCTTCACTCTGGTATCAGAGGAAAAGCGCGGCGTTACGTTCCGCCACTTAACACGCAATGCCTCTGAATTCGGCGGAAAGTGGGGAACGGAGTGTCTTAACACTCGTTTCCCTCTGCCTACCCTGCTGTGTGCGGGATACAGCGTGAAGCTAAAAAAAAACTTATTATTTTTTTAATTAACACAGTTATATAAACAAAACAGCAGTGATTGCATTTACCTTGTAATTAAGCGTAGTAGATATACAAAAGGTTACCGCGCCGATCGATTTATTGACCTTTGCAGCGTACAAAACACGACTACCAAAGATAAATTTACATTAAGAAACAAATGTTAATTATATCTAAACTCTTAAGTTAAATTGTATGAGCCCTTTGTAGGTTAATAGTTAAAAATATTAAATACAGTTTTGCTCATTTTGTAAAATAGTTTAAATATTATGACTTCCTCGAATGGAAATTTGACTCAAAATCATTGCGTATATGTCGTGGTCATATCGTAAAATTGACGACTTCATGAAATCGTTGACTATATCCTGAAACGGTCGCGTTTCATGAAATGACCAATTATCGTTTGGCCATATCATGATGTCATTTGACGAAATCAATGACAGCCTAACGTTTAACGATATGGTCAACTAAACGCGTGACTACTTCATGAATTCTTCGATCTTGTTTCAACAAATCGTCAAATAGTTCATATCACGAAGTCTTCAATTCTACGATATGACCACGACATATACAATCATACTACTTTAAATGTTATCAGCTTCATGCCTTTTCCCGAATAGCGAGGTAGTAAGAGGGAATCTAGCTCTACTATTAACATACTTCGTCCTCCTTTTTCCACCCAAACTCGTGACATTTTACGTATTGAGTGGTGGAATTTAACGCCGCGCTGTGTTAAGTACCAGAGCGAAGAAATACAAACATTCTCCACTCCATTCAACTGTACTATAACGACCTCATTAATATTACTGTTATAAAATCGCAATAGTATAATATTATTAAGTTTCAAATTATTCAAAAAAAGCTAGGCTAAAAGGGGCCAGTCGTGGCGCATAGTCACAAAGTGTAACCGTAAAGCGACTGGTTGTGGGTTCGATTCCCACTCGATGAGTGGCAATATTTAGTGTTTCTTTGCTCTGATGTCGAGGCAAAGCAGGGTAACGACCCTGCTGTGTGCAGGATACAGCGTGAAGCTGAAAAAAGGCTAGGCTAGGCTAATTACATATAAGTATCTAAAAAATATTAAAACTTGTAATTTATAAATACTTAATTACAAATGTTCATGCTTTTTTCTCATATAGCTAGATAGTCAGACAACTTAGTGTCAAGACACTCCGTTCTCCACTCTCCGTATGAAATCAAAACATTGCGTGTTTAATGGCGGAACCTAACGCCGTGCTTCGTCTCGTACTTTGTGCCATCCAAAGCGAAAAAATTAAAACACTATGAATATTTTATATAATTACAGTTACTTAAAACAATACCATTGCAGTTCAATACAGTACTGAATTTGCATAAAACATTTGTTTCACTTTGTAACTCTATAATTAAACCCATCCAATTATAAGCAACAGTAAAATACGCTTAACCAAGAACCCTTTGCGAACGCACCCACGTGGGGTAGGTATTTTAACATAAATCAATATTGTATTGCGAATACAAAGATAGCGAAGTATACTCGTATGGGGGAAATCCCGTAATAAGTCAATATGAGGGTAGGCTAGCGGTAGAGAAGTACGAAATTTTTGTAGAGGTAATTTGGCGTTAAAAAAAAATCTTCAAAATGACTTACAAAAAGTAAGCGGATGGAAATCAATACTAATATTATAAATGTAAAAATCTGTCTGTCTGTTTGTCTGTTACGGTTTTGCAGCTAATCTGCTGTCCGAATTTGGGTCGAATTCGGAATGAAAATAGTTAAAGGCCAGGAGTCAAACATAGGCTCTTTGTATTAAAAAATCAACCCCTTAAAGGTTGATATGGGGATGAAAATTGATATATAAAGTTGTGTAGTTACGCAGGCGAAGACGCGAACGGCCGCAAGTCGTGTCACATAGACGCTTCGCCACTGTTGGTTAGACAGATACGATAGAAATATTCCTAATCGATTAATTGCACAGGCGTATACCTGTCAACTTTACGCATAATATAGGTTTGGTTTTAGTCTAGTTTAATAATGTTTTAATATAGTTTCATTGATTTAATGTATTTTCGTAAAAAGAATTCTTAATTTTCTTCATTGCGTGTTGTTTTAGGTTCTCTAGGATAGACATTTTGTTAAAAATTACAGAGAAAATTTTAAATATACCTTCAATATTATATAGTCCTGAAATTAATGCCCATTCGAGGTAATAACTATAGTAACTATAGAAACGAGGTAGTTTGGCTGAATTTATTTTATTTAAAAATATAAGTAGCCTATATTTGACCTTTCGTTATAACTATATTCTTAAGAAAACTCATCTAAATCTTTCAAGCGGTTTAATTCTTCCATACAAACTTTCTACCTTTTTTTAATATTTAATATTTTTTTTTTTAATGTAGCCTATGTTTAAATTTGGCCCGTAGATTAAGCGTAACAGACATTCAGACAGATAGACAGCCTTTCACATTTATAATATTAGTATGAATTTGCAGGTAAAATTGCTTACTAAGTTAACATTGCATCACACTCAACACAATTTCAAAGATTCTTCTAGTAAATTGTAAAACACTCATGTAAACCAAATTTTGTCCTTTCGCCAGTTACTTAGATATAGGTCGCATTAAACACTGTTATTGCGCAATGATCTAAGCGCATTCACATTACTTGAAACACGATTTTTTTTTAGCTTCACGCTGTATCCCGCACACAGCAGGGTAGACAGAGGGAACCTAGTTTTAAGACACTCCGTTCCTCACTTTCCGCCGAATTTGGAGGCTTGCGTGTTAAGTGGCGGAACTTAACACCGCGCTTTTATTCAGTAAAAAACGATTATTTTAATATTACAAATAGACATTCCAATTTTATTTATTTATATAGATCGTAACGTCATAAAACATTGCATAGCAAGCATAAAAAATGGTAAAGCACGGCGTTAAGTTCCGCCACTTAATACGCAATGCCTCCGAATTCGGCGGAAGGTGGGGAACGGAGTGTCTTAACACTAGGTTCCCTCTGCCTACCCTGCTGTGTGCGGGATACAGCGTGAAGCTAAAAAAAAAAATAACATCATATGTAGCACATAACTTCCTTTGTGTTTCCAGCTGGTCAAATAAGAATTTCTAGAAATCCTATCTCATATCAAATTTTATAATAATTCATTAGACCAGGTTAGTTATGTAACGGTCAACGCAAAACATAACAAAAACAAAACATGTTGTGCTTCGTTCGTTAGTTAATTAGATAAGGAAGTCTTTAATTTTTATCTTCGTTTCGTTTTTTCTCGTAAAGGAGGTATAGCATATCCGGGTGTAATCAGACAACGTAATATCGAGACACTCTGTTCTTTACTTTGGCCTTAAATTCAAAAAGCGCCAAGATTTGTCTTAAGAGAGCGGAGAATTGACAATAATTTAAATATTCCCCCAAGAGGGATTTCTAATCCACATCTAATCGCGTTGCCTGACGCAAAGACACAGAATGTGAATGTAAACGTGCAACGACTAGTTGTGGGTTCGATTCCCACTCAAGGAATATTTAACATTCCATTTTCTTTGCTCTTGTGTCGAGGCAAAACGCGGCGGTGAGTTCCGCCACATTACACGCAATATCTCCAGAATTCAGCGGAAAATGGGGAACGGAGTGTCTTAACACTAGATTCCCTCTGTCTATACTGCTCTGTGCGGGATACAGCGTGAACGCGTGCCCACTGTGCCTAAGGTTATAAGACAACAGATGCTACAATGACTCATAAGCTCGTGGCTATCGAGAATTAACCAATTTTCTGCATGCAACCTCCTTTACTCTAATAGTGATATAAACCATGATATAACTGTGAATCACACCATACTAATTCTATTGGCTTTTAGTAGCATGTTACACGTGGAGGAGTTAGTGACTTACTTATTTATTACTAAGTATTATGTTATAACACGATTTCTTACTGACTGACTGACTATTTGATATAAACTCTTTATATAAGCTCTATTTTCATTAAAAGGAATGGTTTTGATGAAAAATATGATTTTTCTTGTACGTTTCAATAAAGTAATTCATGGGATTTGCGGCTTTATGTTTTTTTTCTACATAATAGGATAGTCAGGGAGCACTAAGGGTCAAGACACTCCGTTTTCCTCTTTCCGCGAATTAAAAATTACTTCGCGCTTTGTCTTAAATACCAGAGGGAAGAAGAAGAATATTCTTACTAGTATTTTTTATTTTAATTGCGAAAGTCTGTCTGTTTGTCTGTTACGCTTTCACGACTAATCTACCGGTCCGATTTGAATGAAATTCGGTATTAATATAGTTAAAAATCCAGCGTCACACATAGGCTTTAATCTTTTCAAAAATTGTAAAGAATTGAAATAGGGGATGAAAGTTTGTATAAAAACCTAAACCTCTTGACCAATTATAATTGTGTACGGAGTTAAGCATAGCCTACTTTATTTTTAAAAAAATCACCCTAATGCGTTGCAATGTCACGAAAGAGCGATGATAGTCGTATACGACTATAGCTCGAGCGGGCTGATAGTTTTAAATGAAATCATTACTCCGAGTCAGAATCGAACCTGCAAGCAATCGCGTTCACAGTCAGACTCTCTCCCACCATCCCCTCGGGATATATCACCACCAACATTACCATTAACGTAAAAAAAATTAAAAAGAATAAATAGCTTCACGCTGTATCCCGCACACAGCAGGGTAGGCAAAGGGAACCTAGTGTTAAGACACTCCGTTACCCACTTTCCGCCGAATTCGGAGGCTTGCGTGTTAAGTGGCGGAACTTAACGCCGCGCTTTACCTCGACACCAGAGCGAAGAAAATGGAAATATAATTTCCACTCCTCGAGTGGGAATCGAACCCACAACCAGTCGTTTACAGTCACACTCTTGTGCCACTGGGCCACGACTGGCCACCATTAACGTCTTTTATATAATATCTCTACTGTAAGGTAAAATTTTGTATAAAATTTTTTAAGTTATAAACTAGGTAAATGAAACTAAAAGCTTTCAATAATTAACGTTTATTTTAAATGTACTTACATAGAAAAAGTCCAAAACAATGAAATATCAAACCTTTTGTTAGCAACTTTGCCTACATCATTATGAACGGGTGACGCTTTCTGATGTAGATCAGGAGCTGTCGTTTTGTTTTTATATATTTTTTTATATATTAATGACAAATATTTATATTATCTTTATATTGTATTAGAGATTTATTGCTTTTGCGCAGTGGAACAGCTTCTGGAAACTGGATTGGAAAATCGATAGTTAGACGTTCAATCCTCACTTAAACCCTCGTGTGCCTTAGCCCAGATCTGAACGCCATGCTGGGTGCCATAGGAGGTATATGTTCGTAAACGATACAGGCCTTAAAATATGAAATGTCACTTAAAATATAGTTTAAAACACTTTGCATTTTAATCTAGACATACTTCAGACCATAGACAACATTGCTTATTGAAATAAGCGTTCTTATCAATATAAACGAAATATTGAGAATAAATAACAGATAATCATACTAAATAATTAAGGTCATCATGGCGCAGTAGGACAGCATCTGACTGTAAGTTACAATACACAATAGCTGTGGCTTTTAATCCCACCTGGGGGAATAACTATATTAAAATTAATTTCATTTTTCTACTTTAGTTACACAAAGGGTGACGTTAAGTCCCGCCACTTAACTCACAATGTATCGATTTCGGGCAAAAAGTGGAGAACGGAGTATGTTGACAATAGATTCTCTCTGCCTAATATTAATATTAGAAAACGCTAAAATAGATATTTATAGTCATATCCTAACACTATTATAATAACTATTTCCTAGGATTGTCTCAGTAAGTTCACTAAAAATATTTGTATGATTTAAAAATAAAGATAAATTTAAAAAATAAAACAATTTTATTTTTTTTTTTTGCTTGCAATCCATATTTATATAATAAATGCAAAAGTCTGTCTGTTTGTCTGTTACGCTTTCACATCTAATTTACTGGTCCAATTGGATGAAATTTAGAATGAAACTAGTAAACTATCCAAGTCTACTTTATTTTTCAAAAATCCATCCCCGAGGGTTCACGCGATGAAGCTTCGAGCGGTAGTTAAAGTTAAGTGGTTAAATATACTTGTCTCTCCTACTACAAGCGTTCAGTAGTGGAGTCGAAGCGTTTAGTAACATTATTTGTCAGTGTAATTAGATCCAGCCTTCACGCCTTAGCGTCAACGACGAGGCGTGGGAATAACAACTTACTTAGTTACTTTCTAATAATTATAATTTATTCTGACCAAGTACTGAAGAGTACGTTTTGTTTTGGCATAGAAAAAGTGATAGGTATAAGTTTAAGCCACTAATAGTCCATCATTGGTTCAAATATCGTTAAGAAAATATTTATATAGATGATATTGGTATTTACTACAGTTTTTAAAGCGTGACGTTGAATTTTATACACGTAACAAGTCCAAAAGTGGCCAGTCGTGGCCCAGTGGCACAAGCGTGTGACTGTAAAGGACTGGTTGTGGGTTCGATTCCCACTCGAGGAGTGGAAATTATATTTCCATTTTCTTCGCTCTGGTGTCGAGGTAAAGCGCGGCGTTAAGTTCCGCCACTTAACACGCAAGCCTCCGAATTCGGCGGAAAGTGGAGAACGGAGTGTCTTAACATTAGGTTCCATCTGCCTACCCTGCTGTGTGCGGAATACAGCGTGAAGCTAAAAAAAAAACAAGTCCAAAATTCTTGCAAATTATAGAACGAATCGAATCGAATGAGGAAATAATTAGGTAGGTTTTGCTTATAATTATTTGTTTTTAGCAGATTCTATAAACAAGTTAAGTCGAAGTGTCAAAACACTCCGTTCTTCATTTTCTGTCCATAGTCTAAACATATTAAGTAGCGGAACTCAATACTCTATGTCATAAGTACGGCAGAAGAAGAAAGAGTAGAGAGAAGAAGACATATTTTAAATACGTATAATCTCTCTTCCAACAGAAAATTCAATAAATAGTAAAAAAAAAAAAAAAGTAAATAAAACATGGGAAGAAATAATTTATATATACTAAATACAAATCTGAAAGAACTCTTTCAAAAGAATTTGGAAAGACTTTTTAGAGTATAAATAAAGCAATTCAAAAGAAACTTTTATAAGTCAGGTTTTTTAAGCTTTAACCAAAATCGGGTCATACCACTAGTCCCATAAACGAACGGACAAACAAATAAAATATATAAAATAATATATTTAAACATAATTTCACAAATAAACTGGCAACTATTAAGGCATTCACAATGTATACATATTCATGTTGTATTTCAATGGCCATTGTACTCTATGACAAATGGAGGCCTTATTCCCATAGTCCATGTTGGTAGTAAAATTTGTCCAGCATTGTATTATATTGGAACGGTCTCGCAAGGCCGCTTAAGCGTTCAATATTTGATTTAGCCTATTGAAAAGTACCTACTTAATTAACTGATGTTGTATATTAAAATTAAAAATTAAATAGCTTCACGCTATATCCCGCACACAGCAGGGTAGGCAGAGGGAACCTAGTGTTAAGACACTCCGTTCCCCACTTTCCGCAGAATTCGGAGGCATTGTGTGTTAAGTGGCGGAACTTAACGCCGCGCTTTTACCTCGACACCAGAGCGAAGAAAATGGAAATATTAAATATTTCCACTCCTCGAGTGGGAATCGAACCCACAACCAGTCGTTTACAGTCACACGCTTGTGCCACTGGGCCACGACTGGCCACAATGTTGTATATTCGTCGATATAATTTAAAACTACGAGTATGTTAAGAAAAAAAGATAAAGACTGAGACTGGGGGGACCTGGATAGATTTAAAAATATATTTTTGTGTATTAAATTAGTTTTTGAGTGGTCTCATAATCATCCAGACTTATATTATAAGTGCGAATGTATGTGTGTTTGTCTGTCGGGCTTTCACGGCTAATCTATTTATTATTTTGAATAAAATTATTTGACTTTGACTTGACTTTGACTTTTTAAAATATCTACCACCGAGGGTTGCAATACACCGATACAGCCACGTAGATAACGCGGTTAAGCCGCGAGCAGGCCGCTAGTTAGGTCATAATTATTGTGATAGCTTCCTCAAGAAATTGGGGGACCTTGGAATTCATCAAAATTAGTGAGCCCTCTTTAGATAATTAAGGTACTATTATTTATGATGGCTGATACATTTACTAAGTGACCGATTGACCAACAACATCCATTAAAAACTTTTGGATGTTAAAAGTTAAATTTAGGAGGATTTATAAGGTTTTTTGGAGAGAAATTAAACAATAAGAGGGGATTTCCCCAAATTCTAGCAGAAACGGCAAATATCGGGACTTTACGGATTATATTCGCCAGTATCCAAAGTAGTTGTGACTTTTAACTAGCACAATTATATAACATACACCTAAATTTTTAAAAGAACTCGATCAAAAATACCACAGTCTATAAGACTTTACTGTGGAAAATTTAACGATTAGCATACCAGACGTGGTCTAAAATGTAGCAGAGCACGCAAGTACACCATAAAAATAATGGCAGTAATGTCTGCTGGATACTAAGAACAAAAAAAAATGTTATAAATGAACATTTTTCGTTTAAAATTTCGTATGAAGGGATTTCGTTTTAAATATTAATGTCACGGAAATACATATTAAAGATATGTGTTATAAAAACTGAAAATCTAAATTGTATAAACTTTCTTTGATTTACCTGAACAAATTAAATATATAAGAGAAATATAAGAGTGATAAAAAAATATAAAAAATATATATATATATAATTACCAAAACCGAATACAAAAAACCGAAAAAAATTGATAGTCAATGAATTTTTCTTCATTTAAGATATTTGTTTATGTATTTTTTTTTCCTATTCTCGCATTTCCCTTTAGACAGAGAGCATAAAAAAAAACGACAAGTCACTCCGTTCTCCCCTTTCAAACTATTATAAAGAAATAATATATAATGAGTATTGCGGCCAGTCGTGGCCCAGTGGCGTGTGACTGTAAACGACTGGTTGTGGGTTCGATTCCCACTCGAGGAATGGAAATAATATTTCCATTTTCTTCGCTCTGGCGTCGAGGTAAAGCGCGGCTTTAAGTTCCGCCACTTAACACGCAAGCCTCCGAATTCGGCAGAAAGTGGGGAACGGAGTGTCTTAACACTAGGTTCCCCCTGCCTATCCTGCTGTGTGCGGGATACAGCATGAAACTAAAAAAAAAAAAATAATGTATATTGAGTGGCGAAACTAAACGCGGTTCCATGTTCTTACCAAAGTGCAGAAATGAAAATATATTAAATAAATCCCTCAAATGGGATTTGAACCCATAACCAATCATATTTACAGTCAAATACTATCCCACTGCGCTACAATAGTCTTTAACTACTTTATCCATTGATGTTTTTTACTCAGTTTTTTGTTAACAATTTTAAAAAGCATAGCGTGTTTTAAAAGTTTTCGTTTTACTTCAAAATGAAGTTACCGTTCAGGCGCATTAGAGCCGCAGATATTTTTATTCTTCTTTAAATTGTAGTTGAATAGAATTTGGAGCATGGCTTACAGACAATAGGAATTGTTGATTTGATTAAAATGTTCTTATAATTTATATTTTAAAACTATATACATTAAGAGCTTGACGTCTTTTTAGCATGGCAAAGTAGTCAGAGAGAACTAGAGTCACCTAACTTTGTTGCTAGCTTACCGCCTGAGTTTGAACATAACAGGAGCCGTAACACAACGCCGTCTTTCTTATTATAGAGACGGATTGAAATAAATAAATAAAATATATTCCCCTAAATGTATGTTGGACCTTTATCCATCGCGATTACAAACAATCTCCCATTACTCCACAATGGTATACAACATTAAAATTATACAACATTTTTTAAATAGTATATAGGTAATACTGATTTATAGAATTATTTCATAAGCAATTAACAATAAAATATATACATATATTATAAGTCTCCGTTTTACCAAAATTAAAAAAATATCAATTTTATCTACGTACGGTAGATACATAACCATCGTCATCGTGGTATTTAATTTGAACACTATGGTTATAGGTTCAATTTTTATTTGAAGGAATTAATGTAGAATTTAGGCACTCAGGCAGGACTAACTGCGGCGTTGAGTTCCACCATCCAACACAGTGTCCCTTTTTAAGCTAAAAAATCGAAAACAGATTGTGATTACAATAGGATCTCTCTCGTCTCGAATAAAGCGTGAAGATAAAAAAAATATTTCATAGAAACGACCACCTATTTTTCTTAGAATTTACATTTTTAAATTATAAAAAAATAATCGAAAGTCAACACTTAACTGCTAAATACTCGACTAGCTACTAAGCTACTTTTTACAGTAACAAAAGAAATGTACAGACGATTTCACTAAAGTACTAAATGATAAAACTAAAAGAATAAATAAAGTTTCAAATTTGATCACGTAAAAATCGCGGGCATAGCAACACGTTTTAAACGCTCTGTGAATGTCTGTCCGGGGAATGTCTAAGAACAGCGAGTATTGGAACGGCTATGTGGGTAAATTTTATATATTTTAATTGTTACATATTGAAATGGGTTGAAAATTTGTGATTTTGATAATATTTTAATCATTACGTATTATAACTAAAAAAAATATTTAAATTTCTTAAAAGTCTAGTCTAGACTTTAGTTGACTTTATAATTGTTTTTTTTTTTCAGTTATTAGAAGCAAAAAGAATTTAGTATTAAGAGAAAAAATCTAGTGTCAAAAACGAGACACTGCGTGGTGGGACTTTGTGTTCGAAACAAGAACAGAGAAATTAATATGAATAAAAAATAATATTTCCTTGAATGGGAATCGAATCTACAACTAATCGCGTACAGTAAAATCCAGCTGTTCCACCGTTTCACGATGACTTCAATATACTATTAAAGAAACAATTTAGAATGAGTATATTTATTAAACATTTATTTATATAATGAACTTTAATCTAATGACATTATTTTTTGCATTTTATTTTTAAGCAAATATTTGTAAAATGTATTCGTACAGGTAATTGAGGCCAGTCGTGGCGCAGAGGCACAGACAGTGTGCCTGTAAAGCGACTGGTTGTGGGTTCGATTCCCACTCGAGGAGTGGATATATTTAATATTTCCATTTTCATCGCTCTGGCAAAGCGCGGCGTTAAGTTCCGCCACTTAACACGAAATGCCTCCGAATGCGGTGGAAAGTCGGGAACGGAGTGTCTTAACACTAGGTTCCCTTTGCCTACTCTGCTGTGTGCGGGATATAGCGTGAAGTTAAAAAAAAAAGAAAGTATAGGTTTTTTTTTCAATCAAAAAATAAAGCATAAGTAAAATATTCAAAACCAATACCTTCACAAAAAATATTCTTTAAAATTACAATTGATACCTCATCCATACCAATACTCTGTGACCCATACCATTCTCATTCACATGGCTTAAAACCGAATTGTTTCCACAGTATTGATATAGTGAATACATTAACGTTTGATCCATTCAGATGTTTCGGACGATACCTTTGTTAGCATGGCAAGTATTAATCCGATGAATAAAATATAAGCTAAAAACAAAGGAACTATAAACGTTTACAAATAGTGTGTTGTATGTATAATAATGTTATAGATGCGAAAGTCTGTCTGTCTGTCTGTTTCGGCTAATCTATTAGACCGATTTGGATGATATTCCGACTGATAATAGATTAAGACCCAGCGTTAAACATAGGCAACTTTTTTTCAAAAACCGGGATAGGTTTTTATGTTTAAGGGGATGAAGTAGTCGATAAAAATTGTGGCTCACGTGGCTTCATATAAAATATATGAA
The DNA here is from genome assembly GCA_019049465.1 of Dryas iulia moderata. NCBI lineage: Eukaryota > Metazoa > Arthropoda > Insecta > Lepidoptera > Nymphalidae > Dryas > Dryas iulia. The sequence continues at coordinate 11,858,672 of CM032440.1, read as the reverse complement.
TAAGTGAGTGACACATTATTCTGTTATCTAATTATAATATACTGTCTTAAGAGATTTTGAGACTTAAAATAGGTTCGTGAAAGATAGTGGAACTGTTTCTTGTATCAAGCATGTTACAGTGGTACAGCGTGTGACTGTTAACGTGACTGGTTGCAGATTTGATTTCCACTTGGGGAAATGATTATGTGACACCTAATGACGTTTAGTTCCGCCACTTTATAAGAACCCAGACAACTTTATAAGAATTTGATGCCAGTCGTGGCGCAGTGGCACAAAGTGTGACTGTAAAACGACTGGTTGTAGGCTCAATTCCCACTCGAGTACTGGAAATATTTATTATGTCCATTTCCTGCGCTCTGGTGTCGAGGCAAAGCGCGGCGTTAAGTTCCGCCACTTAACACACAATGCCTCAGAATTTGGCTAAAAGTGGGGAACGGAGTGTCCCTAACACTAGGTTTCCTCTGCTTACCCTGCTGTGTGGGGGATAAAAAAAACTTTATAAGAAAGGAACTATTGCCCAGATACTCCGTTCTCTATTGTCCATCTGAAATTAAAATATTACGGGTTAAGTGGCAGTACACAACCATGAACTTTGTCTTAGATACCCGAAAAGAATAAAAAAATATATAATCCTTTCTCCCAAGCGAATATCGAACTCATACCAATCGTTTCTTCAGTCAAACGCTGACCCACTGCGCTACAATGACCACACCATATACAAATAACCTATTTATAGAAAAATATATTAAAATATGAAAAAAACAGTCGCGACATACTATTTTATACTTTTACGCAGATCCTATATAGAGTAAGTTCCTCGAAAAAGTTGTACTATAAAGATAAGGCAAGGCAAAAACCTTAATTAAAATACTGGATTATTGTGAAACTACTTTTTGTATGGAAACACGTAAATTTAAATTGTTCACCCTTTTTAATTGCTATTGTTAACGATTTTAATGGGATGGTAATAATATTTTATATATTTTTGTAGTTGACCTTATATTCATGTGGTCTGTCAATCAATATGGGACTGGTACAGTGACGATGGGTAAAGTCAAAAGTCAAATAATTTTATTCAAAATAAGACGTTACATGCTTTTGAACGTCAAACAATTTACCACCGGTTAACAAAAGTTAATGCCTCAGACCTGAGAAGAACCGGCGCAAGAAACTCAGCGGGACGATTTTTTTTTATATTTTTTAAAGTCAAACATTTACAGATATTATAAAGTGCTCGAAACGTCGCGTTAATAGTTAAAAATGTATTTACAAATACTTAATTCGAGTAAATGTAAACGATTTAATCAGATTTTTTTAGCTTCACACTGTATCCCGTGTGTTAAGTGGCGGAACTTAACGCCGCGCTTTGCCTCGACATCATCCAAAATAATTTTATTTCAATATATGTAAAAATCTCATATCTCATTTCATTAGCAAAATAATTATTTTGTCTTATAAATAACCAACTTATAAATAAAGAAATTAACTAAATAAGATAAGATGACGAAACCACTTTCGTCAGTAGGAAAACAATGTAAAAATCGTGAAAACAAAAGATGTTATGTTATAATATATTAATTTTTTCGGTACTCAATGAGTGAGTGACTACGCTCATACGAAACAACTGGCCAGGAAGCTAAAATTTTTCATGTACTTTTTGCATTTTTCAAGTGTTATTTACGTACTTAACAAAATAAAAAAAATATGTATAAGAATTTTAATGCATTTATTTTAAAATGTTCGAATTTTTATATGTTATTTAAAAAATATGTTCTTTTTTATTTAAAAAAAATAAAGTTTCTTGCGAATACCCTTCGCACCTTGTATGGGTTGTTTCTTTAAAGTTTAATAAAAACGAAACCTAGGTGTATTTGCTATTATGCTATGTTTTTGAAAGTAGGGTAGTCAAAGAGAATGTAATGTCAAAATATTCCGTACTCGACTTTCTATTCGATCTCGAGATTGGCGGCCATTAACGATGCACTTTATTCGACCAGAACGGACAAACGAAAATAATATACATATAAGGATTCCCCAAGTGGGAATCGAACCCACTATAACTCCCTTCTACCATCAGCGAGGCAGTCGCCCCTCAACATGATGGCCCCTAGAAAGTTATCACAGCTAATTTAAAAACGAAAATCATTTTTAAGCTACATAACGTTTTCATGAGAAAAAAAGACTTGTTTTTTAACGTGTACAAAAATTAGAGCGTCGCAGAACAACTGTCGTTAACAAAAAAGTGTGAAAAACGTGGCCAGACAAACTGTACTTTTGACATTTTTACTTTAAACATTAAAAGAAATATTAAATACGTATTCCAATGTAACTTAGATATGTAGCTCAAATTTTATGAATGCTTCACGCTTTCCTGTAGGTATAGAAAGAACGGCGTTTGACTGTTACCTGCGGTTGGTTGCTGGTTCGATTTGCACTCGGTGGAACATTTTCTTTAGCTTCACGCTGTATCCCGCACACAGCTAGGAGAGGGAAGTAGTGTTAAAACACTCTGTTTCCCATTTTCCGCTGAGTTCTAGAGGCATTGCAATCCCTCGAATGGGAACCGAACCCACAACCAGCCGCATTTACATTTACACTATGTACCCCTATGCCACGACTGGCCTCATATATTAATGATCATAATTTAATTATTTTCATTTCTGCTCTCCCGTGAAGAACTGACTGAAAAATCAAATGCTATTACGCTAGATTTTTCGCCACCAGACTATGCCGGAAGCCAGGTAAAGTTGAAAAACACCTTTATAAGGTGTTAAAATTGTATTTATTACCCTAATTTACATATATTTTCATTCTTAACCGTATAAGCTATTAGGTTTTTAGCACTATTAAAAACACTAGCACTGAATACTTTCTTGTCTTTTAAAAAATTACCGTGTTAGATTGTAATTACAAATGTGCAATTTTATTTCTTTATAGTCCTAGGCCGAGTGGGAAGTAAAATACAAAATATTAAAGGGGGTAAATATTTAGAAAAAAAGGCTTTTTATGATAACTATGCATAATTGCAAAATATACCAAAACGCGGCGTTAAACACTACCGAGTGATACGCAACTACTCTAACATATTTAAAAAATCAATAACTAATATAATTTTACTAGCCTCTTAGCCTATCTCTATATTATCTTTACCATCATGCCAAAGAAGAACAAAAATAAAATAAAAATAATTGAATATACCTAATTCTCATATAACCTGTCCCTTATAATAAGGTCAACCGACAACAGGACTTGTGTAACCACTAGTAGTAATAAAAAGCATGTGTAACATGTTTACTACTCCCATATAGATCTACTTTTTATATAATACTAGCACCTAGCTTGGTTAATGAATCAAGATCACATCGTTCTAAATCAATAATATCGATAAATATAATAAAATATTGTAAATTAATATGGAGAATATAAAAAAAAATGCTTTTAGTGTAATTAAAATGTATTGCGCGGCGTTGAGCTCCGCAATTTGACATTAAATGTCTGAAATTGAGGCGTAAAGTAGTAGACTGAGTGTTTTGACATTGTGATCTCTCTGCCAACGTAATGTCTTGACACTATATCTCTGCCTACCATGCAATTTAGCAAATAGCGTAACTTTACGTGACAAATTTAAAGTGGAAAACAAAATTAGACATTAGCTTCGCATATTCAGTTATACTTTTAAGTCAGCTTTTTACTTTGTATGCAAAGCAGATAATCTGAAATGAAGAAATTATTTTATTCTCCACTTTCCACAAGAATTTAAACATTATGTGCCTAGTGAATGAACTCAACTTTGCAATCTGTCATTTGCGCGTATATAAAATACTAGCGTATATAAAATACTAGCCTATGTTTCACCCTGGATTATTTACAACTTTCATTCTAAATTTCATCTAAATCGGACAGCCTATGAAAGTAGACCAGCCGTGAAAGATAAACACACAGACTTTCGCATTTACAATATAAGTATGGATACTATCAAAAACTATATAACTTATTTACTAACTTGATCAATTTACACATATTCTTACTATTAAGTTTAGATTCTAGAAGGATTTCCACCTGTACTCTAATCGATTGCAACGTGCTGGTCAACTAAGTAATACACGTCTTACAGCTTCACGTTTTTTTCCGCAAAGCAGAGTGTTCAGAGAGAACCTGTTATCAAAACACTCCGTTGCGTGTTAAGTGGCGATACTTAATCCCGCGCTTTGTCTTAGGTATCAAAGTGAAGAAATTAACGTAATATGTAACTCCCCTAAGTGGGAATCGAACATACAACCATCGTTTTTACAACCTGCTAGTGCTATTAGCCTGTACGAGTATTTACAACTGCGCCACGTTGAACCCAACACACGTCTTAATATGGTAAAAATTTATTATGCTTTAATAAGCTTTTGCTTTTTGCTACAATATGGCGTTACGCCCAAGAATAGTCATATCATTGTTTTTAAAAGTTTTTGTTTACCACCTATTTGGATGCGGTATATAGAACTAGTATAGAAGTACCTGATTGTACTGTTATTATTTCTTTCTATAGAATATAAGTGACAACAAGTGTGTAGTTATTTTGTTCGTTCGCCCTTTTCATATAGTATCTAATAATTAATATATAAAAAAATAATTATTAGATACTATATTCAGCTAATAATTATTTTTTTATATTCGCAGAGAATCTAGTGTCAAGATATAATATAATTATACATATAATGATAGTGGGCAGCTTCACTGAGCTATCTGTGTTATAACTAAATTCAGTTTTACGAGTCACTTTCGCGCTCAAGAACGTCGATCTAATTATAAACAGTGTGTCGCCGTCGACGGATACGTCTGGGAGGACATCATCAGTATCAAGATCCTCCACTTTTCGTCGAAGCAAAGGCAGTATGTGTTAAGTGGCGGAACTTAACCCCGCGCTTTGTTTTGCCACTATGGCGGAGAACTGAAAATAGTTTATCTATAATTATATAATCATTGTTGCGAGAATCTATAACCACTGCATATAAAAATACACTGCGCTGAGTTGGCCTCAAATTATTTTGAAATGAATACGTGAAGATTAAATTGAGTGTCTTAACATTAGGTTCTCTCTGCATACTCTGCTGTGTGCGGGATATAGCGTGACAATAAAACAATAAATTTCCTATAATTCCTAGGAGAGGTTTGTTAATTTTAAAGGATTTTCTCCTTTTTCGGAGGTATTAAAAAGTATTTTTAAATGTAAAAAATACCGAGTACTTGATTACGTCCGCAACAAACCATACAATTTAAATACACTATTTGTGTTTTTTCTTTGGCAAAACCAAAAAACTACTTTAATATATTTGTTAATTCCCCGAACGGGATGTGAACCTATAACCTACACAGGTTTCAAGTAACTCTATCTCAAATAAATCAAGAAAAATTCCTTACATAAGTAAGCAACACAAAGTAATATAAATTTCAACACTTACTTCCACCCGTACACTGCTGCTGCTTGATTGATGGCGAGTCTCACCTGTAAACAAGTTGTACATTATTAATAATACATTAAAGGTAGAAAAGATTGATTATATAAACAGTTGTTAATTTATATTATTATATAGTTATTACCGAGACATTATATATTTTACGAAGCCACCGTGGGATTGGATGTAGTTAAAGGAATATTTAATATTTAAATTATTTTCATTTCTCTTATTTTGTGAGATATTTCGCGGTGTTCAGTTCCGCCACTTAACAAGCTATGTCCTGTATTCAGGTGGAAAGTGAAGATAACCGAGCAAGAAAAGTGTTAGTATAAAGTTGAAATATATTTTGTTATTGTCAAATTTTACTTTAAATAATATTTATGGTAATATTTTTCATTTTTCGTAAACCGGATGTTATTCGTTTCAAATTTCGATAACAGGGGATCCCTGATATAAGGGTAGGTAAATAACAGCCCTTTTAGCTTCACGCTGTATCCCGCACACAGCAGGGTAGGCAGAGGGAACCTAGTGTTAAGACACTCCGTTCCCCACTTTCCGCCGAATTCGGAGGCTTGCGTGTTAAGTGGCGGAACTTAACGCTGCGGTTTACCTCGACACCAGAGCGAAGAAAATGAAAATATAATTTCCCTTTCTCGAGTGGGAATCGCACCCACAACCAGGCGCTTACAGTCACACGCTTGTGCCACTGGGCCACGACTGGCCACTATATATCATTTAAAAACAAACTATAAATAAAATCATTCCCCTAAATAGGAAGGAACCTATAACCATCGCTTTTTACAGTAAGCCGCTATCCAACTGTACCACGACGGCAAAAATACATATGTATATAAATAAACTTTATTTAACTTTCAAACCGTAGTCAAACAAACATACCCACTTGCACAGTAATTATGTTAATTATAAATATTTTTAAACGGCCTTGCGTTTTCTTATTGGTAATACAAGTCGAGAAAGAAACCGTTTAAAGCTACTTTATACGAGTATACGGATTCCATAACAACTTGACTAATTACTGCTGTAAAAATTGCATTTTTTTTATAATTTAAACTGTAATAAACTGTGTAATATGGTATGTACATTAAAATTAAGTATTTGGTTAAAGTAGTGTAACTATAAAGAGAGTTATTATAAAAAAATCTAAATCCGGAATGGCTCAAATATATTTTTACAATTTAAAATATTATTCAGACATTTAAGAAATTGAAACTTTTTTTTAAATGTGTCAAAATTTGAACGCAGCGGGATTCGAACCCACGCTTCTCAGAAACTCTTCAAGCGCTCTGACCTCTAAGTCATGTGTTCTACGCCAGGCGTCGTCAAGTTTTTATACGTTTATTTTTGCTGTCCCGCTGCATACTTTTTTAATGTTTTCTAAAAATGTCAAATATGAACTAAAAATTAATTTTAACGAAACTTAGGCCATCGTGATTGAAAAGTGTACAGAACAAATTTGGGGAAAAATATTTTTATTATTTATATTAGATCAGCGGCCCGATCGCGGCTTCGCCGCGTGCACTACGTATCTATTTCGTTATATTGCAACCCTCGGGAGTAAATTTTTGAAAAATAAAGTAGCCTGTGTTTAACCTTGGATTATCAACTATATTTATGCCAAAATTCATTACAATCGCTCAAGCGGTGTAGATTTTTCATATAAACTTTCATCCTCTATTTCAATCCTTTAGAGGTAGATTTTTGAAAATATAAGCCTTAGCCTAACTTTCATTCTAAATTTCATCCAAATCGGACCGGTAGATTAGCCGTGAAAGCGTGACAGGCAAACAGACAGACATTCACATTCATAATATAAGCATGGATTCAATAAAAGCACCTATCTTTTACAAACTTCTTAAAGTCAAATAGCATAGATTTGGGTTCAATTACCTACAGTTTCAAACTTCCTAGGCAATTGACATTCTGCGTTCTGGCCATAATATTTACTCTTAATTTAGCAGAATTAATTATATAGGTAATACTTAAAAATAAATAAAAAAGTTAACGCCAAAATCCATCGTAACATATAACTGTTGTGTGTTCGATTCAAGAATGATTAGATCCACTTCTTCGCACTTGTGGCAAGACAAAGCGCAGCGTTGAGTTCCGCCACTCAACACGCAACACCTCAGTCAGGCTAAAGATAGCCAGTTAAAAATTCAAATTACTTGACCATCGGTTCAACCATACGCTCCAAGTAAACGCGTTTCTACCTATCCATATTAGAAATTAAAAAGAATTTTTCACGCTCAAAAGTTACCGGAACTGTTGAAAATTTTCTTCGCTTATTATTCGAATTAAACAGATAGCTTACTAACAAAGGTAGGTAACACCGGTTCCCACGCAATGCGAGACGTTCATTAAAATGAAAAATTACTTGTAAATCTTAAATTCAGATTTTGATGTTTACCGCTACTTTATGTTTAAAAAGTTTGTTTATTTTTTTAGTTTGACGCTGAATTCTGCACACAGCTGAGTAGGTAGTGAGAACCTAGTGTTAAAACACTCCGTTCCCCATTTTCTGCAAAATTATGGAGGCATTGCGTGTTAATTGGCAGAACTTAACGCCGCGCTTTCCCTTGACACCAAAGCGAAGAAAATGGAAATATTTAATATCTCCACTCCTCTAATGGGAATCGTATCCACAACCAGCATCGTTTACAATCACACTTATGTGTTATCGCGTCTCGAAACTTTCTATTAATAAATTAATATACATAAGAATATAATCATTTTCCAGTTTCAATCATGTGGCCAGTCGTGGCGCAGTGGCACAAACGTGTGACTGTAAACGACTGGTTATGGGTTCGATTCCCACTCGAGGAGTGGAAATTATATTTCCATTTTCTTCGCTTTGGTGGTGTAAAGTGGGGAACAGAGTGTCTTAACACTAGGTTTCCTCTGCCTACCCTGTTCTGTGCGGGATACAGCGTGAAGCCAAAAAAAAAAAGACAATATATAATCATTTTCCCTAAGCGAGCATCAAACCCACAATCATTCACATTTACATTCAGTCAGTCACTGTCCCATTACGTTACTATGAATAACTATTACACGATAATAATTAATAGATTCTACACAAGGACGGGATTTCCAAAGATCCCTGAACAGTACTTAATACTCCATTCACATTAACACTTGTAAGGTGAATGACATGGATCGTGATATAAACTATACTTCAGCTACTTGAGAATTTATATAATAAATAAATGCGAAATTACCTTTGATTTTGGACTATATGCTCATAATCTGGCTTTGCCTAATAATTTATGATGTATAGACAAATTGACTAAAAAAATATATATCTTGTTATTTAAAATAAAAAACAAAAATATTTTAATAAAAAATTGCAGCAATATATCAAACATTTATATAACATTGTAGGATTTGAACCCGTATCACGTAGATATCGGAAAGTAGTTCTAACTTGCCAAGTTACGTACTATGTGCAATTTGTATTACATAAAAATATGGTATATTTTTTTAGTTAATTTCATTTTTGTCATCAGGATGATTGTTAAAAAAATCCAAAAACTCTAATTTCAAAATGTAAATCATGTTTATCCAAAATTTTATAGTATAAAACAAATATAAATTTTTAGTAAGCATTTCAAAATTTATAATTAATGCAAATATTATGTGTATGAAAATTTCGATTAACGTTTTTGATACATATGTATAATATCAAAAATACTGCAATAAGATTTTTTTCTACATAACAAGGCAGTTAAAAAAAACGTAGTGTCAAGACACTCCGTTTACAACTCCCGTATTCGAGACTTAGATAGTTAAGAAAAAAAAAATATTTTTTTATTCTAAACAGTTAACACTCAGGCTTTCTGGTTTTTACTTATAAAATACAAAAAAAAATAACAGACAATCGAAACCAAATCAAATAGAACATCTAAATCGATTTTTCCTAAAAACAGTTAAATCGATTAATTTTGTTTTTATTTAAAATGACATTTGATAGAGTGTTCTTAACTGTCTGTCAATAATACCTGCTTAATCGCTAATAGTTTGAGGTTAGTATACTTAACATTTAACGAAATTTAACTATATAAGTATTACATGTGGCCAGTCGTGGCCCAGTGGCACAAGTGTGTGACTGTAAACGACTGGATGTGGGTTCGATTCCCACTCGAGGAGTGGAAATATTTGATATTTCCCTTTTCTTCGCTCTGGTATCGAGGTAAAGCGCGGCGTTAAGTTCCGCTATTTAACACACAAAGCCTCCGAATTCGGCGGAAAGTGGGGAACGGAGTGTCTTAACACTAGGTTCCCTCTGCCTACCCTGCTGTGTGCGGGATACAGCGTGAAGCTATATAAAAAAAAAGTATTACATGAGGACATTGTGGTTGGTGCAATGGCAGTGCCAGATTTATTTTTATTTCTGCGCTTTGGTACTCAAACAAAAGATTTTTGCGTTTAGTTCTCCCAAGTTCTCAAGAGTCAATAAGTAATACCTCACTCTATTTTGGGTTAAAATTGCAGAACGGAGTGTCGTGACACTAGGTTCCTTCTGGCTTCCTTGCTATGCAAGAAAAACCATAAAGCGGCAATAATCAAAAGTGAAGTTTCGTAATCGGACTGTAAACGTGATGGTTCACGTTCGATCCTCACTCATGAGATGATTTACATATTTTTTTACATCCCCAGTCAGGGCAACGTTAAGTTCCGCCAGTAAGGTGGATGGAAAACAAAGAACAAAGTATAGTAACACTTAACTAGTGTCTTAAGTGTCTTAAAAAGATTGTCTTTATTGATACTAAGTGTAAATAGAAAAAAATCCTTACTTATACTATAAATGGGAAAGTCTGTCTGTGTATCTGTCACGCTTTCACGGCTAATCTACTAGACGGATTGAGATGAAAATCGGAATGAAAATAGCTGATGACACGGGGTCAAACATTAAGCCCCGGAGCACCCTGAAGGCGACGGTGGCCTGCATTAGGCGGGCCGTCCACCTAGGCGTCGTAGTGGAATGCGCGAGTGAACCTGCGACGTCTCATTAGAGTGGAGAGGGTTTCCGCTGAGGGGGTCAAACATACGCTACTTTTTTTTAAAATGTCAACTCCTAAAAGGTTGAAATAGGTGATGAAAGTTTGTATAAAAAATCTAAACCACTTAACCGATTGTAATGAATTTTGGAATAAATATAATTGATTATCTAAGTCTAAACATAGACTACTTTATTTTTCAAAAACCCAACCCCGAGGGTTGCAATATAACGAATCAGTTATGTAGTTCACGCGGCGAAGCGGGCCTCTAGTTATACAATAAATTATTATGGTATAGATATAGAAATCATAAGGAGACCATCGTGGCGCAGCGCAGGTCTGATTGCAAATGAAATTGGTTGTAGGGTCGATCCCCGTTCGATCAAACAACTATATTTGAATATTCAAATAATTAACTCTAACTCGTCTCGATTTTGGGCAAAAATACAGAGAGGAGTGTCTTCACACTGAGTTCTCTTTGAATTATCTGCAATGCGGAGAAAAGCGTGAAGCTATAACATAATATATATATATATATATATATATATATATATATATATATATAAGTATAACACAGACAGACATGACTAATATGTTTTATGTGCGCATAGGAATTCCATACACGTCGTTACGTTGTTAATTTCGTGAACAATAAAACTATTCGTGGCATATTTTTGGCCAGGTTGTGTGGTACTACCATTATGTCTCATTTATAGTCTAACCACGCCCTGGTGTCTATTGCGTAAGTATTAAAAAAAATGTTTAACATTTGATTGTTTTTTTCTATAATTATTTTACGCAGAAATCGATGGTATTTGTATCTGTAACATTAATTTATCCTGCATTTGTTCTAATATTCAATATTTTAGTTTTAGCTCTAATCAAGACGAGAAAAAAGTACTTTTATATGAATTTAAAAGACCAGTCGCACCAGTCGTGGCGCAGTGGCACGGATGTGTGCCTTCAAACGACTGATTGTGGGTTCGATTCCCACTCGAGGTGTGGAAACATTTATTATTTCTATTTTCTTCGCTCTGGTAGCGAGGCAAAGCGCGGGGTTAACTTCCTCCACTTAACACGCAATGCCTCCGAATTCGGCGTCTTACTGTCTGTGGAATACAGCGTGAAGCTAAAAAAAAGTATCTTAACACTGGGTTCTGACCGTATAATTTATTTTGCAGTAATAACTAATCTATGTTATCATTAACTTTATTAAAAAAATATTGACAGCAAAAAAATATATGATTTATATTATATTTCAAAATAACATTATATTATACCACTTCTATTCCAATCGCTTGTTTGTGGTGTACGGATGTTCCCATGTTATGGTGGATGAACGATTTGATTGCGAACATTATGGCTTCAGAGGCCATGAGATTTGCGGCCAACTGGTGTTTCCTATTTTTTTTTATTGTTTTGTCAAATTATTATATAAAAAGGGATTGAAATTTCTTAAGTTGACTTAAATTATATATTTTTCTTCAATATATATTTTTTGTATTTTTGTAAATAGAGAGATAAGATTAAGTTAAGGAAATAATTAAAATTTTTTTTACAGATTCACGCCTTTTTCTGCATAGCAGCGTCAGAGAAGACCTACTGTCAAGACACTTCAATCTCTACTTTCCGCTGGTATTAGGGACTTTGCGTGTTAAAGCGGAACTCGACGCCGCGCTTTGTCTCATGTATGAGAGCGGAGAAATGAAAATAAATCCGACACTTTCTGCTGACCACTGCACCACGACAGTCTCGATAAAAAAATGTAAAAAGGTAAATGTAATTATGCAGAATTTTGGATATAACCTTAAATCCCACTTTAATAAATATTTTTATTGAAGTAGAATTTAAGGCTATATCAAAAATTTAAGGAAAATATAAACGCTTCTTTTGGTTTTCTTACATAAAGTGGATTCACTTCCGGCCCACAACACGCAACATGCCTAAATGGCCGGAAAGAAAGAAAAATGGCGTCATATGTTACTATGTACGATAAGTTATACGTTACGTGGGATAGAAAAATTAAGTATTTTACTATTCTACGTAACATTTTCTGGCCTTGAACATGGTGAGGCCTTTGACCTTACAAATAAGACTAAACACAAAATATTATGATGAATAACTAGTTACAAGGGGCTATGTTCTAGTGGCTTACAATAGGGCCCACGACGGACACTGAGTGCTCTTTTGGTAAAAAAAGAATTGTAGCAATAAATATGAAAATAACATAAAGACATTTAAAGAAAACGTATAAAAATTTGAACGCAGCGGGATTCGAACCCGCGCCTCCTGAACCGTCCAGGCGCTTTGCTATGCGTTCTACTATCCGCTGCGTCGAAATTCTTCGACGCTTTATTACAACTTATTTATGTTGTTAGCATCTCTGTAGAGAGATTTTTACAAATTTCTGCTACCCAAAGATTATTCTACGAACAATCATTTGGCAAGAGAGAATGCTATTTATTAAATACTTTTTCAATTTTCCTAAGTGTGGAATAACACTTTAAAAATGTTTAAAAGTATTTAATAAATAGTTAATATTTTATAGACATTTATAGAAAAATAAATGAATGAAATATCAGTAGATCGACTCCCCCTTGGGGAATGATTATTTTTAACTCTTCTATGATAAGTTAAAGTGCAGGGTTCCTTCCAGGCAATGTTGGAGACATGTCAGAACGGAACGGAGTGTCTTGACATTGAGTTAGTGAGAGAGAGAGAGAGAAAAGGTGTAAAAATATTTATTGATCTTTTGAATCTTGTTCTTTACGTTATGTCACCGTAAACAAAGCGATTATAGGTTTTTAAATATTACTAAAACTGATAGAATATAAAAAATATATAATAACCAACAGTTTATTTCTGCTTATCCCAAATACGAAATGTCAATAATAATTCACCGTTAAAAGAAATCATTATATCAACCTAAAACCGCTTCATTAAAAACAACAGTTAATACAAATCAATTGTAACAATCAAATACCTAATTACAACCAAAATTTTCAATTATTCTGCCATTATTGAAGAAAGCGTCCCGCTACGAATGCGGTTAGAGATACGATTTTCTTAACTTAATGGCCATAGTTCCTTCATACAATTTTCTAAGTTACTCAAGTGAAAACTAATTTGAATAACCTCAGCCAAAGAACTCTATTGTGTCTGTCTCTATAAGTACGTGAAGATTCATAAATAAAGCAATTTAAACTTTATTTCGTAGATTTTAAGTGTATTTTTGTTTAAAAATTAAGATATAGATTAAAGAACTTAAAAATAACTTAACTTAGAACATTTCTATTGCATTTGAATTGTCAAAGTTTTATAATAATTGTGTCTTTATTTTTATTTTTAATGAAAATGTTGACTATTGTTTGTTTTATAATTTTGATGTGGATGTTGTTTCTCTAACTGTATTTCTGTTCGATTTAGAGCTTAAAGAATCTGAACTAAGCAGGAAATGTATAAAAAATCTATTTTCGTATAAACGCAGCAAGATTTTAACACATTTCTTAGTGTAGATTGTTCGGATATATCATTTATATATCATTTTAAACATACTATAGCGGTCTATAGGACCATTAATAATAATTGCTAATAAAATCTCTTTATATTGTAAATATAATCAATAATTTTTAAACTTTCAATATGCTTCTAGGATTTTAATCGTCTTTAAATAAAACATGTATTAATAAATATTAATTATATTAGGTTTTGTGTTATTAAGAAGATGTCATAATTCTGTTAAGTTAACTTTATCAAATATCGAACTCATATTTTTTTTGCGTCACTCTATATCCCGCACACAGCAAGGTAGGCAGAGGGAACCTAGTGTTAAGACACTCCGTTCCCCATTTTCCACCAATTTCTGGAGACATTGTGTCTTAAGTGACTGAACTCATGCCTGCGTTTTGCCTCGACATCAGAGCGAAGAAAGTGAAGTATTAAATATTACACTTCCTCGAGTGGGAATAGAACCCACAACCAGTTGCGTTTACAGTCATAAGTTGTGCCCTTCAAGCCAACCTTTTACATATGTTTTACATATGTTTTTACTCAAAAGATGACTTATGAGTACCAAACAAAATATTTTTAAAACATCTAACATTACTATAAAGCACTCAATTGTATTCTTCACAGTAACTTTTGCCAGTATTGGCTGATCTGAATGTAATATTAACCTTTACACAAATGCCAATGTTCTATGTAAAAAGTAGTAACTGTCAACGTCGCCTTGGCCTAAAAACTAGATACACATCAGTATGAACGACTTTTATGAATATTAATATACTTATATATACGTATGTCAGTCATGAACACCTTTTTAGAAAAATGCATAATCTCGATTTTTATCATTTTTGGTAATAAACATATTTCTTACCAAAAATTGGGGCCAGTCGTGGCGCAGTGGCACAAAGTGTGACTGTAAAGCGACTGGTTGTGGGTTCGATTCCCACTTGAGGGGGGAAATATTTAATATTTCCATCTTTTTCGCTCTGGCATAGAGGCTAAGCGCGGCGTTAAGTTCCGCCACTTGACGCAATGCCTTCGGATTCGCCGGAAAGTGGGGAACGGAGTGTCTTAACACTAGGTTCCCTCTGCCTACCCTGCTGTGTGCGGGATACAGAGTGAATCTATAAAAAAAATATATCTTAATGCCATTTTTTTTGAAAAAAAATATTTATTTATTAGTACCTTTTATTAGAGTGTAATTGTGGTGTTTAAGTGTATTCTTTAAAATCCTTTTTTTGTATTTTTTTATGGTCATTGCCCTCCAAATCAATCTAAAAGTAATAATATTTGCTAAAACTACAGCACGTCTACCATTCTGGCGCCGTTTGTGAACATCTAACTGCAAACGCGATGATTATGGGTTGGATTCCTACTCCTTTTCATTTTAAAACCCTGGTAACAAGCAAAACGAGGTGTTAAGTTCCGCTACTCAACGAGCAATGTCTATCTGTCTGTTTCATTTGTCGGTCTGTTTGTTCCGGCTTATCTCTGTTACGTCTGGACCAATTTTTACAGAACTTTCATTGGCAGATAGCTGATTTAATACATAGTAACATAAGCTATACGTATTTTAAATTATTGTAAAATCTGCGAAATGAAAAATACCTATCTTGTTTAATTTACACTATAGATAGACAAATAAATAAGGAAACACTAACAAAACGTGGACTTATGTTACCCAGAAGGCATAATGGGTTCATATCTGCATTTAAAATTGTATACAATTCAAAATCTACAATTCCTGATAAAAGATATTCAACAAGATACAATCTGCGTGTAGCAATAATTTACGTATTGTCCGAGCTAATTCCTGAGGCAACAACGGTTCTGACAATTAAATACCTTTAGGTCGGAGAGAGTTAGCCTCGCTTGTGTAATGTTTAAGTAAACGCCTTTTGTACAAATGGGTTAAGATAACTGATATATAAAGTTTTAGTGGTTTTTCTGATTTTTCTGATTTTTGAACAAAGTGATTTAGATTAATTGAGTTTTTAAAGGATTCTTTTTTAGAATTTTACTCTTTTTTACTCTTCGCAAGGTGTTCAGAGACTGTCTACTAGTAAAACTCTCGGGTCTCCAATTGCTGCCCAAAATCTTGTTGTGTGGTGCATTTCAACACCACACTGTACCAGAGTGAAAAAAAAAATTCAAATTAAATTATTACCCCAAGTAAGGATCGAACCCACAACTAGCCGTGTTTATAGACAGGCGCTTCTAAAATTGTTCTAACATATTTATTTTATTTATTTCAGTACTGAAATGCAAAATACTTGAAAACAATATTATTTTTTTTGTTATTTCTTTACTTATTGTTAATAATATTAAACAAAAAGAGCAATTATAATAGTATTAAGTGATAATAAACTTAGTTATATTTATTTAAAATAATTAAAGTTAAGAAGAAGTTAATTAGTGATTCCACCACGCCTTGTTAAGTGTAGATCGCGATAGATATGCGTACGCAGTATGCAAGGTTAATTATGTAATAACGTTCAAATGTACTAGATTTTATACTTTAGTTGTGAATTCGAATCTCTTTTAGGGAATACTTTTAGCAAATAGCTGCTTTTCAGATTTCCTTAAAAAAATTCTAGTAATTATTATTTTTGGAATATGTTTGAATTAACAATAAACGCTGACAAAAGTATCAAATGTTCACCGGAAGACTTCTTCAGTAATATTTTGGCTTGCTCTTAGAATCTTTTGGTTGTAGAGATGTAACTTATTTGTCCTTAGTCCATATATAAAACTCTAAATTTTTTTTTAGCTTCACGCTGTATCCCGCACATAGCAGGCTGAGGGAACCTGTTAAGACACTCCGTTCCCCATTTTCCGCCTAATTCGGAGGCATTGCGTGTTAAGTGGCGGTACCTAACGCGCTAACTGCGCTTTGCCTCGACACCAGAGCTAAGAAAATGGAAATATTAAATATTTCTACTCCTCGAGTGGGAATCGAACCCACAACCAGTCGGTTACAGTCACACGCTTGTGCCATTGGGCCACGACTGGCCACATCTTTATCCATCTTTATCTGGTATGTTTTTCAAATTCTCAATGTAAAAAAACACTTAAAAGATTTAAAATGAGTTGTTATGATAATTCTCAAAAGTGTACATAAAAGAATAAAAATATTTAAAATATTCACTATATCCGTAAAGCAATTTTAATATTTAACATATACAAACAATATATGTACATATTTTAGAACAAATTGATTGTTTCTAACCAAAACAAAAAGTAGTCTAAATACATAATAATAAGAATGTCACTTAGAAAATAAACTTGTTATATTTCATACTAGCGGCACGCTCACGGATTCGTCTGCGTAAACTACACTACCATAATTTTTTTGTCGTTTCCCCAGTCCACGTTCTCGTTTAAATCACAAACTTTGCTTATATTCATAATTTAAATTATCGAAATTTTATTTTATGAAACGATTGAAATAAAATAAACACTATATAATATAACTTAATGTTAAAGAGTCTTTCCAGAAATTCTATAATATACATAAATCTGCATTGAAATCGGCTAAGCCGTTACAGAGATTAGCGTGCACAAACGCGCAGAAAAATAAAAATAAAAAAGTAAAATCATTATTTTAGCTTGTACTACGCTAATAAATACCCCCCATCAAATTTTAAAGCGGCGTTAATTTACGCTACTTAACACGCAATGCTTCCAGAATTCTGCGGAAAATGGGAAACGGAGTGTCTTAACATTAGGTTCCCTCTGCCTACCCTGTTGTGTGCGGGATACAGCGTGAAAGTAAACAAAAATATTTTCTTATATCTTCCATATACAGACAGCAATCAGTTACATTTTTATTACATGTATTATATGCTAAGATAATATATTCGTTTCTTTAGTCAAGTATATGTTGAACATTCTTTAAATTTTAACCGCCGGTGTGATTTACTTGCTCCATAACTACAGCAATAAAATTGTTAGAGCCGTGTCGTCGACCTCGATTATGAATATATGTATATAAAAAAAAATGTAAGGGAACTACGCACTGTTGTTTTAGATGATACTAGCGACCCGCTCGCGGCTTCGTCGCGTGAACTACATAGCTGTTTCGTTATATTGCAACCCTCGGGGATGGATTTTTGAATAATAAAGTAGTCTATGTTTAACCTTTGATTATCAACTATATATATGCCAAAATTCATGTCAATTGGTCAAGCGGTTTAGATTTTTCATATAAACTTTCATCCTCTATTCTAACTTATATATAAAGGCTATAGAAAATATTTATATTATAAGTATACACTTTAAACAAAATCCGAACCTATAACTGTTGTCACGTCTTTCTATTAATATATACGCTAAACAATTCAAAACACACTTTTGTTTTTATTTCTTACTATGTACTTACTATGTACAAACTTTTGATTTTATTTCTTACTATTGTACCTTATATTATGTGTCCATCGTGGCGTAGAGTTGAGGAAGGGCCTGACTATATACGCGATTACTAGTGGGTTCGATACCCACCCAGGGTAATGATTATATTTAAATTATAAGGCATAGATCCACTCTAGTAAAAAGAAGAAAAAACAGCGTTGAGTTCCACTCAACACCTAACGTCTCGATTTTGAGTAAAAAGTCAAAAACAGAGAGTCTTGACACTAGATTCTCTCTGATTTGCTATACGATGAAAAAGCATAATTCTACTAACTTTATACCATTTCTGTGACTCATGCTCATTGCCATGTAAATACTCGGACTATAATCAGACACGGTGTGTACACACAGACAGAACGACACCATAATCATTTGGAAGTTGAAATTACAAAAAAAGGTAAACTTAAATTTGTAATAACATGTATATGTACCTAAGTATATATATTTTAGAAAATTTTACTAAAGTTTAGGTTAGATTTTGGTTTTAATGATATTTTAGTATCATAAATAAAGCGAGATAAAATAAAAAAATACCGAAAGCAATTGTGTAAATATACTTGTATTATGTTATATTTTCAATTATTATATACCTACCCTTATGTACGAAGAAACTTAATACTCAACAGTTTTAGCAGTCTATGGTATATATATGTTTTTTTAAATACGATATCTTGTTATCTGTTATACTATACTTTATATTTTTTTTTATTGAATAAAGGAGGCAAACGAGCAGAAGGCCCATCTGGTGTTAAGTGGTTACCTTGGCCCATAGACATCCATAGCGTTAGTGTTATGGATGCGTTGCCAGCCTCGGAGATGTACGCTACCCAGATCGGACGCTACCCAGCGGCGGGGAGGAATTGTATTCTTAATCCGTCCCCCCACGGTTTACATGCGAATAAAATATCATATTTTTATCCTTAAGTTCATTCATTACTATGAATGTATTAAATGTTAAACTCAAGAAATAAAATTTAGAGATAAAAAATCATAGAGATAAAAAATCATATTATCTCAGCACACGCTTTTTACCTCAAAGGACGGTAAGCAAGCAACAATGTATCAACACTCCATTCTCCATCCAAAATCATTTTTTAACGGAACTCAACGCCGCAAAAAAAAAACATAATAAATAATAATAAAAAATACTCTAAACATTATTATAACAATAATTAATCATCACCCCACACATATCTGTCGAGGCACAAACAACCTGGCTGTCCGGCGGAAGCGGGAAGTGACGTCACGCGTGATGCGCGCGCGCCGGTCCGTGAACAACCTGCCATTATCATTGTAACGGTCTTTTAGGACTTGCAGCTGTTTTTTTTTTCAAACAATATACAAATTAAGGGATAACTATGTTTTTTAAATATAATTTAACATTATTTTACGCATTTATAATAATTTTAGATTCATGTAATGTACCTACAATGAATAAGTTCAAGTTAGACTCAGAATATTCCTTATTTATTTGCATGGTCCCCTTTTTTCATATAGTAATTATAAGTAGTTAGAGGGAACCTAGTGTCCACTTTCCTACTGAGATTATTAAATTATTATTGATATGTCTAATAAATAATACAATAAAATTTAATTGTTCTCTTTTGATCAAACTTATTGTAACGAGATAGGCAGAGATAATCTTGTATTAAGACACATCGTTCTTCATTTACTACCGGAATTAGAGAAATTGAGCGTTAAGTAGAATTCAATAAAATATTTGTGGCCAGTCGTGGCCCAGTGGCACAAGCGTGTGACTGTAAACGACTGGTTGTGGGTTCGATTCCCACTCGAGGAGTGGAAATTATATTTCCATTTTCTTCGCTCTGGTGTCGAGGTAAAGCGCGGCGTTAAGTTCCGCCACTTAACACGCAAGCCTCCGAATTCGGCGGAAAGTGGGGAACGGAGTGTCTTAACACTAGGTTCCCTCTGCCTACCCTGCTGTGTGCGGGATATAGCGTGAAGCTATTTTTTTTTTTTTTATTTTTTTTTATTTCGTGGTAATATAAAGTCGTTAACAGAATGGAGAATTAAATAATAATTTAAATATAATTTCAATTTAATAATAAGTCGTAGCCCAGTGGCACAAGAGTGTGACTGTAAACGACTGGTTGTGGGTTCGATTCCCACTCGAGGAGTGGAAATTATATTTCCATTTTCTTCGCTCTGGTGTCGAGGTAAAGCGCGGCGTTAAGTTCCGCCACTTAACACGCAAGCCTCCGAACTCGGCGGAAAGTGGGGAACGGAGTGTCTTAACACTAGGTTCCCTCTGCCTACCCTGCTGTGTGCGGGATATAGCGTGAAGCTATTTTTTTTTTAAATATAATTCCCCCGGTAGAGATTTGAACCCAAAACCAAACGCGTTTACAATCAGACACTGTCTCATTTAGTTGCATATAAGTATACTACCAGCACCTATTGTATTACACCATATATATCCACATATATAGGTACATAGCAGTACAATAATTATGCAAAATGTTATTCCGTTCTTTTGTTTGTAAAATTCTACACGTCTCATACAAAGTACTTAATATATTAAGTTTAATTTATAAATAAAAAGCTTCCTGCAGCTTTGGAATTTGAAGCTTTTGCCAGCATTTCATTATTTACTTCTTTAAAAGTTGAATATTTCAAATATTTTATTCGTATAAAAATTCTGAATGTAGTGAAATTTGAATCTCTCTCAAAAAACGTCCAATAAACTTTCGTTATCTTATCTTTGGGGTGGCGCGTTTAGTTTATCATAAGTTAAGTTCTTTCAAAGCTTTTTTTTAGCTTCACGCTATATCCCGCACACAGCAGGGTAGGCAGAGGGAACCTAGTGTTAAGACTCTCCGTTTCCAAGTTTTCGCCAATTTCTGGCGGCATTGCGTGTTAAGTGACGGAACTTAACACCGCGCTTTGCCTCGACACTCGAGCGACGAAATGGCAATATTAAATATTTAAAAGCTAGCTTCTAATTATTAACGATTTAAATATAAAAAATGTAGTTAAGTTACAGTTTTAATTGATCGGATCATCTATATATACACATTTTAATTTTGTTTTTCCATTATAATTGCGTAAACTTAAAGATATTTTTTTCTTAAACTAAACAAGATATAAAGAATAAAAGCCATTTAATCTGAACATCAAACCTAAAAAACAGTTAAGTTGCTAATACGTCAAATAACTTTGTTTGAAGCCAGTCGTGGCGCAGAGACGCATAAATGTGACTGCAAACGCGATTGGTTGTGTGTTCAATTCCCACTTAAGTAATTGATTATTTAATATTTTATTTCCTTGGCTCTGGTGTCTAAGCATCGCGCGGCGTTAAGTTCTGCTATTTAACTCGGCGGAAGGTGGGGAACGGAGAGTCTTAACACTAGGTTCCCTCTGCCTAACCTGCTGTGTGCGGGATACAGCGTGAAGCAAAAAAAAAAAGAAAAAAATGACAGACAAGTTAACTCATAACGGCACAACACTCGTTACTATTTTACCTATGTCATAATTACATTCACGTTTTTTTATGTAAATTCAGTTTTTTTCAAAATTTCATTCCACTTCGAATGTAAATTTACTTCGTGCGATTACGCGATTGTGATCTAAATCGAAAAATGGGCACATTTCGTGTAAACGCTGTAGTTCTGTTAAATTACCCGCAGTTATTTGAGGTACGAAATGTATGTGGTTTGACTATTATTGGTTAGTGTCTTTGCTTGCCTTAATTTACTTAGACTACTTAGCAAGTATCGGATTTACTACTTAAAGGAATAATTATATTTTTATATGTTATTGTTTGTGTGGTAGAAACAAAGAATATAGTGTCAAAATATTCCCTTCAGCTCATAAAAATATGTCAGTTATAAATGAAACTTAACTGATACTAAAATATTAAAATATTTTTTGTTAAAGAAGAATATATATAGCTAATATAATATAATAAGAATAAATAAGAATTATAAATCACATTTCTGTTATTTTTTTACCATTTCCGGAAAGAATAAGGGTTCATTAAACCCAATGTAAAGACGCTGCGTTCTTCACTTTCCGCCGGAAATGGAGACATTGCGTGTTGAGTTGTGGAGTTTAACGCCGCGTTTTGTTTTAAATGCCAGAGTGGAAAAATGAAAATAATATGTAATCATTTCCTCAATTGAGAATCAAACCCAAAACCGTCAAGTTTACGGTCAACACCTCCACTGCACCACGACAGCTTCACACATATTTTATTAATAATCTCTCAATAAATAGTGGGGAACGGAGTGTCTTAACACTAGGTTCCCTCTGCCTACCCTGCTGTGTGCGGGATACAGCGTGAAGCTACAAAAAAAAATAAAAAAAAAATAGCTCCCATCTGCGCATACGCATATATAAAATTTAAATACCTTACATTACATAATATAATTATTTAACACGAAAACTAAGGAGTATCGTGTAAACGAACCTCTTAAATTAACAATTTTATAAGGAACGAATTGTTAATTTTGAACAATCACGCGCGTAGCAGCCGGCGTGTCACATCGATTTGGACTACGGTACTGGCTCCTCACATGTGGTAAAGAAATTTATAAAGGAACCTGGTAATGGTTTAATGTTTTTTTTCTGTTTTATGCCTTTTTCCCACTAAAGGCGGAGAGTGCCTAGTGTCAGGACACTCTGTTCTCCACTTTTTATTGTGTGACAGTGACAGAATACAGCAATAAGAGAGAATCTTGCAAGATTCCTACGAGAACAGAAAGAAACGTTGTTTTAAATCTTATAGTCCACGCAAATTAAGTTACGGACCACTAGTTGATAATAATTTATGTAATTTTTGTTTTCTGAACTTTATATATAAAAAAATAAATAGCTTCACGCTATATCCCGCACACAGCAGGGTAGGCAGAGGGAACCTAGTGTTAAGACACTCCGTTCCCCACTTTCCGCCGAATTCGGAGGCTTGCGTGTTAAGTGGCGGAACTTAACGCCGCGCTTTACCTCGACACCAGAGCGAAGAAAATGGAAATATAATTTCCACTCCTCGAGTGGGAATCGAACCCACAACCAGTCGTTTACATCACACGCTTGTGCCACTGGGCCACGACTGGCCACTGTACTGAACTTTAAAATAATAAATATATTACCACTATTAGATAGAGAAGTTTTGACTGTAAACGCGATTGACTGTGGGTTCGATTCTTACTCGGGGGAATGATTATATTTAAATAATTTTCATTCCTCCGCTCTGGTATCTAGCACACAGAGAGCTGGGACCCACACTGAACAAGGAAGGTATCGATTTCAGGTAGTAAGCAAAGAATGTAGTTTTTAACACTAGGCAAGCTCTCTCTGCCTGCGAAATAAAGGCTTGAAGGCTTTTACACATATACAAGTTATATTAACATATACTTAAACCTAAAATATTAAAATTAGATTTTAATACTTCAAAAACTAGATTAATACTTCAAAAAGGAATCGATCCCACAACCAAGGCTTATATAAATAAAACCCTTCTAAATTCCACGTGACTGCGTTGACCTGCTATAACATGTGATAAAATATATCTTACAACCCACCAATATATTATTTTGTTCATTACACGCCGCGCTGTTTGATAATTTTGTACCGTAAATATGTAATGTAAGCACACACTTGGCAAATGGCCACTTCAATTCAATTGCAAATTAATTCAAAGTTGCCCGTCTCATATAAATTTGTTAACATACAACCATGTGTGGTCTACTACTGGTACTGGTGTGGGTTACAACACGAAAGAAGAGAATCTTCAGATTTGTTTTTGCTGAGCTTTACGCTTTATGGGATAAAGCAGTAAACTGAGAGAACTTAGTGTCAAGACACTCCGTTCTCCAGTTTCATTGCGCATTGAGTGGCGGAAGTCAAAACTGAGCTAATTTTTTTGATCTAATAGAGCAGAAAATCCATACTTATATTATAAATGCGAAAGTCTGTGTGTTTGTCTGTCATGCTTTCACGGCTAATCTACCGGTCCGATTTGGATGAAATTTAGAATGAAAGTAGTAAAAGTTACTGGGTCTAACATAGGCTACTTATTTTTAAAACTTAAAAATTAACCGCTAAAGGGTTGAAATAGGGGATGAAAGTTTATATGAAAAATCTAAACCGCTTGACCGATTATAATGAATTTTGGCATAAAAATAGTTGATAATCTAAGCTTAAACATAGGCTACTTTATTTTTCAAAAACCCAGCCCCGAGGGTTGCAATATAACGAAGCAGTTATGTAGTTCACGCGGCGAAGTCGCGAGCGGGCCGCTATATCTAAATAATTTAAATATAATTATTTTTTCGAGTGGGAACCGAACTCGCAATTATCGTGTCAGACACCATATTGGGTGCATATTGGGTACACTAATCTATACTAATAAATCAGATCGGAATAGATTATAAACGTTATTTAAAAATAATTACTTTTTATTGAATGCATATATTATACATACATATATACATACGGTAAACATACCAAAATAACATTTTTCACAAATTTTATCTGTCTGTCGGTTTGTTCCCGGTAATTTCTGGATCCGGTACACCGATTTGGATCGGGCTCTTACTGAAAGATAGCTCATGTAATAAGGAGTAACTTAGTCTACTTTTATTTTTATATTATCGTGAAATTTGTGCACTTAGCAATAATTTTATTATGAAATTTCATGCGGAGGAAGTCGCAAGCACAGCTAGAGTTTGTATAAATATAAATAAGACAGCTTTCAATATGTGTCAAGTAATTTAGCTTAACTGCTTATATTGAATCTTAATGTTGAAGTGATGTTAAAGTTGAATCTTTTTTTCATATGTCACATTATTCATTCAACTTATTAGGGGGCGTCGCGGCACAGTAGGGCAGCAAGAAACTGTAAATGACGTGGTTATAGGTTGGATTCCCAGTGGGAAGAACTATTACATTTAAATTATTCTCATGTCTCTGCTCTGGTTAAGTCCGCCACACAACACGCAATACCTGAAATTTTAAGAAAAGTGAAAAATAGAATATATTGTCATTAGAGTATATTGTCTTTAAATATCCTGCAATACAGGAAAAAAATGAAGTTGCAGTAAGGTCTTAGAATATATTTAACTAACTAGAAAGTGAAGCTAGTAGACGTTTAGTCATACAAGTTTTAATTGTACCATTACATTGTCATATTAAATTTTAAATTCAAAAATATATATCTGCCTCTATGTAATCGCTTGCCGCGCTTTTTGTCATAACCGAGAAATGAAAATATTATTGTTTTTTTTTTTAGCTTCACGTTGTATCCCGCACACAGCACGGTATGCAGAGAGAACCTAGTGTTAAGACACTCCGTTCCGCTGAATTCGGAGACATTGCGTGTTCAGTGGCGGAAATTAACGCCGCGCTTAACCTCGACACCAGAGCGAAGAAAATGGAAATACAAAATATTTACACTCCTCGAGTGGGAATCAAAGCAACAACCAGTCGTTTACAGTCACACGTTCCTCTGTCACTGCACCACGACTGGCCCCAAATAAATTAAGACACTTAAAATATAATCATTCTTCCGTGTGGTAATTAAACTCACAACCATTGAACACACAGTCATATGCACAACGACAGCACAATATTACTTATTATTTTTCTATTTACTTTCATATCAAATAAATTATAATTTATGATTTTTTTTTTAACTTCACGCTGTATCCCGCACACAACAGGGTAGGCAGAGGGAA
The DNA here is from genome assembly GCA_019049465.1 of Dryas iulia moderata. NCBI lineage: Eukaryota > Metazoa > Arthropoda > Insecta > Lepidoptera > Nymphalidae > Dryas > Dryas iulia. The sequence goes on along the minus strand of CM032440.1, from coordinate 11,832,599 downwards.
CCTAGTGTTAAGACACTCCGTTCCCCACTTTCCGCTGAATTCAGAGGCTTGCGTGTTTAGTGGCGGAAATTAACGCCGCGCTTTACCTCGACACCAGGGCGATGAAAATGGAAATACTAAATATTTACACTCCCCGAGAGGGAATCGAACCCGCAATCATCGCATATACAGTCAGATAATGACTGCACCACGGTGCAATGTTACTCATTATTTCTCTATTTACTTTCATATCAAATAATATATCATTTATAGATTTTTCTAAAGTAAAAATTTCGTTCTCCCATCTCCATACATACACAGAGCAAAAGAAACAACAAACAGGAACATAAAAATTAACCTAATTGTCACTAAAATTACAGGAAGCTTTACATTCGTAGCCCCAAGTCCTAAGAAAATTATTATTTAGTATGAAGATATTTCTCCATACTTTGTTTATAATATATGCAAAGAACATACTAATGACAGGATTTACAAACTAGAAAATGCAATACTTGTTGATTGGTTCTAATGTTCGCGAGATATTAAATTATAGCGTTTACGTTAGATTAAAGAGAAGACTTAATCTTGTAGTCTTAATACCAACATGGCTCGTGGACAGTGTCTGATTGAAAACGCAATTGGTTGTGGGTTCGATTCCCACTCGAAAAGTGGAAATATTTAATATTTCCACTTCCTTCGCTCTGGTACCAGAGGTAAGGCGCGGCGTTAAGTTCCGCCACTTAACACGCAACGTGAAGCTTAAAAAAAATAAAAAAAAATCATTAGAGATTAAATTATCCTTTAGATTAAACTAACTTTTTCAAATAATTTTTAATATTTTTTATAATACCTGGCCACCTTGTAATACCTTGTACCTTGTACCTTGAAATATTAACTGTAAAAGAAGCAGTTAACACCTATATCCGAAAATACAAAGACAGACTAAACAAGCACAGCAACATACTGGCTAAGGATTTATTAAACGATCAGCATCACGATGTGCATTATTTATTGCCGGGTACTACATATGATTATGGCTGATGAGTCGATTGCATATCAAAAAGAAAAAATAACGATTATTCCTTCGAGTGGGGATCGAATCCGCTACTGATCAGTCAGACGCTGTCCCACTGCACCACAACTGTCTCAACTAATCGTTAAACATTACTTAATCTACTAAGTTACTAATCGTTAAGTTAATGTAAATAAACAGTTGCCTCTAGTTTTAATTAGCTAAATTTCCGCAATTATACAAGCAAGACCTCACAGACACACGGTATATAATAAATAACATTAAATAATTACCGGTTAACTACTTGATAACTTAACAGAACGATACAAGCTAACATTAGATTAATAGGTACTGTAGATTAACTAGTAGTTTATTTTTGTTGTTAGCATCTCTGTAGAGAGATTTTTACAAATTTCTGCTACCCAAAGATTATTCTACGAACAATCATTTGGCAAGAGAGAATGCTATTTATTAAATACTTTTAAACATTTTTAAAGTGTTATTCCACACTTAGGAAAATTGAAAAAGATTAACTAGTAGTTTAGCCTCGTTTTACTTAACCGTACTAAGTAAAATAATAAATTAAGTAAGGCACGAAAATTACTTAATATTTGCTTCATAATGCTAAAGTTGATTTTATATATTTTTTTATGTCTGAGATAAAATTATACTATACATACTCATATTATAAATGTCTGTCTGTTTGTCTGTCACACTTTCACGGCTAATCTACCTAAATACAGTCCAGGAAATATTTATTTTGTAAAAATAAAAACTATTGGAAAGGAATTTACAAAAGTGGTACTCGTATTTTTAAAATAACATGATTTTTTAGTCTTTTACCCCATTATGAGTGTGTTACATATTTCAATTACTTTTTAATTATTATTTACAAATGTTTATTGTCATCAACGCAACCAAACCCGCTAACAAAGTCAAAGTCAAAGTCAAATAATTTTATTCAAAATAAGAAGTTACAAGCTTCATTTTTTGAACGTCAAATAGTTTACCACCGGTTCACTAAATTTAAGCCTCAGACCTGAGAAGAACCGGCGCAAGAATCTCAGCGGGACTTTTTTTTTTTTAAAAGTGATATACAGATTTATTGCAGACAATGATACTTTTGAAGTAGCCTGGAGCGAGCATTTCATTCCCAAGGCGTGTTATCGTTTATAAAATCTTGAATTTGGTAATAACCTTTAACACACAAACGTCTCTTCACAACTTTGTTAAAATGTGATATAGAAAAATCTTGGACGTTTTCTGGGATCCTATTGTAAAAGCGTATACACTGTCCCATGAATGAATTATTGACTCGATGCAATCGAGTCACAGGTGTAATCAGTTTATGCTTATTTCTAGTATTAATATTATGTGTGTCGCCAATTTTTATAAAATCCTTAATATTTTTCTTAACATACATGACATTAGCAAATATGTATTGAGAAGCAACAGTCAATATATTAATTTCTTTAAATTTTGTTCTTAATGAATCTTTCGGGCCTAAGTTATAGATTGCTAATATTAATAGTATATGACCTCTATCTCTCTCATAAAGTCATATCTACTTTAAATGTAAGAAGATACGCAATGGTTATATAGTCGAATCTATATAGGCAGAAAGTTTATATATACATATTACGATTTTATAATAAAATAAATAAATAAAATTTATTTTTTAATTTACTACAAAGCTAATACTGCCACTGACAGTATATTTACTGTAATAACACCTTAATTTTACTATAGGCTATTGCCTATAGTAAAATTAAGGTGTTATTTCCTAAAAGTACATATTATGTACGAAGCTCTTTGATCTAAGTCCACTGAATACACTACTTAACGTTTTTTCCCATATAAAACTGTAGTCAGCTAGAATTTAGTGTTATGACTCTCCGTACCTTTAGCCTGAATTTGAAAGATTACAAGAGAAAAAACGACAATCAAAAGGAGCTTTGACTTATCATGAGAGAGGAGAAATGAAAACGATATAAATATAATCATTTACCCTAGGTTGTATTGAACTTACAACCACTGGTTCAGTGAGATGCTATCATGCTGCACCATAATGAGATTAATAAATATTTTTTTTATTAGCTTCACGCTGTATCCCTTGCGGGTAATCAGAGAGAACGGAGTGCCAAACGCTACGGTCTCTGCATACTTCTTTCACTGTCCACTGTCATCAACTTCTTCATACACGCCCTCCGGGGTCGTACTTCATGCTTTTTACGTGACCTTCCTCCAATATCGTTGACACTGTGTTTTCGAAGGTCAACCGAGGTCTCCCCCTGCCTCTCTTACCAGTCACCTCTACTTAATAACAAATATTAAGAATGAATCATTAAAAAACATAAAATCTAAGCAAAACCAAGGCAATATACTAGTATTCAAAGGACATAGAAAATATTTACTTCATCAAAATCTAAAACTCGATAACAATTTACATAATTTTATGAGAAACCAAACACATTTTGAACTTAGGAATTATATTTAAGTCCGCGTTATTGCGGTGACTGTAATTTCCTATACTATTCTGTACAGTTATTCGCAATACGGTAATGATTTTACAATTTAATTCAAAAATCCTACATATCTATGTAAATGATATTGTTTTTATGAGGAAACCTATGGATACAAAAATTACTGCGTGTTTTTGCGTCGTGTATACTTTGTAAGGAATAACAACATGTTGTTTTTTTTAGTATTGACCCGGTGAAAATATAATAAAAATGTAAATAGTATAAATAAATGAGGCAATGTAAGTAGCAGTTTAGTATATAGTATATATTATGATAAAAAAATCTAGGAAATTCTGTGTAAAATACACCTTTCTATGTCTTTACCAATTTAAATAAATGAGAAAGAAGAAGTGAGGAATATTTATGTCATATCACTAATTGATTTTTTTTTCTAATATCTTTTTAGTAAACATGTTGGCTTTCTGCAGTCTTCTCTATATAAACTTTAAAATACGCCAAATTTCATACTCATTACTTTAAATATTTTTTAAAGAAAAACATTTTTTTTCTCTCTTAGAATGTATGAATGCTCGCACTCTTCCTTCTCGTTCCTCATCTCTATCTTCAATCACTTACATCTCCCTCTCAACTTGCGTTCGCCTGTCCGACCACACTTTTCGTAACGCTCTTCGCCACGCCACGAATTCACCAGCTAACTCCAAGCGTCACTCCAAAATCAAGCGTACAAAAAGAAATTACTTCAAGACCATTTTCATTTTTTTTTAGCTTCACGCTGTATCCCGCACACAGCAGGGTAGGCAGAGGGAACCTAGTGTTAAGACACTCCGTTCCCAACTTTCCGCCGAATTCGGAGGCTTGCGTGTTAAGTGGCAGAACTTAACGCCGCGCTTTACCTTGACACCAGAGCGAAGAAAATGGAAATATAATTTCCACTCCTCGAGTGGAAATTGAACCCACAACCAGTCGTTTACAGTCACGCGCTTGTGTCACTGGGCCACGACGGGCCACTTCATACCTTCACCATTTTCATAATTTATTTTATTTCTTAAAACGAGGTAAAAACGGAATATTAAAATAAGCTGTAATATAAATAAAGAGCTTTTTACCTCAAATTCAACTTACAAGTCCATTTACTAAGGAACGCGGTGCGTTTGCGCTCATATCAATGTTACTAGTTTTTTGTGTAAACTGCCAAGGTTTTCGAGAACATCTACATTATTACTCGGTACGTACTCGTAGGTACTTGGTGACCACTTCATTTGCTCAGAAATTTTTGCAAAAATAACTCTGTTATGTAGAAATAGTTATTGTTATTCTTGTTTTTAAGTTATTTTTTTATTTATTTTTTTTTGTAAGAATTACAGAGGGAATCTTTTATTATTTTCTTTCTCGGTTCTTTACTTTTTTTTTTTTTTTGTTTCACGCTTTAACCCTCACGCTGTAACCCGCACACAGCAGGGCAGGCAGAGGAAACCTAGTGTTAAGACACTCTGTTCCCCACTTTCCGCCAAATTCGGAGGCTTGCGTGTTAAGTGGCGGAACTTAACGCGCGCTTTACCTCGACACCAGAGCGAAGAAAATGGAAACATAATTTCCACTCCTCGAGTGGGAATCGAACCCACAACCAGTCGTTTACAGTCACAGGCTTGTGCCACTGGGCCACGACTGGCCACTACTTTACTATTTTCGTTCTCCGTTTTTTACTTTTGCCTATTTGATACTAATTGTCATTGCTGAGGCCATCGTTGCACAGTGCTACAGTTTCTCACTGTAATCACAATTTGTTATAGGCTTAATTCGCACACGGAATAATGACTTAATTTAATTATTTGCATTTCTTCGTGAACAAGACAAAGAGCGGCGCTGAGGTCAATATGCAATATCTCAAATTTGGCTATTAACTGGCGGGCACAGTGTCTTGACACTATTTTCTCTGATTACAATGCTACACGCTATAAAGTGTGAATCTTAAGCGATACACATTGAAGAATAGAGAAACCCAACTTCTTAATGAAAATATTACAATAATTATATAGTTTTGTATAGGTACTTTTAACCCAAGTGAAACTTGAAGATCCTTACCTCATCTTACTTAACGAAATACTTATAGCTAACTTTTTTTTAGTCTTAGGCTTTTTCTTTTTTAGCAAACTACTCAGAAAGAATGTAATAAACATTCAGCAATTCATAATTTCGGACAGAAAGTAGAGAACGGAGTGTCAGAACACTCCGGGAACTAGTGTCAAGACACTACTTCCCTCTGACTGCCTGACTAATATGGATTAGCTAATTGCGTTAATACAAAGATGAAGTATATGTATTATGTATATATCAATAATTTCATTTAACTTTGGTTTTCATGTAACACATCGTATTGTGTACATACCAGTGTAATCTTTAAGTGACAGTTAACAATACCTTACACTTATAAATAACAACCGTCACTCTACTGAGAAACCATTAACTGAGTCCACTTAAAACTTTCTACGTGCTTTATGCTTCATTTTAACTTAAAATATAACTGTTACAAAGAAAATTGTGTTCTCTTAGTTTACATTACTGCATTACTACTAAACTGTTTTATATGTTTGTATAATGAATCAGCAGTATATGAAAATTAAAAATTTAAATGACGTTGTTGTAGATTAGTGGACAAGTGTCAGATGGTAGGTGGAAGTTCGAATTATAGTAAGGCAGGTATGTATATTTATGATAAACAAAGTTTTTTAAATTCTCGTCCCTTTATTAGACCAGAGGTAAGCAACCCAGCGTCTGCGAAATATATATTTATATTTGTTCTCGTGCTTTTTAAATACTATCAAAATGTTTCAAAACTGGGAAAGTCAGTTGCTAAAATGTTGCTCACCCCTGAATTACACTAAGCAGGGATTTGAAACAATAATCGCTTATAAAATTAATCTTTTTAACATTTTCAGAAACATACAGAATGAAGAACAGAGTGATTTAACCATATAGAATAGGAAAGCGTCCACGTTATAAACATGACTGGACGTGGATTCGATTCCCAGTCGAAGGAATTTTAAGCATTTTAATTATATTCATTTCTTTATTTTTATTTCTTTGGTAGAAAAATGAAAATAATTAAAAAAATCTTACTATAAGGCAAACTGCTGCGTTGAGTTTTGTCACTCAACATGCTAAATCTCAATTTCGGATGGAAATCAGAGAACAGAGAGATTTCTAGGTTCTCTTTAACCATGCTATCCACAAAAAAAATCTTAAAAAGAGAAAATTCCACAAAGTCAAAGTCAAAGTCAAAGTCAAATAATTTTATTCAAAATAACTAACATACATGACATTAGCAAATATGTATTGAGAAGCAACAGTTAATATATTAATTTCTTTAAACGTTTTAAATAAGGAACTTCAGGAAATCCAGGCCAGTCTTGACCCAGTGGCACAAGCGTGTGACTGTAAACGACTGGTTGTGGGTTCGATTTCCACTCGAGGAGTGGAAATATTTAATATTTCCATTTTCTTCGCTCTAGTGTCTAGGTAAAGCGCGACGTTAAGTTCCGCCACTTAACACGCAATGCCTCCAAATTCGGCAGAAAGTGGGGAGCGGAGTGTCTTAACACTAGGTTCCCTCTGCCTACCCTGCTGTGTGCGGGATACAGCGTGAAGCTATAAAAAAAAAACTTTACTTAATGAATCTCTCAGGCCTAAGTTATAGATTGCAAATACCTTACCATACCTTAAGTCTACAGGGAAGTCGTACCTACCTAAAAACCACGTACAAGTGACAAAAATGAAACAAAACGATGTAAATCAATGTAACATGACAGTACTAATATTACTAACGGCGTAAATCTTAAACCACTTAAGTGGTTAAGATGTTTAAGTACCTCATAATGTTGTGTCATCGTTCTTTTTAGAAATGACTTGTAGTTAGATGTGATCGGTTTGTTTGTTCACGAATCGATAGATCTATTAAGAAATGGACTAGTTTATGAGTTTTAAATAAGGAAATTAGGAAAATTGTTTCGAATTTGAACGGAAAATTAAGAATGGAGTGTTTTTACACTAGAACCTAATGCCTATTTATTCTTTATTGCACTTAACAAAATATGCAAAATAATTAAGTACACAGAGGTGGACGTATCAGTTAATGAGAGAGAGGGACGTATCGCCATTCATGGCGCAATGGGACAGTATATGACTAATACCACGACAATTGTAGTTTCGATTCCACTCGAGGGAATTGATTATACCTAAATTATTTCACTTTCCTTCTCTGGTAAGACAAAATATGACATTTTTTTCCACAATATCTCGAGTTCAGGAAGCGGAAGCGGAGTGTGGAATGTCTTGTCACTAGATTTTCTCTGTCCATGCTGCTATAACTATAACTAATCAATATTTAACGCAATTCTATTGATTTTTCGAGTAAATACTATATATGGGGCAGTCATTATTAATATTTATTGAGTTCATACAAAAACAACATTGATCGGACGAACTGGGCTAATGATATTTAAATGATTTCATAGTATTATACTATTGCTAAATAAAGTATTTATTAGAAAATAGAACAAAACAAAACAAAACAGTACAAATAAATATATTAGCTTTACCGTAAATGTATAGCATACGATTATATTATGGATTTTATAAATAACTTATTTATAAAAAAGCAATTTATAACGAGAGCATCGTTTCGGAGTGGAACAGCGTGACAACATGACTGTAAACACTGTCAAATTAAGACTATATTTCAATTATTATAAAATCCTTGCCCTAGTAAGACAAAACACGGCGTTTAAAATTCAGACGAAAAGCGGAAAACGTAGTGACACTTTATGTGTGCTTAATCATCTCGTACAATTAGTGTAACTTCCCACTGTTTTCTGCATAGTGGACTAGTCAGAACCTAATGTCAAGACACTCCATTCTGTATTTTGTGCCCAATGTGTCTAACATTGTGTGCCGAGTGACGGAACTCAACGCCGCGCTTTGCTCTGGTACCAAAGCCAAAAAATGAAATTAATTAAAGTCAAAGTCAAAGTCAAATAGTCGAATAATTTTATTCAAAGTAAGAAGTTACATGCTTCATTTTTTAAACGTCAAACAACTTACCATAGGTTTAATAAAGTTAATGCCTCAGACCTGAGAAGAACCGGCGCAAGAAACTCAGCGGGATGGTCTTTTTTTATTTTTTTTTAAGTCAATATATAAGATCATTCTCCCAATTGTGAATCGTACCCACAAGCATCACCTTTACAGTCAGACCCTACACCACTGTGCCACAATGACCTCTAAACATATAACATAATCATCCCACATATAATTATTAGACAAACAAAATAACTCTTTAACATTTTTACTATAAACATTAAAAAATTAATAACCACTAACTAACTAACTGTAAAAAGTCTCAACTCGAGATATAAAACGAGATAGGATATTTATTTTACGAACAAAAACAATAATGTGCCATTAAAATCGTCAAATCTGTTCTGACTTTCTATTTGTCTTATAAATCATTGGAGTGTGTATGGCGAATTAAATGGCCATAACATTTAACGACACATCGCTTATTTCAAATGAAATTCAATTAGCTTGTGCCTTCATTATGATATATGAAGTTTGAAAACAAAATTCATTTTTATGTATTTACTAGCCAAAAGGCCAGTCACAAGGTGTGACTGTAAAGCGACTGGTTGTGGGTTCGATTCCCACTTAAGGAGTGGAAATATTTAATATTTCCATTTTCTTCGGTAGGTATATCAAAAAACTTATATACTTAAATTTTTATATTAATTTATAAACAAATAATATAAAAATATCAATTTCAAAATAATCCAGCTTTACACTTTTATTCTGATGACGGAGAGAACCTAGTGTCGAGACACTCTCTTCTTCCACTCACTTCACTCTCAACTTTCCACCTGAAATTGGAAAATAGCAGTGTAGAGTGACATAACCCAACGCCCCGCTTCGTAAGTATTGGAAATAATTTAAATATAGTCACTCCATGGGAAATGAACCCATACTCATCGTATTTTACAATCACACGTTGTTAAACAACGCTCGAAGTAAAATATGTTTTTTTTACCTTCACGCACACGGCAGGGTATTCGGAGGCATTGCGTGTTAAGAAGCGGAACTTAACGCCGCGCTTTGCCTCTACACCTGAGCGAAGAAAATGGAAATATTAAATATTTCCACTCCTCGAGTGGGAATCGAACCCACCACCGTTTACAGTCAAACGCTTGTGCGACTGCGCCACAACTGGCCCCTTTTTGGCCCGTTGGTTAAATATGATAAGCTATAAAATTTAAAAAAAGCTTTGTACATTATAGCATAGCGCCACACCATCACTGGACACGTCCTAAAGATGAGTAATTAAAAATCACAAATTCTAACATTAACGTCCGCTGGATAGCTGTAAATATAAAAATGTTATAAATCATTTGTATAATTAATTTAAATTTTTATTATAGTCGTATAAAATATCGATTAGACAATATTTTAGTTTTCAAATTGTTTGACGTTTATTTACTTAAGAACCTGCCAGAAAAGGAAGTGTATTTGAATATTGTAATATATTGATATATGTAGTGGCCAGTCGTGGCCCAGTGGCACAAGTATATGACTGTAAACGACTGGTTGTGGGTTCGATTCCCACTCGAGGAGTGGAAATTATATTTCCATTTTCTTCGCTCTGGTGTCGAGGGAAAGCGCGGTGTTAAGTTCCGCCACTTAACACGGAACCCTCCGAACGCGGCGGAAAGTGGGGAACTGAGTGTCTTAACACTAAGTTCCCTCTGTCTACCCTGCTGTGTGCGGGATACAGCGTGAAGCTAAAAAAAAAAAGCAATATAAAATCGGGGCACATCACTAGTAAACAATAAAGCAACAACTCGTTCTATTTGAAACATTGATATTGTTATTTTAAACCATTATACAGTTTAGTGGCAGCTCTAACGGAATAACGAACATCATGTATTATCTAGAAAATCATTTTAAACTGTTATTCTATGCAGTCACGAGAAATGTTTACATGAACAGATGGACACGATGCAAATCTATGTATATATGTATATATATCGATCATATCGCAAACTGGGACAGTACACAGTTACCTACGAGTATGTATAAGAAATTAGCCTATTAATTTTTTGCTAATCTACGTGCTTCTATGTGGAGGAGATAATTAAATTACTACTAGTAGTTCTCTATAGTAGAAAGATTGTATTTTTTAATTTGAGGTTTTTAAGATTGATTGTCTTGTAATTGAAATGTATTGTAATAGTGGCCAGTCGTGGCCCAGTGGCACAAGCGTGTGTGTGTAAACGACTGGTTGTGGGTTCAATTCCCACTCGAGGAGTGGAAATATTTTATATTTCCATTTTCTTCGCTCCAGAAGCTAAAAAAATTGTAATTTGCAGGTTGTGAAGCTTAGCGAGTGAATTAATTTCATAAAAATCTGATATACAGAACTTAATAAATTATAGTAGGTTATACATAAATAAGTTGTATCTTTATAAAAAAAAAATATGTATTTCCTAAAAATATGTACGTTAAGATAATTTATTTTTCATAGATTTATTTTTCTATGTTAAAGCACTCCGTTTTCCAATTTTCACCACAATCCGAGATATTGAACATTGAGGGCCGGAACTCAACGCCGCGTTTTCTTGTTATCAGTCAGTTTATATTATAGTATATTTTTTTTTTATATTTTTACTTAAAAAGTCCCTAAATAAAAACAGATTTAAAAAAAAAGTCAGTTTACAGTCAATCTCTTTCAGACGGCGCCACAATAATTTAGCCACTTAACTTTCTTAGCTTATTTCAGCACCTATATCAATATTAAACGAAAATAGAATCTTCGACCGCCAGTCTGGCAGTCATTAACTACTTGACCGATGGGGAAACCGTTATCTAAGTCCGTAAGTGTCTCTTTATTAAAATACCGCTTCTTGCTAAATGAAATGCATACATGCCAGATATACCAAAATAACATTTTTTTACAATTTTTGTCTATCTGTCTGTCTTTCTGTATACTGGCTTGTTCAGTTTTATCTTAGGATAAGCTGGATTGATTTTGATGAGACGTTTACTGGCGGATAGCTAATATAATAAGGTGTAACATACTACTTTTATTTTAGAATTATAATTAAGAATTGCGGACGAAGTCGCCAGTACAGCTAGTATTCAGTAAAATTAGAATTATACTCATTTTTTATTTGATTGGCACATTATGGCTGGCGGCGCTTCATTACCCATCGATACTCGGTCACATAATAGCTCGTTTATAATAAACGCTTGATTATATATCAACCACAAGCTCAGTGTGGGTCAGGAGATCAATTTGTAATAGATTCTAAGAATTTTTTGAAGTAATTTAGAGGAAAATTAATATTAAACCCTTTGTGTGGAGTGAACAATCAATGTGAATTGGATTTGGGTAGAAAATGGAGAACGGAGTGTCTTGACACTAAGTTCTCTCTGACTTAACCGGCTATGTGGGGGAAAGGCAGGAAAAATTATAGCCTTAAAAGCTTTAAAGTAAGTATCGTTTCATATAATATACTAGAATCAAATACTGAATGTATGTAGCCATTGCAAATTGATGCTTATTATAAGCAACTTTACGCTTATATCCGCATAGCTAGCTAGTCAGAAAAGAAGCTAGTGTCAACACACTCCGTTTATTTATTTTATTAACATAGTGTATTTCTAATGCATTATTATATAAAAAAATCAGGCAGACACTTCGTTCTTCACTCTCTGCCACTTAACATGCAATCTATCGAACATTTCATGTTAAGTGGTGGAACTTAACTCCGCACTCTGTTTTAGCTACTGGGGCGGAAAAATAAAAATAATGTATAATCATTACCCCAATGGGAATCGAACCCACAACCATCACACTTAAAATCGGTCCAACTACGCCACGACGGCTCTAAGTTTATACTATAACTTCAAAAAAAAGATATTCATTCGAATTTGAACCTTAACTCAGTGGCATAAAGACAATAATAATTTTATACAGCAAAGTCTAAACTATACGTTATGAGTCACAGGTCATGGGATTTTTGACCCCTTTGCTCTAAACTCATATGAAATGTATGTTTTTTGTTCGTAATAAACGTTTTGAAGTGATTATCGTCCGTTATTAGAATGTAACAGACTTGAATATATAGGAAGTTAGGAATAATATGATTTTTCTTTTAATTTTTTTAGCTTCACGCTGTATCCCGCACACAGCAGGGTAGGCAGAGGTAACCTAGTGTTCAGACACTCCGTTCTCCACTTTCCGCCGAATTCGGAGGCATTGCGTGTTAAGTGGCGTAACTTAACGCCGCGCTTTGTCTCGATACCAGAGAGAAGGAAATGGAAATAATAAATATTTCCACCCACAACCAGTCGCTTTACAGTCACACTTTGTGCCACTGCGTAACGACTGGCCCCAAATGGTTTATTTATTAAAGCTTTGTGTTTTGTCGTGACTAAGTGCGGTGTTGAGTTCCGCAACACATAACATACGGAAGGGAAGTGGAGAATGGAGTGTTTGAGCTATAACTGAAGAGAAAAAAAGAGAGAAATTGAAAAAGAATATGTTTAGATTTAACCTATCGTGGCACAGTAAACGCAATGGTAATGGGCTCGATGTCCACTCGATCGAATATTTATATTTTAATTATGAAGCGTTGCATTGCGTAAAATTTTCATTTTCTCGTTCTGGTACCAAAGACAAAGCTTGACGTTGAGTTCCACCTCTTAACACGCAATGTCTCAATTTTGGGCGGACAGTAGAGAACGGAGTGTCTTGACACTGAGGAGAATAGTGTCAAGCTGGATATATAATATATATCATAGTAATATAGTACAAAAACAACATTTTAAAGTAAATACACACTCTGAATAGATTATGACAGGATATCGCAATGCCACTCACACGAATTACTCCATGTTGCGGAAAAACCAAGGTAATTGCACAAACTATTAAATATTTACGCGGCCACCTGTATATTCGCGCTAATGACTCTTATCCTAAATCATTTTTTATGGTATGCCTTAATGTCGAAATTTGTTTGTAATTACTATTTTTTTTTTGTGTATTTGATAAAAAAAATCCTTATTAAAAAACATTTCGAAATGGTAAAAAAAGTTGGAACACATGGATTCGAACTCGTGACACTTGGAAAGCACACAAGCGCTGTTACCGCTATACTATTGGGTATTCGTTCTATATCTAGCTACGTTAAAATTCTTATACTCTTATTACAATTTTTTTGTTGTTACTAACGAGTGTGTGAACATACATAACATTTTAAATATGTTAAAAATGTCCTTATTATTTTTTTTACTTGTTTATATTTGGTAGTTTGTGTATCGTAAACAGCAATTTCTAAGCTAAAACGTATAGCCAGGAAGTCAGAGAGGACCTAGTGTTCAGATATTCCACTCTCCACTTTCCGACCCCAAAATCGAGACATTCTGCGTTAAGTGGCGGAGCTTAACGCCGCGCTTTGTCTTAGGCACTAGAGCGGAGAAATATACTACAACAAGCGGGAATCGAATCTATAACAATTGCGATTACATTAAGAAAATATCACCCTACGCCAGGCGGTTTTAAAGAAGGTGATAAAATTAAATAAAAATTAAGCTACAATATAAATAATTCCCTTTCTAGGAATAAACTATGGCATGTTATGAATTAAATATATTCGTATTATGCCAATTGCTGGTCAACACGAAATTTATGTTTTAAACTACATGCTACAGTGACACAAATAGAATATATTAAAAGACTAGTAACCTGCTCGCGGCTTCGCCTATTTAAATTGAGTTATTTTTTTTAAAAACATTTCATTTATAAGCATTTTTTATCAAATATATATAAATTGTTGTATTTTTTCATTTGTAAACAGATTGAAATGCAAAGAGCAATATATATTGAGAGATATTAAACAATATATAATAGTCAAAACTGCATTTAAATCGGTTAACCGTTTCTGAGATTAGGGTGCACAAACGCACCAACAAAATGAAAATATAAGTCATTGTTTTTGGTTCTATTATATCAATAAATGCATTGATTAATACTTTTTGTCGTATATCTTACGTGTACAGACAGGAATCGGTTACATTTTTTTATATGTATAGATTGTTGGCCCATAGATTATACTGTGTACTGTGTACAAAATATGGAGTTCAAATCAAATAAATTTGAGATTGTAAATACTTCATAGTATATAGGTACATATATATCATCGTGGCGCAGTGGAACATTGTCTGGTTTGCAAACATACTTGCTAGTGGGTTCAATTTCGACTCGAGGCATTGAATAATCATTTAAATGATATCCATGTCTCCGCTCTTATAACTAAGGCTCCTGACTTTGTGGCTTTGAGTTTTTCCTTTTCCGTACTCCATACATAATACCTCGATTTTAAAGGAAAATTGGAGAACGATGTCTCATTTTACTTCTCTCTGATTACCCTGTTTTGTAGAAAAAAATTTGAAGCTGCAATAAATCTTCATATTCTGCATTTTTTCTACTAAGAAAATTAAGCTTTTTAGCTCCATTCCCTTTAAAAATATAATTTAAAAGGAACAAGAGGGGCTATAATGCGCATACGTACATAACTAACAATGTTATAAGTAAAAATATAACATATATAGATCACGTGTTCAGAATTAATCGAGATATTTCTACGTGCCTCGAACAAAACAAAAAAATCTAGCATGATAAAGTAAAATAATCCACCCCTTTGATATAAAGGCCGCGATAGTGAACATATGTATGGTGCGACCTACTGACCTCTCCCAAAGAGTAGAGCTGTGATTCATTATTTCAATACCTACTAGATACGTTCTTTTGAATTCTTTTAGTAAGAAAAAACATTTTTTTTTTGATTAAGTTGTTATTTTAAAAGTCTTAGAATTAGCTAAGTAATGGTGACTTGAATGGTTGATCTTCATTTAATTTTATATTGGAAAATGGTAGTAAATATCAGGTGAATAATTAAAGAAATGTAGCAGTGGCACAAAGTGTGACTGTAAAGCAAGTGGTTGTGCGTTCGATTCCCACTCGAGGAGTGGAAATATTTAATAATTCCATTTTCTTCGCTCTGGTGTCGAGGCAAAGCGCCGCTTAACACGCAATGCCTTCGAATTCGGCGGAAAGTCGAGAACGGAGTGTCTTAATACTAGGTTCCCTCTGCCTACCCTACTGTATGCGGGATACAGTGTGAAGCTAAAACAAAAGAGAAAAAACGTGATAACCATAAGGTGTGTCCCTGACCCATAGAAAACATTTATGCATGTTATACATTAACGCAATATTTAACTAATACAAATCCAGTAGGTCATTATGGCTCAGTGTGTTAATTTGTGGCAATCGCCTTTGATTA
Organism: Dryas iulia moderata; assembly: GCA_019049465.1. Taxonomy (NCBI): domain Eukaryota; kingdom Metazoa; phylum Arthropoda; class Insecta; order Lepidoptera; family Nymphalidae; genus Dryas; species Dryas iulia. The sequence continues at coordinate 11,816,736 of CM032440.1, read as the reverse complement.
TAGGTTCGACTTCCACTCCCTAATTCAAAACGCGGCGTCGAATGTCCCGAATTCAGGTAAAAACTGAAGAACGGAATAACAAGAAAATTTTTCTGACTTACGTGAAAAAGCTTGAAGATGTTTTTTACATATCCTAACCACTTAAGCTTATTACTAGAAAATGTATTTTGAACTAGCGGCCCGCTCGCGGCTTCGCCTCGTGGACTGCCTGATTGTTTCGTTATGCTACAACCCTCAGGGGTGGATTTTTGAAAAATAAAGTGGTCTATGTATGAATTTCGATTATCAATTATACTTATTCCAAAATTCATTACAATCGGTCAAGCGGTGTAGATTTTTCATATAAACTTTCATCCCCTATTTCAACCCTTTAGCAGTGAATTTTTGAAAAAATAAGTAGCTTATGTTAGACCCATGGTAATTTATCACTTTCTTTCTAAATTTCATCTAAATCAGACCGGTAGATTAGCCAAGAAAGCGTGACAGACAAACACACAGACTTTCGCATTTATAATATAAGTATGGATGTTAAAAAAAGACCTACCAAAGATAATAAACCATTTTCCAAAACAAAGTGACGCATCACTTACCATATTTAAAACGTGTTACATTAACAAGAGATATATACCACAATGAATAATTTCGAAACCCCATACAAATTCATCACACGTTATATTGAGCAGATCACGATCGCTCGCAGCTAACTCATCCGAGTTAGTTCGAGTAACATCTGTTATATTTATTGTTGACATACGATTAAGGTCTGTTACCCACTCACCTGCGTTATTAGCATTTTATATAAGAAATGAAAAATAATGTCAGTAAGGGGCCAGTCGTGGCGCAGTGGCACAAACGTGTGACTGTAAACGACTGGTTGTGGGTTCGATTCCCACTCGAGGAGTGGAAATATTTAATATTTCCATTTTCTTCGCTGTGGTGTCGAGAGAAAGCGCGGCGTTAAGTTCCGCCACTTAACACGCAATTCCTCCGAATGCGGCAGAAAGTGGGGAACGGAGTGTTTTAACACTAGGTTCCCTCTGCCTACCCTGCTGTGTGTGGGATACAATGTGAAGCTAAAAAAAAATGAGTTGAGTTTTCAACTCGACGTGGAAAGTCTTGAATTCAAATGAAAAGTGGAGAGCGGAGTGTCTTAACACTAGGTTTTCTCTAAATGGAGGTCATCTACCCTGCTATGCGGGATAGAGCGTGAAGCTCAAAAATATTATTATATTTGTAAATTATTGTATCATGTATTCATAAATAGTATATTTATTAATTATTGTATGTACATATAATCTTTTTAAATGAATATTCACATAGTTTAAATAAGAAAAACATTTTAAAAAAAGTATAAAAAATTGAACGTAGCGGAACTTTTGGAAGCTCTCTGAGCACTCAGTCATACATTGGAATGTACTTCTTGTTTACATGTCAGTGTGTTGAATCATTGATAAATCAAATAAAAAAACTAGAAAATTAAAAGTCTCACAAAGTCGCCAATAATGGCATTTCTTTTTGATGAATGGTTGTTTTGCAATAACTTTTTTTATAACAACAAAAAAATGATTAAATTAAAAATGAAAAATACAAGAATTGCTCGTTTAAATATATAAGGTCTATTGGCATAGATAGACTAGACCAAATAAGAGTCAGATCATGAGAGCACGAGATTTTTTACCACATCTGTCGAACATAGGTTATTCTTCACACGTTCCAAATATATTTCATTAGAAAACATTTGTTTCGTGGAATATACCTACTAATAAAATTTACATGCTGAGTTTTTATTTCTAATACTTTTTTACATTTCTAGAAATTTATGAGACGATTTACAATTAAATCTGGCAAACGCATATAAAATAAGAAACAGAGAGATTTGACACTATTATATGAACATATAATCGTTTTTTAACTTAATACATGAATATATGCAAAAAAATTTTTAAAAACATATAAAATTTTTTATATTAAATGTAGTGATTTTTAAGAAATGTTTTCATATGGTAAGTGAATAAATAACGCTTTCAACATGTTCAAAATATCAATATATGTATATAATTTTTTTTTTTAGCTTCACGCTGTATCCTGCACACTGCAGGATAGGCAGAAGGAACCTAGTGTTAACACACTCCGTTCCCCACTTTCCGCCGAATTCGAAGTCATTGCGTGTTAAGTCGCGGAAGTTAACGCCGCGCTTTGCCTCGACACCAGAGCGAAGAAAATGGAAATATTAAATATCTCCACGCCTCGAGTAGGAATCGAACGCACAACCAGTCGTTTTACAGTCACACTTTGTGTCACTGCGCCACAACTGGCCTCTAGATATAAAATATGTTATTTAAAAAAATAAATACATATTAAAAACTAAATAAGTCAAATGAGGCACAAACCACTTCTGAGGAAAGACTATAGCTCCAGGTGTCGGTGAAATTTCAACCGCTTTGATTGCGGTCAGCAGTAAATATTTTATTCATTTGAATGCTTAGCCATGAGTGATGTGGTCAATTGAGTGATAAACGGGTTCGTCTATGACGGTTCTAATATTATTATTCTTTATCTATTACAGTTGGCCAGTCGTGGCCCAGTGGCACAAGAGTGTGACTGTAAACGACTGGTTGTGGGTTCGATTCCCACTCGAGGAGTGGAAATTATATTTCCATTTTCTTCGCTCTGGTGTCGAGGTAAAGCGCGGCGTTAAGTTCCGCCACTTAACACGCAAGTCTCCAAATTCGGCGGAAAGTGGGGAACGGAGTGTCTTAACACTAGGTTCCCTCTGCCTACCCTGCTGTGTGCGGGATATAGCGTGAAGCTATTTAATTTTAATTTTTAATTTAATCGATTACACTCAGACGTGCCAAAAGTTCACATATTTTTAAAAAAATGCTTAAAAATCATTATTTAAGCGTTTAATTTCTGGCCTTTGTATTTATCAAAATAAATTATATATGTATGTGTATGAATATGTATATATATATGTGTGTATGTATATGTGTATGTATGTATATGTATTTATATGTGTATGTACATGTATTTTTATTATTATTATTTTTTTATTTTTAAATATAGGATATTTATATTATTTTGTTGCACCTCCTACCATCTTTTTGTACAACTCCAACATTCAAAGGTTGCCTGGAAGAGATCGCTTTAAGCGATAAGGCCGCCTTATTGTACATTTATTTTGTCTCGATTGTTTGTGTGTTTTGTTTGTTATTATTTGTGCAATAAAGTGTATTTTGATTTTTTGATTTGATATTATATGTATTATACGAGTACTAGAGTATTTAGTATTCTGTACCAAAAAATATACAAATTGTAGGTTTCCTTTGATTATGCCGTCTGGCAGTCGGAAAATGTTGAAGTAGCATTACTAATATGTTAAAGTCTGTAATTTAAAAATGAAATTGACTTAAAAAAGCACTTATAGCAAGTAAAAATTCCGATTTTCTAAGCGATCAAACTGGTCTTATTAATTTTCTAAACTATTCAGATTATTCTAATTAATTGAAATCAGTTAAAATATGCATACTTTAAAGTGAGTTATCGGACTTTAAAAATATTTATTTCTTTGTCATTGTTCATTTTCTACCATTAAATTATTTAGTGGCCAGTCGTGGCCCAGTGGCACAAGAGTGTGACTGTAAACGACTGGTTGTGGGTTCGATTCCCACTCGAGGAGTGGAAATTATATTTCCATTTTCTTCGCTCTGGTGTCGAGGTAAAGCGCGGCGTTAAGTTCCGCCACTTAACACGCAAGCCTCCGAATTCGGCGGAAAGTGGGGAACGGAGTGTCTTAACACTAGGTTCCCTCTGCCTACCCTGCTGTGTGCGGGATATAGCGTGAAGCTAAAGAAAAGAAGAAGAAATAAATTATTTAGAGATAGAGAATGGTATATTCACCAACCCAGAAAGCTCTCATATAAAAATAGTACTAGAGAAATGTATAGCACACTGTCATCGATGTACTTGACAGATGTACTTGACTGTTTTTAAATTATAAAATTACGTAATAAAAAAAACGGAATAAGAAAGAGACGCTATCTCGTTTGGTTTTCATTGGATCAATCTCCAATTAGTGGAGAGGAATGAAAGATGATATTTAAATTACTAGCATTTGCCTGCCTTGGTAATATACATATTTGTAATATTTTGTGTTAAGTGGCGGAACTTAACGCCGCACTTTGCCTTGATAACAGAGCGAATCGAAATATTAAATATTTCCATTTCTAGAATGGGAATCGAACCCAGAACCGACCACGATGAAAAAAAAACAATAATTACAGAAAATCGACTTTATCAAATTTATTTGATTTATAACCTAAACATTTCTTATAAATGGGCAAAAAATCGTTAAAAGACTTTATGCTAATAAATGTTAAATTGTGCACTTCGAAAACAGTCAAAAAAACAGTCTCCTAAGAATCAAAAAGCCAACCTGTTTTAATTAAGATCGTACATAATAGTTCCGTTTAGTTTTGTTAATTGGTGTAACTTGATAGTTCTGGTGTACACGAAATATTTAGACGAATATTATAATTTTTGATAATAAATATAATATATATGTACTAAAAATTTTTTTTAACATCCTTAATTAACTATTTATAGAGATATGACATTTTAAAAAAATGCTTTGTTGAAATTTGTTCAAAATTATTCCGTCTCTTTTGGTTTATTTATTTCGAACTACCTTTACGCGCAATTCCTCCAAAAACTCGACGGAAAATGGGTAACGGAGTTTCATGACACTAGATTCCCACTGCCTGCCACCCAGGTCCACGGATGATTGGGACTGTTCCCGAGACCTGGGATAGCGGCGGGAGACGAGCACCGTTAGGTTTTAGTGGGCAAACGGGGGCGTACCATCCGGCCAAGCCGGAGTCCCACATCCGTAACAGAGTTCCTGACGTTAAAAAAAAGGTTCCCTCTGCCTACTCTGCTGTTTGCGGGATATAGCGTGAAGCTAAAAACAAAGAAAAATACTACCAGTGATAATAGCGTTAAACAATAAACAATCGCTATCATAACAGCTTCATGCTTCTTCGGCCAGAGCAGTGTAGTCAGAGAGAATCTAACATTAAGACAATCCGTTCTCCACTTTCCGCCGAATTCAGAGGTATTGCGTGTTAAGTGGCGGAACTTAACGCCGCGCTTTGCCTCGACACCATAGCGAAAAAAGCGGAAATATTAAATAATTCCACTCCACTAGTGGGAATCGAACCCACAACCAGTCGGTTACAGTCACACGCTTGTGCCTATGCGCCACGACTGGCCTCTAGGACCTAGTATGAACGACCAATTTTCTCTTTCGCGGAGCGGAATAGCGTCAATTATTATTGTACCAAGACAAGGAAAGGAAATATTTTAACCTCTGAATAAGAATCGAACCCTCAACCAAACGTTTTTACATTCAGACGCTGTCCCACTGCGTCGTAAGGGACTTTAACTTATATAAAAAAATATAACTTATATAAAAATTTATATAAAAATATAACTTATATAAAAAATATAAAAATATAACTTATATAAAAATATAAAAATATAACTTATATAAAATATACTTATATAAAAATATAACTTATATAAAATTTATTAAAAAAAATACCATAAAATACTATTAATCGGTGAACGATTTACTATTAATTTGTGTTACAAATGATAATGAAGACTCAAACCAGTTTAAGACTAAACCACAGTAGCCATTTTGATGGATATTTATAAACATTTATATTCTGTTTATAGAAACATCCGTAACTAATATTATAAATATGAAAGTTTGTCTGTCTGCCTGTTTGTCTATTACGCTTTAACGGCTAATCTACCGGTCCGATTTTAATGAAACTCATAATGAAAATAGTTAAAGTCTCAGGGTCAGGCATAGACAACTTGTTTTTCACAAATCAATTAAATAGGGGATGAAAGTTTATATTAAAAATCTAAACCGCTTGACCGATTTCGATGCACTTCGTTGATATCAGATGGTAGTGAAAAGTCAAGCATAAGCTACATATTTATATATACATAATTGCTTATTTTCATAGGCTATATAATATTTTATCATTTAAAAATCAACCCCTAAAATAGGGGATGAAAATTTACAACAAAAATGACGCAAGCGCAGCCGCGAGTAAGTCGCTAGTGTAGCAATATATTGTTTTAACATAATGTAAATTCGAATCCGCGTGTAATATTAAGTGTTTTATTAAATATTCATAATAGTATTATTATATTAGCATTGAGTAATAAAATATTTTTGTCAATTTGTTACGTTTATTGGACGATCAACTTTTTAAGTACTTTTTCGTGTTCCCGTGAAAAAAAATATTTTCAACTTTATTTTTGTTGTTAGCATCTCTGTAGAGAGATTTTTACAAACAATAAAAATAAGTTGTAATAAAGCGTATAGGAATTTCGACGCAGCTGGTAGTAGAACGCATGGTTCAGTGGGGAGAGCGACTGGACGGTATTCAAGAGTTCGAATTCCGCTGCGTTTAATTTTTTGTACGTTTTCTAAATATCTTTTTCAATTTTCCTAAAATATGTGGAAAAAGGCTTTAAAAAAAATGTTTAAAGATTAAACTTTTTTATTAATGATTCATTTATTAATTTCATAGATATATTAAAGAATAGGAACCTTAGATGTTACATTATCACTATTATACTCGTATTAAATACTTTAATCTTTTATTATAATAATACAGGGGAGCAATGGTGATTTTCATATAGAAACACTATGTCCACAAGAGAACGCAGACTTGCGGAACTCAACGCCGCGCTTATTCTTAGATAATGGAAAGGTAAAATGAAAATAATTTAAATTCGTGATACGAAATCGAACCCAGAACAGTGTTTACACATACATACATATATGATTACAGTAATAGTAGAGGATCTTCAACTATTTTCATCCTTAATTTCATTAAAATCGAACCGGTAAATAAGCCGTGAAAGCGTAACAGACAGACAGACTTTTAATAATAATATTAGTACGGATTCTGCCTCTGCCTATACAATGAAAAGGCTATATTTCATTACATTATATAAATAAATTGTATTTGACCCTTAGCCTGTTGTAGGAGAGGTGACCACTGAACGAAACGTCACGATATCGACAAGGGGTGTTTTTTTATTATGATTAAATGAGTTCCCGTGGGAAATGTTATATTTAAACTAGATGCCCGTGTATTTCTACTTAGTCACTCGTTTTGCATAATATGTAAGTGTGGCCACTCGTGGTGCAGTGGCACAAGCACGTGATTGTAAACGACTGGTTGTGGATTCGATGCCCTCTCGAAGAGTGGAAATTTTAATATTTCCCTTTTTCTTCGCTCTGGTGTCGAGGTAAAGCGCGGCGTTAAGTTCCGCCACATAACACGCAATGCCTCCGAATTCGGCGGAAAGTGGGGAACGGTGTGTCTTAACACTAGGCTCCCTCTGCCTACTCTGATGTGTGCGGGATACAGCGTGAAGCTAAAAAAAAATCCCCCTATATTGGGAAAAGAACTAACACTAATCACGTTACTATGGCCCTTCTTAACCCTTTTGTATCTCTAATTACGTAATAACCTCAATCTTTACTTACAAGTCAAACAAAAACATGAAAGCTCATTGTAATAGGACTTTCACCTTTGTAAACATTGTGAGTCACTCCGCCCACAGCTTCTGACGGTTTTGATAACGAAACGTGTGCCATATGTTGTTGTTAGACGAGTGGGCAATCTTTTCTTATATAGAGGATGAGGCTACAGTTATGTGAATAAGTAGTTTAATTATGAAGCTTTGACCGTGTTTAATATCAAAAACTTTTGTTTTTTAGAATTTGTTTAAGAAAAGCTGTTAAAATTTTCCTTTATATATATTAGTAATCTGAGGAAAAAATATATTTTCTTAAGCTATCCAATTTTAAAAAATATTGATGTAAATCATAGTATTGTAATTTCATTTAATAGTGCTTCAATAAACGTTGAAATGAATAATTGAAATTAATAAGTGTAGTAGTCAGTATAATATCAAATATTTCAAATAACATTTTCACAAAGTTATATGTGCCCATATGGGGATGGCCACTCGGAGAAAAGATCACAGTAAATTTATTTTCATTTCAAATTATAATGAATTATAATCAATATTTAATGTTATAAATTTGATAATTATTTTAATTAATGTTATTGGATTTTTTATATTCTGGAATAAATAAATTTATTATTTTTATTAATTTTTTCATTTCTACGTTTTTTTAAGACAAGAGTTGCGTTAAATTCGGACCCTCAATATGCAATGTGTCTATTACAAGCAGAAAGTGGAGAACGGAATACCTTCTCTCTCGTTTCTCTCTGACATGCAGGAAATAACGTGAAGTTATAATAGTCAAAATTATTATTTTGTAATTTTATGTCAATTTATTAGGAATTTACGAGATTGATATATTTCATGTTCTTGACAAGATTACGCTTCTTGTCGATACCAAATGTCATTTCAAAGTTTCTCATTTGGCCTTAACGCTAACAGCATTATATTAGCAGGCTTAGTATAATTCTGATATAACCAAAGGTTACGAGTGTTCCCACTAGATGTGTTTCAGAGGTCAGATGGCAGATGTTCATTTTAAAACTAGGAAGTAGTATTTCTGGTAGAGATTGTATATTATTCAACAGATTATTATTTACAAAGTGTTGTAATAAATATATACATTACTTTTATTGTATTTAAAATAAAACATAAATAATAATAAATACCTTAGCGTTTGGCGCTCCGTACTCTCCGTACTCTAGCGGTGAAGCTAAAATAAAAAAAGCTCATGTATTTGGCATGAGCTTTATTTATTATTTTTTGTGTCTTTTTTTTTACCTTCACGCTGTATCCCCTGCGGGGTAGACAGAGAGAACGGAGCGCCAAACGCTATGGTTCCTGCATACTTCTTTCGCCTCGTCCACTGTCATCAACCTCTTCATACACGCCTTCCGGGGGTCCTCATGCTTTTTACGTGACCTTCCTCCAGTACCGTCGATACTGTGTTTTCGAAGGTCAACCGAGGTCTCCCCCTGCCTCTCTTTCCACTCACCTTTGCTTCATAAATCTTTCTGACCATTCTTCCATCACTCATTCTCTCGACGTGCCCAAACCACCTGAGCACGCCCTTCTTGTTCATGATTTTATATTTCGATTTTAAATATTACTCGATTTAGATATCCAAAAGTGTGGCCTATAATACCTATTAGTCATATAAGTAACACATAAGTACTACTAAAATTTCATTAAAATATAATTTCTAGTAAGATTAACAGGAATTGTAGAAAAAAAAGTAACAGTCAGTATTTTACATGACTCGATTACAAAAAATATCTGAAATTGCCAATTTAATTGATTGTTATTATTTTAAAACCGTTTAATTCGTTAATCGAAACATCGATTTATAAAAAACTCATCGAGTGAATCGTAAAACAAAATTAAGCATTTTTTTCAATATTGCTAATCAAAAGATGTGTTATGTTTACCTTTTTCGTTATCGTTTTCGATCTTTTTATCAATGTTTGCACATAATTAAAATTTATTATATCTTTAATATTTTATGATTTGGATACTTTTTATAAAATGGTTAGTTATTGTTATTTTTCCGCTTTAGTGACAGGACAAAGTGCGGCGTAGAGATCTGCCACCTATAATAAGGTAGTGTCTCAAATTCGGGTGAAAAGTGGAAAACGGAGTGTCATGACTACAGTTTTCTCTGACTATCCTGATATGCGATCGATAAATATCGATAAAAATCATGAAGCTGTATTGTCCATATTTACTTACTTACTTACATAGTAGATATATGAAAAACCACTATATATCTAAAATATACCTAAAATAATGATTTTGAAATGTCTTTTCTGCTTATCTATTACTCTGCTTCTTGTGCATACTAGTCTCGTAAATGGCTAAACCGATTTAAATGCAGTTTTGACCTTTGCATTTCGATACTCTTAACCTTACATTTGGTGTTTATCGCTAGTATTATATAAAGAAACGTAAAAAGTGTAAAAAGTAATTGTAAAGAATAAAAAATTATGTTTTTTTTTTTATTTATTCTGTATAATATGAATGTTTTGTATTAGTGATATGTCATATAATTAAACACGAAAAGTATTAAGTTATTTGAGATAGCAACTCAAGTTTTTTTTTTTTTTTTTTAGCTTCACGCTGTATCCCGCACACAGCGGGGTACGCAGAGGGAACCTAGTATTAAGATACTCCGTTCCCCACTTTCCGCCGAATTTGGTGGCATTGCGTGTTAAGTGGCGGAACTTAACGCCACGCTTTACCAGAGCGAAGAAAATTGCAAATATGAAATATTTCCACTCCTCGAATGGGAATCGAACCCACAACCAGTCGTTTACAGTCACGTGCTTGTGCCACTGGGCCACGACTGGCCACATGGTTATTTTTTTATCTATATACGTTTTAAAAAAATATCATAAGAAACAAGCTCTTCGGTAAAGTCAAAGTCATTAAATTTAAAATTTAGCAAATGCATTCAAAAAAACATCTTTATAAGTCACCGCTTAGATTTATTTAGGTGCTATTATTTATTCAAAGAAGGTTTGTTTTAATGATATAAATAGTGTTTTATGTCCCAATTTTCGCATCCGTATCGACGAATATAAAATTAAATAGTTTGAAATAAAATGATATTTTTTATAAAAAATCAACGGTGGGTAAAACTCTTATTTATTACTTGCCTTGTAGTAATATCCATACTGAATATTATAAATGCGAAAGTCTGTTTGTTTGTCTGTCACGCTTTCACGGCTAATCTACCGGTCCGATTTGGATGAAATTTAGAATGAAAGTAGTAAAAGTTACTGGGTCTAACAAAGGTTATATTTTATTAAAAATCAACCTCTAAAGGATTAAAATAGGGGATGAAAGCTTATATGAAAAATCTAAACTGCTTGACCGGTTGTAATGAATTTTGGCATATAGTTGATAATCTAAGCTTAAACAGATATACGAAAGCGTGAAGCAATTCGCTGGTTTTCATGTATTTGTAAAATTAGAATTCAAATGAAAGAGCTATTGTGCTCTTTCATTTCAGTTATTAAAAATCATTCATTTTAAATAATAATAAATTTGTAAATTATACTTACTAAAGTAGTTCATTTAAATGTAGAAATGAAAATAAATGGAAAAAGTATTGTAAAAACAAGGGGCCATGTCACGAATTGAGACAGCGCCTGAATTAACGTGATGGTTCGATTTTCACTTAAAGGAATGATATTTAATTTATTTTCAACTGTCTAGTCTACCTAAGATAATGCGCGGCGTTTAGTTCCGCCACTCTACACGCAATATCTTAATTCCTTCATCTTGACACTGGGTCCTCTCTAACTACCATTCTATGCAGAAAAAAGCGTAAAACTGTAAAAAAAGTTGTAAAATATGAACAATAGCTTCACTTTCTCAATAGCAATCATAATTAAATTCACATGCTATTTAAATATGCATATGTAAATACTGACAAGAACTGAGGCGGATCGGAATATGCAAAAAACGGAAAACACCTGTAGTTAAGCGTTGAGAGGTCATTAACTGTCTTAAATGCGGACGAAGGTTATGTACAATTAAATTTTAATATGATTATTAAATATTTCATAATATATTATTTTATTATTTATGGATATTTCTATGTTTTAACTTAACGTTTTTCCTTTATAGAAGTGGAGTAGGCAGAGAATATCTAATGGTACCAAGACTCTCCGTCCTCTTTTTTGTGTATTGAGTGGAACTCTCCGCTGCGCTTTGGAAAACAAAACGAAGAAAGTAACGGAACCCACAACTTTATCCATCCCAGTCGAGCCTTACCCCACTGCTAACTTGACCTCAATTTTGCGTAATAAGTAGTTAATAATTGATATTATAATAGAAACGTTACTGTCTTTGTATACTTTGTTATGCTCCTAGACATTTTTTTTTAGTTTTATGCTTTTTCTCCGCATAACATGACAGAGGAGATCTCTCGTCAGAGAGAACCTCGTGTCCACACATTTATCATAATTGATACTTATTACCTAGCTGCAAGTGAAAATTTCATCAATAGCGATCCAGTCGTTTCATAGATTAGTCGTAACAAATAGACAAACTAGAAAAAAATAGTATTTTCATATTAAATGAATATGAAAATAACATATTTCATATTTGTATAGATTAACATGAAGAAACAATTTTTACTAAGATTTTAACCTAGAACTGCTCCTATAAGACTAGATATATTCAATATCACTGAGCCATCTGTACCAAAAAATGTTCTCCATACATAATAATATAATATTAAAGTATCATATCATAATCCAGCACGCGACACCCAACACAAGTTCGTGTAATAGAATGGTCATCTTATAATTCTAGGCACGCGCCTACTGACTCCTACGACCCGGTATGAATAACACTTGTATTATTTGACTTTTTAGGGTCCACCAACGTGTGTATTTAAATTTGAAATAAAAGTGACTGGACTCTCTTAGGGTATATTTTATAAGCCCCAGTTTTAAGCATTGTGGAATAAAAATGTTATTATAATAAAAAGACAAGAAAATGTTATTATAATAAAAAGACATCTAAATGGCTATAGCTGGTGAAATATGTGACTTATTAGGTGATACAGATTTTAAATGAAATTAACAAAAACAGGCTCATTTGGTTTAATATTTTTTAACTACTACTTTAATACTTACTTTTTTTTTTGCTTTACATTTTGTAGATATGAATCACTTAATATTTTCGTGACTAACACTTTCTAGTATTAAAAAACAACACAAACTTATAATAAGTAAATAAATAAAATTAACATGATACGTATAAAATAATAAAATTAAAAATATTTTGATACCTTAGTTAATTACTTATAAAACTAATGTTTATACATTTCCGCTTCCGCTTGCGATCCCGCTTCTAACCATCAATGTGTTCTCAACCTAAGCAAATAAAATAAACTTATGTCTACCGAAATTTTTTTAACGTGTCAAGTTCAACGAATGCTCAAAGCGTATATTTCGAGTGGGTTAGAAGCTTAGCTTTGGATTATCTCTTTATATTCAGTAATATATTCTATTTGACACAAATTCGTACAATTTGTGAAGCAAGCAAAGAGAAATTAGTGACGAGTCACTCCGTTATCCATTTTTAAAACACAAAAGAAATAAATCATTAGATTAAGTTATAAAAGTGTCCAGTCGTGGCCCAGTGGCACAAGCGTGTGACTGTAAACGACTGGTTGTGGGTTCGATTCCCACTCAAGGAGTGGAAATTATATTTCCATTTATCTTCGCGTTATGTTCCGCCACTTAACACGCAAACCTCCGAATTCGGCGGAAAGTGGGGAACCGAGTGTCTTAACACTAGGTTCCCTCTGCCTACCCTGCTGTGTGCGGGATACAGCGTGAAGCTAAAAAAAATAAAAAAAATAAGAATAAAAAAAGTTATAAAATATTCCTTTCTGAATGTTGTGGTGCAGTGGAAACCCTGAACTTGACTACTTTGTATTTGGTTGTAGATTGGACTCCCACTCGGAGGAATTAATATAGTTTAATCACTGTCATTTTTCTGGCTGTGAGTAAAGAACAGAATGTTTTGACACTACGTTTCTCTTTGCCCTACTAAGGAGAAAAGAGTGAAATTAAAAAAAATAATACTTTTAAATGACATTCAAGCTTATAACCATGACAACGTGAAAATACAAGGTTTTTGTTTTATTTTTTACTTTTGGCTTCACGCTGTATCCTGCACGCAGCAGGGTAGACAAAAGGAACCTAACGTTAAGACACTCCCTTCCCCACTTCCCATGGAATTCTATAGACATTACTTGTTAAGTGGCGGAACTTAAAGCCGTGCTTTCCCTCGACATCAGTACTAAGAAAATGAAACATTAAATATTACAACTCCTCGGGTGGGAATCGAACCCATAACCAGTCGCGTTTACGCACAGACAGACACACTTCGTGCACCTGCGTCACGACTGGCCTCCCAAATACATATAAACTGCTAATTATATTTAAATATATGTATTATGTTTATTTATAGGTACCATAAAAATATAGTGCCAGACAAATTAAATTTTATTAAATAGAAACTAAATTATATCGATATTATACGCATAAAAGACACTATTCGAAAAACATTTTTAGAAAATGTATAAAAGTTTGAACGTACTACTCAGAGGTGAGAGCGCTTTGGTTCATAAGAGGTGTAGGTTCGAATCCCGCTTTCTAAATGATATTTTTTTTTTAGCTTCACGCTGCATCCCGCATACAGCAGGGTAGGCAGAGGGAACCTAGTGTTATGACACTCCGTTCCCCACTTTCCGCCGAATTCGGAGGCATTGCGTGTTAGTGGCGGAACCTAACGCCGCGCTTTACCTCGAAACCAGAGCGAAGAAAATGGAAATATTAAATATTTCCACTCCTCGAGTGGGAATCGAATCCACAACCAGTTGTGCCACGAGTGGCCCCCATGATGAAATAGCATAATAAAATATTCGTTATTTATTTTCAGTTCTTTTCGTTCTCATTCTGTTTCGCGTAGTAAGGTAGGCAGAGGCACTTGGTCTCAAGATAATCTGTTCTCCTCTCTCCGTCGGGCATGTCATTGAATATTAGGTGTCAGAACTTATTTAACTTAAATAACTTATGCATAAGTAATCATTCTCTCGAGAATCGAACTAAATACACAACAATGACGTTTACAATCAGACGTTATACCACTGCGCCACGATAGCCTAAACAATCGGCATATCCTTTTAAATATTCTTTTAATTTGTTTGTATTAAAAAACCCTTAATTTATTTCAAAATATATTGTCGTGATATTTTTCCTATAAAACCTTATCAATTGGCAATCGATTTATCAAAATCGACACATTAAAGGATGCAACAGTCTATTTGTGTATTCAATGATGCGAAATACATAAAACACCAGAAAAGGACTAAAAGACTCAGCCTTTTTTATTAAATTCAGGTAAAGGAAGGTTTCCTTATAATTTATTGTATTTATTTATACATAGCTCCTTATTATAATCCGATGTATTTTAAGTAGCCAAATTTTTTTATTTAATTTTATTTTTTTTTAGCTTCGCTGTATCCCGCACACAGCAGGATAGGCAAAGGGAATCTAGTTTTATGACTCTCCGTTCCCCACTTTCCACTGAATTTATAGGCATTGCGTGTTAAGTGTCGGAACTTAACACCGCGCTTGGCCTCGACACCAGAGCGAAGAAAATGGAAATATTAAATACTTCCACTACTCGAGTGAGATCGAACCCACAACCAGTCGCTTTACAGTCACAGTTTGTGCCACTGCGCCACGACTGGCCCCAAAGCAATTTGATTTCTCTTTACACTTTTCCTAATCGAAACATTGCATGTTAAGTAGCGAGACTTAACACCACCAAGACAAAGCAGTAGTAGCAGAAATGAAAATCTAATCTAAAATACGCAATCATTCTTCCGGTTAGGAGAATCGAATCCACAAACTTTGTTTTAACAGTTGTCAGTCAACTGCCACTAACGAACGTAAAGTGTTAGAAACGTCGGGTTGTCTAAAATGTATTATCATTTACCAAAAATCTTTAAAAATCGCAAAATTAAAAAAAATCTGATTTAAGACTACCATGACGCGTTTTCATTTCTATATTGTAGTATTTGAGAAGCGCGGCGTTGAGTTCCCTCACTTAACACGCAAATGTCTCGATTTCGAATGGAAAGTGGAGAGTCTTGACACTACGTTCTCCTGACAACTTTGCTTTAGGAGAAAAGATGTGAAGCTACCTTTTGGCTTATTATCACTCTTAGAAGCCAGTATCTTTATCTAAGTCCAGACAGGTAAGTCAATTTGGCAATAATACGGAAGACACTAATGTGCGAACCATTCTATGTGTCGCTTATAGCCGATAATAACCAATTTATTACACTTGCGACCAATTTATTATGATCATTAAAGAAATGATTTATGTAAAGAGCCGATTAAGATATGGTAATCTATATAAGTAAATAAAATTAAAGTATATGTTTGTAATATTAAAGTAACCGCTTTTTAGTTAATGTATGTATACGCAGTAAATATGTATAGCAAAATAACATTATTAAAGTGTTTTGTCTGTATGTTCGTCTTTTGTGCTCTAATCTCTGAAACGGCTAGACCGTTTTTGACGAGACTTTCACTGGCAGATATTTGATGTAATAAGAAGTAACTTATAATGGTTATTCTCGAGTATCTTTTAATTTAAATTATTATTTTTTTTGTTAAATTCCAAGCGGACAACGTCGCGTGCTAAACTAATGTCATTACATATAGTACATAAATATTCATGTCACATTTAAAATTAGGCTTTTTATTATTGAAACTAGATACTAGATTAGCGAGTATCAATTTATTTTTATTTTTATTTTGTTTTTGATTTAGTTCCTCAGTTGATAGAATATTTAAATTATTATTTATTTATATTTATATAATTATATGGGTCTCGCAGATTACTACGAGGCCTTCGAATATTTTTAAAATCGTCGGAAATTAAAAAAAAAACATTTTTTTTCAGCTTCACGCTGTATCCCGCACACAGCAGGGTAGGCAGAGGGAACCTAGTATTAAGATACTCCGTTCCCCACCTTCCGCCCAATTCGGAGGTATTACGTGTTAAGTGGCGGAACTTAACGCCGCGCTTTACCTCAACATCAGATCGAAGAAAATAGAAATGTCAAATATTTCCACTCCTTCAGTGGGAGTCGAACCCACAACCAGTCGTTTACAGTCACACGCTTGTGGCACTGGGCCACGACTGGCCAAAAAAAAAACTTCCAGTGATAAAAAATGGAGATCAGCAAAGTCAGTCAATGGTAAACATGGGACACCGTTTAACTGCAAACGTGTCGGTTCGATTCCCACTCGGAGTAATAATCATTGTAAATTATTTTCGTATTTTTTTTTATAAAATTATTTTCACTTTGCTTTGGTACAAGGCAAAGTTTCTGTATAGTATTTAATTTACTCTGTCTAATCTTATGAATATTTCGTTGAGAAATATCTGTCTATTTAGATAATTTTTTAAATATTCTAAATGACTTTATAGTCAAAAATTATTTTTTTATTATTTTTTTTTGCATTTAGCATCAGTGGGTAAAAAGGTTCCGCCATTCAAACTGCATTGCCTTGAAATAGTAAGTGAAGAACAGAGTATCTTCACACTAGATTCTCTCACAAAAAATATATCCGAAAAAAATGATTATTACTACTACACTATTGAAGTCATCAATTAAATTCTGTCTCGTCTGCATAGACATGCGCCCACGCACAAATTAATGCGAAAAGCCATTTTTGCCCATTGACGTATAAAATACTTATAACATATAGTTTTTTTTTAGCTTCACGCTGTATCCCGCACACAGCAGTGTAGGCAGAGGGAACCTAGTGTTAAGACACTCCGTTCCTCACTTTCCGCCGAATTCGGAGGCATTGCGTATTAAGTGGCGGAACTTAACGCCGCGCTTTACTTCGGCACCAGAGCGAAGAAAATGGAAATATTAAATATTTCCACTCCTCGAGTGGGAATGGAACCCACAACCAGTCGTTTACAGTCACACGCTTGTGCCACTGGGCCACGACTGGCCACAATAATATATAGATAGTTATATGAATACAAAAAATCTATCTTGTAACCTTAAGTTTTTTGTCCTGACGCACCTAATGACAAAAACAATAAACAAACCAAGGTTATTTAGTAGTAGCTGCCTGTTATGTGTCACGCGGTGAATAGATAACATTCTTATGAATATTTTGTTAATATATGTATGTATTTTTATTATTAAATATATGCGTCTGACTGTAAACCGATGGTTGTGGGTTCGATTCCCACTAGAGTGAAAGATTAAATTATTTATATGTTCATTTCTTTGTTCTGATAACAAAGACAAAGTTAGGCGTTAAGTTCCGCCAATCAATGTCTGGATTTCGCGCAATGTCTGGATTTATGGTGGAAATTGGAGGGCGTAGTGTCTTGACACTAGATTCTCTATTACTAAGATATGCGAGAAAACGCGTAACGCTTAAAAAAAGGTACGTTTTTGACAGATTTCAAACAAAGGATAACTATATGTTCATGAACATTTAGTTATCAATATATTCTGTATTTTAATATACTATGTGTAAGGTAATGTATATTTAGTTAAAAAAATATTGGATAATATCTATCTCAATATGTAAATAAGCTTTCAATCATTTTTTTTTTCTAAAACCCTTTTTTTACATTTAACATCGATGGGTAAACAGGACTTAGTATAGGGTAAGATAAGTGTTCTATTGCATAAATATTTCGGTTTGGGTGGCGGAATTTATTATCTATATGTTAAGAGAAAAGGCAAATAGAAATATTTTTAATTAATTCAATATTCCAAGAGCAAGGAAATCCACAATCTACCATTACTTGTAACATCATTAACAGTCAATAACAAGTAAATTTAAATACTTTTAAACATTTTTAAAGTGTTATTCCACACTTAGGAAAATTGAAAAAGACATTTAAAGAAAACGTATAAAAATTTGAACGCAGCGGGATTCGAACCCGCGCCTCTCACCACTGAGCCATGCGTTCTACTACCAGCTGCGTCGAAATTCTTATACGCTTTATTACAACTTATTTATGTTGTTTAACTGTTTAAATTTAACTATTTAAGATTAATATATTTATATAGATTTAAATTTAGCTGTTTAACTTTAAAAAACCAATGTAAAATTACCTATGGTTCAAAATAAATTATTTTTTCATTATAGTAATTCCTACCTACTTAACCTACCTTAAAATTGTGCTTTTTATAAACTTCATGCTTTATCTCTAGCGACATAGAAAGAGAGAACGAGCCAAAAGCATACCCGCTTTGAAGCAATAGTCCCTGCTTACTTCTTTCGCCAACATTTAAGATTTTCTAATAAAAAAGGTATGTGTTGTTCCTTTCATTTTAAAGGAATATGTTATTCCTTTCATTTCTCCCACACTATACATAAATTTACAGTATATTTTATTCACAAAATCACCTGTATTTCTTTGAAACTTAAGTTAAGTTTCATTGTAGTCGTTCATTCTTCTAAATCGTAGAACTTACGACGGGTACATATAAATGAATTACAAAGAACAGTGTATTATACTTATAAGACTCCAAAGCTTTTCTGTTAAGGTCTATTAGGTAAGAATTATTTTTATACAGCGAGAAAATGATTAAAAGATATTCTTTAAGCTATTGTAAATCACTTTTAAACATTTTTAAAGTGTTACTCCACACTTAGGAAAATTGAAAAAGACATTTAGAAAACGTATAAAAATTTCCCGCTACGTTCAAATTTTTATACGTTTTCTAAATGTCTTTTTATTGTAAATCACTCCTTTCTCCACTTTTTGCAAGTTAGTAGTATTACGAACATGACTTCGATACCCAACTTAGTACAAGTATATTATTTAAAGAGTTTTCTTTGCAAATGTAGTTTTGCCAATAGGCATAGCTATTGGCAAAACAGATATTATAGGTAAAGTGAAGTAAGAATAGGAATGAGTAACCTTTTTTTAGTAAAAGGATTATTCAAATTTTATAAATCGTGACGCGTTAATAGCGTTTGATTGTATATGGAATTGATTACTGATTCGATCTCTAAGTAAAGGAGAACGGAATGTCTTGACACTAGGTTCATTTATAAGTGATATGCCTAAGATTACATCTTTTTTTTCAAAGACTGGTTCAAGAGACAGAATAAGAATGAAGTAACAGTAACCCACATACTCGTATATGGCTTTCACAGCATATAGCAACAAAGTAACAAAAATGCATTAAAATCCGTAAAATTATGGTACTTTATACAATAATCGAAGTAGCTACCTCTTCCTCTTCAATTTAATCTGCATTGAAATTTTTGTTGAAAAAAACACGCATAATGAAGCAACATTGTATCGTACAAGTTGTTCAAAGTCACGATAAGCAATTGATTTGAAAAATATTGTCTTTAAATTTTCTCACGCGACCCCAATTTTGGCTTAAGTCATTGGTTTGAGCATAAAAATTGAAAATGTCAATATTTGAATGCAGTCAGGTTTAAAATTATATATTTATGCATGTTAACAAATCTTTACCTGTTACTTTACGTGTGTATTGTTTGAAATTTTGATGAATTAAAAGCAACTTCAAGCTTATCTTGCATAACAGTGTAGGCATAAAGAAGTTAATATTAAGATATTCCGTTGTCTAGTTTCTGCAAGAAATCAAGATTGCGTATAGAGTAGCGAAACTTAACGCCGCGCTTTGTCTTCTTTCTAAAAAGGAGAACAATGAAAATAATTTAAATATAATTAGAAAATAATTTAAAAATAAGTGAGAGTTGAACTAACAACCTCGATTACAATCAGCCGAAATACATGTTTAAGGTTTAAAAAATACAATTATTTTTATTTAATTATTATACACTTGCATCACTACGTATATTTTACTGTTGGCTTAACATGTAAAATACTCATTAACAATGTGCACATAGTAGTAGTATAAAGTACAGCATAGTTACTTAAAAGAAATATTTTTTATTAAATTTATTTACTCTTTATTCATTACAATACAAATAATAGCCTATAAAAATAGCAGCATTTCTTCATTTAGTGGCCAGTCGTGGCCCAGTGGCACATGCGTATGACTGTAAACGACTGGTTGTGGGTTCGATTTCCACTCGAAGAGTGGAAATAATTAATATTCTCGTTTCCTCGCTCTGGTATCGAGGCAAAGCGCGGCGTTGAGTTTCGCCACTTAACATGCAATGCCCCCGAATTCGACGGAAAGTGGGGAACGGTATGTCTTAACACTAGGTTCCCTCTACTAACCCTGCTGTGTGCAGGATACAGCGTGTAGCTAAAAAAAAAATTTCTTCACTATACAAAAATTCAAATTTTACCATCCTATTTAGTAAAAAGCCATAATTTAGTCAAAAAATCAAAACTTATTCAGTCAAGTATTAATATAATCATTAAATTATACATATACATTCGACTTTACATACAGACATACGCACATAACAAAAAATAACTATCAGTCGAAAAAGGATAATGCAGCTTGCAAGCTTGTTTTATTGCAAAAAATATAAATAAAATATATTATGTACCCATGTTTATTTATTTGCCTTATAAAAATCTTTTAGGTGTGGTAGGTCAGTTCTACCAGTTAATGTCAGGACAAGATTGATTTCTAGTCTAAGAGGCGACCTTAAGAAATGTTACCTGCTATATACCTACATTAATATTTAATTTACGCCATATAAAGAGTGTGGCCAGTCGTGGCCCAGTGGCACAAGCGTGTGACTGTAAATAACTGGTTGTGGCTTCGATTCCCACTCGAGGAGTGGAAATATTTAATATTTCCATTTTCTTCGCTCTGCTATCGAGGTAAAGCGCGGCGTTAAGTTCCGCCACTTACGCAATGCCTCCCAATTCGGCGGAAAGTGGGGAACGGAGTATCTTAATACTAGGTTCCCTCTGCCTTCTCTACTGTGTGCGAGATACAGTGTGAAGCTAAAAAAAAATCATATTTAATTCACGCCATATATTATTATTTGAGATAAATTCATTTATTTGATGTATAATAATACTTTTTTTTAAAGAAACAACGAAAAGTTACCAAAATCCTTCTGGTTATTACCAAGACGATTTTTTATGTTAGAAAACAAACGAGAATTTCAAGAAATTTTCAAGCAAATCAAAGGCAAAAGGTATATTTAAATAGCGTCACAACATGTTCATACGTTTATATATATACGTTCACGTTTATTTTCACATGTCAGAGTAGAAAAAGAGAATCTTGTGTCAAGACACTCTGTCCTCCACTTCCATTAATGCAAGTGAAGCCAAACGATAGTGCCTATAAATTTTGTTGGATATCTTTTTTTTAGTCTGTTTAAAAATAAATTTTGTCAGCAAATTATTCAGCATCCAAAACTTTCACTGTAAATTATAATATGATTATCTCTATGATAGAGACAAAATATACATTTTTTTCTTAAAAAAAGTAATATTGGTACTTCCAAATATACCAAAACGTCAGCTACAAAAGAATGAACTTATAACCAGCAAAATTTAATATTAATTAAGACATTTAAAGGAAACGTATAAAAATTTGAACCCAGCGGGATTAGAACCCGCGCCTCCTGAATACCGTCCAGGCACTCTCACCACTGAGCCATGCGTTCAATTTCCTAAGTGTAGTGTGTAACACTTTAAAAATGTTTAAAATTAATATTAATTTCTCAATGATCCATTGATGAAGAACCTTTAATAATTTTAAAATTGTAGCTAACATATTAAAAAGGTTGAACGACTTTTATGACACTGTATACAGTCAGGGGGCGATTAGAGTCGTAAATACACTAAATTTATTTGCATGCGATTGTAACTCATAAACTTTATTATTTTTTCCCCACTTCGTATTGTAAAATATTAATTGGATACAATTAATGGTTCTGGTGCAAAATATAGGTTCTTTTTTATTTGCAGGTTCACGCTTATTTTAAGAACTTACATTATTTGTAAACTGGTAAAACGCGGCGTTAAGTTCCGCCACTTAACACGCAAGCCTCCAACTTCGGCGGAAGGTGGGGAACGGAGTGTCTTAACACTAGGTTCCCTCTGCCTACCCTGCTGTGTGCGGGATACTGCGTGAAGCTATTTAATTTTTTTAATTTTACATTAACGAATGTCTTATATCAACAGAGTTAATGTAAGACATTCGTTAATGTTAGAGTAACAGAGACAATTAAAGAATCTCAGAATGTCAAGACATTCTGTTTATGTAAGACATTCTTAAGACACTCTGTTCAACACTTTTTGCCTAAATCAGAAATATTGTATGTTGTGGTGGACAACACTGCACTTTATATGGCCAGAGCGAAGAAATAAAAATAATTTAAACATAATCATTCTAGTGGATAGCGAACTTACAATTAAACGCATTTACATTCAGACACTGACCACCACCACCACGATGGCCTAAATTTAATTAAATACAGGTAAATACTGTTTATTTATTATTTATAAATAATCTTTTAACGCTAATGTATTTAAGTGAAGGATAATGTAAAATTTTGAAATCGTCTTCCATGGTCTACCTTTGACCACGGACTAATGCTACTGTAAAGTGTTAGAAACGTCGGTTTTTCTAAAAATATATTTGCCTAATACCAATAATATACGCAATAAGAAAACAAAAGATTTTAATAACGTAAAATGTTATAGTTGCCACATAGCAGGGTAGTCAGAGAGAACCTCACTAGGTTCTGACACTTGGAGTTTCTTGACACTTCAAGACACTCCATTCTCCACTTTCCGCCCGGTTTTTTGCGTTATTGTGAGTTAAGCGGCGTAACTCAACGCTGCGCTTTATCTTTAATTATTATACTATTTAAATAATTAAATCATTTAACAGTTAGGAATGTCTAACAATTATTGGAAGTATTTAATTATGCATCACGGTGTATGTACACAATATGGGGCTTCTCGCTAATAATCTATTTACATCTAGTTCAAATGCAATGACTTTCTAGAAGTAAATATAAATTAATCAAGGAACGTATCGTCTTTACTTTTAAAATGTATTTTTTTAGCTTCACCCTGTATCCCGCACTCAGCAGGGTAGGCAGAGGGAACCTAGTGTTAAAACACTCCGTTCCTCACTTTCCGCATAATTCGGAGGCAAAATGTTAATTATACATTTAAAATATTATTACAATTATTTAAGGCTGTAGTGGTGCAGTGGGTAAGTGAACGCGAGGTGTAGGTTTGATTCTTACTCAGGGCAATGATTGTATTTAAATTATTTTTTCTTCGCTCTGGTATCTAAGACAAAGCGTGATAATAAATTCCTTCGTCTAGAAATCGAACTCAAAACTATCGCGATTATAGCCCAACTGCGCCACGATTTCGTTTTTGTTTATTTAAACAATGAATAACAATGAATAATTTTATGGTATTTGGGGCCAGTCGTGGCGCAATGACTCAAACGTGTGACTGTAAACGACTGGTTGCAACTTCGATTCCCACTTGAAAAGTGGTAATATTTAATATTTTCATTTTCTTCGCTCTGTTGTCAAGGCAAAGCGCGGGGTTAAGTTCCGTCATTTAACAAGCAATGCCTCCAAATTCGAAGGAAAGTGGGGAACGGAGTGTTTAACACTAGGTTCTCTCCTCCTACCCTCCTGCATGCGGGACACAGCGTGAAGCTAAGAAAAAATATTATGATATATTTATTTTAAATATCATTATATCGTATTTAAAATAAAAATAAACAATATTTAGACCGTAAAAACATCTAGTCATATTAACCTCAACATAACCCACTTATCATAATATAAAATTATAGAAAGTACCGCACGATACAGGAAGTGCGGGTTCATATCCCAGATGATAATTTTTTCTCTAGCAACTGATTAGCAATCTATCGTAGGCGAGTAAACCTGTCGGTGGGTTGCGAGTGGCACTTTATGTGGCACGATTGTACGTCACAGATGGTAGACAATATTGACTTATTATGTACTGGTTATTATTTTTGTTGTTAAATGACGGTTGTAGGTTCGATTTCTGCTTGTGGGAGTATGAGATTTTTTTTTATTATACCGATACTCTTTTTTTAGCTTTACGCTGTAACCCACAGGGTAGGCAGAGGGAACCTAGTGTTAAACACTCCTTTCCCCACTTTCCGCCGAATTCGGAGGCATTGCGTGTTAAGTGGCGGAAGTTAACGCCGCGTTTTGCCTCGACACCAGAGCGAAGAAAATGGAAATATTAAAAATTTCCACTCCTCGAGTGGGAATCGAATCCACAACCAGTCGTTTTACAGTCACACTTTGTGCCTCTGCGTCACGACTGGCCCACTCCACTGTCTTTGACAAGCATCTATTACAACTAAACACTTTTTCTCACATTTAGTTAGTAGTAGTAGATAGTCTAAGAGAACATAGGGTCAAGACATTCTGTTGTCTGTCAACACGCTTTGAATTCCGACATTGTGGAATGGCGGAATTTAACGCCGCGGTTTGTCTAAGACAACAGTGCGAAGGAATGAAAATAATTTATATTTCAGTATAACATAAGTATATAGGCCTATCGCCTATATGATGACGATTTTTATAAGTATTATGATAAAGAACCTCATTTTTACATCCACCGAAGTCCGAACATAATAGTTCTTACAACGATATTATTATTGTATTTATTATTAAAAAACATCTATAACTGTCTTCAGAAAAACACACAAATAAAAGTTCATATTTAACAAGCCAATTCGAGTTTTCTTATCCTATTTCCTTATTATAAAAAATAAAAACAAGTAACAAAAAATATATATAATAAAAACTTAGGTACAGCTATATAAAGATAAACATTCAACATGTCACACCTGCCATTGTTAATTAGGTGTAAATAATACTAGTTACGTTCATTCAGTCATTCTTTTTTTTTTTGATTCACTCTGTATCCCGCACACAGCAGAGTAGGCAGAGGGAACTTAGTGTTAAGACACTCCGTTCCCCACTTTCCGCCGAAATTTTAGAGGCAGTGCGTGTTAAGTGGCGGAACTTAACGCCGCGGTTTGCCTCGGTACCAGAGCGAAGAAAATGGAAATATTAAATATTTCCACTCCCCGAGTGGGAATCAAACCCACAACCAGTCGTTTACAGTCACACGTCTGTGCCACTGCGCCACGGCTGGCCCCTTCGTATTAAAATTATAAATGTGTAAGTCTGTCTATCTGTTACGCTTTCGATCAAAAGTTCATAGTGACCATCATGGTGCAGTGATAGCTTTTGACTTTGTATATGAAGTTGGTATGGGATCGATTACCATCCGCGGTTATTATTAAATTTACACTATATTTATGGTCTGCTCTAGTGATAAGGCAAAATGTGGCGTTAAGTTCCGCCATTAAACACGCAATGTCTTAATTTAAGGTGAAAAATGAAGGAGTGTTTAGACACTAGGTTCTCTGTGCCATAATAAGTGTTAAGAATCTAGCGGTAAAATACTCCATTCTTCACTTTCTGCCCTAAATGTTGCGTATTGAGGGGCAGGTCCCCCGCGTGGAAATCGAACCTACGATCTTTCTATGCTTGTTACGATGTTTCTATGCTTTATGCCAATTACTATTGCATATAGTATGAAGTTAATAGGTGCAAACCAAATAATAAAGTATTTGTGACAGGCTGTCCCCGGGGTACGCGGAAGATTGGGGTACCTGTGGCCCCGGATTGTGGTGGTGGAGGAGCACCGTGATGTTTTAGTGGGTATACGGACGGCTCAGTCCAGAGCCTCACATAACCACGTCCGAGTCACCAATCGGGCTGGTATCCGTAACGGATTTCCTCACGTAAAAAAAGCTTCTCATACATGATAAATGTTAAAAAAGTTAAAAAAACAGACACTCCGTTCTCTGCTTTCCGCTCAAAATCGAGACATTGCATGCCTTTAAGTTTATAAAAAATATACAACAAATTTAATAAATTAGGATATAATAAAATATTTATTGTTCGTATTTTAATAATAAAACAAAAGAATAAACTGTCTAAAGTCTGCTCTACATCAGAAAGGGATTTCTTAAAGTAGAGGCATTTACGTCAGATTGTAATCAATCAAATTATAATTTTCTATTACGTTAGTACAAGAAAAGCTTTAAATATTAATATATTGTTAATAATAGTGTAAACATCTGACGTTACTTGTGTTATGTTTTTTTTTTTTTTAAATTTAAATACCTAAGGATAATAGAGAAGCATAAATGAAACTAAAAGCGTATTTGAGAAAAAAATATTTGAGTAAAGTCAGTCAGTGGGCCAGTCGTGGCGCAGTGGCACAGACGTGTGACTTCAAACGACTGGTTGTGAGTCCAATTCCCACTCGAGGAGTGGAAATATTTAATATTTTCATTTTCTTCGCCTGGTACTGAGACAGAGCGCGGCGTTAAGTTCCGCCACTTAACACGCAATGCCTCTTGAAATTCGGCGGAAAGTGGAGAACGGAGTGTCTTAACACTAGGTTCCCTCTGCCTACCCTGCTGTGTGCGGGATACAGCGTGAAGCTAAAAAAAAATTCTTTTTGAATATTTGAATAAATATTCTAAAACTAAATACGTTAAGAATAATAAAATAGATCTTTCTGTGCTTATCTTAATTCAATTGAAAAAAAATAAAGTATAATTTTAATAAAAAAAAATATATATATACTTTTTAATATTTTTTATCAATATTCTTATTATTCAATTTTTAATGAGGTAATTCAAGTATGTATACGAGTATATATTTTATCATAAACATAAATCGTTAATACTAAACATATATCATTTTTATTGAATAAAGTACAGTAAATTATTAATTAGATTATTGATAATAAAAAATAAACTATATTAAAACATTAATAAATCTTTAATTACACTTTGTGTGAATTTAAATTATTTAAAAATACAGTCGAGTAATATTACTAAAATATATTTTAATAATTAAATAAATAATATCTAAGAATTTTCTGAAACTAAATTCAACTAGGTATATCAAATACTATATATGAATGAATCATCATAACTACAAAAACATATGAGCAAAATACACATACATACATACATATATTGCGTGAACAATAATTTGTACTATGATTTGAACAATTATGAAAAACCTTGGCCTTGAAACAAATTGAGGCTTAGATTTTATCTAGAATAAGACGTAACGAGCGTGACTTACAAAACTTACCGAAAAAAATTTTATGTGTGTGTCAATTAACACATAACCCCAATATATAACAATAATTGACCGAAAAACACAAGCGCCAAGCACAGAACACAGCACAGTACAAACACAGAGACACAGAACACAATTTTCCGATATATATTTTTTTGTTTATTATGATTTTTCTTAGTTATTTCTATCATACGTCCGACTCCCGCGCAGGTTTTAAAGCGACTGGCGCAGGCGCACCTGTCAAGCGCAAAAGCATACACATACAAGCCATGGGTAGCGCTATGGTGTCGACAGTATTGAGTTTAAACAATAAGTTATTTGATCTATTAGCTGTGTTAATGTTTGTTCTGTTACTGTTATGTGTAACTTTTTTTTTTAATAATTAGCTGTTATTTTTTATTTTTTTTAAATGATTCAGGTAATGGTTTAATGATTAAGGTATATGTTATTTAAGTGTTGATTTTATGGGGAAAGTGGAGAACGGAGTGTCTTAGAAAAACGTTTTCTCTGACTACCCAGCTATGTGGAAGCCTGAAGCTGCTCGAATTTCCAGCGTAAAATAAGGCAAGTACGTAAGTTAAGAACGGAGTTACAACATTATTAAGGCTATATTTATTAAATTAGTAAATAAAACAAAAATGAAAATCGTAAGGAATTCCGAAAAAATCGAATAACTGAATATTTTGACACTAGAATAACAGAGAATATAATGCGTGCAAACAATAAAAATCTTTTAAACATTTTTGAAGTGTTATTCCACACCCTGGAAAAGTGAAAAAGACATTTAGAAAACGTGTAAAAAATTGAACGCAGCGGGATTTGAACCATTCTTTGACCAAATTGCTCAGTGGTGAGAGCGCCTGGACGGTTCAGGAGGCGCGGGTTCGAATCCCGCTGCGTTCATTTTTTTATATGTTTTCTAATGTCTTTTTCAATAAGAATCTTGTTTGATATAAGACGATTTATGTTAATTAAAATAATAATTAATGTTAACTTTTAACTTTTTTGTCAATAAATGTCGTGTAATGTACTTTATGAGTATTCATATAAAGATTTATTTGCATAAAAAATATGATTTTTTGCTTCTCATTACAATTTATCAAAAACAAATCTATTAATGATCTTCGATAAGGATATTAACTTAATATTATACTATAAATCGTGGTTAGATAAATAATTTTACAAATTATAAAAAATACCAGGAGCCAGTCGTGGCGTAGTGGCACAAAGTGTGACTGTAAAGAGAATGATTGTGGGTTCGAATCCCATTCGAGGGGTGAAATATTTAATATTTCGCCACTTAACACGCAATATCTCCAAATTCGGAAAGTGGGGAACGGAGTGTCTTAAACACTAGGTTCTCTCTGCCTACTCTGCTGTGTTCGGAATACAGCATGAAGCTAAAAAATAATTATCGATTATAATTATCGATTATAATTTCTTAATCGTAACTAATAAGACCTTAATTGAAACCTTGTACAGAACTAAATACTTAACAGCTTTTCTAGTTAATACACTCATAAAATTATCGTTTACATTTCAAAACATAATTAGAATTATATTTTACTGATCTTATATCGATTTTCAATCAATTTTTGTTTCTTACTTTATTTTCACTATTTTTGCATACAGCAGAGTAATTAAAGAGGACATAGTCTTAAGACACTCCGTTCTCTGTTTTTCGCCAGCAAATCACCGCAACTCGGAAGTGCCAGTGCGAAGAAATGAAAATAATTTAAATAAAAATATGAAGTGAACATAGCGGCGTTAAGTTCCGCCACTTAACACGCAAGCCTCCGAATTCGGCGGTGCGTGGGGAACGGAGTGTCTTAACACTAGGTTCCCTCTGTCTACCCTGCTGTGTGCGGGATACAGCGTGAAGCTAAAAAAAAAAAGTGAACATTCTAAAATGGTGACTTTATACTTTAAATGAGTATTTTGACACTAGTATCTTGATATGTACAGACATACTATTACATTTATAATTAATATTGACAAATATAAATATGTATACATTTTTTTAACGTCACACTTTATACCTAGCAGTGTACATCATATTTACATAATTTTAATGTTAATATAACACGTCAGACTGTAAAGCCGGTTGATTGTGGATTCCATTCCTATTCAGGGAAGTGATTATTTTTTAAATTATTTGAATTTCTCACTTGGATATCTAAGACAAATTGGAATTCGTTTTTCCACTTCGAAGATCGAAATCGAGATTTCGAGCGGAAAGTGAAGAACGGAGTGTCTTGACATTACGTTCTTTCTGACTACTTTGCTATGCGAAAAACAGCTTGAAGCTGCTGCTATTTTTATAATTTTAGAGCAAAAATGTCTTAACAAAATAGCCAAAAAGTGTTTTTTTTTTGTTTTTGCTTCACGCTGTACAGCACACAAAGGGAACCTAGTGTTATGACACTCCGTTCCCCACTCACCGCCGAATTCGGAGGTATTGCGTGTTAAGTGGCGGAACTTAACGCGGTGCTTTGCCTCGACACCAGACCAGAAGCCAATATTTCCACTCTTCTATTGGAAATCGAACCTACAACCAGTCATTTGAAGTCACACGTCTGTGCCACTGTGCCACGACTGGATATAATAATTTGTATGCACTTAAATCATTCATTTATTCATAGAGATACGAAATTTCGAAAATATGACTTTCATCCATATATGTATGTCTACAATTTCTCTACATATGAAGTTAGAAATAGAAAGTGCTGAGTACAATCGCATATGTGCTAAAGTATCTCACGTGTAAATTACTCTAGTCTCAAAGAGATTGACCGCCGTGATTGTCATCAAACGAGATCTTGTCAGTGGGTTATAGTATTTTTTTTATTTACTAGTAGCTAATCCATACTCGTACTATGTAAAGGTAAATAACTTTTGTTCAGACGCAATTTTCTTTTATATTATTTATTTTTTTTTATTGAAGAAAGGGGGGCAAACGAGCAGAAGGACTACCTGATGGTAAGTAGTTACCTTCGCCCATGGACATCCACAAGATTAGAAATATTGTGTATTCGTTGCCGAACTTAAGGGGGATGGAGAAAAGGATGAGGATGGTGGGAATAGGAAGAGAGAGCTAGCTCACATGCCATCGAACCGGAACACATCATCAGATGTTAAATGTGATAGTGGTCACGAGCCAGTCGGAGAATGAATCTCCTACCACCAAACTACTGGTTTACCCGCCTTTTACGGGACGCTGCCCAGCAACGGAGGGGAATTGTATTCTAACCCGTCCCCCCACGGGGCGAAACTAAACTATTATATTATAGATAGTTTATTGTGGTCTACTCTTCAATCATTATTTATGATTCGTGAAAAAAAAAATGATATATTTTTTTTTATTTTAGTGTAATAAATCATTTTTAGGTTTCATTCAAATCCATCCAGTAATTCCGAAAATGTAGCACACAGACATACTGTTTGTTGTTTTAATATTAGCTGTAAGTTCGATCCCATTTCAGAAGAATTATATTTAAATTATTGTTTAAAATGATATTTATATTAATGTCATTAATCTCCCAGTCCCATGGATCCCATGGGTCCCATGGGGCCAGTTATGGTGCAGTATCACCAGCGTGGTACTGTAAACGGCTGCTCGTAGGTTCGATTCCCACTCGAGGAGTGAAAATATTTAATATTTCCATTTTCTTCGCTCTGGTGCCGAGGCAAAACGCGGCGTTGAATTCCGCCACTCAACAGAAAGTTTCGAATATGAGCGAATAGCATTGAACGGACCATCATACTACTACGTGTGAGCTGTCATGTTAAAAAAAAATTAAGCATCGAACCTGTAACCAAAAATATGACAAACATCGTGACTTCCGTATTAAAAACAACTTGTGAATTAAAACAAAACGAAAATCCCACCAATTACTTACTCCAATTTCCTGCCTAATGTAATCCTTTATAACTAACGATGTGATACAATAATCTTTATACATTTTACCAAACTCTACCACAGTCTTTATTTCTATATATTTAAGATTGTCTTTTCCCATAGCTTTTTGCTTTGAAACCGCAAAGAGAAGCTTCTCATTAAAACAAGGATGTTATACCGTTGCATTAATACTTTATATCCAGTGCTCTATATTATGATTTTGTTGATTAACGAGAGACGTAAATATGTTTTGTAGAGACAGAAATGTATATGAAACTATGGTAAGTAGGTTTTGTCTTAGAAATGCAGAGAAAATCTAGTGATGAGTCACTTCGCTTTCTGATTTTTCCTATTGTAAAGATATTGCGTATTGGGTAGTGATACTCCTAAGGCTTATAATAATTGTTAAAGTATTTTTTTTGATTTCTGTATTTTTTATAATTGTTGCTCGGTATTTAATATATTTCTATATTCTTAATTCCTCGCATATGTTAGAAATCGACAAGGAGACCTAACAGTAAAAGTCTTTTAATTGTAATATAGAAATCTAAATATGTACCATAACAGGCCAGTCATGGCGCAGGGGCACAAAGTGTGACTGTTTGTTGGTTCGATTTCCACTCGACGAGTGGAAATATTTATTTTTTCAATTTTTTCGCTCTAGTGTCAAGGCATTAACATTGAGTTCTGCCACTTAACGTGCAATGTCTCCAAATTCGGCGGAAAATGGGGAACGGAGTGTCTTAACACTAGGTTCCCTCTGCCTACCCTGCTGTATGCGGGATACAGCGTTAAGCTAAAATAAAATTTCAATTTTTTAACATGCATATACTTACTCTTCCCGCATAGAAGATTTTACAGTTGTATTAACATAAAAAAATGATTATTTAAAAAAAAAAGACTAAAAGTAACTAACAGTACGCGTAGGTTTTGAACTACTTTGACGTTCAGTTCACCATTTAAGTCCTATCCTAATAATCCTGTCAAAACACATCAATGTCAAACATTTTTTGGTATAGCTAAATACTGAACTGTCAATCATTTCTTATGTGTGTAGGAGCTAATAAGCGAATGAACTGAATGTTCTCAATTACTCATTCTTTAGACAATTATACCGGCTTATTTGGTTCATTTTTTTACTTATATCCTGTATTTAAAAGGATAGGCAGAGAGAACTTATTGTTAAGTCACTCCGTTCTCCACTTTCTGTCTTTTTGAAGATATTATGAGTTGGAACCAAATGGTGAATGGTGAACCAAAGCCGTACTTTAACATGTTGCATGCTCCTTTCTACACACTAGATTTTTTTTTTTTTAGCTTCACGCTGTATCCCGCACAAAGCAGGGTAGGCAGAGGGAACCTAGTATTAAGATACTCCGTTCCCCACTTTCCGCCGAATTCGGAGGCATTGCGTGTTAAGTGGCGGAACTTAACGCCGCGCTTTACCTCGACACCAGAGCGAAGAAAATGGAAATATTAAATATTTCCACTCCTCGAGTGGGAATCGAACCCACAACCAGCCGTTTACAGTCACACGCTTGTGCCACTGGGCCACGACTGGCCACACTAGATAATTGAAAATATTTAGTTTTATATTTTCATACAAGCAGTAAAAGAAACAATTGAGTGTTGTTATAAACTTGCAAAGTCTACGTACATTTTCTATGACCGAAGTGGAGTTACAAACTCATTTAATATTATCAACATCGTGGCGCAGTATGACAGCTTCTGACTGGGCTTGTAATAGTTGTGAGTTCGATTACCAGTGGTAACGAATGCTTACATGTTAATTATTTTACTTATCGTGACAAAAAAGCACGATTTTAAGTTTCGCCACTCAACACATGACTCAATATTTCGAAATTGGACGCATACGTGAAGAACAGAGTGTCTTGACACTAGACTGTATAGACGACTACATTCTCTCTGGATAGTCTGGATAAAGCTACAAATAAATAAATTTAACAATATCAATTAAATATAATACAATATATTTGCTTTTATCCTTATTAAGTATGTAAAAATATAAAACACGTCCACTCATAAATTTATTAATTAGCACTTAGTGCTCTTATCTTTATACCTGACTATAAAGTTTCTTCAAATCTTGGCGTATACAAATTTTACAACTTCATTGCGATTTTATAAGTTTCTTAGGCACGATCGTAATCTCAATATGTAATTGGTTAAAATATATGGGTTTAAAGCCCGAAAGACTCTTGTTGAAGTGTCTGACTGTAAACGTGATGGTTGCACGTTCGATGCCCACTTGAGGATTGTTTGCAGTTTTCATTTCTTCGTTCTGGTGTCAAAGACAAAGCGCGGCGTTGAGTTCCGCCATTTAAAGTATATTTTTTTGAATTTCGAACGGATTGTGGACAATGGAGTGTTTTGACACCAAGTTCTCTCTGTTTACGCTGCTTTGAATTAGAAAAACAACTTTTGTTCCTTTTTAGTCGTATATTTGCCTATTGAGCGACTAAACTGACCTGAAACTATTTACTGTACTTGATTTATGTTCATATTAAACTCTACTGAATTATTAAATAAGACACGTCAAAATGTAACTCTATAGAAACAGATACAATAAGGTCTACGTATTTTAAGTATAATTAAATTACAAATACAAGAAACTTCTTAACAACGACCGAAAGAACGAATAATAAATAGAGGCACAGTACGACTGTAAACGTGACTTGCTGGGGTTTCGATTCCCACTTGAGTAATGAAATTATTTAATATTTCCATTTTCTTCGCTCTAGTATTGAGGTGAAGCGCGGCGTTAAGTTCCACCACTTAACACACAATGAGAGTCTTAACATAAGGTTGCCTCTGCCTACCCTGCTATTTGCGGGATACAGCGTGAAGCTAACAATATAAATAGGAAAAAAGAAAAAAAATCATATAATTTTAAAAATCCAGGTCAAAAATATTTAAAACGAAAACACAGTAAGAACATAGAACTATAAAACATAATCTAATCGCATAAATACGTATACGCTATTGTTTCTGACTCAGTGTAGTCGAAACAGTGCGTTCACCTTACTTATGCTTAATGACTTGCTACCTACGCTTTAACTCATAACAGCTATACTCGTACATGGCTCAATACTGACTTGAGGAATAATAAACATTTGATTTTTACACGCTTTTAATATGGTTGTTTCACGCTTTATCCCGCATTTGGGGACTTACCGTCTGAATATTATGCAATTTGGAGCAAGTCGTGGCGCAGTGGCACGAACGTGTGACTGTAAACAACTGGTTGTGGGTTCGATTTTCACTCGAGGAGTGGAAATATTTAATATTCCATTTCCTTCGCTCTGGTATCAGAGGCAATGCCTCCGAATTCGACGGAAAGTGGGGAATGGAGTGTCTTGACACTAGGTTCCCTCTGTCTACCCTGCTGTGTGCGGGATACAGCGTGCCGCTAAAAGGCAGTTGACGACACCAGATCAAATATAGGCTACCCATTTTTTTAAAAAACAGTTCCTTAAGGGGCTAAAATAGGGGATGACATTTTCTTGTGCAAACCCGAGAACTTTACCAATCAATAAAGTTGGTTTATCAAAACCATAATTGAAATGTCATTATTCTTCGTTCTTATAAATTTTCTAAAACTTTGTGGAAAATCAAAAATTATACGGTAAAGAACTGAAAACTACTCAGAAATTAAAAAAAGTCGCAACATATAATATTTATTTTAATTATTTAGGTTCAAATTGATTATTTATAGATGAGACAGCATCTATCAGGTCAGATAGTGTTAGGTATAATAAAATAATGTACTGACCGGTTTTAGTAATTCTTAATCCTGTAATCGAAATCAATGAATTAGTCTTTTATGAGGTAGCCGAATATAATTCATTCCTTAAAACCAAAAAACAACTTTATTTACAATATATAAGATTTATTTTACCTTGTGTTCTCTTTTCTATATTAAAATCTAAATGAAGCTATGTGAAATAAAAATATGTTTATAAGAGCTACTGGTATTAACTGCTGTATCTATTTTGATTGAACAAATTTTAATAGTCATTTTAATGTTCGTATATTGTTGATTGGGCAAAATAAAAAAAATGATTAATTATTATTGCAATAATAATTGAAATGAAAGGAAATACTTATTATGTAATGGTTTTTATTATTCTTATATGTTAGCTTCAATTTCGTTAGACTTAGACTTTCGTTGTGAGTCAGTGTTTAGACGGGAATATAGTGGGTTCGATTCCCAAATTAGGAATGAATGATTATATGTAGTAGGAGCTTCATTCCTTCTTTCTCAGATTAGTCAGAGAGAATGGAACCTAGAAACAAGTGACGAGACTCTCCTTTCTTTAATTTCTGATGATGAATTATTGTGTTTATTTTATTTATTTATTCAATGTCACTTTTTTTTGCATAGCGATTTATTCAGAGAAAGTAGTGTCAAAAAAAACCGTTCTTCACCTTCCGCCCGAAATCGAGACATTACGTGCTGATTAGCGGAAACTTAACTCTATGCTTTGCCTTAGTATCGGATGAAGAAATGAAAATTTAAATGTAATCTTTTTTTCAGCTTCACGCTGTATCCCTTGCAGGGTAGTCAGAGAGAACGGAGCGCCCAACACTACCTACGATCCCTGCATACTTCTTTCGCCTCGTCCACTGTCATCAACCTCTTCATACACATTCTTAAGTATAATTATTGTTCCTAATGGGAATCGAAAACACAGGAATCGTATTTACAATAAGACGCTATCCAATTACGCCATTGCGGCATCTCTGATTATGAACTGATGAACTTAATATTTGAACTGTTTCTTTTTTTCATGATCTGGTTATACATAGCGCGGTGTTAAGTTCCAAATTCGGATGGCAAGTGCGGAACATAACGCTGTTTTGCGAAATCCATACTTGTATTATAAATGCGAATGTCTGTCTGTATGTCTGTCACGCTTTCACGGCTAATCTACTGGTCCGATTTGGATGAAATTTAGAATGTAAGTAGTAAAAGTTACTAGATCAACTACTTA
Source organism: Dryas iulia moderata (assembly GCA_019049465.1). NCBI lineage: Eukaryota > Metazoa > Arthropoda > Insecta > Lepidoptera > Nymphalidae > Dryas > Dryas iulia. The sequence goes on along the minus strand of CM032440.1, from coordinate 11,780,068 downwards.
TTTTTTCAAAAACCAACCTGCAAAAGGTTGAAATAGGGGATGAAAGTTTATATGAAAAATTCACACCGCTTGATTGATTGTAATGAATTTTGGCATAAATATAGTTGATTACCCAAGGTAAAAAATAGGCTACTTTACTTTTCAAAATTTCTCTCCCAAGGGTTGCAATGTAACGAAACAGTTACGTAGTTTACGCGGCAAAGCTGTGAGCGGGCCTCTAGTTATCTATATAGTAATGCGGAATTAAATATAACATAAATAGACTTGTCCCTGTATAATATAGTTATAAAAAAGTATACATCTGTATCATTACATATTAGTTATTATGACCAACAAGTGAAGTACACAAAAACTTCTATAAACTTCTATTGATCAAAGTTCAAGTAACTTCAAGAGTCAGCTGTCGCGTAAAGAAATATATGTACTTGTGTTTATTTATATCGAACTGTCATTATAGTATATAAACTGAGTCATACATGGTTTACTGTACCCATAAGTATTCTCTTTGAAGCATAAAATATGCGTTACCATAGCAACGTACTCGTATGTCTTGCGTATGTCTCTTGGAATAAATTCAAATTCATAATATCTCTATTCAAATAGATTCTTCTAGTTCTAGTAAATGTAACAAAATGCTATAGTGTAAATTATGTTTTTTTTAGCTTTACGCTGTATCCCGCACATTATTTTTCATATAAACTGTCATCCCCTATTTCAACCTTTTGCAGGTTGATTTTTGAAAAAATAAGTAGCCTATGTTTGACCCCGGATCATTAACTATATTCATCCCGAATTTCGTTCAAATCGAAGCGGTAGATTAGCCGTGAAAGCGAAACAGACAAACAGACAGACTTTCGCATTTATAATATAAGTATGGATGTTTTTTTTAACTGTTTATATTTATGCTCTACGGACATGAGTCTGTACCTTTTGTTAACATATGCATTTTACATTTTCATTTTCTTGTTACATTACTATCTACTATTCTAAAAGAGTTCAAGTATTATACTAAATTTACAATTTACAATTAAATACTCTAAATATACCATGCACATTACTCGTATTTTTAATTTTTACATATCTAAAGTATGGATGTTTATACATGAGACAAAACTTAAATCAGCTTGAAAATGTACGACTTTCCGAGGTAAGATTTTTTGGTGTAAGCTGTATTTTTGGTGGCCAGTCGTGGCCCAGTGGCACAAGAGTGTGACTGTAAACGACTGGTTGTGGGTTCGATTCCCACTCGAGGAGTGGAAATTATATTTCCATTTTCTTCGCTCTGGTGTCGAGGTAAAGCGCGGCGTTAAGTTCCGCCACTTAACACGCAAGCCTCCGAATTCGGCGGAAAGTGGGGAACGGAGTGTCTTAACACTAGGTTCCCTCTGCCTACCCCGCTGTGTGCGGGATATAGCGTGAAGCTATTTTTTTTTTTATTTTTTGTATTGTATTATTTGAAACGTACGTCTTCTAGTAATGTAATTAAGTTCATAAGTTAACCTTTTCATTTCCGTTATCTTAAATTTTATACGGAATGGACCGTAAATATTAGAAAAGGATAGACTTTCAAGGAATTTGAATTTCCTTTTAAATCCTCATGTTACTTGTAATCTCTAACTAACGTAGATGCAATACATATATGAAAGGACATAAATAAGTTAACTAGTACCACTTTATCTTAATGTTACATCATATCAGCACGTGCTAAAATGTTACGTAACGATTTATAGTGATTTAAATCAATATTTTACAACGATTTATTGTAATATTGTCTATATTTACGACGATTTGTAGATGATTTATAAACAATGATAGCTGAAATATTTTACGATGCATAATAAGTATCTGTAAAGTTGCCGTAAATATGCATTGAAATTATATTCAATATATATGAATTATTTACGTTTGAATGAACTTACGTATATACGTATGTAACATAAAAACAACCTGCAGCAATATACACTTCAGGCATTTCAAAATTTATTGATTTTTAAAGTGTAACTTATACAGTTAGGAAACATAATATTGGAAAAATAATATTTGCAGAAAAGAAGATCAGGGAAAAAGAAGACCAGGCAAAAGGTCAGAAGCTCCCTTCCGCTCCCCCAGAACTCCTCTTGGTCATAAGCGTTGGGCGGTTTCTAATTGTTTCTAATGGATTATGAAAATTTTGCTTCGTGTCTGAATTGTATATTATGTATATGTAACTTCAATTGTTCTTTTTTCTTAAAAAGGACCCTCGTGGTGCAGTGGTGATCTGACTGAAAACGACGGTTATGCGTTGGAATCCCACTAGGTGGATTGATTATTTGTTATTTTCATTTTTCCTCGTCATTGAATTTCGCCACTTACCACACAATGCCTACATTTCAGACGGCAAGTCTTGTCACACGAATCAAAGCAAAATAATAAATATGCCAAAAAACACAAGAAAAAAACACAAAAAATTACACCCACCACGCCGCAAAGTAGGTCATTATTATAATAAATCATATTTCGTTGTTAAGTTAAACACGGGGCAGTAATCAGGGCTATTAACGTTTTCTTTGCCACGCGAGTTTCCTCGAATACGTACAGTGGACCCCACGCGAGCTGATTACGATTGCGATAACCACCTAATGGTCGTTTGTGTTATATAAAAATACGTTAAATAACATGAAGAGGCCAGTCGTGGCTCAGTGGCACGAACGTGTTACTGTAAACGACCGGTTGTTGGCTCAATTCCCACTCGAGGAGTGGAAATATTTATTGCCTTCGCTCTGGTATCAGATGTAAAGCGCGGCGTTCCGCCACTTAACACGCAATGGAAAGTACGGAACGGAGTGTCTTAACACTAGGTTCCCTCTGCCTACCCTACTCTGAGCGGGATACAGCGTGAAGCTAAAAAAAAGACTATATTCTACTTTCATCCCCTTTTTTCTTATATGGAGTTAATCAATAAGTATATTAAACGACTTATATACTTACGGCGACAATACATACATACCTACAATGTAACGTGAAAGTTAATCTAATGTAAGTCAATAACAGTTCATAACTTTCCTTTCATCCAATAGAGTCATCTGTTATTATCAATTTGTTTCAATATCTAAACGTATAAACTTATTTACTTGTTATTCTTGCTTTAAAATATAAATACTCTAGTGACCCACTCGCGGCTTCGCCTGCGTGAACTACACAACTATTTCACTATAGGCACATAGACTTCATATTAGAAATCTCTAAAATTATCAGTGTTTCTCTACTATAATATACTACGCCACTTAACACGCAAGCCTCCGAATTCGGCGGAAAGTGGGGAACGGAGTGTCTTAACACTAGGTTCCCTCTGCCTACCCTGCTGTGTGCGGGATATAGCGTGAAGCTATTTAATTTTTTAATTTTAATTAATTCTCTACTATAATATGCATTTAATATGCATATAAACTTTTTGAATTCCTTTTGAATCATTCTGTCTATTAAAGGAAACCGCATCAATATTCGTTGCGTAGTTTTAAAGATCTAAGCGTACAGATGCGAAAAGCGACTTTGCTTTATCCATACTTATATTATAAATGCGAAAGTCTGTGTGTTTGTCTGTCATGCTTTCACGACTAATCTACTGGACGGATTTGGATGAAATTTGAAATAAAAATAGTTGATGACACGGGGTCAAACATAGGCGTCATTATATCAACCCCTGAAGTTTGAAATAAGTGATGAAAGTTTGTATGAAAAATCTAAACCGCTTAACCGATTGTAATTAATTTTGGAATAAATATAGTTTATAATGCAAGGTCAAAGATAGGTTACATTATTTTTTAAAAATCCACCTCCGAGGGTTGCAATATAACGAAATAATTGCGTATTTTACGCGGCGAAGCCGCGAGCGGACCGCTAGTATTATATAAAGATATATGTATAACAAAACAGTCTCACTTAGTTATTCTCTTTTGTATTATTGATAACGTGCATGATATCGACTTTTAGTTAGATTTAGAGGACCGTCGTGGCGCAATAGCACAAAGTATGACTGTAAGCGTGATAGGCTGTGGGTTCGATTCCCACTCGATCAATAAAATGACAATTTTCCATTTTCTTCGCGCTGATACCTAAGATAAGAAGCAGCGTTAAATTCCGCCACTTAACATGCAACACCTCCAGAAAACAATGGACGGAGCGTCTGAACACTAGATTCTCTCTGCCTTTTAGAAAAAAAAAGTAAAAAGATGTTTTTTGATTAACAATGGAATAGTTAATATTACTATTCTTTTCGGTCTGGTGTGGAGGCAAATCGCGACGTTAAGTTCCGTCACTTAACAATGCCTTTAGAGTCCGGTGGCAAACGAGGAACAAAGCATCTGGACACTAGCCTCTCCTTTTTAATATAACAAAATATTTGATTAATGGAAAATATTTTTTTAAAGTGTACGAGCACACTAAGCAGGTAAATAAAAAACTAGCTTATCCCGCGACTTCGTTCGCGTAAGATTAAACAACATAATTAATAACAAATTCGTCGAAAAGTATAGAAAAGTGTGGCCAGTCGTGGCCCAGTGGCACAAGAGTGTGACTGTAAACGACTGGTTGTGGGTTCGATTCCCACTCGAGGAGTGGAAATTATATTTCCATTTTCTTCGCTCTGGTGTCGAGGTAAAGTGCAGCGTTAAGTTCCGCCACTTAACACGCAAGCCTCCGAATTCGGCGGAAAGTGGGGAACGGAGTGTCTTGACACTAGGTTCCCTCTGCCTACCCTGCTGTGTGCGGGATATAGCGTGAAGCTATTTAATTTAATTTAATTTAATAGACATCCCCAACTATAAATCATTTTATGTAGTAATTGAATGTCGGCCTCGCGCTTTTTCACTGCATAGCGGGGTAGTCAGAGAGGACCTAGTGTCAAGACTCTCCGTCCTCTACTTTCCTGCCCGAAATCTAGACATTTGGTATAGAGCAGCGAAGATCAACGAAGAAGGAGAAATTTAAATAAAATCGTTTTACGAGTGGGAATCGAACCCAACACCATCGCGATTACAGTCAAAACTTGTACTACCTCGAATACAACATTTCTATGATGCATTTACGGTCTATACGCAAGACAGCTGTGCGAGCACCTGTCGGCACGTGCCACTCTAGCGTAGATCCTTTAGGGGTAAAACAGGTTGAAATAAAGGATGGGGACAAAAATGTTAACTAGAATGATTACCTAAATGTTGAATTTTTATTTTAAAAATATGAAGAATTGTTGTATTTTGTTATTTATTAATCATTAAAATAGTATTAAAGAGACATTCTCATTCTCATTTGTTTAAATATAATTTTAAAGAACCAATAAAATGATCGAGAACCTAGAGCTATGGGTACGTGTTGAGACTTTACAAGAATGTAAGTCATTATCAAAGAGAAGAAAAGAAAATAATCTGAATACAATCATTTCTCCACTTGAAAATCGAACCCACGATCAATCGTATTTTAGACATTTAATTTTAAATATGTCGTGCTGATTAGTAGAACTCGATATGCGCTTTGTTTTTCTTTACTTACTACGTACTTCGTACTTCAAAAATATTTCACATCGAAAAAAAATTTATACTATATTTTTTTTAGCTTCACGCTGTATCCCGCACACAGCAGGGTAGGCAGAAGGAACCTAGTGTTAAGACACTTCATTCCCTAATTTCCGCCGAATTTTGAATACAATAATCATTCCCGAAATCGTGAATAATTATTCCCGTAACTGGGAATCGAACCTATGCGTTCACGTTTACTGTCAGATACTGTATTACACAATGGCCTCATTATATAAAAACATATTAAAAAATAAATAATAAATGAAATCCACCGTTTCAAACATACTAACAGCTATCATTTATTGGCTTACAAACTCATTAGACTATGTATTTGTATTCCATCGATTTTGTAAAGTATAATTCGAACACACCCTACTCCCTCTATTGTGTTATATCGCTAAATCATTGCGAATGGCTTGCCGCGGCACCATTACAGTACCAGCTAGTTCAAAGGGACTGTAGACGAACAAACCGACGGATTAATCGACTTTTTTTATTATTATGTAGGGAAAATTGGTTGATTGTGTTTATATATAGTGTACTCGTACATAATATCGTGGTAAAGTAGGACATTTGCAATTGGTAGTGAGTGCGAGTCTCACGGATGATTGTTTTCAGATTATTTTCATTCGTTCGCTCTGATAAGATAAATCACAGCGTTGGGTTCCGTAAAATCTCGATTTTGGTCGATCTCTCGATGTTGACACTGAAGTAAGCCCTACTTTACAAAAGCGTAAAGTTGAAAAAAAATGTAGTTAGATATATAATTCGATGGTACAAAATTGGTGTAAAAGGCCTACTGGAATAAAAAAAATCGTAATTGTACGTTGTTTAAATTTTAAGTTACCTTTTTAGTTGACTGTATATTTCAAAATAACTGTGAATTGTGTTATACAGACACATAATATGTTCTTTTTCGTTCTTTTTTTAGCTTCACGCTGTATCCCGCACACAGCAGGGTAGAGCAGAGGCAGAGGGAACCTAGTGTTAAGAGGCTCCGTTACCGATTTTCCACCGAATTCTGAAGGCATTACGTGTTAGATGGCAGAACCTAATGCCGCTCTTTGCCTCGCACACAAAAGCGAAGGAAAATGGAAATATTAAATATTTCTACTCCTCAGTCACACTTTCAACGTCTACGCCACGATTGGCTTCATAATAATAATATGTACTAATGTGTAATGACAATGTGTATATAATATGTACTAACTTTAAATTAAGCCTCTCACCCAGTCCTAATTGTGTAACTTATATGAATTTCACATACATTCGTCAACATTTGCAATCGAAGTTTATATGACATCTTAAATTCTGTTATATAAGCTTTGTGCTACAAAGTAGGTACCTACATATTAAAATTGAATGATATATGAAATAAAACACAACTTGACAGAAATGTTTATAGCTTTACAATATAATAAACCAATCTATCCACTTGCATGGACTTATATAACACATTTCTGTTCAAAAAATTATGCAGTCAAACCCGAAAGGCCTTATTTTCCTGTGGACTAAGTAACTATTATAAAATACCTCAACAAAAGTCAAATTTTATTTGACTTTTTAAAAAAAAATATTATACGAGTATAGTTATAATTTATATATTTTAAAACTAAACTTATTGAGGTAAAAGACGAGAAATAATTGTATAAAATATATAAAAGCTGATAAATGAAATAAGCCACGTGTAGATCTTCTGTCATTCACAAAGACATAGACTTATTACTAAAACTAGGGGTAGTAGTAGGCTTACGTTTTAACGTCGAAATTACAAAAGTACCTATATCTTTAGTATCGATAATTATAAAATCCGGGCAAACGAAGTTGAAGGCTACAACTATTTTTAACTAGTTATTATTGTAGATACATTTGTATACTAAAGATTAATTATAAATTATCTCAAATAAAAAAGACATTTAAAGAAAACATATAAAAATTTGAACGCTCAGTGGTGAGAGCGCCTGAACGGTATTCAGGAGGCGCGGGTTCGAATCCCGCTGCGTTCAATTTTTTATACGTTTTTTTAAATGTCTTTTTCAAATTTTCTAAGTGTAGAATAACACTATAAAAATGTTTAAAAAGTATCTCAAATAACTTGCTATGGCAGCACTATGCACTACTACTACCAGTCTAGGATACTAATATAATAAAGAGGTAATGTTTGTAACTTTGTTTCTAAGGGATAATCTTCAAAAATACTCAACCGATCATGAAAATTCTTTCACAATTAGAACACTATTCAAGAGTACTATAGACTATATTTTATTGTGATTGAACTAATAATTTATGTAAAATAGAAGTAAAGTCATTATTGTTGTACGAATTCATGTAGTGTGGCTTGCTTCGCGCCATTTAAAGCAGATATTTTTTTATTGTCACGCTATATCCCTCTCAAAGCAGGATAGGCAGAGGAAGCCCAATGTTAAAACACTCAGTTTCCCATTTTTTGGTGAAGTTTTGGAGGCATTACGTCTTAAGTGGCGAAATCCAACGCCACGGTTTGCCTCAGCACCAGACCGAAGGAAATGAAATTTTTAAATTTTTCAATTCTTCAAGTGAGAATCAAATTCACAATCAATACACAATGTTTCATCACAATGTCTCGATTTTGTGAAAGAGGAGAAAGGAGTGTCATAACACTAGTTTCTCTTTGACAACCCTACAAGCTGTGGGAAAAGTGTTAAGATCTTTTTTTATGTAGGTTAGCTACCCATTGATTGGTAACCCACGGCCCGTGTGCCGTTCAATTCCCACTCGAGGAGTGGAAATATTTAATATTTCCATTTTCTTCGCTCTGATGTCGAGGTAAAGCGCGGCGTTAAGTTCCGCCACTCAACACGCAATGCCTCCGAATTCGGCGGAAAGTGGGGAACGGAGTGTCTTAACACTAGGTTCCCTCTGCCTACCTTGCTGTGTGCGGGATACAGCGTGAAGCTATTTTTTTTTATATAAATCAGAAAAAAGCGGCCATTTCTTTACAACGTCTTGGAATAATGAAACTCAACGCCGTGTTTTATAACAGAAGAAAAAAAATTAAACAAATTTAAACGATCTATATCAAGGAAAGAAATATGTATATTAATTTATCAACATCAATCGTCTATATTTGGCTATTACTAAAACTAAAAATTCTCACAAGCGAAGTACTTAAATATGCATACAATAGGAAGGAATCGTCGATAAAACGCTATCGCATGCGTTAGAATATTGTCTTGCATAAGAATAAGTGTCGCTCCGTGTTTCTTACTAAAATCCGAGGCGCGTGTGGTCCGAGTTGTAGAGAGAACTTGTAAAGAATACAATTTTTTGTGTTATTTATACGTGATAAGCTTTTTTGGTCATCAAGGCGCAGTGTGACATGGGCCGACTGTATAATCGGTGATTGTGGGTACGGTTCCCACTCCGGGGATGATTATATTTAAGTTATTATCATTTCTTCGCTTTGTTGATAAGACAATGCACGTATAACTAATAAACAATGACTTGAATCCAAGTACAATTTTTTTTAAACCCGCAAAATCGCTACGTAAGTAGAAAAAATCTTAAGACATTTAGTTCTCAACTTTTAGAGGCATTGCTTATCTGTGAAGTGTCAAAACACTTTATTATCCATTCATCACTCGGATTATCTCGGTACTCGGAAGTATCACAGTCTGCTATAAATATGTAAATACAATTGGCTTAAGAAAGGAAATCCCGCTGACTTTCTTCTCCGGTTCTTTTGAGATCTGAGGCACTAACTTTAGTGAACCAGTGGTAAATTATTTGATGTTCAAAAAAGGGAGAATGTAAGTTCTCATTTTAAATAAAATTATTTTTCTTTGACTTTGACTTTCATTCGAGACACTACTTGTTGAGTAACAGGATTAAACACTGCGCTTTGTGTAACACCACAGAGAATAATTATATTATAATCATTCGTTCCAGTGAAAATCGAACCCACGATCAGTTGCGTTTGCAATTCAGCATTTTTACACTGCACCACGATATTTATCTTATACCTAAAAAAGACATTTAAAGAAAACGTACACGAAACGTACGAAACAGGAGGCTCTCACCACTGAGCATGCATTTGAACGCATGGCTCAGTGGTGAGAGCGCCTGAACGGTATTCAGGAGGCACGGGTTCGTATCCCGCTGCGTTCAAATTTTTATACGTTTTCTTTAAATGTCTTTATCAATTTTCCTAAGTGTGGAATAACACTTGAAAAAATGTTTAAAAGTTATCTTATACCTTAATGAATCTATATAAGGAACTATAATATCACTTATATAATATATATTCAATATTATATTTCCGTTTTCACTGCGGCCCCACCTCGTCTGGCGTCGCCGCGGGTTTGTATTCAGGTCCCGCGCGCGCATGAGTCAAATGACATACCTGACAGCCATTGTGACAGTGGGGCATTGTCGGAGTGGAGGAAATCACGACGTTGTGTTTTCCATCTATTTTCACTTTCTTTTCATATTTTTAGAATTTGTTATGTGTTCTGGTTTATTTTGTTACGTATTGTTGTATTTTTGAAAGTAAATTCTTTCTATAGAGAGCTTTTATAAAGAAAGTTAAAGAAATTTTCTTTTTTCAGGATACGATAGCTGGTGTGAAATGTCAATGCAGCGCTTTGTCTTGTTCAGTAGAGCTGTCGAATGAAAATAATTAAATTATAATCATTCCGCTAACTCGGAATTGAACCTACAACCAATCTGTTTATTTGATTGACTTGGCATTAGTTTCATACTAATGAACTCGTTAGACGAAAAAAACCTTGAAGCTGCTTCCTTATGATAATATTTAGAATGAATGAAAACGAAACTTACTGTTAGCGAAAATTGAAATTGAGTTTTGCTGATTTTGCACTACACACATGCTTTACCATACTACAAAGAGAGTTGTCATATCTTATCTACTTTATTCTCTTTTTAGAGACATTTGATTTAAAATTATTTGTTAATTTAACTCAATATCGTGCCTCATTTTGTCGCTGCAGACCAAAGAAATTAAGTTCTATTTAAATGTAAGTGTATTAAACTCACGTTGTAGAATATCTAATGTTACATACAATGTACGCGCAAGCCTCCGAATTCGGCGGAAAGTGGGGAACGGAGTGTCTTAACACTAGGTTCCCTCTGCCTACCCTGCTGTGTGCGGGATACAGCGTGAAGCTAAAAAAAATATACAATGTACCTATATACACTCAGATAATCCACAACAATCGCTTCACAAAATATTTGCTCAAATAACCTAAAATTAAACAACAAAACATATACACTATGTGTAACTAAAAAAATGCTGTTCAAATATATTTTTTCGTTGTAAAATCCGCCATAAACATACCTTAGCTATCGGTCAGCGCATTACCATAATACCGACGCGGGGTGTATTGTTCGTGACCCTCCCCCCAGCCCCGGACGCTTCCGGACGTAGCCGCGCGTGACGGTAGCCAGTCACGCAGGTGTGTGGGTTAAGTGAATGGTTTGAAGCGATTTTAGTGGTATTTCATGTCTTTTTTAGCTTAGGCAGATGGAACCTACCATCCTCCGATTCCCATGCACCGCCGAATTTTGAAGGCTTTGCTTGTTAAGTGGCAGAACTTAACGAAATTTGTCTCGATACCAGATCGAGTGTACAGTCACACTTCGTGCTCACAAGCCATAACTGGCCACAAACACAATTTTTGTAGTATGTTTAGTGGAAAATATTTTTATATGGTATCCAAAAATGTGATCATAATAATGACTGTGTATTGTACACTGAAACTAAAGTGGTGAAGTCACAGACAGATAGCGTATGTGTCTAACTGCTACTTAGTTTTCATGTTATTATACAGGAAAAAACATACTGAGTTTCCACTCTTTTCGGTTTTCCTCTACATTTTAATATTTCTTAACAATTGGTTCCTATAATTTTTCTTCAATAAATATTATAATATGATAATTTATTTATATACTATGCCCGTGACTTCATCCACGCGGTATATATATATAAGCAGATATAACTGTAAAATCAAAAGAGCCTAAGTTACTCCGCATTTCATCAACTCTTTGTCAGTGAAAATTGTAGTCCCTATTTTGGCTATAATGATTTACATATAAGATATAAATATATACTGTAGCGGGCTTTTTGTAGGACTATTCAACATAAACATTTCCATCTTGCATTAGCCACATATGAGTACATTAAGTACAAATGAGTAAAGTAGACGTGGTAGATTTTTTCCCTATTTAGGTACTTGTATTTTGAACAATTCTCATAATATCTTTATAAATTGCAAAGGAGTAACAAACATCCATACAAACTTTTGCGTTTATAATAGTAAGAGGATATTCAAAAGAAATTTCAATTTTTCGAAACGATTTAGACATGACTCCTTTAACTTAGAACAATCAACTTCCACAAAACATAAGCATAAAGGTATGGAAATAGGAATAAGTGCAGGAAAACAATTATAATAATCTCTGCTTTTTTCGTTTTATAATCTGAATAAAAAAACATTTTTATAACTATTTATATTTGATGGAGTGATATAATAATAAATACAATAAAAGTACTGTAGAGTTATTAGGTCTATCACATCAATAATATAATTTTTATATGCAAAGTAAATCTATATATGTAAAAGACATTTAAGTTTTAGAAAACGTATAAAAATTTGAAAGCAGCGGGATTTGAACCCGCGCCTCCTGAATACTGTCCAGGTGCTCTCACCACTGAGCCATGCGTTCTACTATCCGCTGTGGCGAAATTATGCTTTATTACAACTTGTTATTATATATTTATGGAATATGGTATGGTATGGTATGTTTTTATATAGTTATGGAAATCTAAATAAGGGTAAAAAATTAATTTGAAATCATCGTGATTTAGTTTTACAATGTCTGACTGTAAACGCGATTGGTTGTGGGTTCGATTACAACCCGGAGTCGGGACATAAATTATTGTCATTTCTCTCCTCTAGACAGATTAAGGTGTTGAGTTTCGTTACTCAACCCTCAATATCTCGAATTTGAGCGAAAAGTGGAAAACGGAATATCTAGACATTAGATTCTCTTTGACTAGTCTGCTATGCGGATGGAGCTGCATTATTGTTTTATTAATTACAACAATATTCAATATTAATACTAGAATTCAATATTAATACTAGGAACCGCCTCTTTGCTCTGTATGGCGGGAATAGCTGAGTGAAGTACATATTTAATGTTATTACATGTTAAAAAAGTTTGAAAAGCAAACACTTAAGACTAACATAACACTTAACGTTCCTCAGCCTAAGTCTATGGCCACTTTAAGACCATTTAATTACCATTTATTCAAAAACTACAATTATAATTGTCACAAAAAACTTCACAGCACACAAGACACTATGCTCGATATCTCTGCCAAATTTCAGAGGTCTACTACAAATAGCCCAGGAAGAGTTAAACCACAACGAAACACACTTTTGACCAGTAAGACTGGACAACGGCTAGTTATGTAAGGAATTGCTATATCATAGATGTAAGTTCATATTCTTTAGTTTGACTTTGAAATTGACCACAGTGGCTGGGAGAAACTTGCTGAGGCTCGCCTAGAGTGGCGGAAATGCTTGTTAAGAGGACGAGATTCTTATGATACATCATGGTTGAGGGATCTCGCCAGAAAAAGGTACAAACGACATCTTACAAATTCAGTCACACACTCTGCGAAGTTCTCTTGTCCAGCATGCGGCAGGGCCTGTGGCTCACGCATCGGCTTATACAGCCATCAGAGGCGGTGTTCCTCGGACTATACGCCATAAATCGTCTGATATAGACGGAGAGGCCGAATGATGATGATTCTTTAGTGGTCCAAAAATATTGTCTTGTAAGAGTTAGACCAATAGAAATTATACGGGCGCGGCGTTAGGTTTTTTATATTTTACAAATAATGTTAATGCACAGTGTACTATATTTTATGTGGCCAGTCGTGGCCCAGTGGCATAGGCGTGTGACTGTTAACAACTGGTTGTGGGTTCGATTCCCACTCGAGGAGTGGAAATATTTAATATTTCCATTTTCTTCTCTCTGGTGTCGAGGTAAAGCGCGGCGTTAAGTTCCGCCACTTAACACGCAATGCCTCCGAATTCGGCGGTAAGTGGGGAACGGAGTATCTTAATACTAGTTTCCCTCTGCCTGCTCTGCTGTGTGCGGGATACAGCGTGAAGATAAAAAAAAAATTATCTTTTGAGGTTTTGTTTTACAAACAGGCATTATCAAGTTAGTATGAAATATATATACAGCTTCATATAAATTTCACCATGCCATAGTGTGGTGTAACATTTTGTGCGGATGCCAACATTTACAATATATGGTGCTTACTTAAAATCGTACGTACAAAATCTAATAACCCTATTTTCACAAATTGTATTTTGGTAAGATAAAATTAATGTCATTCCCATCAGAAAAATAAGAACTAACTCTACTTTTTATTTTTTATAGACTTTTTGTTATTATTTTAAAATTACACTGTTTTGTCTGTACACACGATGTGGGTTCGTTTCCCACTTAATAGAATTATTATATTTGAATAATTTACACATCTGTGTACTAGTAACAAGACCATGCAAAAAGACATTTAGAAAACGTATAAAAATTTTAAATGCAGCGGGATTCAAACCCACGCCTCCTGAATACCGGCCAGGCGCTCTCACCACTGAGCCATGCGTTCTACTCAAAAAAATTTTTATACGTTTTCTAAATGTCTTTTTCAATTTTCCTAATTATGGAATAACACTTTAAAAATATTGAAAAAAGCCATGCATGACGCGGTTTTGAGCACCAAGAGAATGACGATGATGGATAGTTTAACACTAGGTTATCTCTGACTACTTTGCTGTGCAGGAAAAGGCGTGATTCTGCTTTAGTTTCTTTCACAAAATTGATATTTTTGTGATGATGTTTAATTTTTTTTTTAGCTTCACGCTGTATCCCGCACACAGCAGGGTAGGCAGAGGGAACGTAGCGTTAAGACACTCCGTTCCCCACTTTCCGCCGAATTCAGAGGCTTGCGTGTCTAGTGGCGGAACTTAACGCCGCGCTTTACCTCGGCACCAGAGCGAAGAAAATGGAAATATAATTTCCACTCCTCGAGTGGGAATCGAACCCACAACCAGTCGTTTACAGTCACACGCTTGTGCCACTGGGCCACGGCTGGCCACCTGCATTATTAATCATCATCAGTTTCAAATGATCCTCTTGAAACAAGCCATCGGCTTCACCCAATCTGATATGACATATAAAAAAAATTAAAATAAAAACTGTCGTTTTAACTTTTTCCCTAATTACAAGCGACATTTCATTCCAGATAATCTTAACTCATTTCCGGGGTTACTAGAGGGTGAATATAAAATATAATAATTAAATCCACTTTACTAAGGCTGTATATGTAATATAGTTTGGTTGTTAAGGGTTGTATTTATTTGAAAAAAAAATGCTTAATGGTATATTTTATTGTTTTATTATATAAACTGGTATACTGGTGACGAATAAATTACGGACTGCCTTTGTAATATATGTTGGTATATAACTCTAGTTAATACAAAAGTGTTTATCGTTCACATATACACATAAAAGTTTTAGAAAATGTGTAAAATTTTTAACGAAGCGAGACTCGAACCCGTACCTCTAAGTAATATTTATTTAATTAATTAATTGTTTTTCTTAAGTATTTTTTTTATTTTTAATCCATTGCAATAAAAATGCGCTCTTTCTAGTCTATCCTATATAAACATAAGTACTTATGTCAATTTTTATACTGCTATTGTTGCATATTTTTCGCGATATTATAGATATATAGTCTTTTTTTCAAATATTGATATAATGATACTTCTTTATGAATCACTTTTAAATTTATTATTACGCGTTATCTTTCAATAGTGGCCAGTCGTGGCCCAGTGGCTCACGCGTGTGACTGTAAACGACTTGTTGTGGGTTCGATTCTCACTCGAGGAGTGGAAATATTTGATATTTCCATTTTCTTCGCTCTCGTGTTGAGGTAAAGCGCGGCGTTAAGTTCCGCCGCTTAACACGCAATGCCTCCGAATTCGGCGGTGCGTGGGGAACGGAGTGTCTTAACACTAGGTTCCCTCTGCCTACCCTACTGTGTGCGTGAAGCTAAAAAAAAACTTTCAAATAGATTTTTTTTTATATAATACAAATTTGAATAAGGTCGTCGTGGCACAGCCTGACTAGAAACGTGATGGTCAAGGGTTCGTTCTTACTATTTTCATATTTCACATTGCTTTGGTAGACATTTTTTGCAAGACATAATGCAATATTAATCCTTATCACATCAAGTATCTGCCAGTGCAGTGATAATCGATCCACATGTTTTAGAGACTAGCCAGAACAAACAGACAGACAGCCAGATGTAAATTGTAAAAAATATGATTTTGGTATACAAGTATGTAATACATAAATGTATATAAATGTTATTTTCCTAAATGAGAAAAAACAATTATGTTAATGTTACAAACAGGTACTCTAATTTTACTTATTTGTATAGATTATTCTTATTAATTTTCTGGACCCACCTTTTGTTTTGTACAAAAGTGTTCAGAGTGTTGGTTTAACATTTCTTAGGATATATAATAGAGATATTTCTTCAGCTTGGATCGTCATTTATATGAATTGAATGGATCTTTTCATACCTCTACTTATAAAGAAGAAACACTGGAAAATAGTTATAATTTCTCCTAGCTTCTCTTGCTACGCAAAATGATTAATATGTTTTTAAATAACAAAAAAAATATCTTAATAAACCTATATAAAAAGATTTATACCACTATAAACTATAAGTATAAGCACTTTTAAAAGGAAACACTTTGCGTGAGAAGCCAGGTCATTAGCATTGTATAACACCTTACGTAATAGTCTACTCTTGTTTCGAGGCAGGTGAAATATCGGAGGCAATTAGGCTACATGTAGATATATCATACTTGAATAATAAATAGAGCACTTAAGTAAGAATGGAAAATTATACTGTTATTTTTGTTAATAGTATTGTAATTTTTAATAATATACCTTAACTATTTCTCATAAAGCTATCTTGACAGTAGGACAGCGTTTTAGTATAAATGTAATGGTCATGGGTTCGATTCTCACTTACGCCCAATATCAATATTTGACCCTAATCCAAAAACTGTAATCTTAGATTTATCTGGCTGTCAATTTTTAAGTAAATCATTTTTTTTGAGTAAAGTAATGGTTGAGTATGCAATGAATATAATTGTTAATTGCCAATAACCAATTCAAAGGATTTATATTTAACCCTTTTCTCAAAAAATGTTAATCATTTTTTGAGCAAAGGGTTAAATATAAATGCTCAAAAAATTGACAGTTAATCAATCTAACATTGGATTAGGATCTATTATTGACATTGAGCGTTACAGAAGTGATTTCAATTTTATTTTCTCTGTTCTGACAAATAAAACAAAGTAATGCCATGCGTTCTGCCTTTCGGAGGAAAAGTGGAGAACTAATTCTCTTGAGACTAGGTTATCTCTAACTACCCTGCTATACATGGCTATGGAAAAAGGTATAAAGCTGGTTTTTTTTTTCATTTTTCGTAACAAAGACCTTTAGTGACAAATCCGTACACTTTCATCATCTCGTTATCAATAATAAAATACTCAGTTATTATAGTTATTTTAAAACTTTTCTCAGGACGTCATAGACCAGTGGGAAAACGTTTAACTGTTGGTAACCGATGGTTATGTGTTCGTTGCCCACGCTGGGGAAGATTATATATTATTTTCATTTCCCCGCTCTGAGTAGGTATCAGACAAGGAGCTCCGTTAAGTTCCGCCATTTAACACGCAATGTTTAGATTTTCTATCTAAAATCTAGACAATACAGACAATAGTGTTGAGTGGCCGACCTAAATTGTGACTTTGTTTCTTCGCTACTATGCGTAAAAAGTGTGGCTCGTTGACAAAAAGACTTCGGAGTAGCACCAACAGCATCCATACTTATATTATAAATGCGAAAGTCTGTGTGTTTGTCTGTCACGTTTTCACGGCTTATCTACCGGTCCGATTTGGATGAAATTTAGAATGAAAGTAGTAAAAGTTACTGGGTCTAACATAGGCTACTTATTTTTTCAAAAATCAACCTCTAAAGGGTTGAAATAGGGGATGAAAGTTTATATGAAAAATCTAAACCGCTTGACCGATTGTAACAAAATTTAGCATAAACATTGTTGATAATCTAAGCTTAAACATAGACTACTTTATTTATCAAAAATCCACCCCCGAGGGTTGCAATATAAGGAAACAGTTGCGTAGTTCAAGCGGCGAAGCCGCGAGCGGGCCGCTAGTATTTTATATGATATGTAATAGAATAGATTGTATTCTAGTGGGATGGTGAAGTAATGTTAATACCAACATAGTTCTTCAATTGTTGCTAACATTTTCTTTGAGTCTATGTTACTTGAAGTTAAATAAAAATAAATAAAAAATTATGATGCAGAAAATAAAAATATTTTAAATATAAACATGTCTCTAAGTAGGAATAGAACCCACCACTATCCGTGTTTACAGGTATATAGGTAAGTATTTAAAAATATTTCAAACTTTTTGTTATGTTACAGGAAATGGAATTTTAATGTCGGTGCCGCATTTTATAAAAATATTTCAGCTTTGATTATTATTACTATAACTTTAATGAGTGTTTTTATTAGTAATTGCATGCCTGTATACATTGTGGGCGCTGGTACAATTCATTTTAAAGATTTATTCTAAACTAAAATGAAACTATTTTATTTGGGCCAGTCGTGGCGCAGTGGCACAAAGTGTGACTGTAAAGCGGCTGGTTGTGGATTCGATTTCCACTCGAGAAGTGGACATATTTAATATTTTCGTTTTCTTCGCTCTGGCGTGGCGTGGCGTTAAGTTCCGCCACTTAACAAGCAATGCCTCTGAATTTGGCGGAAAATATGGAACGGAATGTCTTAACAATAGGTTCCCTCTTCCTAACCAGCAAGGTTTTTTTCGACTGTAAGTTTAGTAAATGTGTCGATAATCTCACAGAGAATAATATGTAGAGAATAATAATATGTAGATACACTATATCAATATCTTAGGTTCCACTACTAACTAAATTTTTGCAATTTTTGTCTGTACCAATTGTGACGGAACTTTCACTGACAGATAGCTGATATAATAACGAATAACTTAGGCTTCTTCTATTTAAGAATTGTATTTCTTTTTAATTCCATGCGAACGAAGTCGAAAGAACAGGTAGTATCAAATAAAAATTGAACAAACTTACCTGTTGATGTTGATAAATCCCGAAATGTTGGCAGTGCCGCATCTTCCACATATCACAGAAATTTCAACACTACACAACACTTTATACAAAATTCTAGGCTAGTAAAACCATTTAAAACATTTAAAAAAAAATTGAACGCAGCAGCATTCGAACCCGCGCCTCTTGGAAACCTTATATCCGTAATCGCGGGTATATAATTACAGGTAGAACTATAGGAGAATATGATTACGTCACACACATTTGTCACTATGTTATTATTTATAATAATAAATATACTTTATTGTACACCACAAGATTACAGAGAAAAATATAGAGACAAAACATAACTAAATAAATGAAATGTACATTAGGCGGCCTTATCGCTATAAGCGATCTCTGCCAGGCAACCTTAAGGTGAAGGAGTAGTCACATCGGTAGGCGGTGTACTTGCTTTATATACATAAATACATACGTACTATGTTATTATTTATTACGTTAAGTTGTAGAGAGATGAAGTCTCACCTCCACTGTCCAAGCTCCTATCTAACTAACATTTGAAATAAAACTATTTTAACCATATTAAACGCGTATATTTTTATACTCGAAAATATATTATAGAAAACGCGACGTTTCGAACACTTTACAGTAGTTCGTGGTCAATCGCGGGTAGACTGAGATGACATTCGTCTGTCAGTTGATACAATTATTATATCAAACTACCGCCAATAAATTATTAGTTGCCTGATGTACTGCCATGGATTCTTGCTAAATGAGCTGTCTGTATCTTGCTCTCTGGCGTGGTGGGTTTGAGACTTAATATTTTTAGAATTAGGTCTCAGGCACTAAATAGGTTCAAACTGTCTTCTCTATTAAAATGTGGGTATTTTTTATTTCATTCCCAAATAGTCTAATTTTCAGAGAAGACAGTTGGAGACGTTATGATACCTAGGACCCAATCCTAAGAATTTTCAACTCTCAAACTCTGACGTGGGACCAGATGACAAGAAATGTGAGTTAATTCCAAAACTAGCGCTTAACTACTGTAATTTGCCAAAGTTTACTTATTTTTATTCTTTTTTTAGCTTTAAAGTTTACTTGAGTTATTAATATTTTAGAATAATTAATATATAGGAATATATTGCAAAAAAAAATTAAATTTTAAGTAACATTGATGTTTATACTCCCTCCGTTAGCTACATTAGCTTAACCCTTTCCACTAAAATCAGAGATAGTGCGTGTGTAGTGGACACGCGTAACTCAACGCCGCATCTGGTGCAATGAAAATTATTTAAATATTTAATTCTCAATCATGTGTCAAACCAAGTCAAAATCGAACCCGCAACTAATCACAAATACAGTCAGACATTGTCTTTCTGTACCATGATGATATTTTAAATGCAATATATAGATTAAAAATTAAAATATATAGATTATATTAATAATTTAAAATATATAGATTAAAAATTGAGTAGTCAAATTTTAAATAGATGAGGCCGGTCGTGGCTTGTTTTTCTTTTGGGCACCAAGTGTCTCTGTAAATGCGACTTGTTGTAGGTTACATTGCCACTCGAGGGATGGAAATATTTAGTATTTCCTTTTTCTGCGTTCTACTATCGAGACAAAGTGCGACGTTAAGTTCCGCCACTTAACACGCAATGCCTCCAAAATTTGGTGAAAATTGGGGAAAGTAGTGTCTTAACACTAGGTTTCCTCTGCGTACCCCGCTGTGTGCGGGATACAGCGTGAAGCTAATACAAGTTATAGATAATAAATAAATTTCCTTCAAAATTTTAAATTTTTATTAAAGTGTTATTTACACACTTAGGAACTTGAAAAACATTTTTTTTAGAAATAAATCGTATAAAAATTTGAATATTTTCTAAAATAAAAATATATTGTGGCCAGTCGTGGCCCAGTGGCACAAGCGTGTGACTGTAAACGACTGGTTGTGGGTTCGATTCCCACTCGAAGAGTGAAAATTATATTTCCATTTTCTTCGCTCTGGTGTCGAGGTAAAGCGCGGCGTTAAGTTCCGCCACTTAACACGCAATGCCTCCGAATTCGGCGGAAAGTGGGGAACGGAGTGTCTTAGCACTAGGTTCCCTTTGCCTACCCTGCTGTGTGCGGGATACAAAAAACGGGAAAAATTAAAATATTTAACTTCAGAATACAACACCACCTACATTAAACAGGGATACCAAGCAAATCAAACAACAAGTTAATTGATTTATTATTTTTATTTTCACGTTTTATTAATATCAACCATCTATCATCGGTATTGGCATCTTTACAAAATATAATCCCATGGAAGAATTAAAACATTAAATTAATTTGGCAAATCAGTGTTCACCTTGTAACAATTACAAAACTATTTATGTATATAAACATCGCGTAAAAGTATATAAAATATACATATTTTTACAATAATGTAACATTACTTATTGCGTATATAAAAACTAAGTCTTAAAAAAATATTTTAGTTATAAATTTTAAAGTAAAAATAAAGAATGCAGATTTAATCTCGTTATATGTACATGATTTACAAAAAATTTACAACTTAGTCTAAATTTTTTTTTTAATATTTTACGTAACAGGTCGAAATTGAGATGTCTGCCAGTATCATTTCAGATCAAAATAGTCAATTTTTTATGGAATTACAAAAAAATATCTAACATTGGGAACAAATTATTTTTTTTTAAATTAAAAAAGTATACAATTGAAGTATGTTCTATAAATTACTTATAACATCGAAAATTATTGTCACCAATGTATAAATAAATAGGAATTTAAATTTGGCAGATGTGAGCCACTTTTCATTCCAGATGTAAATTAAAAAAAAATACAAAATACATTTTTTAATCTTTATCAACGACAATGTCAATCATAGCAAATGTCAAGTTGACGTTAGCACAAGATTTGATATCGTTCAGCCTATTTCTTTAGTACAGAAAAAAAACATTCGTTAACTTTTAATAATTTATTAAATAATTGTTTTTATTGATATTTCTTCATATTTTTGAACTGTAATACATACACCTACACAAAATCAAGAACATATAGCATATATATTCCAAAAAAAAATTGACATAACAAAAATCGAACCTTGTACCAACCATCACAAACCAGATGTCACAAAACCAACATATCAAAGCAATGCGACCCACAGTTCACTCGCAGACGTATTTACAAAGCGTTTTTGGCCTATCAAGTCGTTTCGGTGGAACCATTATATATAACCGAAGCCCGGTGGGTCTTTACGTATGTACACCATTATTATTATTAATATTATATAAAAAAAAACAAAGGTTTGGCATATTTTTGTGACTTCCATACACTACTTTGTACACCAATGTTGCTCGCCAGCTATGGCACAACATAAGGCAAAAGGCACTATTTTTGTACATATAAATACATAATATAATACATTGAAGCATTTCTGTAAATGATTTCTTATGGCACCCCTTTTACGTGTAGAATGTATATATAAATATATAATTATTTCATTTTCAGTCTTCAATCTACGAATCTCAAAGGCAATAGCGATCACAGTAAGTATATAAGTGAATTTATTTATATATGGTGCCATTTTTATGTTATATCTTATTATGATATTACAATATTGTTTTTAATTTCAATTTAAATAACAGAAAAAAAATGGATTCTTTTTTAAAAGGAAAAAGTGTTAACTGCTTCAGATAATACTTTTCTTTTTATACCAAATAAGGCACAAATGGAGTTAACATTTAAAATATTATTTTATATTAAACAATATGTAAATACATAATTAGATTTTTTTTTAATAATTCTTTACATTCCATTCTCAGATACAATACATTCAGCCACATTTGATCCAAGCTTCATATAATTATTCTTAAAACTAAACACCTATCATGGATTAGATGAAATGAAATTTAATTTTTTTATATAATTTTAAAAAATAATCAAACCACAGAATAAAATTGAAATACAGAAATGACAAGGACAATGTTATTGCGTTATTAAGTTTATCAATAATAAAATATATCACATCTATACTTAATCTTGAAACAATTAAATTCACATTTTAAAAAAACATCTGCGGCATAATAAAAAATAAGCATTTAATCCAGGGGTAAGCAACCTTTTTATACCTACATTTTAAAATTTATTGCTGAGCTATAATCAATCTTTTAAAAGTATTTAAAATTGTATACATATTACAAACAAAAGATTACAAAAAAATTGATAAAAAAAACCTGAAATACGTACAAAAACTACATAAATACTTCCCAATCATATTTCAAATTGAAACAAAACATACTGATTTAACATAATTTTATATACATATTTTAAAAAGCGGACCAAAGGTTGCCCACCCCTGTTCCACACACAATCAAACTTGCACACCCAAAACTCTATCTACAACGAAATCGTACCTCACATCTTCAGTCTTGACTTCATTCTCATAGCACGGCGGTTGTATACACGGGTTCTTGCATTCAATGACCGTGGGCTCCGCGTTCGGTTCCCGGCGTTCGTAAGAGGTTTTTGATGAACGGCCGTCGGGTGTTCTCCTCTCTTCTAATTCCTCCCACTCGTCTGACAGTTCCGCTTCTTCATCCGGTGATATTGGCATTTGCTTGGTGCGTGTGAAGAACGCCATTTTTTCTCTGTTGGGTTAAAGTTTTTTTTTTTGTTAGTAATTTGAATTATATCTATACTAATATAATATAGAGGTAATGTTTGTAGCTTTGTTTGTAGGGGGTAATGTTCAGAAATACTGAAATGATAATTGAAAATTCTTTCACAATTCACAATATTCAGAAAGCCAATACAGCCTATAGGCTGTATTTTAACATGCTGGAACAGAAAGTTAGGAGAATCAACAAAAGGGGCTCGAATAGGGGATCAACAAGTCACAGATCAAGTGGCAAGGCCTAATAATATGAAAATATAATTTGAAGCCCAATAAAAACTGTATGCATTGATTGTCAATTTTATTTCCTTTTTTGTTCAAAAAATCTCAAAAACACTTCTCGAAAATGTTGTATTACTTCTCATTATATATAATTTGATATAGTAAAACTTAAAAAGAATGAAATTATGAAATTTCTATACTTGTTACATTTTAACTATTTGTGAATAAATGTCTACAAAAATAGACATAAATTTAATAATAAATATTAAACATTGCTTTAAACTCCTAACCATAAAAAAATAGTCCAAAAAACAATTAACCTCTAGAACAAACAAGCAAGCAAACAAACAAACACTTACTTGAAAGTAACCAAATCCGGTTTCCTTCCACCCTGCCTGGACTTCCGCAACCGGTATATCTCTCTGCACGTCCTGTGGAAGAGTCTGGACACTCTGTCCTTTGACTCTACCGGTGTGGAGATTAGACGGCGTAGTGTCTCGTCTTCAGCCACCCACGCTGCGAGAGTTGGGTCACCACGGGAGCAGGCTTCTTCTAGGCTGCAGGGGAAATTAATAGTTTATTAGAAATTAAATTTCTTAAGATTGTTAATGATACTTTAAAATGTTAAAATTGATTTTATTTTTATTTAATAGAGTTTTAAAAATGTGAAAAATGTTAAAAAAAAATGTAAATTAATAAAAAATATAAAAAAAATTGAGTTCATCGTGGCGCAGTGGGGAGCGTATGACCGTAATCGCGATTGATTGTATTCGATTTTCATGAAGGTGAATGATTATGAAAATGAAAAATGAAAAATAGTTTATTCTTTATCAAGTTATACATAACAAATAAAGGTTGGGACCCTCTAGTGAGCATTATATAATACTCGTGACAGAAGGACCCGCTCTTCCATAACATACAATTCTGTCCAAGTTCTTAAAAAGAATAAACAATATGTTTTTTATTATGGCAAAACAATATATTTTTTATTATTGATTATGGCATAGGGCCATGGCAATCAAAACGTTCAAAAAAATAGGGCTTATTTTGTTTGAACGTTTAAAAAACCACTAGAGGGTATAGTTTGAAATTCTAATTCTATCATATTTTTAACAATTTTTATTAAATAATTTATGGCCATGAGAGAGATAGCGGAACAGCGTCCATATAAATGCAAGGGTTACGACTTCGATTCCCGGTCAGTAAAAAAATCTCTTATACAGCGTCAAAATACTAATTTGTCATACTAATAAAAACTATCAAATTCTTACCGTTTCTTCAACTGGGTAAGATGGGCGATCTCCTGCCTCAAGTCTGCTAAGCGAGAGTGTTGC
This sequence comes from Dryas iulia moderata, assembly GCA_019049465.1. Classification (NCBI taxonomy): domain Eukaryota; kingdom Metazoa; phylum Arthropoda; class Insecta; order Lepidoptera; family Nymphalidae; genus Dryas; species Dryas iulia. Next base: position 11,755,025 of record CM032440.1, on the reverse strand, counting down.
GCATGCAAGTCTAAAGATAGGTCTAGACTTGTTCTGGCTGATTTAGATCTAGTTGTTACTTTACGTGCACCGCCTCTCACTCTACCCCATCTGAAAACACAATTAATATATATTGTAAAGTTTATTATTTAATTTACAAATATACCACATATATGTTGAAATCTACATTATAATATTATTGAAACAGAATGTATGTCACACAACACACACATTTTGGGAATTACTGGACAGATTTAAATGAAACTATTTATTTTTGTTGTACAATTTTTAAGCTTAGACATAACATAGGCATATAAGTGATTTTGAAGAGTAGAATCACTGATGTAGTATTATTATAAATAAGGTACACTTAACGAAATTTCGTCATTGTGATGAGCAGATTTTGATGAGAAAAGTTAATAAAATCATGCATACGAAGTTGTGGGAAGATTCTAATAGGTATTTATATATGTAGACAGAGGCGTAAAAATGTTGAAAGTTTGAAAAAAATAAAAAAACGTCTATACAAATAAATAAAATTGAAATGCCTGTGTTGTAATATTAAAATAACCACTCTTTATTAAACGCATGTAAATACAATACACATACCAAAATAACAATTATTATAATTTTTGTCTGTCTGTTTATTCCGATTAATTCCTAGAACGACTAAACCAATTTTGACGAAACATTCACTCCCATATAAATTATATAATAATTTGTTATTCAAATAGAGTCAAAGATAATAAAAGCTTATTAAAACAAAATAAATACATTTAACAACAATTACCTTAAAGATCTTCTCTCCCTTACACTCCTGTCAAACGGTATGCCGACAGAGGGCGGTTGTAGCGTCACTCTGCGTGCGTACTGCGCCATGAACGAGTCGGATTCTGAACGATTTAGCCTGAAACGGTAGAAAATAGTTAATTGTTTATAATTTCAGTATTATTTATTTATTATACATATATTCAAATATATAATATCTTTTTACACATTACACATATATTCTCTAGCCGTCATGGCACAGTGAGATAGCATGTGAATTTAAACGCAAAGGTTGTGGAATCGATTCCCAGGTTTTTATTAGAACTCGGATGAATAATTATATTTTTGCAAGACATATTGGGGTATTGAGATCCATCCGTAAATATAAAAACATATTTAAATATATTTGAAATATGTATGCCTGTAAACGCGATGATTGTGGGTCTCGAGGAGTGGAAATATTTAATATTTCCATTTCCTTCGCTCTGGTGTCGAACCAAAGTGTGGCGTTAAGTTCCGTCACTTATACGCAATGCTTCCAAATTTCGGCGGAACGTGGGGAACGGAGTTTCTTTACACTAGGTTCCCTCTGCCTTTCCTGCTATGTGCGGGATACAGCGTGAAGCTAAAAAAATAAGCATATAGACATTAAAAAATATATTTATTTATATATTACCTGCAAATGTATTGCCCTTTGCCGATACTCTGAGGTTGTGGTGAGAATGTCTGAGATCTTTTTATAGTCGCGAGCGACTCTTCTTGGTTTGAGCTTACTTGTTGACTTTTTCTATAATAAAATATAATAATATTATTAATAAATTATAATAAATGTATTAATAAATTCAAAATTAATAATATTTTAATTCATCACTTATTTAATGAATGTTGACATTGATTGATTTTTTTGTTGAGTTATCATTTAATAATTACTCTAAGACTGTTTAAAGTAATAATTCATTATTTTTCTTTTAAATGTTTTTTTTTATAAATTTAATTCAAAAAAAAAATCATATTCTGTGAGTGAATAACACCTTAAAAAATGTATCAACATTTTAACAATTTTCAAACCATGCTATATGTATATTAGTATATATTATATTTTGTGATGAACAGACGAACAATCATGCCATGCTACACTCGATTGCCATGCAAATATTATTTACTATAATATTATTTTTATATATCTCTCATATTATAAAAAAAATAACAAAGTTGTACGTTTTCTTCAAATGTCTTTTTCAATTTTCCTAAGTGTGGAATAACACTTTAAAAATGATTAAAAAAAGTTTAAAAAATAACTTAATTTAACGTTTTATTGTATTTATTTAAAAACACATCAACCAAAACGTTGGATAAAACTTTATTTAAATCAAACCTTCCTTCAAATTAATTATTAAAAAAACAAAATTAACAAAAAAAAACAAATTATTCAGTTAGATATTTTTAGAAAACCATGCCCGTCAACGAATGGCTTAGCGGTTAAAACACTAAAACAGTATCCAAGAGTCACAGGTTCGATTCCCACTGCGTTCAATTTTTTATATGTGTTCCAAACATTATTTATTCAATTACCTAAGCGTAAATAACACTTTAAAATGTTAATTATCCATACAACAGTGCAACACAAGCTAACACTAACAATCAGAACGTACCTAAGATACAATATATACAGATATACATATACGGAGAGTAACTATAGCTCTAGTGCAATATCCTCGTGAGGCTTCCCGTCTGCCTCTCGCCTTAATATATATCTGTGTGGGGAAATGTTGTTCAATACTAACCTTTTTATTTGTTTTTTTTTTTTAATTAAAAATTAAATAAAAAAAGTTTTTATATAAAAGTAATAACCATTGATGACCGTTTTTGTTTATATTTATAACGAATACTAATCTAATATATTGTATATTAATTATCTGTATGGTTTTCTAATAAAAATATATCTTAAAAACCACCAAAAATATTATAGTCCAAAATAAAAAAAAAAATTTTTTTATATTTTAGTATGGTAGTACTTTCTCTATTTCTATACATATCTATGTATATATATATATTTGATATTTATTCTAATTAATAGATTTACTATTTGAAGTAAATAAAAATGAAAATCCAAAGAAAAAAAAAATCTAAATCATCATCACCATCACCATAATATACCAGTTACCCTATTTCTAATAAAAATGTAACTTATACTACTACTTTTACAATACTTCTTCTTCCATAATGACTCATATACTTATTTCTACATTAAATATATATAAAAAATAATCTCACCGTCTATGCAGTTGTCTGCCTTCTGGACAGAAATTGCATTCAGTATTAGTTTCCTTTTCAGCGGTTGAAGGATGCAAGTATTCATCTTCTAACACAATATCTTCAGGTATGTAGTCTTCAAAAGAATCCTCTTCTACTATCTATTAGCGAAAATAATATTTTCATTATATAAAAAAAAATGATATATCCATAATTTTGTTTACGTGAATTGTAAACTTGATATCATTACTTTTTCTTGTAATTGTAATGTTTTCGAAAATTTCTTCCTTAGTTCCCTAAGGAACTTATTTATAAATCAAGCTTCAATTTTCTACTGTCAGTAGTTTCGGTTATACATTAAATGTCAGTTAAAATACGTATGAGTGATAATTATTAAAAGAAAATAAATTTAAACATTAATATCACTATTAAGACGTTTTAAATTATTATTATTTTTTTTATAGTTTCACGCTGTATCCCGCACACAGCAGGGTAGGCAGAGGGAACCTAGTGTTAAGACACTCCGTTCCCTACTTTCCGCCGAATTCGGAGGCTTGCGTGTTAAGTGGCGGAACTTAACGCCGCGCTTTACCTCGACACCAGAGCGAAGAAAATGGAAATATAATTTCCACTCCTCGAGTGGGAATCGAACCCACAACCAGTCGTTTACAGTCACACGCTTGTGCCACTGGGCCACGACTGGCCACCTGGTTTTAAATTAATTACAATAAAAATATGTTATACCTGATTAAGAGGTTCTCTTGACTCCTCATCTTCTGATGCTGAGTTTTCACAATCTACATTACATTCTGCTCCAGTCATACTCTCAGGACCTAAGAAATATTATATAAAATTATTTATTTATTACTATTATATATTTTGTTATTATAATAAATGTATTTTTTTATTAAATTAATATTAAGCTTAATTTTTAGTTATGATTGAATAAACAAATGTAATAACATTTATTGTACGCTTGACCTTCAAGTATTTTCTAGCTTCAAGCTTTTTCTCATATGGTAAGAAAGGCAGAGAGAAAGAAGACTTTCAAAACTCTCCATTCTTCCCATCTTAATTTAAGACATTGCAAATTGAGTGGCGGAACTTAACACCGCAACGTATATACAACATTATCATTAATAATATATTCTACACACAAAAAAGAACAAATAATCACCTCTATTCCTAGTAAGAGTGGACGTTTGTGAAGATATAACAGTAGATTCATCTGAACTTTCATCTCGTCTCATACTTCTAAAACTTAACACATTATACCATTTCTGAGACACTGTGTCCGGGTCGAAGTCAGCCAAACTGACCTGAGTACAGCCCTGGAACATAAAGAAGAATATATTGGTTTGATTTTGATGAAACTATTGGAATTTATAGGTAATTGTTGGGAAGAATCAGTATGAAATCGCTCTCGCCTTGGGTTATTCACATGGCACTCGAGGCGTTACGCCGAATACTCAAATTTGGCTTCTTATCATCATTTTTTTTATTATCGTTATAATATAACAAACATTTATTGATAAAGGTAAAGTATTAAAATTTTCTTTTTTTTTTAAATATGTAGGTAATTAGTTAAATTAAAAAAAACACAATTCTCTTAAAAATTAATTTTAAAAATTAGCTTTAATCGGAACTTAAATTGTAACATTTTTTTTTTATTTATAATAAAAACTATATAGATGTAGACGTTATCAAATTGCCTAATATTTTATATATCTTTAACTTTTTTTTCTTATAAAAAATGCATAGAAGGAAGTATTTTCATCTCATTACATCATTTATATTATGCATCCTATCTTTAACATAAAGATTTTATTTTCAAAAATAAAAAAAGTCTTTTTTTTTTAGCTTCACGCTGTATCCCGCACACAGCAGGGTAGGCAGAGGGAACCTAGTATTAAGATACTCCGTTCTCCACTTTCCGCCGAATTCGGACATTGCGTGTTAAGTGGCAGAACTTAACGCCGCGCTTTACCTCGACATCAGAGCGAAGAAAATGGAAATATTAAATATTTCCACTCCTCGAGTGGGAATCGAACCCACAACCAGTCGTTTACAGTCACACGCTTGTGCCACTGGGCCACGACTGACCACTAATATAATATGTATTGTTTAAATTTAGTAAAAAAAATGACAACTACCATAATAAAAAAAAATATAACAAACAAAAAAAATAAACCACAATTACCAGGCATTCAGCACCAGCAGAGAGATTGATCTGCAGCGTTGCAGCTCTAAGCGCTTTAGCGCTTAAAGCGGCGCGCTGCGTCTTCCGCCATAGTAAAGTAACGCCGCGCCATTGCAGCGCTGCACTGCTGAACGCGACACCGCCACCGCCGCCTATGACGAGGGCTCCGCGGACTGAACTGAAGATATATGTTATTGTTAGTTGTTTGTTTTTGTTTATATTTTTAATTGATTTTAGTTAAATAAGAGTTTTTGGTAAGAAATGTGTGTACAGTTTATGGTTCAAAATACAATAGTTATTTAGTAATAATATCTTTGGACAGTTATGACATAACTAACTTGCCAAATTATATGATAATAAACCGAATAGAATAAATATTAATTTATGTTAATACTAAGAATTATCATTGAAAACTTTACTTCAAAATACAAAATCATGTATTTGCCCATCTCTGACATATAAAACTAAAATGGGAATCGAGCCCAAAACTTCTTTAAATATTAGAAGCCTATATCATTTACGCTATCTCTCACATAGCATAATAATAAAAAGAGAGAAACTAGTAATAAAACACTCCATTCTCCATTTTCCGTTCAAAATAAAAACACTTCATCTTATCATAGTAAAAAACGACAACAATTTAACCCTAATAAATTCTTTAAGTAAATATCGAACCCAAACCCAGCACGTGAAAAGCTACTCCATTACGCCATTTTCTTATAATAAAAATAAATAATAAATCATATCTCACACTTCAGTCCCCATATCAATGTACAAGGCGTGAAGGTTCCTCGCTCTCAGGATGCCGATCTCTAAAGCGCTCTCATCTGAACAGTATCGCAATTTGATTTCAATTTGCGCACTGTTTACTGTAACAATGAAAAAAATTATTAAATATATGTAATAAATTAAATATATTAATTCTACTATACAAGGAGTTTTAAATGTAGAATATATATTTTTTATAATTTAATATAAAAATAACGTAAAATGTGTTATTTCATTACATTTAAAACACAACACAATATAAAAAGAGTACAATTTTATAAGTATCTTGTATCTATTTATTTATATTATATAAAAGCCATTCAATAACAAAAAACAGAGAGAACATAAAAGATACGGGAGCCGTATCAAGTTTGTGACACAAAAATATATTAATAAAACAAACTCCACTAAAAATGAATTTTGCTACAGGGCCGGAATGACAAATGTTATAAATTTAAATTTTGCTGAAACCATCGCCAATATAATAAATGTGAGTGAGTCTGTTTCTTTGTTACGCTTTACGTTAACTAACGTACATAAATTTAAAAACAAACAAACAGTTTGTTTGTTACACCCTAAAACATAAAATATAACGTATTTAGGCCAAAATAACAAATATTAACAATTTACATACCAGCATTAGCATCTCCTCCCTGAGCTGCTTCAAACACGCCGGAATCACCCGCCACCGACTCGTCACTCACTGCTGCCGACACTGATCTAGTGTTTGTACCTAAAAGTTACAAAAATTAATTAAAATTACGAGATTTTTTATTTACAGTATAAAATAAATAGATTTTTTAGAGTATAAATTAATGATAATGTGTTAAATTTTTGATATTTTTCTAAATGGGATAAAATTAGAAGCTAAAAATAGGACAAATATCCTTCTAACTATTTTTAATTTTATGTGGTTTGAACTTGGGTTCACTTATTTTAAGTTTTATTATAATAACTAAACAATTTATTATTAATAACTCTGGTAATATTAAGCGCGACGTTAAGTTACGCTCGCATAAAATGTTGGATACATTTCATTTCAGTCAAAAGGGGACGAACGCAGTGTATTAACATTAGGTTCTCACTAACAAGCCTCCGAGAGAAAGTACATGGCTACAGACTGTTTATTAGCTGTAAGAAAAAAAAGAAAAAATGATCCCCAAATCGGGAATCGAACACATTACCACTAGACGAGGGAGTCCGCGGCGACGGCGGGGTGGGGGGCGATGTTTTGGGGGGCGTCTCTGATATGGGGGATAGCGGCTCGCAGGGTCGACCGGGCCCTTGTAGTTGCATGGGGACTGTGGGAATTAAAATAAATATGTATTATAATATGTTATTGTTAATGGTAAGCTTTGGAATTTGATGAAAAAAATGTATATTAGATATTTGTCGATGAAAGTATGGTTAAAATCTGTCCAGCCGTTTAGAGAACAGGCGGAATAAACAGATAGACAGATGGAAAATATAAAAAAAAATATTATGGCATATGTACTGTGTATATATTATGTGTATTAGTAATAAGTGGTTATTTTAATATTAGCAACAAATACTGAAATTATTTTTTTTGTAAAGATATAATATATTCAATATTTTATCATAGATAGGCTAAAGAGTAAATATTACCCAAAAGACATGGGAACAAATCCAACTACAACATAAAAATCATACAGATTTTCAATATATGCGTTAATATTTTTTTCTACACATTTTGCAAAATTAACTAACTTATTAACATTATGAACAATATTTATAACAAAATAATATGAATTAATTTACTCACTGGTAGATAAGCCGGTGATTTCACTGAGTCCAGTAGCGACACCTATTCTCATCTCAGCTAATTTTTCTTCTAATTCTCTTTGCTGTCGCCTTTGTCTTTCTACCTGCAAACATATAAAAAAATACGTTAATTGAGACAATAAATACGTGAAGGAAAAGTTACAGATCATTTTAAATAAAAAAATATGCAGACTGAGGAGTATTAAATGGATGGATGGATGGATGGATTAAAATAATAAAATAAATATTACACAAAATAACATGTGTCTTATATACACTTTGCCAAGGAAACGAATTTCGTAACATAATGATAACTTTGGCATTTATACACAATTATATTATACAATATATTTTGATCTATGCTTTCTACCAGTTTTACAGATTTATTTTTCAAGACAATACAATTCACTTAAAAGTTAACTTCTAAGATATGAAGAAAACATTCACATGAAAGTAGACAGAATCAATATTACAAATACACAAACATTTCCCACTCCTAACCAAATTAACCATCTATAACCTCCCAAATCTATAACGAAATGGTATTCCACTATACTCATAATCACCATAATCACCAACCTGATTATAAGATGGCGGCGGTGGTGGTGGGCTGGCTGATGATAAACTGCTTCTGGGAGACAACGAGGGTTGAGAGGGAGAACTGCTGGTGCCTGGTGTGGCACTGTCAGGAAAACTACTGCCTCGGAGTAGCCTGGTTAATGATAATTAATAATAAAAGTTAATAATATCATTTATATAAAGTTAATAATAAAATTGGTAGAATACGTTTTTTTTTTGGTTGGTTAACATATATTACTTCTTGTATTTATAATTAAATATGGACAATTAAATATGGATAGGATATATTATAGTGATATATAAGTAAAATTCAAATTGAATGTAATAATGCAAAATTGTCCTAATAAAATTTATAATATAAGTATGGATAAATAAACATGTCTTTATGTCATAGGCAAATTTTGTCAAATATTTAGTTTTACTTCATTTCCTCGAGTGGGAATCGAACCCACAACCAATCACTAATACAGCCACATAGCACCACGGTAACATTATTAAGTTGAAACACAAAACCTCAAAAAATTGAAAATTATCAAATTATTTCAGTAAAAGTGGCCATATCACTTACAAATAATATAATACTAATAAACTACTGTTAGGTTTACTTTATTACGGTTATGAAACATTGATTTAGATCGGAATGTCGATTATCTTGTGTTAACAATGATAACGTTCTGTTCCGATATCTAAATATAATAAAAGCTAATGAACTATTTATTACTTTAAACATTTTTAAGTGTTATTTACACACTTAGAAAATTGAAAAAGACATTTTTAGGAAACGTATAAAAATATGGAACGCAACGGGATTCGAACTTCGACTTGGAAACCGTTTAAACGCTTTGACCAATAAACTAAGTATTCTACTTTTTATTATTTATATCTATTGAATCAAAAAAATACATATTTTATGAAAAAGAAATACACACACATTATTATTTACATAATGTCTCGTTTCACGCTTTTACCCACATAGCAAGGTATGAAGAGAGAACCTTTGTTAATATACTCCGCTTTCCACTTTGAATAAATCGATATAACTTTGAATAATCTGTATAACAGTCCGAGAACTTTTAACACCAACTCTATATAAAAAAACAACAAAAAATCTTTAAACTATTTAAATAAAAATAAGCATAACACCTACCTTTCAACCCGTCGATGAAGATCAACCATATCAATAGGCTTATCAGCTTGAAACGAACTCGCGATTTGCGGCCCTCCATATATGTCCGTAAAGCTTATCCCCGAACTTAACGATCCTTTGCTACTCGCTGTAGACAGCGAACCCAAGCTGGAGCTACTCGACACTGATAACGTAGACGCTGATAACGTTTTCAATTGCCCTTCCAAAGTTGTCATCGATGTTAGCGCATCCTTTAATTGCTGTAATAACAATTGCTTTTCCTCGTGTAGCCTCAATCTATCTGCTATACATTTATTGGACATTTCGAAGGCATTCTTCAAATCCTGCTCCAATCTCTTGCATTCGGATTGGATATCACTCATTTCTTGTTTGGACCTCGTTCTGGGAGTAATACTTCTTAATTCCCTTAAAAGTTGCTCTTTTTCTTGGAATAATAGAAGTCTATCCTTATCAGATTCAGCCTGTCCCGGTTGGACTTTGTCCTCGAGATCGGCTAACTGTTGTTGGATTTGTTGTATCCGTTTCCTAGCCTCGTCATATTGTAGGCGAACCCGCGCCATTTCAGCTAGTCTGGTTCCAATTGGGACTAAATCCGCACAAAGATCTGTTTGAGATGCTGTGCTCAGTTTCTCTTGGGGCAGACTTAGAGTTGAGAGATCTGGTGACGCATCCGCTAATTGTAGCCTTGTTAAATCGTCTTTTAATTTGGCAAGCGATTGCATAAGATCTGCTCTTTCCTTTTCTCCTGATGTCAGGGATTTTTGAACGTTTTTGAGTTCAGTCATTATAGCCTGAGCCTCGGTTATGTTGTAACATCCTTGCTGGGCGCTCAGCTTTTGCTCCACCCTGAAATATAAAGAGGAAATTAATATTACATTTTATATAATATACAACCAGAATCAATTAAAGAGTGAATGAACATGAATAACTACGACCAATATTAAAAATATTTTCGCTTTTACGTTTCGTTACACAAATAATAATATATTTTGTTAACTCCAACACGAATAATAAGCAAAGAACAATGAGAACATCCCTTAACCCACTCTAGCCAAACCCATAGTCCATTAAAAAACAATAAACACAAAATATCTAGAAAGATCTTCCATACACATACATAGACCGAACCAAGGCACCAAGTTTCTAATATCTACAATCTATCAATAGCTGTACACAATGGCGAACAGAAATAAAATCGGACGTCTCGTCATCATCAATCATAATTGACCTATTGACCTCAGAAACACTCATACAAATCTACATGTAGATCGGAATGTTCGACACGAACGACTTGAATTTTCCAAGAATTTTAAACGCGTGATCTTAGCACGTTCCTGCTGCGGCCTGTCATAATAGTTGTAGAAAAAAAACTGTAGTAGACACGCCGTAGAATAAAGGTCAGATCTATTGAATATTATGAATAGATGCTGTCAATCTTGTACGTTTTCTAGCCTCTAAGCTGTTTCTCGACAATTTATCGTGTGTAGTTGTGTGTAAAAAATACATACGAGAATATACTGTGTGTAATTTATTGTAAAAATTTAATTAGACACCAAAATGTTCAAATAATGGTCAAATGATAGCCGTCTTGTATTATATTAAACTTGAAATTGATTTAAAACTTTAGATGACATTTATTCTCCATAAAGAAATGCAGTATTAACCTTTTTTTTACAGGATTTTCGTAAAATCCTTCTTATTATCCAAATTTCAGCTTCCTACGCCTAGTATTCTTGATTTTGCGCTTGTTTGTCAGCTAACCGCTTAGTAACAAATAACTTATATCTAACATAGACAAAATTAAACCAAAAAAAAAAAAACAAAGTACGAGAGGCATAAAAGCAAAAAGTCTTACGAAACTCCATACCAGTAACAATTAATCTTTGGATCTATTCAAAAAAAATAACACAAAATACAGAACAGCAGTAGTAATTTCAATTCTCAAGCCAAAGAATCAATTTTTCAACAATACTCACTCAGCAAGTGTATCTACACCGCGTCTCGCACAGGCCACTTCAGCCCTAGCTTGCCTCAGTTCCTTCCTTAGCTGCGCCACTCTACCTCTTGCTTGGGTGACTTCTACTCGAAGCTGCTCGGGATCGTGGCGGGACGTGGTTGAAGTTGTCGTTACAGATGTTGTCGACGAGCATACTGTAGAAAAATATATAAGGGTAAGAAGTATAATTTATATAATATAATAGTATATATAGTAAAATTTTTGTTTTAATTTTTTTTTACCAATCACAGCGTTGTATTACATTGGTAAACACGCAATGTCGCAACTTTGGGCTAGTGGAGAACGAAGAGCCTTAACACTAAGTTTTTTCTAAACAGACACAGACAGGAGAATCTAGTTGGTTTCAATATTCGATTATAAAATACCATTATAATAATAAATAAGCCACTTCAAAAATACAACACTTTTTTTAGCTTTACGCTTTTTTCCGCAGAACCAAGTGTCAAGACACTCCTTTCGCCACTTTCCGCCCTTATCAGAGTCAAATTCTAGTCAAATATGTCTTAAGTACCTACATAAACTAAATTAAAAGACATTTTAAATAATAGCTATCCACTTCTATTCTATACAATGTTTTTTATTAACTCATCTCTCAGTTATGTATATTGTTATATTAATATTTCTTAGCAAGCATTAACTAAACTATTCTTAATTCTCAAAATTGCTGTTATTATGATAATTGCCCGAGTTGAACTTAGATTACAGTAGAACTGTTATTTTATAAAGCTATACACAATTAAAATATTTATCTTTACAATATAAGTACAGCAATGGCCCTTGGTATAAAACACGATAGTTACAGATTCAAATACAGAGTTTTTATTTTTAAAAATAATTACTATATGGAACATACAGCATGTTTAAAAAAATGAATACTAAATAATCTATTATTACGCATAACAGAGGGAAGGAGAATCTAGTTTCAGAACACTCTATTCTCCGCCATTCATGCGAATTCAGAACATTGTATCAATTACGGAATACAACGCCAAGCTTTGTCTCACTAAAGCGTTGAAATAAAAAATAAATAGAAATATAATCATTAGCTCAAGTAAGAATCGAACCCACAACCAGTACAGTCAGACGCAGAAACCTTTACCTATCATTACCTAGTGTAAAAAAAAATGTGAGAAAAATGAAGATAACAAAATTACAGTTCCTATCATATAGTTATTCGCTTCATCCGATAATTTTTATCGTCTCCAATAAGTACAGGTTGTAAATGCGCTGAGCAAGTAATAAATGATATACAGAGTTTAACGCAGGGGCGTGGTATGGAGTTGGACAATATTTGCATAATATACTCCTTTCTAAATGTTGAATTAAACGCGGCCCATTGAAGAAGCTATCATTGAATTAGCATATCTTGTGGATAGAGCTCTTCTTGTGTTTTTGTATTTATTTTAAATGCCTTTTAGATTTACTAGACAAATATATGGTATATAGGCATTTTGTATATAGCGGCAAGTGGTCAGCGTCTGAATGTAAGCGCGATGGTCGTACGTTCGATTTCCATTCGAAGAAATAAATATTGTGTTTAAATTATGTTTACTTCTAAGTTCTAGTAACGAAGACATGTATGTAGAATTGGACTTCAATTTTGGGCGGAATATGGAGAGCGAAGTGTCAAGACACTGATTAATCTGATATACGGGAACTAAGGTAAAGCTGCATAAATATTTATTTTAACACACTTTTTTATCCTAAGCTAAGGCTTTCGTATGCCAAACTTTAATACATTAGTACACTTAGAGAATAGAACCTAGTGTTAAAACACTCCGCTCTCTGCAAAATAATAAAAAACCATACAAATATAAATTCAATTACACTATAAGCAAGGCCATATGACCTTTACGGCTCGGATAAGCATATATCCTATTGTATTGTACTATAGTATTGTGTTGTGTAGAATTGTAAAAGGAATTGAATGCCGGTGTGCAAGCCATTGAGAATTATGGCGGACCAAAAGTTGATACGCAACAATGGCGTCTATTTGGAATTTCTCTTTCGCTTTCCTATGTCTATAATAATAATAATATATAATTTTATATATAAAGTTTTAGTATTTTATTTTATTTATATCTCATAAAGTACTAGAATATTTTATTTTTGTGTGTTCAGTTCTATTTAAACACTTATAATAGAGATAAAAAGGAATTTGGAATTTAAAACTTTAACAATTTTATTAAAATTAATTAATTTTAGCAATTTTCATATGTTTAAATTAGTTTTCACCGTTCATACAATATAACTATACAAACTCTTTTGTGGGTTTTAATAAGCAGTATTTTTTAAATAATACAAAATTCAATGACTTTATTAACAAAAAAAAAACAATATAATAGAATTTACAGTACATCACTTAAGACCTCAGTTTACACTTCATTTATAATCTGTTACCTGCAAACGTATTTACTATTTACAAGAAATGAATAAAACCGGAAGTAGTAAAATAGCACTAAGTGTTACGTTATTCACACTTATTGCCTTATAAAATATTTAAAACAAAGAAAAATGTTATCTAGAGTTTGCCTCAGATTTTTACAAGGTTAATAATACAAATTGTAGAGTTTATAACAATTTTAATATATTTCCCATATAAATTACTTTACCGCTCAGAAGGGTACTTAAAACAAACTTAATGTCAAGACACTCCGTTCTCCACTTTCCTCCCTAAATCGAGACATTACATATTGAGTGTTCAGTACCCAAGAGGGAATGGAACCCACAAACAACCGCGTTTACAGTCAGACGCTATACCACTGCTCCACGATGGTCTAAACTTAAAAAAATATATATTTATAATAATATTATTAACTTACAGCTCGTCCTAGAAGCGGCTAGGGTAGACAGGGCATTGTTTAGATGCTTGTATTCATCTTGCGCGAGACATAACCTTTGCTTTTTGACATCGTACATCTCCCGCTTTGCCTGTGAACAATAGAGTTAGGATTAATCTTTAGATTAAAGTAAATAAATATACGTATTTTGTTTTTATTATAAACATTAGCTTCAAATAGTTGGTTTAATTGTGCCATATTAAAGCTTCACGCTTTTCCTCGCATAGGAGGACTATCAAAGAGAATCTATTGTCAAAACTCTCTATTCTCCACTTTATTGCCAAATTCAATGCGCCAGAGGAGACAATAAAAATAACTTAGATGTTTAAAAATGACTTTAATAATTTCTCACAGTAGAAATCGAACCAACACTTTCCTACTGCGCCACTATTCTATTGATTTAAATATATAAAAAAATAACAGTTTTTCAGGCCTGTTAAATATGTTTTGGGTTTCACTTCCTAACATAGCTAGAAACAGCGAATATATAAATATTAGTTATTAGCTATGGTGTCTCAAACAATTTTAAAGATGCGAGTATGTAAGTTACGTAAAATGTATGGAACATTCCTCATAGTTCTAAGTATATAATACATTGCATAAGTAATAGAGGTCGTATCATTTTCCTTATACAATAGTATGTTATACAAATTTTCTTAACAATATACATACATATCCATATTAATATTTTAAATACGAGAGTCTCTATCTGTCTGTCTTTTACGCTTTCACAGCCAGTCTACTGGTCCGATTTTGGTAAAATTCGAAATGAAATAAGTTGATGGCCCATGGTCAAACTTATTCTACTTTTTAACAAAAATCAACCCCTCAACTGCTAAAATCAGTATTGAAAGCCTGTATGAAGAGTTATAGAGGCAAAGCCGCGAGCGGTCGCTAGTTATTTTTATAATTTCGCAATTTTTAAGCGAAGCTTCTTAATATAACTGATTGAATGTGTGATAACAATAAAACATTAGCAGAATTACATATTTTGAGGTTGAAGTTTTTAAAAATTATAAAGATAAATATGGAAATCTTTAAATATGTATGAGTTTCATTATAACAAAGTGTTAATTTAAAATAAAATTATTTGCAAATGAATATTTCGAGATAATCATATTTGGTAACACAAAAAAATGAAGATTACAGAATCTATAAAAATATTACATGTATTATAATAACTGTAGGCATTTAATAATAATAAATAGAAAAAAACATTCTCTCTGGCGCTCTCCCTCTTTGATGATTTCAATTTACATATCCGAAAACATGAAATAATAAATATAATTTATACGTTTAAAATATTAGTAATAATAACCAAGCTACATAATTATAAGTAATAGGTACCCAGTTGTAAATAAACACTAATATGCGATCTCTGGCCAAGCCTGGGTCACAGTACCTAACAAACACATACGAAATTCATCAAGTCACCATGAAAATTAACGAATCATTAGACCAAAATTCCATCGTTGATTTTTTGCGACCGACATAAATACGGTATTATATATACTGAGCAACAACTTTTTGCTCGGAATGCGCATAAAAAGTAACCTCATCATTCGTACACATATCCGGTTTTGCTTAAAGAAATCAAAACTTAATACAATCACCGGTCCGAAGAGCAAAAATATATTACTTAACAGATTATTTTCGTCGTTGAAATTGAGAGAAATATTTTTAAATAAAATAATTTGACTAAACGTTGTTTTTATACATCTTATGTATGTATATGAATTTTGTTTTTTATTTATATTTACTGTGAAAAGACGCAAGGAGCCGGTCATTCTGCCGGCGTGCTGCAGCCGGCTCCAAGTGTGCGGCGGACACTGCGGGAAGGTTCCATTCCTGCTGAGAACTTGCGTCGCCACGTAACCTTGGCCTTCGTAGTACGGCACCTCAGACACCGGCACTAAACGCACTTCCGCGGAACGAATTTGACGCACTGACAGTATATTTTCGTAGATCGCCTCGTCCTCTAGGTTTTGTCCTTCAGGACATAAGCGATAACCGAATTCCCGACTTATTTCATCTAGATTGGCGTATTCTGGACGTTTTCGTAATTCATCTAAATTCTGGTATTGAGGTTCATCTCGCACTAGGAGTCCTGGTGGGCGGGCGGAAGTTGGGTCCACGGATACTCCGTACTCAGCTAGGGCTGGGCTAGGGCGGCGCACCATCCTAGCGAGCCTGGGCGGGAAGGCGTCGCGTGTCGGAGGCGGCGACCACATGGCGAGCCGCACCGGACACATGTTAACCCCCAAAAGGGCGCGCGTCGACTGACGCGGTGCTCGGATGGCGCGCGGTGGAATGCGCCCGCGCAGCCGAAAGAATGCAATCTCGGGCGCATTTCGGAGGTCGATCTCTCCGAAGGGCCTCCGCGCCGCGCCCGCTCCCGCTCCGCCGGCCGCGGCCATCTGTCGTAATAAGTTCGACGAAACGCGAGCTCGACGGAGCCGGGGCCGTAACGGACCCCCGTGACCTCGTCCCGTGTCCGCACGCGAATCATTCACCACGAATTCCTACATCATTTTAATTTAAACCCCGATATTATAATTCGACCCTAGCTTTTTGTAAACCCACTTCGGTACAATTGTAGTAATGGCCGGCTCTGGACGGCTCGGAATGTAAAAAAGCTGACAATTTCTCATGTGGCGGCGTCGCAATGATGCGGTTAGGCGCAGTTAGCGTGCGATTTTCTCAGATTTTCCACGTAAACAATTTACATGGGTTAATGTTGGTATGCGCGGGATGCGAGCACATCTGGCGGGAGGGTGCGGGTGCAGGTAGACGCGCGCATTTTTGTTCCGGAATTCCTCTACACGTATTTGCAATCCCGTCCCGAGCCGACTCCCAACTCCATATTCGCTATAATCGGCTATCGAACGGTATTGATTTCATAAAAAGATAAATATATAAATATAAACTTTCCTTAGGCAAAGGGTAACATTGGCTATAACTTGTGCATTTCACGAGCTCGCTACCAACGTCGAAACATTAAGTTTGCATTTTTTCTATCTAAATAACCGCATAATTCTCGAGCCACATGCACCGGCATGTTTATTTTTTTACATACCTAAGTAGAATGCACGTTGCTTTCAAGTCTACGCCAATGATTATCCTACTTTATAGGACTTCTTAAATTGCTAACTTATACAACTGTGTAGTTCTTAGGTTACATACTTTGTAAGCAACGGCGTCACTTTTGAACGTCACGAGATAGTTTCAAAAAAATGTAAGTCGAGTTATAAAGGTAATTTAATTCATAACATTCAACTTTAACGAGTTTGTACAGACAGACAGGTAATTTGGCTCGCTGCCTACATTCCACCATGTGTGCGACTAATAGCATTCGGTATTTTTTTGCTATATAGCGCCAACGAGAAATTGAAGCAACTTGAAGTATTAGAATAATATAAAATTAGAAATGTTATACAAAACTTTAAAATGATTTATCTTATTCTAGTTTATTTTAAAAACAATGTAATAATCCAACGTGTTCGGTTTTTACAATTTTCTTATTGTTGGAATATGTATTGCCTTAGGGGTTTAAGACATCTGCCTCCCCTGGACCGGTTACATTTCGACTCACTATATCTTCCTACCCTCTCTAACAGCCGGTACTCCTCCAATTCGCCATCTCTCTCACACTTATAGCCCCACGGAACTAATTTTAGTTTTTTTTCTTTGCCTATCTACTGGAAACGGGCGTAGAAATTTTCACTTATTATATAGTTGTATTGTTTTCAAATATTTAAGTATATTTTTAATAAAAATTTAAATAGTAATTTATATTCAAAATTATTGAATCATGTCATTTTACTCAAAGATTGTAAATTAAAAACTTTTACATCAACATTACGCAAAATGATATATGTATAAAAAATACTTTACAGAACTTCTATTCTATACATGAGTTATATAAATTATTACTTGACTTATATAGATAAGTCATTCTGTATGCCGTAACTAGCCTTGTCGTAAATTACCACTAACATATAAAATAATAATGTAGCTCTGGAAAGAATGTGAGACGGTTATGAGTTCGATTCCCATTTTATATTAGAATTTCGATTCCCCGACACAAAAAAATTAGGAGGAAAAGTAAAACGGAATAATAAATCACTCTTTATTATTTTCTTTTCTTCCATCACCATTTCATTTTTACATACACATGAAACATATTGTAGTACACAATTATTATAATACTAGATATAAATAACCATAAATATTTAGAGTTGTATGGGTCATGTAAAGAATGCCAACAATTCGCTTTGAATAATCATTACACAGTTGTATGACGTCCGCAAGCGTTTTATTATAGAGGAATGTGTTAAATTGTATGTAAACATTTCTTTGTATTTAAAATTATTATTATAAAATTGGTATTTTAATTGAAGTTAGTTAGTGTTAATATAAAAACATTATTAATAATAATGATTTTTACATATTTAATAATTTACATAAAGATAGAGCGCGGCGTTAACTTCCGCCAATCAATATGCAATGTCTCGATTTTCAGACTGAAAGTGGAAAACGAAGTGTCTTGACACTAGATCCTCTCTAACTATCGTTATAATAAGAAAAAGGTATGAAATTCCTTATTTTATTACGATTTTTATACAAAAACAGTATTTAAACAAATTTAACTTTCAAATATCTACCCACAAAACACAATTTTCCATTAAAAAAAACGTAAAATTTCCACAAAGAAACACCACTTCATATCCAAAATCTAAGTTAAATCGTTTTTATTGCTTGGATGCGATTAACATTCCACCCGGCCTCACGCCCGCCGGCCCTTGGGCTGTTACACGCAGCTTCCCAATTGGTCAACCCGCCAGATGTGATATCGGGTGACTGTAGATTATATTTTGAAATTTACTTTGTTCTTTGTAGGAATTTTTACGTTATGTTGTTGTTTTTTTTAAACTAGAAAAGTTAAAGTTTAAGTTAATTTATTATTATTCCAAATAACTTATAATTTATAAGGCAGATAGAGAAAAAGTAGTAAATATCTTTCCTCTATTTTAACTAAGTTACAGTTAACTAAAAAACCAATTTCGAATTCATTTACCTAATCGTTAAAAAAACATAATTCTGTACACTATATATATTTGCTTAATGATAAATAATTGTTCATAGATTAATCTAGAAGCAACGGCCCACAGTCATGACAAATAAAAATACAAGAAAGTTATCATACTATGGAATACGTGACAAATCATGACAAATAAAAATATGCTGAATAGAAAGACACATAAACAGTTGAAAATAAAAACGTAAGTAAAAAAACTACATTCACATTTCTACTCTCTGGTACTTGAGACAAAACGCGGCGTTGAGTCCCGCCATTTAACGTGCCATACCTCAATTTCACATGGAAAATAAAGAACGGAATATCTTGACACTAATTACGTTCCTTCTAACTAATCTACTACACAAAAATAAGCTAGCAGCCGTAAAAAAAAGCAAAAAAAATGTTAATTACATTTATAGATAAATTTCTATAGAAGAAATCATCTTCAAGTAAACGCAATTATTACTATAGCATGTTCTTAGAAGACAATAGCTATACAAGCTATAGTCTGTGGAACCATGCTGGGATCGAACCCGGGTTCGACGGATGTGAATCCGACGTATCAACCGTCACACCACCGAGTGTTATCGGTATACAGTGAAATAATCGACCGGTTTCGACAAATTCAATCTTGTATATTTATTCGTTAGTACTAGGGTAAAACTTGGTAATACGCCCCACTTTTTTTTAATCTTCAATAAAACCCAAATAATCATAGATTTAATTATTTCTTTTATTCTTGGACGTTATTTGGTTCGTTAACAATAATTTTACAAAAGCTTAATGTAATTGGAACGATGGTTAAAGATCTATTTCAATTTTTTTGCAGACATGGAGTGGGGCGTTTTATCAGGTACATGTTACCTAATACGCCTCGTTTTGTATTATAAAATGCCCCATGCAATTTAAAATGTCCCCATATATGTCCATACCTAAATTTTATCCAAAACGTAAAAAAACACAATATATCAATAGTTTAATAACTTACAAACATAACACAAATGTAAGGCAAGACTTAAAAGTCCTTAAAAACTCTAAATAAAAAAAAAACATTTTCATTTGTAAGTAATTAATTAAAAGAAAAGTTGTAACAATAAAAAACACCAGTCTTCTAAATTAATGATTAACATAACAGTCTTTTCAATTAACTTTGACATAAACCAAATTAAAATCATCATAAAATAGTTGAATAGAATAAAATCAAATCTTGCTGCTTTTAACAGCTTCTCTCTCAGCTTTCTGCCCATAGTTGTTACACAAACGTGGTACCCTGAACGTGTCAAACATGAATCCAGTCTTCATAAGACTTTGTTATGTAGTAATTTTCTGTACATTCATCGCTTTTATTTATGTCCATATCCGAACAGTTTTAAGGTGCGTCTCAAAGATGGAACTTTGAAGTGCATTGAAGCTTCATTCTCTCCCATTTTTTTACTTCATACAGATCGCGTTGCCTCCAAGAAGCTCGAAGAGTCTTGCGTTTATATTTAAGAGACATACTCTGTAATTAAAATACAATATAAATTGGTATCTATGTAGTTTCGGTACGGGGGCATTTTAAAAAACATGCGGTGGGGCGTATTGCAAATTTTGCTTTTTAAAACGCCCTATCAAGAAAAAAGCCTCAATTTCAAAGTTATCACGTTTAACGAACATTTATAATAAAGTGTATTTATGTGTATTTTCAACAGTTAATATCAATTTAACTTAAATTTAATGAGTATTAAAATATAAAAAAATGTTTGCAACTTACCAGAAATTGTAACTTCACTGAAACACTAAATTTATTAATATTTTTTAAGGGAGCGTAATAGACCACACGTGCACATTAGCTATGTTGTTTATCAACTTATGGCTACTCTCCGTGCAATACGTGTATCATCTAGCTTTCTTAATGTGCCTGCTAGGGCTGTGGGGCGTTTTGTCAACTGGGGCGTTTTACCTAGTTTTACCCTATTAACTAAAACTTTTAATTTTGCGATTTTTACAGATTATTAAACGAAAATATTTTAATCGAATTAATCGAATATATTTTTGATAATCAAAAATACATTTACATATTACATAATTACAATACCTGTAGCCACAGACTACTATAGTGTTCAAAACATTAAATTTCTTAAAATACATTTTCAAATACCCAAAAATACACCCGACAAATACAGTTAAAAAATAGTTTTAATTTCAAAACATACGTATTGAATACAGTCTAGCGTTACACGTGATTATACGAGAAGCACCGAGCAATGGTAAAAAAGATAAAAAAAGATGTAAAAAAAAAAAAATTATGACAGAAGGCCGGGGCAGAGGCGCGGGCGCTCGAACTGACGTTTTCGTTTTTTACATTCATATTATTATTAAGCCGACCAGCGCTCCCGGTGTTACGAAGAAAGAATGCGACACAGAACACAAAATACACAGACACGACACCGTTTTAATCATTTTTTATTACCACTACTATATTTCATACCCCACACGACAGCTACAGTAAGTGGTTTCATAATTGAATGTGGAATAACAAAAAACGGTGTTAAGTTACGAGCTTACTTCATGAATATTCATAGATAGCTTCAACCGATACTATTGAAGTAGTAAAACTTTTATAAGACGCCAACTCTAAATTCTTTAGCTATAAAACTCGCATCAGAAAGGATTAGTTACGGTTCTCAAAATTATTATAATCTTATTAAAGTGTTTATGCTCCGCCAGCGTGTAATGAACCCCGCTCACTGGTTTTACTTAGAAATTAATTTCGAATCTCCTCTCGGTATCGGATTCCGTAAATATTTTGTAGCAATCAACCTATCACTTAAAAATGCTCATCAAATTGTGAACGGCCATTACGTATAATTGCATTTTAAACTTTATAAAATGACACTAATCAAATGTTTTATCACAATTAGAATTTAGTTTGAAAAGCTATTATTATGAGCATCGATTATAATTTATTATCTTATGGCGACTATTATGTACTGAAACAGGTAGTCTATAATTTTTAAAAAAAATATTAATTTCAACATATAACGTAATTATACGTTGAGATATCTCGACTCGAGTATAATATAAAACAATTTTTTGCTCCTTTAAGCGAATAATTATTCATCCAGCGTTTTGAAATTGAAATTACATATTTTATGAATATACAAATATCCCAGAAGTCGTCGTGGCGCAGTGGGACAGTGTCTGTCTGTAAACGCAACGATTATGGGTTCGATTCCCACTCGGAGGAAGAATTGTATTTATTATTTTTATTTCTCCTCTCTATTAGCTAGAGAGACAAAATTAACAGAATGGAGTGTCTTGACACTAGATTCTCTCTGACTAAAAGCTTAAAACTAAAAAACCTCTTTGATAGAGTCAACTATAGGAACGTCAGTAAAATCATAAACGTTTAAGAATAATACGTTAAAAACAGCTTATCTCATCGGCAATTTAATAAAAAACATAAAAATTCCGTACACTATCTTATAATTGTATATTAAATCGCTATTCGACGAGCATGTAGTGAACTGTCAGGCGTCTATAGATCGTATACTATAAAGGCAATCTTAATAAATCTTGTATATGTATATGAATATGTCTGTCTGTTCGTTTCTTATTTATTATTATATATAACATAATAATTAAATGTGGGTATTTTTAAATATTATGATTAATACACATACCTGTATATTTTTTATTTTAATTAACAAATTTCCTTATTCTATCGATTTCATTGAAATAATTAATTTAATTCCTGAGAATTAATATGGAAAATTTAAAAGTATTAATTTTAGTTAAGGAAATTTAGAATGTTACATAAAAAAACCTTACAAATCACCTAAAATAAGCTTTATTCATGTTATTTGTGCCTAACAAAAACGAACAACTACTAAATACTATAGTAGTACGATTTTCAGTCAACAATCAAACGGTTTGACGAATCCCAAACCCCTAAGGCGTCCGTAGTAAGCTCTATACCTGCATCCATCCACAAATATCTTAAGAATGCGATGAAAAAAAGGAAATACCCTCGTGAGAAGTGAAAAAAAAAAACTATTCTTAGACCGGGGAATCTCGGTACTAGGAATTCGCGTGCCAGGCCCCTTTTGTTTGAAATATCATAATAGTCTATTGTGTTGAATAAAATAAAGCCAACGGATATTTGAACGAGTTTCCTTTTAAAATATGTTGGTATCAATTTTATTTTATTAATATATCGAGTTAAATAAATGTAATTTGAAATAAACATTTTTTTAATAATCTTGTAACAGAAATATAAGAATATAGCGTATAACTACGTATTAGTTAAAAATATGTCAAAGCATTTGCATAATAAAAAGAACAATTTTAAGTTTTTACCGCATAATTGGGTAGCCAGAGTGTCAAGACACTCTGTTATATCCAATTAATTATATGGACCTCCTCAATAGACAATATGATTTAAATCATATATTAATTTATAGAATTAATACGAATATAATACAAACTATTTAAAATTTAAAACAGAAACCCCATAAGTAGCATATTATGACATATAACATCTAATATAATCTAAACTTAAAGTACTTCAGCCTCCATTTTAGTCTATTATAGAGACATTTAGTGCGGGATTAAACGCTGCAACCGAAAATAGCTCAAATACACCTCTTACTGTGTATCGAACCTTTAACCAATACGTGTATAGTTATTAGTATCTCACTGAACAACAATGGTTTAAAATCTTAATATTAATGTAAAATATTGAAATATATTTCTACCATTAGTTACAGTCTGTCAGTAGCATTCTAACAAGGAGAGAACTGATCGTACCCCGAGGGGTTTGTTATGAATATTTATAGCGGCCGCAAATGTTATAAGTCGATACATATTACGCGATATTATTTACAACTAGCTGTGCCTGTGACTTTGACAGCGTAGCATTTAACAAAAATTTTATATATCTAAATTAAAAGTAGCTTAAATTATTCTTTATTATATTAGCTATTTGCTAGTGAAAGTCTCGTCAAAATCAGTCTAGCCGTTCCAGATATTAGCCGGACTAATAACCCGGAATAGACAGACAGATAGGCAAACATACTGGTAAAAAAATGTGATTTTCGTATATGTACCATATGTACAAAACTACGTAACTGTTTCGGTATATTGAAACCCTCGGGAGTGGATTTTTGAAAAATAAATTAGCCTATGTTTAATCGTGGATTATCAACTAGGTATATATATTCCAAAAATCATTACAATCGGTCGAGCTGTTTAGATTTTGCATATAAACTTTCGTCCCCTATTTCAATCCTTTAGAAGTTGATTTTAAGAAAAAATAAGTAGCCTATGTGTGACCCAGGATTATTTACTACTTTCATTCTAAATTTCATCCAAATCGGATAGGTAGATTAGCCGTGAAAGCGCGATAGACAAACTGACAGACTTTCGCATTTATAATATAAGTATGGATATAGCATTTAATAAAAAAAACAGTTATTTTAATATAACAAACATACAATACAATTTTACTTATTTGTATAGATTGGCGTGGTATGGCAGGTCCTTTGTTCGAACAATCGTTAACCTATTTCTATGTTGTAAGGAAAATTGTTTAATTATCTCACGTATTGTTATTGTAATACACTTCAAAGTTATTGCAATATTTTAAATTTAAATTGTTTGCATATTTTATGAAAGATTAAGATTATATATTAATATTACGCTTTATCCCGTATCACTCGGTACGCAGAGAGTCTAGTGTCACGTCACTCCGTGTCCGGTATGCGCGACGTTGCCTGTTGATTGGTGGAACTTCAATAATGTCTATCTTAACAGACCAGGGAAATATGTATATTTAAATATATTCTATCCCCTGATTAGAAATCAAACCCACATCCATTGCGTCCACAGCCTGAGCCACCACACTTACCACTGGACCACGATGGCATTAAAAAATGTATTAAGTTAAAAATATTCCAGTATCAAATTCACTCTTCATTTTACCACATTGAATAATAACAATGCCTTCGTTAACCAATATTTATGATAAGTTGTCATAAAAAATATCTGTACTACTAAATATAGGCTAAATACAGTTTACACCGAAATCCATTGGATACCGTTAGTCACGTTTATTACTACAAGAATATGACTCACAGGGCTTTAATTGATAAAATAGCCATATTTATCGCGTAACATTAAAAAAATTATATACTGCAAATTGAAATTATCGAGATTATATTCATAGAGGCCAATGTGACGCAAGGCTACGACTGCAAACGCGATTAGTTGTGGGTTCGATTCCCATTCGATGGAATGGAAATGAAATATATTTTGAATATGTTCAACAACTAACGCGTTTTGATATTAAGTTCTCTATTAGGGGAAAAAATAAAAAACCAGAATACATAAGCATTATCCACCCATAAGTTTAAATACAAAACATAAACGATATTTCAACACTTGAAATACATAAAAAATTCAAAGTATTCAACTAAGACGCAAGTCAGACGCATCACCAACGTGTCTAATCGTAAAATATATACTGTCTCAAAGTTATTCCCATTAGGGGCATGACTAAATTAATTATAATGTAACATTTATAACAATTAGCTACACATTTAAGTTGGAGGCGCCCACGCAACGCAAGATAAATAGCGGGTGTGTCTATCAAGGAATGCATATCATATCTATAGCGATGAATTCCGTTGGCACAGTTGTTGGGAAAATGGTTTGGTTAGGTGGTTATAGGTTCGAAATGCAAATAGCAATATATTGGTATTGGTATATTTTGTACAATAGTGTACGTCAAATAGATGGTAGTATGTGTGATATGATTTGCTTAGTTTTATTTATTTCTATTTTATTCTAAAAAAATATTGAATTTTGATCTTCATTTGAACTTCATTATACGAAATACATAAACGCTAAATTTCATATATCTGCCCACATATTGTAAGAGTTTCTTTTACAGTCAAAAAAATGAGACTTTGGATTGCAATATTTAAACAAATTTACCAAATGTAACGACATATATAAAAAATCTTATACTATCCAGAAATTCTTCCAAAAAAAAACATCGACAAAGTTACATAAAATATAAAAATTTCACCCATTCCATTAATAATTTGACATCGACAAAACTAACAACATACAGAGGGCAAAACGTAACAAACGTACAAGTACATATTTAGTATTGTTATTATGGAATCACATATACGTTCGCTTCAAGGTCCGACGCGGAGGTCGTTCGACGTCGCCTGCGCACGCGTCGCACTGTAAAAACAATCTCGGGTTACGGGCTGGTAGGGTGGCTATGTGACTGGGAGTAGCAGGACTCAAAATTTAAATTATATTATTGTGATTATTATATTTACGATGATATTTGTTTATTCAATGTTGAATTTTTGCCTGCAGTTTAAATTTGTCTGTTGGTAATATTAAAATAACCGCTTCTTACACTGTTCGTCTCTCTCTTTGTTCCGGATTTTCTGGGAAACGATTGAACCAATTTCACAGCCAGATAACTGATGTGATAAGGAGTAACTTAGGCTACTTCTAATTAATTAGAAATATTTTTTTGTTTAATTCTATGCGGACTAAGTGGCAGGCACAGTATTTAAAGAAAATATAAAGGGGTATAATCGTTAACAGTCAAATTTCTTGTTAACTTTGAGATAATTAAAATTATAAACTGTACATTAATTTCAAATTATTTTAAACAAACAGTACAAGACATAAAACATTTTAGCCCAACATTGACAAAGGGGCGACCGGATGTGCCTCGCCCTGCCCATTATTCGTCCATTTCAAGTACAAAATTAATAACTTTATAAAGGAATATAATCGATTATAGATTAGCACAAGTTTAATGAGTTGTGGAAGTAGGTAATAAATAATATGTTATACCAACGACTATGTAAGAAACTTTTTATTAAGTTGACCGGACGTTGCACGAGATCATCACCGTGTGAATAAGTTTGTTAATGGCTGCTAGTGTTAATATCGGTGTGACATTTTACTATACGTGGCTGGGTAATTTATTTCTTGTACATACTAAACATAAATTATAATATGAATTTTGAAAAATTCACAGATTAAAACGATTTTAATGAGAATTAATGGTGACAGGTGTCATTTTTACCATATTATTAAGTCATTATGTAAATTATTAAGTACTTTTAAGGCAGTTACAACTAAATGTACATAAAAAATAAGTTTAAATTATATATTATATAAAAATATAACAATAATTTGGTGACCCTATAGGTTTTATGAGTAACGCAAGCTGGAACAATGCGCATATATACGTCGAGGCCGCGTAGGTCGAGGACGCGCACCCCGTCCTTCTGCCTCCCCTCGTTCCCCACCACAGCCTTCCCCAAAGAAAATCATTAAGTATGATCCAAAAGCCACGATAATATAACCTGGGCAGTTTAATGCACTTACGATGAAATACGCAAATTTAGTATTTTAGGTGGACTTGAACAAATGTGATATAAATTTATAAAAAAATAAATGAAAATTGTAAAAAATATATAATTTTCTAAGATAGTTTCGTTAAGTATTTTATAATTGCACATATGTTTTGATTTCAAAAAGCTGTTTCTTGCTTTTTCCCATATAGCAGGGTAGCCCAAAATCGGAACATTGTGGGTTAAGTGGGTAAACTGAACACCAATATGTATATTTATATTTTCGATATAATTTTAAAGATTGTCTTTTTGTTAGTATGACAGACACATTTATCTTCGAGATAAAGTTTAGCACCTTTAGTGTTATTTACTACATAAAATTTATTTACTGAGCGTGCAATGTATTTACATTATATACTATTGGAGGTTGAGGTCACGGCCTCCTGCTGATCTCATAGATAGATGCTATTTTACAAAGAAATTTAAAATCTTACAAATAAAAAAAAAATTGTTTGACGTTTTACCCTGATGATTATTTAATAATCATTTCACGATCATCTTTAATCCTTTTCTGATTCCACTTTTTGTTTCAACAAGACAAAAAAACTGACACAAAAATCATCTAAACACATAAACACACACACAACACAGTAACAAATGTACAAATCTTTGACCCCATCATTCAGACCCCATCATTGAACTAAAACAAGTAATCCCCATGCTATCCATTTAGGCAATCACTCAAAAATGTCACGTATATATTACCATGGGAATTCAACGCCATAGAATTATAGTATTTGCGGCGACATGTTACAGATCATTTTATTGTACCATAGAGAGCTATATTGTTACCTTTCTGAAAGAATAAGATTACGAGCGGTGGAATGCGACTTTCTCGATCATAAATTGTTGACAAGTGACACGACCTTTGTTTGGTGACAGTTTGTTATTTTTTTTCTTTAGTTTAATCTAAGCGACTTATTTTAAACGTGTATGTAAATTAGTTGAAACTGCATGCCATATGTTTAATACTATATACAAATGTTAAATGTATTTAAATGGAATTTGTGGTTGATATATGCTTAAAGTTATTTAACGAAATCTCGTTATATAATACTTTAGCTTCACGCTGTTTTCCCCTCAGCACGATAAGCAGAGAGAACCTAGTGTCAATATATTGTGATTTCCATTTTCCACTCGAATTCAAACATAGCCCTCTTTATCTTCTAACCATACTATATCTTTATTTTAAAAAAAACCGACTGTGAATGACTGACAGTTAAAATTGAGCATGTCAGTAAGTGTAAGAGCATATAGGTAGGATACATTTCTATAAAGAAACTCACAAATAAACAAGTATTTTATTTATATATAAATATAAAAAATACATTAAAAAATCTTAATAATTTATCTTAAACAGCAAAACTTCAAGTCAATATTAATTATACAGTACGTATGTCTATCAATGCGCCGTCTAATCTCTGCGTATTACAGGAGTCGTCCCATTGTCCTTGTGACTAGAGTTCAAAGTCGTAGCTTTTATGTACAAGGGCATAAGGTTGAATTTCAAACGTTTACTATCTTACACGTTCCACCTGGGATAAGTTAACAAATAAACTGGCTCCTGTCCGGGTGACATTCCTTACTTATTTATAACTATGGGCGGGACCGATGTAGAGTTTAAAATTTTAGTACTGACTGTATGTATTAAAATTGATTAAATTTTTTATATTTTTTTATTTAGTATATCACTTTTTACTGTATAGCACATGATAGGCAGAAAGAATCTAGTGTTAAGACACTTCATTCTTCAATTTCCGCCCAAATTTCTAGACATAGCGAGTGTAGTAGCGAAATACAATTTTACTTATTTACAATTTCATGAAAATCCAATTAAATTAAAAAATAAAACTTAAAACTTAACTAGTTGTTAAATTTATATAAATATTCTTTTTCTGGCCGTTATCGTGGGGCATTTGCGAAAGACTAAACAAATTTTGGGTGGACTAAAGAAATCTTACTTATTAATATTTTTATACCTATAATATACGTAACTGTTTTAATAGACTATATACAGACATAACAAAGAATTTAAATAACCATTCGAAACTTATGCTTAACAAGTAAAAATAAATAAATACATACTCTTAATTATAGCATTAGCATAGCATTTTTTCAAATAACTAAAAAAAAATTAAGTAAAAAACAAAATTAACTACAATTCTAGAATTACTAGCCTTAATAATACTAATAGGTAGTATTCTAGTCTACAGGTTTTACATATGTACGTATAATATTGCACTACACTCGTTATGGGCCTGACGTTTATCATTATGTCAATGCTCCACTTGTGTCAGCATCTGGTTTACATTCAGCAATTATATCATATATTTATTATTTTTTTTATAGTTTACAGTCACTTGACTCTCTGCTTTCTGGCTACGAGACACAGTGACTTAAGTGGCGGAACTCTCCACAGTACTTTCCCTTACGAAAAATGAAAATAATTCATATGTCTTTCCTCGGAGTGGAAATCAAACTTACAACCAATTGCAATAACAGTTAGAGACTGTCCTACTGCACCATGAAGGCTTATTTATTAGTTTAATTAAAATTATAACATTATACGATGTTTTATATATTCAAATGATAACTAATACTGATAAAAAATTGCAGTGGAGAAAAAATATTCCTTAACATTCCACAGATTCACAGTGTAGTTGAATTGAAAGGACTTTTGGCTAAAATATAGAAACCAAGGTTTAAAGGTCCCTTTGAGATGAGTTAAATTAATAATTACTTCCATCATACTTGCTTCTGTTCCACGTTTATATGTTTTAAGATACTTATTATTGCCTCTAAATTCATATTTAAAATTTAAATTAAGCAGAATTTATGACTACTTTTAAATTATCACCAGTCAATGAACATCAAAATGTCGATTTCCCTTGAAACTATTAAAACGATATTAAAATAAAGAAATACATAATAAAACTTTTCTAAATTGACGTTAATATCTACACTTAGTTAAATAGTAACGAAGAATCGTCGTAAAACGTCTATTTATAAATATAAATAGATTTGAAACATGCAATGGGAGAATTTAAAGTGGCTCATATAAAAGCTGTTAAACCAAAATTCAAGTTCATACACTTTCCATATAATTGACATAAAAAGTTATAGAGGCCGAAATGAGGTGATGTGACAATTATGACATAAAGGTGGTATACAGATTATGACATAAGAGAGCAGTTAGAGAGTGGCTAGTGGCGAGACACTCCTTTCTCTACTATCCAATGGAATCCGAGACACTGTGTGTTGAGTGACGTAACTCAACGCCACACTTTGTTAAGACAAAACAAGTTGTACCTAAGGGTACAGAGCGAAAAATTGAAAATAATTTAAATATAACCGTTTCCCAAAAAGGGCATCGTATCCACAACCATCCTATATACAATCAGATGCTATCACACTGCGCCACGATGCAACGGATACTTGTATAATAATTTGTATAAATTAAAGTAATATATCTGTCTACTACTTCAATTCAATTGCCTCAAAAAGGGGTTATTGAATTGGCTTGTACGTAATATTTTTATGATCAGAGATAATACTGCGAAAAGTCGCTTTTTGCAAACAAAAAACTTTCGAGTTAAACACGTTTTAAAAAACGAAAAAAATCGATACAGTATTTTTAAATTAAATAAAAAACACGAATTTTGCATTACACCGGTCGTTCAAGAAGTAAACGTAAGGCAGTAGAAAACATTAAGAACCGTTAAAACTGACAAACCAAGATCGTTTTCTAGAGTTATATTTTAAACGTCGCCATCGTGGCGCAGTGGGGCAGCGTCTGACTGTAATTGCAATTGTTTGTGAGTTCGATTCCCACTTGAGAGAATCTTGTCTGCTCTTTTTCTTGGGTACCCCATGAAAAAGAGCGGCGTTGAGTTCCGCCTAGATTTTGAGTGGAAAGTACAGTACGTATTGTCTTGACTAGGTTCTCGTTCTGACTATTCTGTTATGCAAAGGAAAAGCGTGTAGCTGAAAAATTACTCAATTTCACAACACTTTGCTGAAAAGGCAAGAAAAACCACTAGATAGATTTTATCTATACCTTGAAAGAAGTTTAAAGGGTAATAAGCTCATATAAGATTCAAATCTGGTACCATCGTGTTATTCTGTTTATTTACTCACCGAGTGGCTTACAGACACGGAAAACTCGACACTACTGGACTAAGAAGCTGAAATTAGGCATATACGTCTTGAGGACTGTTATAGACTTATAGTATATCCTAATATTCCCATAAAAAAGGAAATCACAGATTTTTTTGATAAATAAATAGAAATATAGACACAATTCCACACAAACGAAGTCACAGGCAACAATTGGTCTACAAAAGAAATATTTAAATACGTAAGAAGAAAAAACGCAAAGTAATTACAATAAAATGGTCAAAGAGACGGAATGTTTATTATTGGGGATTCCACAGTTTACGATCGGTACCGTCAACAGCGCCATCTGAAATTATAGCTGTCCACAGTACGGCTTCAGTTTTATGGTTTACAATTAATTATCTGTCTCTCCGGTCGTAGTAATTGAATACGAATCGCTTATTATATTTATTGTTCGTTTATATTATATTACTGCTATGCGTCTACTTGTGTAATTGTGCTAAGTTACATTCATTTACATTAATTTAATAACAAAATGATCGATTCGATCGTAACTTGTTTTATTGTATATCTTATGATAATTACAATAATTTTACAACATTTTCGTGATTTTCGTGATTATCGTCCATATTTGTGTTTGTATTACTTTATTAGTCTTAAATAATAATATTAACTTAAGAATTATCTAATTTCTAACAAAATTAGTAGGAAAATTAAGTATTAAACGTCTATTCTGACGGTACGCATGAACGTCAAGCAAAAAGCCGTAAAATCCATGTAATGCGGTGTGCACATGTTCTCAAAAAGCATCTGAGGCACGCAGGAAGCTGCGCCCGTTGATACGAGACGGCATATGAATAAAACTTTAATTATACCAACCGCCAATCTAATTTCTTGTATATCTTAATTTTAAAACTAAAATGTTGATTTAAAATAAAATATTGAAAAGGTATTAGTTTCTGTAGGTTAATTAAAGATGGTGGAGGAAAGCAAATATTATATTTCAATACAAAAGAAAATGAAAATCGCCTCTTGATAGAAACTGAACACAGGTTTTATAGCTAGATTTTCGTTGCCTACTCGTAATATGGTTAACATGAGAATATAATGAATAAATTAGTTAAAAACATACTAAAATGATATTTTAAATGGATAAGAGTAAGTGAAACCAAGGAGTTGTTAACCAAAGCGGAGAAACAAAAATAATTGAAACATAAATCTTTCCCCAAATAGTAATCGAACCCAGAACCGACCACATTTACGTCACATTACCACAGCACCTCAACAGCCTCAAACAAAAAAAACATCACTGCCATACATCAACAATAATTAAATTCATTTATCACACGCATACGCATATTTCAAAAAGTTCAATTACAAGATAAAAATTGTTAATAACAATAATAATAGTTGAAGCACGTACGATTATACCTGTCTATATCACCCGATACTGGGCGCTCTTTCTCACGCGTCACCAAGACACACAATTGCTTACAAATTTCATCCACATATCCACATATCCACAATCAGTCATACGTTTTTTTTGTAGCTTCACGCTGTATCCCGCACACTGCAGGATAGGCAGAGGGAACCTAGTGTTAAAACACTCCGACCCCACTTTCCGCCGAATTCGAGTTGCGTATTAAGTGGCGGAACTTAACGCCGCGCTTTACCTCTGATACTAGGACGAAGAAATGTAAATATTAAATATTTTCACTCCTCGAGTGGGAATCGAACCCACAACCAGTCACACGTTCGTGCCACTGCGCCACGACTGGCCCCAAATCAGTCATACGCGGTGTATAATTTATCAACAGTGCCACTGTCTGTCTGTACGTTGTAATTATTTAAATGCCCCCAACCCGTTCCAATACGAGAATAACAGAGATAAAATTGCTTGTAACGATTTATATTTGTATGCTTTCCACCTGCCGTTTGTACTATTTAAGTTTTGTAAAATTATGTGTTTACTTTTTTTAAGGAAAACCAGTTGCAGGCTTATAATAAACAGGTCATCGTGATACAGTGGGGTTATGTATGTAATTCCGATGGTTGTCGGTTCTATTCCCATTCTGAGTAATGATTTTATTTAAATTATTCTTATTTCTCTCCTCAGAAAACAAAGCGGACCGTTCAGTTCCGCCAATGAAAAAATTATATTTCGAATTCAGGTTAAAAAGCAGAGAGAATGGACACTACGTTATCTCTGCCTACTCTTTTATGTGGAATAAAGAATTAACCAAAGGCTTTTTAAAAAAAAATATGACCTACACATAATTTTTATATTAAGCAGTATCAAGCTAGTTACTATGGCAACATTTATCGATTTTAGTCGACCCCTAACGTAAAAGTTATTAAATAGTTATCGCTATGTATTAAACAGGGGTCGATAGCAAACTCTATTATAGTTATTAAGTGATACCTGCGATTTATTAACTATTTAAGTAATATCAAAAGCGTTGTTTAGGATCTTAGTTAATAAATCAGTAAGCTTATTAGAATATGAAAGAAGTGTCTTGACACTAGGTTCTCTTTGTCTACCCTGATGCGGTAAAAAATATGATTAAAATGAGTTTTCAATGAGTATTGAAAAGAGAGGTATACCTTACTAGACAGGGCCAGTCGTAGCACAGTTGCATAAAGTGTAATGATATGGTATACCTTAACCTCCACATAAACTAAGTTGCAAGTATTATCTAGTAATAAAATAAAAACAGAAATTTACAAGAAACACTTACGACAGGTAGGAAGTACTACTAAACCCATATTAATAAAGAACTTATTACAAAATTTAAACTAAAAGCCTATACCAACATCGCATAATATTAAACGTAAAGTGAATTTACTATGTGGGTTTTGCAAATTTACAACTACAAATATCTACATGTCGCTATGTTAATACTAGTTTAGTAGTACTGAAGGTATACTAGTAGGTATAACTTAGCTTAACTTAGCTGAATTCATTGCGCAGTAAAATAAATATAAGAAAAACATTTATTTGACTGCTTTGAAAATTTGAACGCAGCGGGATTCGAACCCGTTCCTTTTAAATACCGTCCAGGCGCCCTTACCACTGAGCCATGCGCTCTACTACCAGCTGTGTCGAAGTTCTTATACGCTTTATTCAGGATTTTTACAAATTTATGCTATCAATTTTTTATACTTTTTCTAAAATGTATTTTTCAATTTTCCTAAGTGTGGAATAACGCTAAAAATGTTTTAAAAAATTGTAATAATAATTAATATCATGTTTCTAATCTTTAAATACAAGAGAAAATACCGACTTTTGACCAACACAATATAAGTTTAACAGATTTCAAATCCATAACAGTATTTACAAATACAAATTCCATTTCGTTGACTATTTATTTAATAAAAAAAAACTCAGGTGTTTCCGGCTTCCGCCATTCTTCTTTTCATTCATAAAAAAGATAACAAAAACATGTCACACAAAACTTTTGTCTAAAAAGATATGTCACTTACAATTTTTTTTTCTCTGGTATTATAATAATACATAATGTATGAGTATGCTTATAGAAAACGAAACCCTATAAAAGTTAACATGGGCATGATTATTTAAATATGTTTAACTTTAAATATAAATTTAATAGAATCTAAGCGTTAGTGGCATGTAAGCGTTAGTGGTTGCACAATCAATAAAATATAGGAAATATTTTTTTTTAGCTTCACGCTGTATCCCGCACACAGCAGGGTAGGCAGAGGGAACCTAGTGTCAAGACACTCCGTTCCCCCCCACTTTCCGCCGAATTCGGAGGCTTGCGTGTTAAGTGCCGGAACTTAACACCGCGCTTTACCTCGACACCAGAGCGAAGAAAATGGAAATATAATTTCCACTCCTCGATTGGGAATCGAACCCACAACCAGTCGTTTACAGTCACACGCTCGTGCCACTGGGCCACGACTGGCCATAAAATGGAAATAAAAATTTATATAGAAAAGTTAAGTTATCTGGTTGCCGTTAAATGTCGATCAGACACCATACTTTGACATAAATCATGGGAAATACTTTAGTTTCGACAGCACTTTAAATATGGTGGAACATTAGTTTTTATCAATATTAAAATTTAGAACGCAGCGGGACTCGAACCCGCTCTTGGAGACCGTCCAAATGCTTTGACCGCTAAGCGATGTTCTGTTATTAAAAAAAATACTTTAAAAATAATAAAAACGTATATTGTATAGAAAAGTGAGATTCTAACATAACAACATATGTACGTAGGTAGTTACTCCAAAGTTATTTGAATCGCGTACTAACCTCCTTACAAAAAGATTAGCAAAACTAACTATGAACCTACTACGCATAATCATCAAACAATTTAACCACTGCGCAACAACCGTCATATAAATTCTAAACAACAAGCTCAAGACACGTTCAATTTGTAACTCTATAATCCTTTTATAGAAGCCATTCAATACCATCAGTAAACAACATGAAGTTCTTATTAAACACATAAACATGCACGATAATATTTTTTTCCTTTTTTTCTTTTCAACTTCACATTTTTTTCCCACATCGCGGGATATTTAGAAGGAACCTAGTGTCCTGACTCTCTGTCCTTCATTTTCCGCCCGAAATCGGGAAATCGGGACATTGCGTATTGAATATATGAATTAAAATGAAAGCCTTTGCCTTAGCGAAGAAAATGAACATTTAAATATAATCATTGGTGGCAGTGGCCAGTCGTGGCCCAGTGGCACAAGAGTGTGACTGTAAACGACTGGTTGTGGGTTCGATTCCCACTCGAGGAGTGGAAATTAAATTTTTATTTTCTTCGCTCTGGTGTCGAGGTAAAGCGCGGCGTTAAGTTCCGCCACTTAACACGCAAGCCTCTGAATTCGGCGGAAAGTGGGGAACGGAGTGTCTTAACACTAGGTTCCCTCTGCCTACCCTGCTGTGTGCGGGATATAGCGTGAAGCTATTTAATTTAATTTAATTTAAATATAATCATTCCTGGAAATCGAACCAAAAATCGCTTTACAGTCACACTTTGCACCCCTGCGCCACAAAGACCTCGATAATCATATTCAACAGCTTAAAACATGCATTCCATATTATAAATTGTGTATTTCAAACCGCTACCGGGCGGCTCCGACACGGTATTGCCCGATCTTAAGATTCCAATAACTGCGATAACGAAGCACGAGCATTTCTCGCTACGGCCGGCGGCAATAAAGTTTATTTTAAACAAAACATACGATTTGTTAACTGATTATTACCTACAATATTTCTGTACAACTTTCTGATTGGCTTTGTTTGTTTGTGTTTTGTTTTCGAAGTGTTACGTTCTTTTGTTTTTTAGAATTTAGTGGCACAGCGGGACTTAACACTTATGTATTATAGTTTAAATTAAGCTTTAATTAGAATATGATTTAAAAAAAAAATCAACTCTGCTTCTATATACGGAATATCTTGATTTTAAGTCTCGATTTCAATTTGCGTAGAAGAGAAGTGGAAAGCAGAGTGCCTTACAATTAGCTTCATTCTGACTATTCGGCAAAAACCATGCACATAAGAAAAAAAATATCATTAAGACTTTGAACACAATTGTCATTTTTATTTTGTCATATTCAATTCAGCAACCTCATTTTCTTTCAGCAAGTTCTGATTCATATAACACAAATATAAACGACATTTTAATATTAAAAATTATACACAAGCATTGCTCCCATACCTTACCTCCCTAACTACATCATTACAGAATACCAAGAAAGCTCCTAGGATCGACGTATACGAGTATACGGACGTAAATACAAGTGAAATAAAACAAGTATAATTTAAATTCTTCATGCATGAGTCACATTGGGTATTGAAATGGAGGAATTAAGAGTTCTTCACTCCAAAGTGCATCAGGCAATACTTTTATGCATTCCGATGTATGAGCCATGTCACACGTGGCCTAAATTGTGGGCTGATTGTGTTGGGACATTAATTTTTTAAATGCATTTAAAATTTTGAGTATTTTAATTTATTGCTTAATATATAGACCTCTGCCTATCTTGCTATTGAAGAAAAAGCTAAAAATTATATGTTAAGCAATAAATTAAAAATCTCTAGAATCTCTCTAGATTCTAGTGCTTAGACACTCCGTTCTAAACTTTCCGTTCGAATATGAATTAAGTGTACCTATATCAAACACATATTAATATATATAATATTTATTCTATTAATTTAACGCATTATGATAAAAAATATCAGCTTTCAGCAGTATTTCTCCACATACTTAAACATTACATACTTACTTATACCTTCTCAGCCAGATATTAAGAATATACATTACAAAATGTTAAAAAATAACCAACATTCAGAAAACAGAGTGTCACACTTCTCTACCCACCGTAACAAACTAAACTAAGGCAGTTTAAATAATAAAAAAAAATCTATATTCCAATGTAAGCCTACCCTAAAGTAGTACGATACGATGTTCAAATATGAAGGGCAATGTATGCCGAATGCCGACGTGTTTATTATTATAAGCGCATTCAACCTGATAAATCTGTACTGGTATGGTCAAAGAATGTTTGTGCTGTGATCGCTTTGAAATCTAATGTAAGTTCATAATAGAATAGAACGGTGTAGGTAATAGGTATGCGCTGTATAAATATTATAATTGTAAATGCATTTTTGTTTCTGTATGAATAAATTGAGTCTTTTTTAGAGAGATTACTTAGTGTGAAGACACTCCGTTCTCCACTTTCAGGCATAAATCCAGATATTGGACATTGAGTGGTCAAACTCAACGCTTTCTGTCTTAACAGTGCCGAGAAATGGTAGAAATATTTTATGTTATAGTTTCAAGTGGTGATAAAACACATGGTCCACAGTTGACCACGATGGCCAAACAATTTTTAATTAACAATTTTTAAAACGCTCAAAGACAATTAACTTTCACATAAAATGAACTCTGCTATAAAAAAATAACTTGACACTGAAAAGAGTAAAAAGCTCTTAATAAAACCATATTTTATTTTATATAAATGCTCATTAAAGCGATGTAAAAATTATACAATTCAGACTACCCGATAATCTACCTACATGTACAACGTACAATCATTAGGGGCCAAATTTAAATCAATTCAAAGGCGGGGAAATCAAACGACGCGACGTCATTAATAAAAAACGATAATATTATTAAAAAAATGAGATCGTATATTTCATAAAGATTATAATCAGATATTTAAATTTGCTTTTATATAATGCATATGGGGCTAGTCGTGGCGCAGTGGCACAAGCGTGTGACTGTAAACGACTGGTTGTGGGTTCGATTCCCACTCGAGGGGTGGAAGTATTTAATATTTCCATTTTCTTCGCTCTGGTGTCGAGGCAAAGCGCGGCGTTAAGTTCCGCCACTTAACACGCAATGCCTCCGAATTCGGCGGAAAGTGGGGAACGGAGTGTCTTAACACTAGGTTCCTTCTACCTACCCTGCTGTGTGCGGAATACAGAGTGAAGCTAAAAAAAAACTTAAAAAATGCATATAATGAAAAAGATGTATGTATGTATATAGTCGATTCCGATGACAAATGTGCAAGCGTAGATGATTTGTGTCGATTATATTATGTTAATGGACTAGACTGGCTCGCTTGTGATACATAACCAGGTTATGTATAATAATTATAATGTGTTTTTTATAAGAGCTATTCACTAGATACGATGGATAAGGAAAATATTTTAACTTATAAAACTACTTAATTTTAACTTAAATAATACTTTAACTTATATTGTCGTTGTTACTACTTGCTTTTGTTTATACGCAAAATAATTTGTAAAAAGTATACAAAAATTTCACCGCAGCACAAAATGAACTTGTAAAACCCTAATATTAAAATTATGTTTATTATAAAATAATTATCTGGTAATTTCTGGTAATTAATGCAATTATATATAATGGTAAATAATAAATAAATAATGGTAAATAATGGTAATTTATGGTAACAAGTAATTCTTTATGACTACCAAAATATATTGGACAAAGTGCAAAACTAAATAATAATAATATTTCAAAACTATGTTATACTTTTAAACAAGCAATTTTTATAATTTGAATCTTGAAATCGGTTCCAACAATTTTTGTGAAGTTTCGTAAGCGAAAATTTTCGGGGGCGATATATTCATCCGTGTTTTCAGTCAATGGAAAACTACTACAATATTGTTAGAATACGATTGTAAATTTCATCATTATCTATAAGATTATAATAAGTAAATATTTTTATTATAATTACTTTTATTATACTTGTGGCCAGTCGTGGCCCAGTGGCACAAGAGTGTGACTGTAAAACGACTGGTTGTGGGTTCGATTCCCACTCGAGGAGTGGAAATTATATTTCCATTTTCTTCGCTCTGGTGTCGAGGTAAAGCGCGGCGTTAAGTTCCGCCACTTAACACGCAAGCCTCCGAATTCGGCGGAAAGTGGGGAACGGAGTGTCTTAACACTAGGTTCCCTCTGCCTACCCTGCTGTGTGCGGGATATAGCGTGAAGCTATTAAAAATATAAAAAAATAATAATAATATTATACTTATAATTTCACAGAAAAACACCGAGAAAAGCTCTACCACACTAACATTACACAATATAAATGTCACAACACACAATAAAAAATAAAGAGCCCAGCCCAGCACCATTTAAGAGCAGTACACTCTTCCTAAGGCTTTCCAAAAACATTATAATAGATTTCATAAACTTAAAATAACGATCGGAGGCAACCATCCCATGGTTTTACGATGGTAAGCGTTTACTGTAATTTATGATCGAGTTAGATTATCCGGTAGAGAAATGCATTAAACTGAGAACGTATGTTTATCTTATGTGTAATAACTATCATAGAGACACGTTGGCTTCATTTGGACGGCGTTAATGTGAACTTAAGACCATCTTGTATATTGTATATAAGTTTGTTGCGACATCTGACGTAATGGAGGCTGTTTATATTAATTTATTATATGCTTATAGTATATTAAATAATGGAATATTGTTTAATATTTTCTTAATAAGCAAAGAAGTATAAAGTCACTGTAAACCATTAATTTGTTGTAATGTTAATTTACAAATATCATAAATACACGTGGTTGTCCTTTGGTGACATTTAAATGGTAGGAGAAAACCTGGCACTCTCCTACCAGTAAGCGACTTGACGGAAAAGGAATGAAAGAGAAAAGCTTCGGTTAGTCTGGGCTGTCCAGACCTAAAGGATGTCGTACAAGATAGAGAGCAGTGGAAATCTCTCCTACAAACCCTATGTCCTATGTCCCTAACGAGGGATAAATGTACAACATCATTGTCACACTTTGTATATATATTTTTTTAGCGTCACGCTGCATCCTACACACGGCAGGGTAGGAAGAGGGAACCTAGTAGTATGACACTCCGTTCCCCACTTTCCGCCCAATTCGGACGCATTGCGTGTTAAGTGGTGGAACTTAACGCGTCGCTTTGTCTCGATAACAGAGCGAAGAAAATGGAAATATTCAATATTTCCACTTCTCGAGTGGGAAAGCCACTTTGTTTATATGTCGTGACGAAATGAAGACATTCTAAACAATTTACCCCAAACGAAAATCAAATCTGCAACCATCGCTTATAATAAAGCAGAAAACAATCTATTTAAATAGATGCACAATCCAATTCTATTATAAGGCATAAGCATACAAAAATTCCAAAACGAACATTTGTGAGTTAAAACCGTACGATACAAATTACACCGATAATGATTCAGACAAAACAATGCCAGTGATAAATGGACCGTTATTTATCGTATTGTAGATTCACGAGGAATGCGGCCGTAGGTACATCGCACTCAATGGGCGGATCAAATTTTACATGTTTACTGTTCAGTTTTTTTTTTCTTGGCTTTATTGTTATATATGTATTTGAATTATTTTCATTTCTTCGCTCTGGTATCTGAGAGATAGGGCGGCGTTGAGTTCTACCACTTCAGCACGCAATGTCTCGATTTCAGGCAGAAAGTGGAGGGCAGAGTATCTTGACACAGATCCCATTTGAATACTATGCTATGCGGAAGAAAATGTCATGGCATGTTTTACAGACAGAATGTGTCCTATTGGGACAAGATTGACAATTTGTATGTTTCCATTTTAAAGTGTAAACCCAGAGTATATAAAAAAAAGTCTACTATCAGTTATCTCACTGATAACATGTACCATTACCAACCGTACTCAAAAACATCAATTACTATTTAATCACCATCAAAACAGCTTACCTAACTTAAAATTTAATACAAATCAAACATTAACGAGAATTAACATAGCATAGCTGTAAATCTTTAACTTAAGTAAAAATCAAATTATAATATATTCCAAATAAGTAAAATATATATAAACGTGTAAACCGGCTTCTACCCGGAGCGTAAGACGGTGGTCAGATCATAACTAATATTTATAGCCAGTTTGTTTCATGTAATGCCGGGAACATAATTCGTGGCGTTTGTAAAACAAACTACAGCTCAAAAAACGATAACTTTACGACAGGCTCGCTTAAAATATTGTGAGACATTAACATTCAAATTGTTTTAGCATTTAAATCTTAATAAAAATTTAACTTTGGCGAAACTAACTGCATTTGTCCATTGTGGAAAAGTGGAACAGCGTTCGAATGTAAACGTGATTGGTTGTGGGTTGAAATCCAACTCTAGGGATTGATTACATTTAAATTATTTTTCGGCTACCCAACATGCCTTCGTTTCAGGCAGAAAATGGAGTCGATCTCTAAACATATAGAAAATTACACAAAAATTCTTTCACTCTATTACAAAAGTGTAAATAAACTTCATACTCAAAAAAGTTTGAATAAACATATATCATTTCATTACGTATACAATGCAACTGCAAGAGAAATGTATAAGAAAATAAAAAAAAAAAGAAACCAGCTTAACGCTTCTTAATTTCCTAAGCGTGCAAATAACACTTTAAAAATGTTAAAAGCTTTACACTTTTTTCCCCAATGGGGTAGTCAGAGAGAAACTAGTGTCAAAACTCTCTGTTCAGCACATACAAACAAAACACTTAACAATAATTAAACAAATAGTTCCAATCCTTATTTAATACCCAACTATTTAGTCAACAAAAAAATGACCAAGCCGATTGGAATGGTGACAATGTAAAGCAACCTCGCACCACCAGCATGTGGTGACATTTGTTCGTCTGTAACGCAATCGGTTTCCGAGAAAGCCGAGGTGTGAGAGGAAAAAAGGCCAAAGAATCAACTCTTTCCATTAAAAGCAATTAAAAATTTCGTTTTGAAATCGTGAAAGTGTTCATATTATACTATATTATATATAAAGTGTATCTAATAACTATTGTATATTGTATATTAAATAATAAAGGAATTACTTTTACAGATGACGTTCAAAACCCTTCAAAAGACAAATATTTGAGCTATAATAAATACTTGCTCTTTTAATTTTTTTATGTAATCAACGTGTAGCACATCATAACAGTCAAACGTATGTTAGTATGTCATGTTTATTTTCTCTTGTCTTTCTGCATTTTTTATCTAAAAAAAATAAAAATCTCCTAAATTTCGTACTCCTACGTCTGCATTCATTTCATAAAAAGTAGTGCAAAGTTTTTCTTCATATATAAGATGTTTATTTTGATACAAAAGATATTTTATCATCCTTGTCTTTACGATATGATTGAAAGATGTATAATTATATTGTAAAACAAATAATACTAACAAATTGAAATAATTGCACTTCTGTTTGTGTTCCTTCACTTGATATATTAGTGGAGCTCAAACCATCATGTATCTGGCCTAAGGCAACAACTCGATCCAAAAGCCGACCCTAACAATTAAATTTTAAATAATAAAAACTAAAGATAATAAATTGCACCATTTAAGTTTTTATTCTAAAAATATCTTACATTTTTTTTACTTTTAAATATGATATTAAAGAAGTAATAAGTAAAAAAAATTGTAAAGACGACGTTTGAAAATATTCCGAGTATAATGAAGTTAATTGAACACAGATTCCACTGTTTTCCGCTTTATTATCATCTCTAATTCAAAAAAACCTAGTGTCAAGACACTCCGTTCTCCATGACATCCAAACACTACCAAATATAGTAAACAATTCCACCATAATAAACACAAAAAAAAATCAATTCCATGCAAAAAATAAAATTTATAACCGCTTTAATTTACTTTAATTTAAAGACAAATCCTTCAAAGTCTGACATTAGTATAAATATTCAGTAATTTTGGCTTCTGAGATTGAAAATATACGCCCTTAGCCCGCAGCGATCGAAGGCATCCAACACCCAATATATAATTAGAGGCTGACCAATAAAAACCACCAAAAGTATAAAATATATAGGCTACCTTTTTGGTACTCCTGGATATTGTTTTGTTTTGAACACTGGACTGGTTTTGAAACGATTTTGTAATTTGAATTTGTTTTTATGTTTCAGCTGTTAGTATCAAGTTGGTAGATACGATATATTCCGGTTGTTTAGAATTATATGTGTATATTCTCAAAATTTATCATATTAGGTTACTAAATGGGAATATTTTATATTGACTGAATATTTTTTTTTTAGCTTCACGCTGTATCCCGCACACAGCAGGGTAGGCAGAGGG
This sequence comes from Dryas iulia moderata, assembly GCA_019049465.1. NCBI lineage: Eukaryota > Metazoa > Arthropoda > Insecta > Lepidoptera > Nymphalidae > Dryas > Dryas iulia. The sequence continues at coordinate 11,710,447 of CM032440.1, read as the reverse complement.
AACCTAGTGTTAAGACACTCCGTTCCCCACTTTCCGCCGAACTCGGAGGCTTGCGTGTTAAGTGGCGGAACTTAACGCCGCGCTTTACCTCGACACCAGAGCGAAGAAAATGGAAATATAATTTCCACTCCTCGAGTGGTTATCGAACCCACAACCAGTCGTTTACAGTCACACGCTTGTGCCACTGGGCCACGACTGGCCACAAATGGCTGAATAAAAATGATTATAGGAAGTTTTTTGTTTTTTTTTAGAGATTTATTAACATATATTAGTAATAGCTGCCCGTTTCCCCCGTTATTACATTACTTTTCACGTTGAATAACTTAGCTACAATACTATAGTTCTTTATAAGGTATTCCACCCAAAATAGGCAATTCCTGTTCACTATAATTACTGTTCAATAAATCAAATCCGTCTAGTAGTATTTTATTTTTACTGTTTTGTTATATTATAAAGTAATCTATATTACAGGTAACTGTAATAAAAACTTTCCCCTGTTAACAACTATTTACAGCTTAAATAAACCTGTAAAAATATTGTTCTCAATATTGTTCCTTCAGACCATACATCAAATGTAAGAAATATCACATATACAACCGTATAGAGAAGTACATTGCACTGTACATAATAAACAATCTTACATATATAATACAAAGTGTCTATAGTCAACCAGTTGTTATACGTTCTAAGTATTCAGGGTGTGCGCAATCAAATATGTATTAGCATTTCTTGAGGCGGGCATTTGAATAATTGCATCTCTAAAGCAAGGACACAAGGGAGTTTTCAACGCCTGTTAAAATGTACGTTTAAATCTAAAGTATACTTATATTGTCTAGCATATATTCAATTCCAGGGGGAAACGGAGAACAGAGTGTATCTCTGCCTACCTCACTAAGATAAAACGTGAGAAGCTCTACCAGCTCACGCTTTATCCGGCATAAGACTGTAATGAGGGAGAATCTAAAGTGAATATACTTCGTTTTCCAATTTGCTTTTCTTCACTTGCAGAGACCGTGTATAATACTGCTTAAATATTTTTGTATTTACATTATGTATGTACATATTTCTTAACACTCTAACGAAATGTTAATCCTATCTAGAGCTCAGAAGTTAGTACAAAATTAAAGTCAATATAATAATAGGCCAAGAAATTGGGATTATCTAGTCAATACAGAATTTATAAATAGGTAAATGAAGAATCACGAAGCATAAAAACCACTATACCAAGAATATAATCTAATATATTTCAATATCTAATATCTATGCTATCAGTAATTTACAAGGCATTTAATTAATCCATTTTTGAACAAGTGTCTGTTTTGTATTTAAAATAACCGATAAACATAATGTTCAAGAAAAAAATACAATATTATTAAGTTATTAGTCAATTTTTCTAATAAGTATATAATTTATTCAGCTTCATGCCTTCGAATTCAACACCGCGTGTTGAGTGTCAGAACATAACGCCGAACCTAGTTGTTAAGACACTCCGTTCCCGATTTTCCGTCGAATTTTCGAGACATTGCGTGCTAAGTGCTAAGTGGCGAAACTTAATGCCGCCCTTTGTCTCAACATCAGAGAAGAAAATGTAAATATTAAAGTATTTCCACTCCTCGAGTGGGGAGGAACATCGAACCCGTAACAGCCCTCATTTACAGTCACATTTCGTGCCCAACAACCATGACTGGACTCAATAATAGTCTTAAACAATTTTACTATCCAAAATTCATTCTTCCACACCAAAAAACAACAATTTAATTCCAAAAACTTGGACAACCAAGTACAATCACGCAACATTATGGCATGTAAGCGTTTAAATATCCTAATGACATATCATCCGGCATGACGAGATAAAAAATAAATATAGGCTCGATTGTCAGCGAGGCACGGGTGACAGGGTGACATCATTATATCAACATTAGTCCGAAACTGAACACTATCGAATTACTAAATGCGAGGCGTAAAATAAACCCTGCCTTGTTTAATTAGGAGCATGTGATGTACTTAGGTGGGTATGGTTGCTATGTAGGATTTATATGTGAATATATATTATAGCTTCACGCTGTATCCCGCACACAGCAGGGTAGGCAGAGGGACCCTAGTGTTAAGACACTCCGTTCCCCACTTTCCGCCGAATTCGGAGGCATTGCGTGTTAAGTGGCAGAACTTAACGCCGCGCTTTGCCTCGATACCAGAGCGAAGAAAAATAGAAATAATAAATATTTCCACTCCTCGAGTGGGAATCGAACCCACAACCAGTCGTTTACAGTCACACGCTTATGCCACTGCGCCACGACTGGCCCCATTTAGTCTATATCTAAATTTAGTCTATATCTAAATATCTATATCAACCATCGCGTATACAAACAAGCCTTAATTTCTTAGATTTTATTTTTTATTTTTGCTTATAATTTACTTTCGAAAGAATAACTAACATTTACTCTATTGATTTAAAACACAAATATACTAACATACATATACTGAAAATAAGGTATATAGTAATTTATCCCGAATTCACCTAAATATATAATCTTCTATTAAAAACAAGTACAGAAACGCTATAAATAATAAAACATGCGCCTACGATTTAGAAAAGCAATGTGGACTAGAAAACAAAAGTTAACTACGGTTACCAATACGTTAGGCGCTCAAATGAGACGTGGTAACATCAAATAAAAAATTGTATGAATTTTTCTTTAGGCATACTAAAAATATTCATAGGTAGGTATTAAAACAGAGATGAGTGTTAAATCACTGTGTTAAACATTTTTAGTCATTTTAGACCTTTTGCTATATTTAACTCCAGTTGGTGGTTTGGCGATTGTGAACTCAATGCCAAATACTTTTCGCTAGGCGTAAAATTCTCTATTTATGTATTAAAAATTTTATATTGTTTGTTTTATAGCTTCACGCTGTATCCCGCATACAGCAGGGTAGGCAGAGAGAACCTAGTGATAAGACACTCCATTCCCCACTTCATTAAAAATTTTATATTGTTTGTTTTTTATTTATTTTATTACTTACTTGTAATGTACGTTTAATAATAATATTTTGGACACATATTGAACGATTGTTAACACTGGTCAAACATGAGGCCATCATGGCTTAGTGTGATAGCGTCTGACTGTATACGTAAGGATTGTGTGTTCGATTCCCATTAAGGGGATGAATATATTGATTATAAACCGTTTCATTGAGTTCCACCACTCAAAACGCAATAAATCGAATTGGGGTAAGAAGTGGAGACTTCTGCCTTGACACTAGGTTCTCTTTTCTTACCTTTCTAAGAAAAAAAATGAACATTTATAAAAACTTTAGCTGCGTGTCAATATCTTAATTTCTTAAAATATTACAATATATTATAGCCCTTATGTTCCTCGTAACCGGATAGCCGTCATACGATATCTGTGCGCACGCGCGCCCTTTCGTAGAAGCGAGACATGAAGAGCCTTCCGCGAAATCTTTTGACCCGGCCTATGAAAAGGGTTAGGGTGTTATAAAATTTAAGTGTTAACTATTATTAATGATGTTGGTTAGGAATACTGAATAAATATAGTTTGAGAATTAATAAATAATGTCGGTTGTTTGTTCTTGTATTTTTGATGGAAAATAACATTTAGTGGTATTTAATTTATTTTTGTAATAAGTAAAATTTTAATATAGCTTTCGTTTTTTTCTGGTGTATCAAGGTAGGGGAAAAGATCCTAGGATCAAGAATTTCCCATTCCAACTTTACACCCAAACTAGCCCCTAGTTTAATACATGTTGTACTAGAAGTGTATGTAAATTCTACGGTGCGTTTTGCCCGACTAAAGTAAGGAAATAAATAATAAATAAACAATATCAGTTCCCAATTGTAAATTGAAATCATTCAGATTAGTTTCGCGATCCCTAAACATTTAGAAATAAAGATATTTTTTACCTTTAATTAGTCGGATATATTTTGGTATCTGAAAAAACGTTTTAGAAAACCAAATATTCCAAATTATACGCGATTGTTACCTCTAAAATAAAAAAATTCAAAATACAAAACGCTGCTTTGAACAAAATTTGAACCCTCTACTACTGTCTTTACCCACACACTGTCCAACTGAGCCACGATGACATCAAATATTATGCATGCCACCGATATATCCTGTTTTATTGTGAAATGTATGTCACAATATCACATTCAGTTATAATTTCATATATATTCTAATAACTATTTCGCTCTAATGCAAGCATTGCCAAATATAAAGGACCATGCCACATCTTCCTTGCGCAACCAAACTACTGGTGTTCAAAATGTATGAGATCTTGTATGGCTAAATAATAAAGATGATTATTGAATGGCTTTAAATTGTATGGGAGGTAATATAAATTTGTATGTATGCATGCCACCACGTAACGGCCATGGTGTTACCGTGCAACTATGCGAGGGTTAAGGAAAGAGCTGGCTGAATTTTTTATATGGTGATGTTGAAGATGTTATAGATTGTATTTTGATAATATATAAATTTTAAATATGAAGAATGGTTTGAAAAGACAAATATTTAGAATTTTTATTGTTATATTTGTTCTTCGCTTTTCGCTTTTTTTATAAATTCCAGATATTATGTTTCAAACAACGGAACTTAACGCTGCGTCTTGTTTACCAAAATCAAATGAAAACAAAAGAAATATTTTTGAGTTTTCTAAAACAATTTTTGTAAAATGTTTAATGTAAAAATTGTATATTTATTATTGTTAAACTGATAAAATGGAAATCAATGAAAACATCATCTATAGTTTACTAGGTTAAAACATAAACCTGTATTACATAAAAGGAAATAAATTCAAATACCACAAATACTAAAATAAAACTATTTTTTTAAATAGTTATTTAACAAGTAACTTAATCAAACGTTATCTATTCACAACATAGCATGTATGAAATAAAGAACCTCCCACTCGGCGAGGAACTTCGAAAGGCCTTTGCTCTTGCCAGTAATAGGCTATTAGTTCAGTTTTATTGGCCAGGTCAGTACTCAGTGCAATCGTGATTACATAACAATAAATAAACTAAATTATTCTATTTGCATTCATTAGATGATATCATCTCGGGTCAAGATAGAGGTAATTATGTCAACGTGCTACCGAAAAATAGGAATATTGTAAGTAAGCTTTAATTTTTGTATGTATATCTGAACATAATTTTACTTGAATTATTTCGATACAAATAACGATAACACACTGTTATACTAAGTAATTTTGAGTGAAAATAATGTATGTTTTTTTTGTATTTTTTAGCTTCCTGTGCGGCAGAGGGAAACTAATGTTAAGAGGCCTTGTTCTCCGTTTCGTCTGAATTCGAGATATTGCATGTTAAATGGCAGGCCTCAACGCAGCGTTTTGACTTCTTCACCAGAGAGTGAAATAATTAAATTATGATCATTTACAGACTGGAAATCAAAAACAGAAACATCATGTTTACAGTCATATGTTGTCCCACTACTAGATGGACTCAAATTCATAATTATTTTCCATTATTCTGTATATAGCTTAGTTACTTTAGTAATATTAATACTACTTATATTTAAAAAGACTAAGTAAAAATCAATTCTAAAGATTGATCCATCAAACTAACCCATGCAGACCAACATAAACGTCCCTATTCACGGAACCGACACTATTGCGAACTGGATCAGCCATAGGCACAGCCACAGCTATCGAGTGATTGAATCACGCAACGGAACGCAACATCCGACCAGAAGTTTACAAACTAGTTATAACACGCGCACTCTAACTTGAATTGTCGGAAGTTAGCTGCAATAGGTGTCGCAGAACCTACTTTTAGACTTCATTTATTGTTTGTGGGGAAATCACACAAAAATCACAATTAGCTGAAAATTAATTACTTAATTTTAACACTAAAATTAGCAATTAATTAATTAACTGTTGTGATTTTGGAATAAATAAATATTTAATTGTTAAATTAAATGTATCCCTACACTCGAAAAAGGCGGTAGCGAGACGGACGAGAAACAAATACAAGCGATTCCATTACACATGATGTGTATATGTTTCAGTAACTCATCAATTTTCATTGACTGGTTGACTATACCTGTGTAAAATTTCAGAAAGCGTATATACGACTGTTCAAGATAACATGCCCCTACTTTAAAAATATAAATGGACTAAGGAATTCAGTTTGCTGCCATAAAAGATAAGGAAGAACGTCTAAGACTCTAGTACACTGAAAGAACTTAATTATAGCTGAGTGAAATTTTACAAGATTGGAATGTTATAATTACTTGTAGATATATCTGTTATATGTGAAAACATATATGGTATTACGTATATGGTATAGAAATGTTGGAGTTATGATAACAGTTTATATTAAATTTAATAATAATTGAAGTAACCGTGGTGCAGTGGTAGATAGTCTGGCTTTAAACACGGTAACTATCTCTATGATTACTTTACTCTGGTAAGATATAATACCAGCGGCGTTGAATTACGCCATGTATTTTATTCTTTTTTTAGCTTCACTCTGTATCCTGCACACAGCAAGGTACGCAAGGCAAGGTAGGAGGGAACCTAGTGTTAAGACACTCCGTTGCCCACTTTCCGCCGAATTTTGGAGGCATTGTGTATTAAGTGGCGGAACTTAATGCCGCACTTTGCCTCGGACACTAGAGTGTAGAAAATCGAAATACTCCTCGAGTGAGAATCGTACTCACAACCAGTCGCTTTACACTTCGTGCCTCTGCGCCACCACTGGCCATATATCGTGTTTCATGAATTTACAAAGGAGAAAAAAGGAGTGCCTAGTCACCAGATTCTCTGAGTAGGTAGACACGTAAGAATAATGTATATATGTTAGAAAAACCGCCAAGCTGCTATTAATTAATACATTAATAAAGACATCTTTTATTTTGTCTTATTAAGCAAACTAAATCGCCAACACATTTCTAAGAAATACCATTTAGAGATTCAAAACACTAACAGAATTCACTTGTCTCATTGACAGTGCAAATTGTCGTAACAATATTATTTGTAAACAGGTTACAGGTTGGTGAGACAACTTTTAAGCCTATCCGAAGGTCGACAGCAATGAAAGCAATGTTTATATTTTACAATATCCGTATTTAATGCTACCATTGCATAAGAGATGTTCGTGTTAATTAAAAAAATAAATAAATGTTATGTGCGTATGGTCTTGTATTACTCATAAGGTCATTTTAAAAAAAAATCTTTTAATTTTATTATATAAAAATAAGATTTCATTGACAAAACAATATATGGTGAACACATCCGTTTCGTCTACATATATATTGTTTGTATATAAATTTTGATAATTATATTCAGCTTAGTGAATTAATAAAGAGTTTAAATATTTCGTTTTTACATAATTTTAACGTATTTTTATAGTTTCACGTGTTCCCCGTAAAGCCTCTGACTACCGTAGTCAGAGAGAACCTTGTGTCAAGACACTCCGATTCCCTTATTTCACTTGAATTCAAGACACTGTTGAATAGTGGAATTCTACGCTGCGCTTTGTCTTAGGTACCAGAGCGGGGAAACGAAAATAATTTTAATATAGTCATTTCAATTTAAACAATAGCAAACACCTGGTGTTATGTGATTTTTATTTTATTAATATAATATATTCCTCATGCATTATTATAATAAGTGATGGCATTTTTGCCCCTTTTCTCCACTTTAATTATGCCACATTTAATACTCTGCTGTCAGTACAATTTTCTTAAAAAGAATTGCAAAGTTTTACTTACTAATATCATGATTTTGCAATCAACTCTAGTATCGTTACAATATATTGTACAGTATAAAATATATACATGAAATAGAAACTTATTAGAAAGTCAGAATCAAATTAATTTACTATATTTTTTCCTTATTTTCTCTACGCCTTCCTAAAGCCGAAATTCTATTATGAATCAATACAAAAAAAACATTAGAATTCTGAACACATACTCGTACACACACTATCTAACACAGTTGAAGTTATATGCTAATATTTACTTACGACGCTTTATTGTAAAGTGTTTCGACCGACCATCACAAGAATTTGACACTTTTGCCTCAAACATTAAGGATTATTTTACTTTGCAATACAATGGAAAATTTTACCCAAATTTCGCGTAACAGATATGAAAGGAATTTGCTGGATTTGAACCGGAAAAGCTTCGCATACCAACATTATTATATTCCACTTTGTCGGTTTACAGTTAGTAAAGTAACGATTCACACACTTTTTGAAACTTTGTGTTCGTATTGTAATATTGTAATGGAGGAACGTCGTGGGATGGAAGTACGTAAGATGTTAGATTAAATTAGATTTTAATACATACGTATAATATTTGATATAGTTACTTATAAGAAAATTAGTGGGCAATTTTTCAAATTATCATTTTTTTTTCAAATGGCTGTTTTGATGACAAGACAATTATTGTTATTGTTATAGTTAACTAGTAATAGTAACTTAAATATATTTGATCACTGAGCGTAGCAGTTCAATATCTATTAGTTTTTATAGCTCAAGAATATAGATCCACAATACGGAAAAAAATATTTACGTATTCAGATTTAAATAGAGGCCGTCATGGCGCAGTGGTTGAATATATGACTGTAAACACTAGTTTTAGCTCGTTTGGGTTCGATTGCCATTCGGGGAATTGAAATCGAACCCAAACGAGCTATAGATATAGATTGCTAAGAAAGACAAGGCGGTGACGGGTCTATTTTATTATTACGGCATTATTAATAATATATTAACAATGATCTGAACTAAATATTAAACTTTTCCCATGTATTTTTTAATTGAGGTTATTATGGCGCAATTGGATTTCATCACTCATAGGCCATTACTCACTTGCCCAATAAAAAGTTTAAGTCTCTGTCAATATCATACATAACATTCTAGAGATATAAAGAAAAACAAAATTTAATAAAGTCAAAATCATTATTTTAGGAAGAGAGAAATTCTCAATTTTCCCCTCGAATCTGAGACAATATATATTATACGGAACTGAACACCGCGCTTTGTCTTGTCAATAGACCAAGAAAAATGAAAAATAACTTAATATTGTACTTACTTATACTTATTTGTACTTGTGGCCAATCGTGGCCCAGTGGCACAAGCGTGTAAACGACTGGTTGTGGGTTCGATTCACACTCGAGGAGTGGAAATTATATTTCCATTTTCTTCGCTCTGGTGTCGAGGTAAAGCGCGGCGTTAAGTTCCGCCACTCACGCAAGCCTCCGAATTCGGCGTAAAGTGGGGAACGGAGTGTCTTAACACTAGGTTCCCTCTGCCTACCCTGCTGTGTGCGGGATACAGCGTGAAGCTATAAGATACGAATAAGACTTATATTTATTTCTATCAAATCTATCAGATTGAGATCAAGGGGTCGCATACTTTAGTTATCAATTCGTATACCGACCGTGGGTCAAACACACATCGACTTAAATCTTTTTGTTTACTTGCATCAGCGTCGATCGATTGACGTCAGTTAAAGGTTATCACTAATCCAGATTAGGTTATGTCTAGATTTGACGTGTGTCAAATTGATTTCGTATACTGTGATTTAATTTAAAACCAAGAAATTAGATTTTTTTGAAAATAAAATATATTTATTGTGTAAAAATAAGTCAATTTATTCTTCAGATTTTGGGATATTTTAAAAATGTAGGAAGGTCATATATAATTGATACTGACTGACTGACTACACCCGGGAGGATAATTATATTTAAATTATATTCAGTTGAGTTCCGCCACTAGAAACGCTCGATTATGGACGGAAAGTGGAAACCAAGGTGTCTTGGCACTCTTCCTCCCTAATTCTCCTGCTATGCGAAAAAAAGCATGAAATCGAAAAATTTTTTGACTTCGCTATAGACCATTCAGTATCTATTTAACAAGAATTAAAATATTCATCCTTTACAAAATATCAAAAACATGTGCACACACAAAAAAAGTCTAAGAAGAAATAACTGTCCTCCACTATTTTCGATTAAAATACGAAAGGCTGCCATTAAATTCTCACGTATGTTACCAAACTAATGCAGATATGTTATTTGATAACGGGATTCTCGGAGCGAGCGTCCGACGTGATGTATTTAGCAAATCTCATGAGCGTTTCAATTCAACGAAACCGGGTAAATGATACAAAAATATCACGGATCGATGTAATGGAGTGGATATGTTTTGAAATGTATTATAGTTTTTGAGATGTTTTATTTGAATAATAGTTCCCGCCACTTAACACGAAAGCCTCCGAATTCGGCGGTAAGTGGGGAACGGAGTGTCTTAACACTAGGTTCCCTCTGCCTACCCTGCTGTGTGCGGGATACAGCGTGAAGCTAATTTGAATAATTGTAGCTTTAGTAGAGGAAATGGTAGCAAAATGGTATATTACTTATTGATACTAAAATTGGTAAGCAAGGAGAATGTATAATTCTCTCTGCTTTCAACTTTTCATAGCAAATAATAAGAAGTTAATATAATATAACTATTTTTGATATGCGATATACGAGTATGCAATATTTTTTTTATTATAGAGTCCAATGATATGGGTCACGTTTTTATAGTTCTTTTTCCGTATAGCAGGCTAGGAAGAATTTAGTGTCAAATCACTCCGTTCTCCAGTGTCCACCCGAATCCGAGACATTAGGTAACTCTTTGGAACATACAAAGTCGTTTTAAATGCGTAAACTATCATCAACTCTAGACTCAATTACAATTATGCTTCTGTTAACAAAATTTATCTCAACATCTTTATTTTAAGCGGCACTTATGTATGATTTTCGTATCTTGCATGTTCAATAGAAAACAATATAAGCATTCGCTATCTTATCGCTAATCAGGGCCATCACATTCCTTTGTTATCTCCGCAAGAGACTAAAGATCGCCTAATGTTCTTTTGAGTACTCATTAAAGATAAACCATTAAATTGATACAATCTTTTTTTTTTAATCACAAGTGGTATTTCTTTCTTTCTTTCTAGATATCTTTTCTAAAAGATATGTAAATAGATCCTAGTGTCTTAACACTTGGTTCTTATTTTTCAAAACAGTAACAGTAACCAGAGATGACCCAGTATTATTCCACACACTCTGTCATCCACTTTAGGTGGCGGAAATCAACGCCGCATTTCATTTCGACACCAAAACAAAGTAAATAAAATATATAAATACTTCAATTCCTCGATTGGGAATCGAATCCCCAACCAGACACGTTTACAATCACACTTTATGCCCCCGCGCCACAATTGGCCTTCATTTTGTCTCGATTCCTTTTCAAAAAAGTATGTAAATCGGACCTAACGTCTTAACACTTCGTTTTAATTCAACAAAACATCATTTCACAAAGAAAATAAACATTTTGCCAATATGAGAATCGAACCTACGACCACCAATTTACAGCCAATCGTTTTAGTATTAAGAATGTCATACGACATGCAAAATGATGTCACCTTCGCTGAAAGTCAATTGCTTGCGAAGATTCATTGAGCAGTATAACAGGTTTTCACCATGATTTAGATTAGGATGAATCGAAAAATCACTTGGTCTCTTAATTGAATCTTAGTCGTGCACGCCAGAGCTATATATTATATTATGTATAACATTAATGTATAACGGATGCTAGTAAAATATATTAAGGCTAGGCTATAATATATATGAAAAAATGAACAACAATTAACAAACCTGTTAATGTTTTTATCTTTACTTATTAGAAATTCTTTATTTACTTGCTAGACGCGCCAATTCAGTTACTTATATTTTAAAAATACCTCTTAAAACAGTATTAGGATAATCAATTATCATAACCATAAACAATATGAATAAATAAAAACTAAGAAATAAGTCAGATTCAATTTCTTCATTCAGAAAAAGAAGAAGAACAAGTCATATTCATTTCTTCTCTTAGATTCAAAATCTCATACATAAATTACGGCCTATAATTTAGGATCAAAATATATTTTTAAGGTATTACTTAATAATTAATATCTATACGTTATATAGTATATTCGCTTACCTCGAGTGCCTCCTGGGCAGTGTGGAGGTAGTCCCGCAGCATAGCTTCCTGGATGCTCAGCCATTCTAGCCGCGGGTCCTCAAGCTGCGTCACCTCTGTAAGCCAAACATGTTGAGTATTAGTAATAAGTATAAATAAAAATATTATACCTATCGTAGTTTAAAAATGGTATGTAAAAACGGAAAAATATATATTGAAATTCAATTTCGCAACGGGATGTTTATGTTTATTTTAAAGCATTTTTACTATGTCTTTCAAATAAGATTATTTTTAAATAAATCTAACAGAGATTTTCAAGATTCAAGAAACAAGAGATATTTCAAAAGAAGCAAATATAATATTAGTAACGTTACTGGAACACTACGAATATACTATAGAATATATTTGAAAAAAAAAACGCTTTTTCCAAATAGCAGGGTAGGCAAAGACAATCTATTCGGTTACTACTCGGTTCTCTCTGTTCTCTCTGCCATTTGATAAGACACACCATTTCTCAATTTCGGCCGGAAACCGAGATATTCTATGACGTGACGTTTGGCAGATCTCAACGTCACATTTTATATCGTTACCAGAGCGGAGAAATGGGAATTAAAATATAACGATTCCTCCAAGTGGGAACCCACTACCATCGAGCATACAATCAGAAGCTGCTATTGCACCACTATGACCTAAACCCAACAATACCACACGCATTAAATGACATCAATCACATAATTCCTCATGCAAATGGAATTTTTGAAACTACTATACGGATATCAATCATTTGGTGTTATAATGATCGTTCAAATACGTCAAAGCGTACATAACTTTAGTTACGTAGAATTTCGCTATCGCTAGTCACATGATCGTCACGAATTAGTGGCAGATTAAGTGACGCTTACGTTTACAATTAATATGTCAACATACCTAGGTATTTTTAAATGCCATATTCGACAGATTAAAACGTAAGAAGGATTTCGGTTACAATATTTTTTTTTTGATTTTAGGAAATTCGTTTAAGAAAATCTGACGTTTTCAATGTGTTTCTTTGTTATATGTACTTATTTTGGATGGGGGGTAGGGGAGTGTAGATGATGATTACGTCATCGGTAGTTATTTACTTTTTTACACGAATGGCAACCCTCACATTGTCTTTGCTTGAAAACGAAACACATTTTCGGGGATTCTCAGAAATACTTATATAATTATAATATAACAATAACAAACACAATACATGAATTGAAAAATGCTTACGTAAGCATGGGGGAGGGGGTAAGAGCTTCGCTTACTTTGGCTGACAAGGGGGATGGGAGGGGTAATAATTGTAATGAATCTGCTTACGTAATACTTGAACGGCCCCAAAGAACTAAAATAACTAACTATTAGTATTGAAGTTCACCTTTGGCATGTATGAGTATTTCAGACTGATTGGCTACGGTACTCAAATAGACTGAGAAATTAAGGCTCGTTTCTGCTAAACTTTAAATTACTCCAATGCCGATAGTAAAATATTAGATCATTTATCATTACACATTGTGTCTATATCGTCGTGGAACAGAGCATAGTGGAGTAGTGTACTATTGTATTAATATAGAAATGAGTTCGAATACCAATTTAGAAATAAAGAAATTGGTTAATTGTTGTTTAAAGTTGCGGAACTTAACTTTGGCGCGCTTTGCCTTGACACCAGAGCGAATAATATGGAAATATTAAATATTTCCACCCAAATTGAGTGGGAATCGAACCCACAATCAGTCGCTTTACAGGCACCCTTTAAATATTTTCAAAATAATTATATTTTAATATGTTTATTCCTCCGAATGAGGATGGAATCCACAAACAGTCGAGTCTTACTGCAAGTAAGACGCAGTCCCGATCGCAACGATGGCTTCAAGGCCCATATAAGAGATACAAAGGTATAAAGAAGGTCTATCTAACTAGTTATAATTAGATATAAAAACATTCTAAAATTTACGATTAGGCTTTAGTTTGATAACAAATTGAATTCCATTGATAATATTTATTGTTTTTGGTGCACTGCGTTAAAACGTAACACGAAAAATATTATCACGATGTTACGTACCCTTATTCATTTTGATTAAAAGAACTAGTGATACATTTTTATAATACGAGAATCTTTTTTATATCTCCCTGTATATATTTCATTGAATTACTGATACATAGCTTCACGCTGTATCCCGCACACAGCAGGGTAGGCAGAGGGAACCTAGTGTTAAGACACTCCGTACCCCACTTTCCGCCGAATGTTGGAGGCATTGCGTGTTTGCCTAGGCACCAGAACGAAGAAAATGGAAATAATAAATATTTCCACTCCTCGAGTGGGAATCGAACCAAAACCAGCCGTTTACAGTCACACGTTTGTGCCATTGTATTAAATCTGTATTAAAAAAATTAGCCATATTCAGCATAGCAAGGTAGTCAGAAAGAACCTAGTGTTAAGACATTCCGTTCTCCACTTTTCGTCCGAAATCGAGACATTGCTTGCTGAATGAAGTGCCGTTAAATACAATGTTAATGTTATAATATCGAATAAATAATAATTAAAAAATGGTGTTGTGGGTCAAGTTCTCTTTATTTGTAAATTTACGATTAAGAAGATATTCCAAAAATCCAAAAATTTGGATAAAAATTTTAAGCGATAATTAAAGATAGCGTTCCATATCATTAATTATTAAAAATATATAAAAGTATCACGTATCAATAATCAAAATAATTAAAAGAACAGCTTTATTTCGTTCAATTAAAGAGAAATTCATAAGAAAGATGCTGCAGCAACTTAAAATATTTTTCAATGGTATTGGCGGAGAAAACCAAGTACCTACTATTTTCTTTCCTTTCACACTCGACTGGTAGCTTAAAATATGCTTAGCTAATACATGTAATCTAGGGTTTCAAGTAAAGCAAGCCTATTAACAAAAAAATGTTATCAAAGACCATTGTGGCACAATGGGAGAGCGTCTGACTATAATCGTGATCGGTCGTGGATTCAATTATCATTCGGTGAAATGACATACATGAATTATTTTTATATCTCTGCTTTGGTAAACAAAACACGCGATGTCTCAATTTTGGAGGGAAATAGAGAACGGAGTATTTTGACACCAGGATTACCCCTCTATTTAGAAAAAAACGTAAATCTAGGAAAAAATATACATAAAAATATCAGTATTGTTAATAAAAAACAACGTATTAGTATACTATAATACACAAAACATATAGCAGTTTAACACAAATTTATTAGTAAGTCACTAGACTACCACAAGCAATTTTGTTCGAGCAATTGAAAATCTGATATAACCTGTTTACCTACATACCTCCGATACTATTTGCGTAGGTAAGCGAAACAGTACAATAATGTGTTTTCGTTGAAATTGTTCGGAATTTTAGCGTGCCGTTCAAAAAGCAATAAATCAAATTTAATTTATCATATTGGAAGACACCTTTTTAATATAACGATTAAGTTATATCCGGATGGGCTCGATTATAACGTGAATGTGATAACTGTTAACAAATTTTTGTAGTTTAGAGACAAAATAGTTGTAACATCTTCGTCATACTTTTTATTCTATTACAGCATGAATGTTTGAAAAATAGTGACGAATCACTACCATTTCCGTTTACTTCTAAATGTGGAAACTGTTTATCTCCATGACCAATATTTTTAAGTATGACAACTCTACCCTATAAGGTTTTTGGGAACAATATGTAATTTTCAAAATGTTTTTAAGCCTACCTTCGTTATATGTCATATACAAGTTTAATTAGGAAACTTTTAATTTAGTTGATATTACTGTCTTATTTTCTCAGCTATTCTTATATTTCAAAAGACAGAATCGGACAGAAAACTTCTGACTGAAAATATAATTGGTTTTGGGATCAATTTCCACCTGAAGGAATTCCGCCACACAACGCGAAATATCTTAACTTCTAGTGGAAGTGAAAAATGGAGTGTCTTAACTCTCCTTTCTAAATGTCAACCAAGCTACGTACTTAAAGCTTAAAACTCAAAAAAAATCGTAACTTAAATTTTTTTTCCTAATTATATATTATTAACATAACCAATACAAAACGCAAACAACAATCAAAACTGACCCCATGCACCAATACAACAATCATAATAAATCTATTTCAGCAATAAAAATACTGTTACGTCCCATGCATTCCACACTCATCCTCACGCTGCGTGACATCCAAAGTGCGCCGATCTTTCAATTATTATGCTCAATACCGACAAGGCCGGGGCTTACTGATTCCACTCAAATCAGATTACAGACAATGGCAATTGGCTATTTAGACGCATTGACATGCAATAGTTATGTAATGTTTGTTTTGTGAAATTTAGTAATTTTTGTGTGAAGAATTGACTGATGTAAAAGTTCGAAGTCGTGATAAATAAACCTTTTTCTAATATTAAATTTAAAAAAAAAACATCTTCAAGAGAAACCACAGTGACAAGACACTCCACTATTCGCTCGTGGAATTGAATTTCGAGGAATTGCGTCATGGGTGGAGGAACTTAACACTTTATTTTACAGGACCAAGGTTATGAAATAAAAGTTTAAATGACAGTCATTTAGACGAGTGAGAATCGAACCCAAAACCATTGCATTTCCCGTCGTTCGGTGAACCATTGCACCACAGTGATTATAAAACTTAAAATTAATTCACAAAACTTGGAAATTTATAATACAGTAGATTTCCGAACAAAACGCTACTAATCGGCATTAAGGCCACATTGATTTATTATTTTGCAATACGAAATTGGATATCTTGATGAGGTTGTGCAAAAAAAAAAATTAACATACAATTTACAAGAGATAAATATAAAACACAATAATTAACATAACAAATGGCTACTAGAAAAATATTATTTAAACAAATGAATCACCTTATTTTAATAGTCAAGAATTTAATTCGCTCAGCTAACTTCCGTTACACACTAATGAATGCAAGTTGACTCATCTTATAACGAGGATGCAAATTAATTATTTGTTGAAACCAAAATGTCACAAGATGACATTAGCTTTTTTTTTAATATAATAATTATCTTGTAGACAAAGATTTTACTGTTAGCGGGTAATGAATAAAAAGTTTTTATGTAGCAGATGCTAATGTCAAACTAAGTAAGTTTTTAGTAGATCTAGCTACTTAGGTAGAGGTCACCTTGTTATTATAACCAGTATGAATATCGATTTTCTATGTATTCAGGACTCATGACTTAATGCAAATACTAACGACCCGCTTCCTTTAGCTATAGGTATATATTTTTCATATAAATTTACTTTCCCCGTTTCAGTCCCTTAGGGGTCAGTCTTAGAAAAATAGATGCTTGACCTTGTGCTATAAACTAAAACAGTTTATGAGACATTTCATCGAAATCAGTCAAGCGGTTTAGATTCTTCATACAAATTTTCGTCTCCTATTTCAAATATTTGGAGGTTAATTTTTGAAGAAACGTAGCCTACATAGTTCAGAAATGAAACCGTAACAGACGGACAGTCTCGCATTAATAATAATACTTGGGATATTTGTCAATTGTCTAATCTAAATAATACTAATCTAAAAAGCGTTCATAAAAACGCTTTAAAATAAAAAAATGCAATAGATCAAATACTTATCTTAATACTTCACTAACTTCCTTTACTTTTACTAAAGTATTTTCAATATAATCAACTAAAAACAAGATTAGAACCCAAAGTCCTCGTCCTTCCACTTCACTAACCACTTAGCCACGGCGCCACTATTTATAATGAAGTATGTAAATGCCATCTATCATAATATTTTGCAAGTGATTATAATGTTATGTGACGTTCGTTATCTTACTAGATGTGAGATTGGTATGTTAAATCTGCAATCTGCGTATCCAATCCATTACCTATGGTTAAGATTTTAAAAGATTAGGAAGAATTCTTATAATAAATTAAAAGATTTTTTTATAATATAGACTTAAAAATCTATAATGTATTTTATTAAAATTTTCAGTGTATGTAATATATTTTTTAGTCTATAAAATTTAATTTTGTTATGTGGAGTCCTAATAAAACTATAAGTCATATTTAAGAAAAAATAAAATATTGTAAATCCCAATATTTGCAATAAAAATCATTATTATAATTTTAATAATTTTGTTTGTTTGTCTGTCATGTTGAATAAATTAAGATGCAGTTTTTATTCTTGTTTATAGAACTAATCTAGAAATATAATTATGAGTGGAGTCTGGCCTGATTAGTAGTAAATATGTATAAGCAATGAAATTAAATCTTCGGCATCGTATGAATACAAAACCACAAAACATTATTAACGAAGATATATGCGCATAAAAACTGGACTTAAGTTATATAACTTAATGTTGTAAACAACTAACAAAATTTAATTGCACTTCAATAAATAAATGCAAATGTACATATTTAAACAATCATTCCGTTATTAAAATTAAATTAAATAGCTTCACGCTATATCCCGCACACAGCAGGGTAGGCAGAGGGAACCTAGTGTTAAGACACTCCGTTCGCCACTTTTCGCCGAATTCAGAGGCTTGCGTGTTAAGTGGCGGAACTTAACGCCGCGCTTTACCTCGACACCAGAGCGAAGAAAATAAAAATATAATTTCCACTCCTCGAGTGGGAATCGAACCCACAACCAGTCGTTTACAGTCACACGCTTGTGCCACTGGGCCACGACTGGCCATTTTCACATTTCGTTATTTACTACGTAAATGACAGACAAGGTACAGCCAAAGCTGAAAATTAGCATCTGAGTCCTTAAAAGAATAGGTCTAAAGGGGATTTCCACAAATTTCATAAATGAAGTGGCGACTAGTTATTGTATTATAGTATTCCTTTAGCTTTAATTTGTCAAACTCAAAATTAATATTTGCGTTTTTTAGACAAATTAGCGGTCGAGATAAGCGAAATGTTGCATTCATTTCTTCTTTCTTCTACTTACAGAACAAAAAATGGAAAACGTTCGAAGATTTTTTTTTATAGCTTCACGCTGTATCCCGCACACAGCAGAGAAGGCAGAGGGAACCTAGTGTTAAGACACTCCGTTCCCCACTTTCCGCCGAATTCGGAGGCTTGCATGTTAAATGGTGGAACTTAACGCGCGCTTTACCTCGACACCACAGTGAAGAAAATTGAAATATAATTTCCACTGCTCGAGTGGGAATCGAACCCACAACCAGTCGTTTACAGTCACACGCTTATGCCACTGAGCCACGACTGGCCACGATATATGTATACATATATAAAGTATTTTTATCTAAAAATGTACAATGTTTATATATAGATACATATATCATTACTGTTACATTACAATTCATATTGTTAAAGGAATGCGAAGGAAAGCACGAACTAATTAGGTATTCTAAAAGAATAGAGCTTACCATAAAACTGATAATAAATACTGCCGATATCAAAGTTAAGCCGAACGTGAGAAGCATTTTATTTTAAATACACATGGACTAGCTCTGTATTTGGAAAAACTATTAAACGACCACACAGACAGTAGGAACAATAATCTATTATAGAATATATATTTATATAAACAAATTTAATACACTTTCTATATTATTATAGTCAATAATTAATTTCAAAAAACAGCTCTCTAATGATCTCCGCTTACCATTCGAATTTAAGACATTGGGTTGCGAACTCAACACCACATTTTGTCTTTTCAGAGTGAACATCGAACCCACAACCATCGTGTATACTATAGTAAGATGCCGTCCATTGCGCTACTATGGCCCTTTAAGATTTATCAATTATAAATATTTAAACAACAACAATATATTTGTTGCACTTGTGTCCGATTTGATACAATAACTTTGTCTTTGAAAGAAATGCAATCAATTAAATATATATTAAACAATTTTAACAAACACAAATAACTATAAAATAAGGAAAGCCAGATAATTAAATATCTTACGAAAATATTATATATAAAATGCATTATATATAAAATGCATTATATACATATGTTACGTTATAAATATAGCATGCACATACAGGAAATACTTGTGCAGGTGATCGCATAGTTAGATAAGAAACCTGGAGGCTTTAGCTGAGTATGCAAAGTGGACTGTAATATGCGCTAGTAGAAAACTGAGCTCATATATTATTTTTTTTATCTTAATATATCTATTGCATTTAGAAGGGGCAGAGAGAATGGAATATTAAGACACTCCTTTTTCCCCTTTTATTAAATGGCAACCTTAATATTGTACACCTAAAAGGAAAGTAAGCTTAAAAATTAACAATTTGAAGGAAATGACTATGAATTATATTAAATTACCGCACAGCCGTCTAGTTACAAAGATCGAGTGTCAAAATATTGTGTTCTACACTTTTTTGTTATTCCGGTAAGTCTTTAAAAATATAGAAAATATCATTTTTTTTAAGGTCATTTTCATACTAAGAGAAGAAATCGAACTCACGACTATCGCATCTACCATCAACACGTCCTACTAGACCACGATGGTGTCAACATTATATATAAGTTTGTTTTTTTAATATTATTGAGTCACGTACAAATTTACATACATATAGGTTTATTAAGAAATAAAACTTAGAATCGCTTTGCCAATTTTAATGTCGCCATTTTAATGAAATAGATATATGTTTCTAATATATCGTTTAGCACTAAATTAAATATTAAGGATTATTTAAAATTATGTTACTTCGTACTTAATATTACTTTTTTAATTTTCTAAAGTGTAAAGATATAGAATTTGTATTTAATCATATACGTGCACAAGACATGCATTACTAACTGAAAGACAACGCCGGAAAATCCTACAGGGACGGAAGAAATGATACTTTGTTTTATAGTCCAAGTAAATAAATGATGTTATAAGCTATAATTAGTATATAATGTTTCAGATTATATAATATATTTCACCGATTTTCCAAAAACCCCTTATTTCAAATTAATTAAGCAAAAGTTTATAAAAATCAGCAAATCCAACCATTGAATTAGTCAAACCTTTAACCGTCTGTCTCGTTAAATTACATACAAGCATATCAGCTCCCAGCGCTTACGAATGGCTAGCTATTTATAAATATTTTAATAAACTTAATATTCAACTTTAAAATTTAAACTTATCATCATATCTAGAAAACATGTACGGCTTATTACAAGACAATATTTATGCAAAAAATGCGCTCCAGGCAACATAGGTTAACCGAGATAGTACCTCATAATTATACTAACGAGAGTTCCCATTATCTATAAGTAATGAGCTATCAGAATTTAAAATAACCATTATGGTGCAGTGGGTTAGATCTTGGGTGTAAATACGATAGTTACAGGTTCGATTTCCTCGAAAGGTTATATTTGAATTATTTTCATTTTTTTGACTGTGGTAAGATAAGGCGAGGGGTGAAGTTCTTTGCTATTTAGCAAGCAATGTCTCGCATTTGATCGGAGAACGGAGTGTCATAAACACTAGGTGTAGCTTAGTAGGGTAGGCAAATATGCCTATCCTACTAAGAATAAAACGTGAAGCTGAATTATAAAGTACTTACTATGTGGAATGTAATTATAGTCTATGAATTCAATTCCGGTATACGACTTTTTTATATTCAACATAATATATTTAGAGCATTTTAAACTAAATTTAGAACATAGTAAAGTTAATAACCAAAATCAATTATAAATTATAAAAATTTACGTTAACCTCGATACAAATACCATTTAAACGAGAAATACGAAATCAAAAAAAAAGAACGAAACATATTATAATGATTTAAATAAAAAAAATATATCTTTGCCCAATACTAGATGTCGGAATTTGCATGTAAATTGTTGATATATTTCTGTTAATACATTCCACGCAAACATTTTTATATGATATTTATACGATATAAAGCAATGTAATATCATTAAAATAACTTAATATTGAATATAATTTATTGATTTTGAATAGAATGAGGCTGAGGATTGAGGATTAATGAACAAACGGAGGATAGCGTGATTTATTAACTCTATGTTATTGTGCCAAATGAAATAATATATATAAAAATAACTAATTTTTTCCCCCAAGTAAGAATCGAACGCACAACCTCTTGTACCTAAGACTAAGAGCTGCTTTGAGTTCCAATACTCAACACGCAATGTCTCAATTTCGGGAGGACGGTAGAAAACGGAGTGTCTTGACACTAGGGCCTCTGTAACTACCTAAGCGTGTCATAATAGACCACATTAATGTTCAACATTAGACTTAGTATGTTTAAAAATAAGCCTATAATAACCTACAATACTTAAAAACGAAAAATACATTAAAATAATTAAAAATAATTAGGTAATGGATACTCAAATTATTTAAGAAGAACACTTAAAAAATGAATTTAGCAAAAAAATTTTAATTAAAAAAACACCGTTCTCGTAACACAAAACCGAAAAGATCGGTTTTCCAAAAAAACGTTTATCGTTAACAATCACATATTTACGACTTAAGATTTAATTAATGAAGGCGATTTTTTAATTATTAAAAAAAATATAATAAAAATTCTTAACTTAGTGAGCGTCTCTTGATTAAGCTTCATTAAGCTTAACAATATTCTTCTGCTATATTAATAACATTGTAAGAAATTAATGCGTTCGAAAAAAATGACATTTAAAGTTTGCCATTAAAATTAAATAAATATTGCGATTTCAATTGACGTCAATACACAATAATTGAGGCTGACTCAAAATCAAAATATTTTCGAAAGTCCAAGAACGGAAAGAATATGAAGGTGAAAAAATTTGGGCTACATACCACACATATTCGTGCAACGTGACATAAAACAAAGGAATGTGCTCAATGATTTTCTAGTATTCTAGATATAGAATCTAAGACTATTTGTGGGATGCCTTTAGACAAACGGAATTAAACTTGTGTATGACTATAAATTATAAAAAAAATAAACACTGACATAAAACATAGTTATTTACTATATTATTTACTCTTAGTTCATAATAAATACCCATAGTAAATAAATACACCTAATGGCATCTTCCTACCCAACTAAGAGAATGTATGAGTTTTGTCACTAGTCAAAACACTCCGTTCTCCACTTTTCGGGAGTAGAGTGCCAAAATTCAATACCTTGTCCTTTGTCTTGCCAAATCAAAGACAAAAAAATTGACTATAATCATTCCCCCAAAACAGAATCGAACCCACAACCAATAGCATTCACAACCACTGCGCCATGAGACTTCAAATTCGTATACACATATATTCACATAATAATTTGTAATAACATTCTCAAAGATGTGATACGACGTTTACGTAGTAGTTTTAAAGTACTGTAAGAATAGTACAACAGTACCTGACCCGGACCTCTTCAAGGCAGGCGGGTCCCGTTACTCAATTGGTATTTTTGCTACAATCGTAAATCTTAAATAAAACCAACTTCTACGTGTTTCCAGGGTACTGAATTTATTTTTTTCTATGAACGGAATATATTGAAAATCGTAAAATAGGTCTTATTATTATATAATTTTTACGCTTTTTACCGTGTACTAGGATAGTCAGAGAAAACTAGTGTCCCCTGTCCGTGAACACTTTCTGCCACACAAGACATTGAGTTTAGATGAGATTATGACATTTAGTGTAGAGTAGCGGAACTTAACCTCGCGCTTTGTCTAGTTCACCATCACCAAAACAGGCAAATGAAAATATTTAAATATTTGACCGTTCAACCAAGTGGGAGTGGGAATCGAACACACAGCTAATCGCAATTATGGTCATACGCTGTTCCACTACGCTACAATAGCCTTTACTGTTTACATTTACAGAGCAAATTGTAAAATATTTGAGAATTATTCAACTGAAACTGTTTCGTGAGATATTTTAAGTGCGTCGTTTTTGTACGTTTTTTAAGTATAGTAATTGAAATATTGTTTATTTTCTTTTTGCCAGTTAATGAACAAAACTAAATAAAGTCTAAGATAATTTTAGTTGTAACATTTTTAGCATAATGTAAATAAATTCACGATAAAAACTAACATTCTAATGTTATTCCATTTAACGGTTTTAAATGAGTAATTTTCACAAATATTAGTAATCAGGAGGTTTCGGAGGCGATAAATCTAGCTAGGTTTCATTTTTAGAAAACGTTATTTGTGTTTTCAGGCAATGAAAAACTACTATATACTATAAACTTGGGGCCAGTCGTGGCGCAGTGGCACGAACGTGTGACTGTAAACGACTGGTTGTGGGTTCGATTCCCACTGGGAGTAGTGAAAATAAATCATATTTTCATTTCCTTCGCTCTGGTATCCGAGGCAAAGCGCGGCGTTAAGTTCCGCCACTTAACACACAATGCCTCCGAATTCGGCGGTGCGTTGGGAACGGAGTGTCTTAACACTTGGTTCCCTCTGCATACCCTGCTGAGTGCGAAATATGACATCATTAATTTAAATGTAATTTTAAATATTTTTCTTAGTATAATAAAATAATTTTTACTATTTTTATTTTACTATATTTACATTTTCCAAAAAACAACCTACCAAAAATAATACCCATTAAAGATTTTTCATTATGATATTAGTTATTTAGGAAGTAAACAAAACTTAACAATTAACATTTCGTCAGCATTAAAACACTCGAGCAAGATAGACCATATAATGTGCGCGTGCGCAATAACAATCAATAAAAAACTTTGTCAGTAATTAAGTTGAAACGTTTTAATTTATTAAATTAAGAATCAATTGTTACTTACAATTAGTTAATACATTTAATGAAATTAAAGTTTATTAAATAACAAAAGTACGGTAATTAATGAGCAGTAAAAAGTAATTATTTTTTGTAAAAATACGTACTTTTGATAAAATGACTAAGATAATCGAAATGAGGTCAAGTAACTTAATTGTATTAAGTATATATGTATGTTTATATTTTTACAGCTTCAGGTTTATCCCCGAATATCAGCGTAGTGAGAGAGAAGTCAATGTAGTGTCAAGACACTCCTTTCTGCGCTTTCCACTTAAATTTAAGGCATTACGTGTTGAGTAGTGGCCCCCAACAGCAGCAGTATTTTGTCTTATTCAACAGAGCGGAGTAATAAAAATAATTAAAATTATGATCATTCGACAATGTGACAGGGAAGGAATCGAACCCATAACCAATATTGCTACTACATATATACATACAGCCAGACACTCCCTGCATGCATTTTTATGACATATACTTACTAGTAACTGGAATTCTTGATTTGAATATAAATTTAAAGGAAATCCAGGTTAATCTGCCATTAAAAAAAACGATTTTAAGTAAAAAAAAACATCACTGTAGCTAAGTTGGGTGGTCGTTTAAAAAAAATCCAGAAAATGGCGGAAAAGCTCCCGCACTCATAAATAATGCAAAGGAATGCGCGTGCGTTTCGTGCGAAATGTTCTGTGCGACCGTTATAGGCACGGCGCACGGTTTTATAGAAATAACATCGAGATCAACTAACTAGTAATATATGTAGCTAGCCGTAGAAAATTAATTTAAATTAATTAATTAACTACTTAAGTCGTCGTTGAGTAAATTAAGAGTTACCATAGCAACGTTTATGTCACTTTATAAAAATTATGTGTCGAATATAATAACATGTTCATTTAATGTATTTCTACTAGATTATAATGAAAGATATATTTAAGTATAATTTAACAGTATGTATTAAACAGTTTTCATAAAAAAACTAAAATAATACACTCCGTATTATAAAAATTATAGTTACTCGTTCTTCTTTCTATGTACTGTCAATGTAATTATGTATATCAAAGCAGAAGGTTACTGATTATGAAATATCAAAAACCACTTATTTAATAAGTAAATCGAACCGAATCAAAAAAGTATAAGGCGAACCGAATTAAAAAAGCATATCTCGAAAATGGGCGTAAAAGTCCTTAATTTTTTGCTACAAACTTTAAAATTTGACAGACAAAAACTTTTATTACTACACAGACAAAGTCGTGAGCAATAACTAGTCTATACCAGCTGTGTATAGTTAGATGCCACTTCCACAAAACAGTGTTCGTTGGCCATATCGCATTCGCGTTACACCCTGATTTGTGTTAGCTTCAAACTAACTGAATACAATAAGAATCGACATATTTATTTTTTCGATCTCAGGGATCATTAAAATGTCACTTTGCGGTATTTATCGCCGCATTGTCCTTTTGAGATTTATTTGACGTTTATACATGTGAAAATGCCTGTCGTAAAACACTTGAATTGCTAGACTGATTATAATGAGACTTTTTATATAAGATAAGCTCTTTAAAAAAGTTTGACAATATTCTGAGTATTTAAGCTTTTAGATCTTAACTAAATGAAAAAAACGATTTAATTTTGAACCTGAGGTCATCGTTCAGTCATACACGTTTCCACTGAGCCCCTATGGTGTCATTCATACATATTTAGTTAATTAAGTATAATTTATTTTATTAGGTAATATATTTCTATAATTAAAATTATTAGCACTTCGCATTTATTTTTCATACAAACATTAACTATGTCAAATCTCATACTATCCGTATTCTTAAAAAAAACTGAAAGTTTTTTCTTCACGTATTAATAATATATAACTAAAAAAGAACCATCTATTATAATAGACACCACATTAGAGGTATTACATAGAAAGTCATAAGCGCAAAGTAGTTGTTTTTTTGACAATCAGCAAATCATTATATAATGGTCTTGTATCTTGACTCTTGGCGCTAATAAAATTAAGTGAGATGTATGGACAATGTCGAATTGAGAGATTCGAAAGTACTATTATATAAATGTTAATACAGTATACTTATATATTTTTTCCTGCACAGCGGGGTTGTCAAGATATTCCGTTCTCCTTTTTCGACCAGAAATCGAGATTGCGTGTTAACTGGCGAAACTCAATGTGGTTTGTCTCAGGTACCAGAGTAAAGAGATTATAATAATAATTAAATTTCCCGAGTGGAAATCGAATTCACTACCATCGCGTTTACACACGCCGTCCTACTGCGCCACGGCGGTCTATTTTTTTTAGTTTCATGCTGCACATGGTAGGCAGAGGGAACCTAGTGTTACGACACTCCATTCCCCACTTTCCGTCGAATTCGGAGACTTTGCGTGTTAGGTGGTAGAACTTAACGCCGCGCTTTACCTCTGATACCAGAGCGAAGGAAATGGAAAAATCTAAAATTTCCACTCCTCGAGTGGAAATCGAACCCACAACTAGTCGTTTACAGTCACACGTTAGCGCCACTGCGCCACGACTGGCCCCAAACTACTGGTCTACTTCTACATAACTATATTATTACTCATAATCATACAAAACACCTGTCACTCAATGTATATATGTATGTACAAACAAACCAGTTGTATTTTTGCCATCGCATTATTAATTTTAAGGTTTTATATATTGTATGGGCACAAAAAATAGTATTTATTGTAATTAATATTACGATTATGACTAAGAAAATGAGTATGCAGTATACCTAGTGAGTGTTTCCACCGTTTTTGATGACCGTGATTAATTAAGTATATATTTACTTTTTGTTTACGAGTAAATATTAATAGGTGAAATAAACATTCGAATATTTTTAATGAAATTCATGTGGATTGCGTATGTCATAGTTAAAATTTATATAGAAAAGAAATGCAGTAAGATGATATTTTTAAATAAATCATTATAAATAAATAATAACAATAAAATATACAAGTATGTAACTTCTATATATTTCGGAATATTATTTTAATGATAGCGGAACTAAACGCCGCATTTCTAACCTCCAGTAAACTACAAAAATATACATTTTCTTTAAGCATAACAGTAAACTCCAATACATTGTAAGTCGCGGTAACATCTAACACTGTAGATAAATAAGTCAAGCTGTTGTTTAATTCATACATTAACTAAAGCACTGAGCCCTTCATGAGCCCCCCGCGTTGAGCATTTTTCACCCAAGATCAAGTATTGAATAATCCAAAAGTCGTAAATAAGATTCGTTGCACTTCTTCTTACAATGTTGCTTTAATGATCGCTAAAAATGAGCAATTTACTTTTTTTTTAGCTTCACACTGTATTAGCAGGGTAGGCAGAGGGGCCTAGTGTTAAGACACTTCGTTCCCCACTTTCCGCCGAATTCGGAGGCATTGCGTGTTAAGTGGCGAAACTTAACGCCGCGCTTTTGCCTAGACCAGAGCGAAGAAAATAGAAATATCAAATATTTCCACTCCTCGAGTGGGAATCGAACCCACAACCAGTCGCTTTACACTCAATCTTTTCCCCGTATAGAAAAGTTGTTAGAAAACCTAGTGTTATGACACTCCGTTCTCCAATTTCTGCCCGAAATAGATACATGTAAAACGAAACTTTACGCGAAGAAATTAAAACAATTTCAATATTTTTTACGTTTCTTTGACTGGGTATCGAACCCACAACCAAACGCTGCCCCTCTGCGCCATGACGGTGTCAAAGTATTGATCATTGTTTAAATTTGATTGATTGCTTTTGAAATTATTCAAAATAACGATTTGTTAAATTATTATGTTCAATTCAACATTTTTGCTTCTCTCATAAAGACTGGCAATGGCGGTTTGAATAACGAAGATTAATTGGGCTATTATTTCTAATTAACATTACGTTTGCAATGAATTATTAGTTTAGTTTTAACCTAAATTCAATAAATAATTTTGTTATGGCATGATAATTTAAAATTTAAATATTTACGACATTATTTTAATCACCCATTGGTGTTTGTTTGTAGGTTCGATTCCCATTGGGAAGAATGACCATAATTTATTTAGTTTTATTTTTCTGTTCTGATATAACAAAGTGTAAAGGTCTCATATGTCCTCCATTCAACACATACCGCCTAGAATTCGGACAGAAAGTGGGGAACGTAATGTCTTGACATTAAGATCTCTCTGCCTATCTATGTAGGAAAAACAGTGGAAGAAAGAAAGCTATTGAACATAATTTTAAACTAGCTACTTGTAACTTGATGCGCTGACAGAAGAAATATTCATTTTATAGGTTGCAAGTCGGAATTCGACATAATTCATTCGCTATTGAGCTTAAGATAATTACCAAGGTTAAAGTCAGCGTCGACTTTACAGTCACTTGTCGACTATGTCCAGTTTTACGCAATTTCCAACTCATGACATTCTTTTACTATTCTAGAATTATTTTTAAAAATTATATTTCATATATTGTAAAATCCATTTAATTGAATTTAATGGGGTATATATCATGTGTGTAAACTTATTTATTATAAATATTATTGTAGTTATATAAAAAATATATTGGCCATATATAGGGCCACTTAACATAAAAATACTTATTACTTATATAATACTTTATTATTTTCTAAAACATATACAGAACCAGAATTCAAAGTCAATCCGCACTCTCAAGCGGCTCGAAGGCGAAGCTAAACAATTGGAAGGTTAAATTTACGATATAATAAAAATGATACTCACGATTGACATGATTGATATAATACGGGCCGATTTGAGGATCATAAGCCTCCTCCCAGCCGAGTGGTAGCTCATTGCCGATGCAGTCCGCGAATGTTTGGGGCTTTGTGTATCTGAAACAATGATTATTTCTTGTTATTTCAATACTGGGAAACGTTCAATTGAAATGATACGAGGTAAACTCGTTTCTATCTAAATTACTTGGATTTTATGCAAGAGAATTTCTTCTAAATGAAAACGAACAGTAACAGTTTTACATAATTTGAGCAATAAAAAATGAATGTGATCCTCACGAGCGTTCAGCGCAAAAATTTCACATTTCGCTCGCCTGTTGCAGTTACATTGTTGCAAGTGTTTTAATGTATATATACCTAAGTTATTGATCATACAGCTTCGAATAAGTAAAAGTATTTGTAAATTTTCTAAATCAACACGCTTTATTATCTAACCAAAGCTTTCCCATAGGTTATGCGTCCGAGCGTGATTACTTCCCACGAAAGCAAGGGGCGAACCTATTAAAACTGCTCCTATTACTATCATTAAGGCAAAATAAAAATAACCGCACCGTTATTATTCGAGTTTTGACCGGATAATTTTGACTAGTTGTTTAATGATATATACTGAGAACACGGCAGAGTCAATTTATACTCGTGTTCGTACCTCATATTTGATTTTCTAACTAAAATTTCTAATTATCACCGCATTACAGATTGTAATCAAAACTAGGCGTGGCGAATACTACCTCTTAATCATATATTCAGCTTGCGTATACGATATTACGTATCGAGATCCATCATATTAATTACTTATTGAATACATTCCGTTTGTATCTTTGAATCTCATTTGTGAGGAATGCAAGAATAAATCATAAACATAAAAGGTCTTTTTATGAGGTTAAAACAAACAGGCAATTTCAGCGATAGAAAGCGGGAGGTGTATTGCAACGATAAATTGAAGGGCGTTCTTGTAATACAAGTATGTGGTCTATCTAGGTGCAGATAATAGCTGAAGCAATTAATGACAGCCGGTACTGGATGCCCGGGAGCTGGAAGGCGTGGTGCGCAGGCGCCAGTAACTCGCTCTACTTGTTATAAGTTTTAAACATTATTTAAAATCAAAAATGGAACCAGTATTGATGCAGTGGCACAAAGAGTGACTGTAAAGCGACTAGTTGTGGGTTCGATTCCCACTCGAGGAGTGTAAATATTTAACATTTCCATTTTCTTCGCTCTAGTGTCGAGGCAAAGCGCGGCGTTAAGTCCTACTTGACACGCAATGCCTCTGAATTCGGCGGAAAGTGGGGAACGGAGTGTCTTAACACTAGGTCCCTCTGCCTACCCTACTGTGTGCGAGATACAGCGTCAAGCTAAATTCAAAAATTCAAATCGGTTATATTAAAAATATCTAAATAAACATACACACTGACGAAACTGTTCAGCTCGCGTGACTGTTTCGTCCCATTTATCTGGAGTCCGGTAAGGTTAAACGCCACGTATTTGATTAAATACGCGATAAATTGCTTATGCTTTTTGTATAGCTGTAGGTATACAGTTATCAACACGATACATTGTTTATGATTAATATGTATGATTTATAACATACAAAATAAAGCATCTTTACTTCCTATATATTAAATAACTAAATTTGCACATTAGCTTATTATTGAAATACATAATAATAATTTAATTTTCATAATCTATATAAGAATATCATTTAAGATATACGACAAATCTTCAATGGAAATTGGTAACTCCCATACAGCTACCGAAAGCGTCCATTACATTACAGAGCGCTTATCGAAGCGAGAGGACAGAGGGCGCGTGCGTGTGCGCATCTCGCTTAGAGCGGGACAGCAGATACGGAATCCGTAAGTGCGAAAGAGACAGTCGCAGTTTACTATGTTGCCTCAGCAAAACCAGTCATGTCAGCGGGACGTCAAGACGAGTCGTTCTTGGAAACGGTGACCCGTGTCACGGAATCCCTAATCGCACACATACAAAACTTTCACGCACACATACACAATTTTTACGATATTTCATTTTTTTTAGCTTCATGATGTATCCCGCACATAGCAGAGGGAACCTAGTGTTGAGACACTCCGTTCCCTAAACTCTAGAGGCATTACGTGTTAAGTGGCGGAACTCAGCGCTACGCTACGTCATTTCAATAAAGTAAATACCAAATTTTTACTTTTGCATTATGCAATATGACGTGTCACCTTCAAACTGGGGGTTTTGGTTATAAATGAAAGTGCAAAGCGAATGTTTATTGCTTTTTATGAAACTACAGATTTAAATGGCAAACCTTTTTCTCGTTTAAAAAAGAGAAATGAATGATATTTATTACTTTAAGTACATAATAAGCGTGTATATATTTTACAACTATATTAGGTTGTTTTTTTCGCTTCACGCTGTATCCCGCGTACAGCAGGGTAGGCAGAGGGAACCTAGTGTTAAGACACTCCGGTCCCCACTTTCCGCCAAATTCGGAGGCATTGCGTGTTAAGTGGCGGAACTTAACGCCGCGCTTTGCCTCTGATAGCAGAGCAAAGGAAATAGTAAATATTCCTCGAGTAGGAATCGAACCCACAACCAGTCGTTTACAGTCACACCTTCGTGCCACTGCGCCACGATTGGTCTCAGTCTATATAACTATATTAGTACAAGTAGAATTTGTAAATACCTATTCAATGTACTGTCGCTAGATTTAATTTAGGTGACAAGTTTTAAGTAATGTTTCAAAAATATTTGGCACGGTCAAGATATTTTGTGAATTTCACGCATTTCCGTACTTGCGTAATACGTAGTAGAGTGGATATATTTATATTCTCATAGATTTTATAGTTCTCTATAGAACGCGATATTGGCGAAGGAACTTGAACTCTACCAGAACGTTAATAATGCAATAATTAAAGAATTAAACTTATTTTTTTAAATATAATATAAAAACGAATACTGAACAATATTTTTATTTATTTTAAGTAATATAATATATAATACAAATAGAGAAATACAGTATAAAAAGGTTATTCTACGAATGTAAGTGTTTCAATCTTTGGAAAATGACGCGACATAAGGCCAACGCACGGCCACAATCCGCAAATAGAAGCGAAACTTGCTACCCGCTTTGGATTATTTCACCAGCATTCCTTCACATTTTCTAACTAACTAACTAACTAACTAACTAAAAGAGAAAATATTATAAGATATAACATAATTTTTGTTCGTATAAAATATTTTAAAACATTATATTATAACTTCATAATATTATCAAGAATATACAATATAATTATATAATAAAAAGTAATTAGAAGTTTATTATAAAAAGCTTGTATTTAAGATATGGCAACAAAATTTCAAGTTTTTCCCCAAATATTTTTCAACATTGATCTACCAAAATCCTGGATTACTACATATATTGGATCGTCTGGTCGGAGGCGGTGCCACGCTGTCTCACACATATCGACCGACCGACAGACGGACACTCACACCTACTTATAATCTATTAATATCGCCCGGGAAATATTTTAATCCGCATAGCTCGGTTAATGCACATTCCTTTCGGTTTCAGAAAATTTTCACAATTTCATTTTATTTAATATATACGTCCAGAATCTTCCATTTCACTGGTTGGTTTATTTATTTGTTTTTATTTACTTGTTGACCTTAAACAAGTAGTTTTACAATATTATATAAATATAAGAAAACATACGGACTTAAGTTAAATTAATGTAAATCTATATTAAGCTTAATGTCACATGCAAAAATAAAAACAAACAGGAAGTATGAAAAACGAAGAATTAGGTTAAATTGCCATTAGATATTGCAAAGACATTTTTTTAACACGTAGATAGCGACGCCTAATATGTTCCTTATCCTACTGCATCTGTACTAATGTTTGCTGATTCACATTACAGCAGAGTTAGCCCCGAAGGCTATCACTTGTTAGTTGGTTAAATTAAATTAAATTAAATAGCTTCACGCTATATCCCGGCACACAGCAGGGTAGGCAGAGGGAACCTAGTGTTAAGACACTCCGTTCCCCACTTTCCGCCGAATTCGGAGGCTTGCGTGTTAAGTGGCGGAACTTAACGCCGCGCTTTACCTCGACACCAGAGCGAAGAAAATGGAAATATAATTTCCACTCCTCGAGTGGGAATCGAACCCACAACCAGTCGTTTACAGTCACACTCTTGTGCCACTGGGCCACGACTGGCCACTTGCCTGACTGTTAGTTGGTACAATTTAAATAGTTATATTTAAAACATATGACATCACAAACTCATTATTGGTCGTATGTATTCACTAGATATGTTAAACAAAGCCCAGGGACAGGAATATAAGAGACTTTCCGTTCCAAAAAAGGAAGCGTGTTAGGGGTCAACGTGATTTCCTCTCGCATTCCAAATCGCTGACACAAACTACAGCGCAGTTATAATCAAATTAAACACGAGTTGCAATCGGTTCGATGGAGCGTGCCGACCGGATGATCCAATACATGGATATAAAATTTGTTTTTGAACTCTATGTAGCACCAATATAGATAGTTTTACTTACATAGGTTTACATTCTTGACGGTTTACGTCATAATTGGTATGAAAAATCAGTTTTATGCTTTTTTTCCGTGTAGGCAGCGAGAACATACTCTTCTTTCCGCCCAAAATCGAGACTTTAAGTATTGAGTAGCCGAGCTCAACGCTGCGTTTTGTCTTAAGCACCAGAATAAAGTAATGAAATTTAAATATCAAACCCACAACTAACAGCTTCACAGTCAGATTCTATCCGACTGCGCCATAATGGCCTCAATTAATTGGTATTTACCCAAAAATTAACCCTAACAATAGCTAGCTAGAGTCAGTTATTTGGCTGGACGATGGCATGCGTATAGGCAACTAATGTGACGGCATGACGTCACACGTTATTCGATCATTGACAAACGGCATTCCAAAGCGAAGTGAGAACACAAATGTGTGGCGTTGAGACGCGCGTCATGTCAGTGTACCAAGGTCTCAAGCCCGGCCAGAGGACTCGAAAACACTGTGTGTTAAAATTAAATGTTTTATGAACTCTTCATAAATGTATTTATTTATCGTTTTACAGATTTAGACATTTTCCTGCATAGTATAGTAGGCGGGGAGAAGCTAGTGTTAAGACACTCCCGTTTTCCACTTCTCGCACCAATTCGAGACTTTGAGTGGCAGAACTCAAATCCGCACTTTTTCTTGTCGTTCATTCGTTTAAAAGTAAAAGAAAAGGACAAGTATCTATAATAAACATTTCCGATTGGGAACCGAATACACAACCATCGCAAATACTAGACGCTGCTCCACTGCGCTACAACGGCCAATAAAATATAATATAGACCGCTAAATATTATCTACAAATGCGTAGGGTAGACGAAGTTGAAATTACATAAACATTGAATCGAATATATAAGGTTTCCGTCTGAATCACGATGCATACCAGCCGACTTTGTCACGCTAACGGCCGACGCGTGCGACATAATATCGTGAAACATCACGATTTTAACTAACTTTCGATGGCTCAATTTGTAATGAAACTAGTGACCCGCTAGTGGTTTCGCCTGCGTAAACTACAAGGCTATAACTATATTGTTTCTTCACCCTCCATCTTAAATTAACTTAAATAATTGTTTTTTTTATTTACGAATCTATTGAAATAAACACTAAATGTTAAGGGTATTTTATCAGAATACAATATTTGAAACTGCATAACATTAAAGAAATTAAAAAAGATATTGTTTTTTTTTAACTTCACGCTGTAACAAGCACACAACAGGGTAGGCAGAAGGAACCTAGTGTTAAGACACTCTGTTACCCACTTTCCGCCGAATTTGGAGGCATTGCGTGTTAAGTGGCTTAACGCCGCGCTTTCCCTCGACATATAGCGAAGAGAATGGAAATAATAAATTTCCACTCCTCGAATCGAACCCACAACTAGTCGCTTTACAGTCACACCTTGTGCCTCTGCGCCACGACTGGCCCCTAAAAAATATTGTTTTTCTAATAATATTTTTCCCATTTATACCCCACATGCAATATACACACAGAGATCAGTTACATTTTTATTATATATATGTACATATATAGATTAACTAGTATTAACAGATGAATGCGATTCATACCTTTGACATTTTTATCAAGGCTAGACAAAACTAATATTTCAAATGTTTCTCCATTTTAGTCCTGTTATTTATAGGTATAATTTATATTCAGATATTCACTTAAGGTGTTTATTTGTTTGGATATAAAAATATAATGAGTAGAATTAAAATATAACAGATACTAAGAATTCCTTCTTAGAAGGAGTTCTCTAATAAGAAATCCTTCTTTCTATACATGTTAATAGTAACTTATTGGTTATAGATTAGGATACTAAGGAGTATTAGTTATATAGTAATTAACTCAATATATTTAGAGGTTAATTACACTTTATTTTGAGCGAGAACTACTAGTTACATAAACAGAACTCTCTTAGATTATACATAGAGAAGTTAAGCTCTTCGTCTTGTTTGTTATAACTAGCTTTATTTTTAAGCACCGAAACGATTTAAACAAAAGGTAGCAAATGAACTATATATCCGAAGTATGTTAACAACAATAATCATAAAGAAAACAAAAATACGTTATGTAAGTATTTAGCTATCCTAGAGTCTTATAAGCATAATTATCAACAATAATTTCAAGAACTAAAAATATTTAAACATAAGTTACGAACCACATATACGTGCTAATACATAAGTAGATATATAATAATACATATAAAAAAACACATATCAAAAGTTTAAATCAAGATTAAATAACAAGAGAAATGAACATGATTCAACAAACATATAACAGACTGGCGCCTTTCAAAGTCAAACTACAAACGCGTCTAATAACTGATAACGAGGTTTATCCACATCATCGCAGTTACAAATGTTACTTTCTCAATAGAAAGTTAAATATAAACATAAGGTTTGGCATTAACTTCTATTCATGATATTAGAGTACTACAGTCGTGGCCCAGTTGCACAAGCGTGTGATGGTAAACGACTGGTTGTGGGTTCGATTCCCACTCGAGGAGTGGAAATTATATTTCCATTTTCTTCGCTCTGGTGTCGAGGTAAAGCGCGGCGTTAAGTCCACCACTTAACACGCAAGCCTCCGAATTCGGCGGAAAGTGGGGAACGGAGTGTCTTATCACTAGGTTCCCTCTGCCTACCCTGCTGTGTGCGGGATACGGCGTGAAGCTGAGAGAAGAAAAGAAAAAAAAAGAGTACTACAGTGACTGTAACATGTAATGCCTCCAGAATTCAGCGGAAAGTGAGGAAACGGAGTGTTTTAACACTAGGTTCCCTCTGCCTACCCTGCTATGTGCGGGATACAGCGTGAAGCTAAAAAAAAAGTTAAAGAGCAGCGGAAGTTGTAGTTGAACGTGAAGCAAAACTTGATAACATTGATGTATATAAAATGAATGGGACCCGATCGATGTTTGTTGAGGTACGAAATTCCTCGCCTCCATTGTTTTGTCAATGACCATCGCTTTGTAAACACGGTGTGCAATTTACGTTGGACTGCGGATTTGATGTATAAGTTTTTTTGGTTATATGACAAAAAATGTTTTAACGTTATATAGACTATAATGGTTTTCGATATTTATCTCTCCCTAATATCAGGATATTGGGAAAATTGAAAATAAATATATGACAAGCATATTTTTTGTATAATAGTAATGTATATTAATGTGGTGTGTATAAATGTACATTAATATAATTTTATTTTTTTAGACATTTTTAAGAACTACTTATCAATAAATACTTGTCTCAGTTCTTAGACTAGCTAAGTAACAAGTAAAAAAAATATAATAAATCCAATATAGTTAACAAAAGGTATCACATGCCCGTTTAACAGAAAACATTAAAAAATATACACGTTAAATACGTTTTCGATTATATATTCATAAAAATATTTAATAAAATAAATCTATCTTCTATACACCAAACCAAAAATCACAAGTTTCTTATTTTACAATTTTTTACATATTAATCAAATAAACAAAAAGTTATATTCTACTTATAAACACAACATTGAACTGCTCTACTACCATCTTACCTATACAGGTGGTAGCATTCCACAGCGATTACAGTATTTGTACCTACACAATTTTAACACTACAATTTCAAATACCAAAGTACAATTATGGAACAAGGTAGACTTTAGAATGTTACCCAGTTATGGTCACATATTTCGCCCACGTTTGCCGCCGATGATTTATTCAAAATCAAGGATCAGGATATTATAAATAATTATTGACCTCTCTATGTATTTTAAAAATGTCTAATTTAATTATCAGTAACAGGTGTATATAGCGTGGCGTTAAGTTCCGCCACTAACACTCAATGTCTCGATTTCGGCGGAAAGTAGACAGAGTGTCTTGACATATAGTGTCAATAAAAAATATGAAGACGTATCACAGCTATATTCGAAGATTTAAAGTTTATTTTTGAAATCAATATATTTTTTTGTGCAAATAACGCAATGAGTTTCGCAGAAATCGATACGACTAAAATACTTTGTTACCTAACACTGACCGCAGTCTACACTGACTATTTTGATAGAAGGAAATTTTTACCTAATCATACCAAAATAAGCTTTCATAAATGTTAAACACGACGTTATATATTATTATTTACTATTCTATTCTAGTTATAAGCATTATTATATTATATTCTAGTAGGTAATTATGATTACTTCTATTCTATTCATTACAATTTTACATAACATGACATAAGAAAAATAAACAACCAAAATCCATCTCTCCATACAACATTAATATCCATGTTGTATTCAAACTACTAGACATTTACTTAATTAAGTACCTCGTTAATTGCTTTCCAATCAGAAATAACGTTTTCGACACGACTACACAAATTAGTTTAATTTTTATTAGACCTCCTTACAAAGTTACGTAGAAATTGTAACTTTATAACTATTTGGGTAAAGATTATTTTTATATGCGTTGAATTTTTTTAAACAGAAGAGGAAACGTGTACAGCATTCTTATTTTTGACCAACATCGTATTAAGCAATGGTGCTTAAAAGCCAGCTTCACGCTCTATCCCGCATAGCGAGGTCGTCAGAGTGGAGCTAGTGTCAAGACACTCCATCCTCCACTTTCCGCTTGAAATCGAGACGTTGTGAGTCGGAATTCAACGCTGCGTCCTGTCTTATACTAATACCAGAGCAAAGAAATGAATGTTTAAATATAATCATGACCTCGAGTGGGATTCAAACCCACAGCCATCTCTTTACAGTCAGTCATCGGGTCGGCCTCTACAATTAAAAGCTTATGCAAATTGAGTAAATAAATTTTATGACCTTTATAACGTCAAGATTTATCATAGCTCCTTGTTTTGGTAAGACGCGGTGATAAAACATGCGAAAATTTCCATCTTAAAAAATCTTGACGTGCTTATAGTATAATTTATAGTGTTTATAACAGTTGTTTTTTTTCATAAAAATTCCAACTGTTAATGTTTTTTATATAAATATAAATTAATACCTAATATTTTTTAATTTCACGCTTCTACATATTCTCTCGCATAATGAGATAGTCAATGACCACTTAGTGTCAAGACAC
The DNA here is from genome assembly GCA_019049465.1 of Dryas iulia moderata. NCBI lineage: Eukaryota > Metazoa > Arthropoda > Insecta > Lepidoptera > Nymphalidae > Dryas > Dryas iulia. The sequence continues at coordinate 11,671,353 of CM032440.1, read as the reverse complement.
TCCGTTCTTCACTTTCCCCCCGAAATTAAAACGATGCATGTGGCGGAATTTAACACCACACTTTAACTAAGGCACTAGTGAAAACATTAAAGTAATCAATTGATATTTTTTCCCCCGAAAGAGAATCGAACCCACAATAAACCGCTTCTACAGTCTCACGCTATATAACTGCGTCACGATGACCTCAGTAGTAATAGTAAAGTATGTAATTAAAATTATTACAATACAGAGAGGTATGTAGCATGATACAATTAACTTCTTAGAGCAAATCTATAAATATATATATTCTTGTTCAGTCATCCACGTAATTTATAAACCATAGATTATGACCACGTCCATGTTAGAAAAAAAAATTATATCCCTATTTTAATATTTAGGATTATACACTTAACATGGGGCCAGTCGTGGCGCAGTGGCACGAACGTGTGACTGTAAACGACTGGTTGTGGGTTCGATTCCCACTCGAGGAGTGGAAATATTTAATATTTCCATTTTCTTTGCTCTGGTGCCGAGGTAAAGCGCGGCGTTAAGTTCCGCCACTTAACACGCAATGCCTCCGAATATGGCGGAAAGTGGGGAACGGAGTGTCTTAACACTAGGTTCCCTCTGCCTACCCTGCTGCGTGCGAGATACAGCGTGAAGCTAACAAAAAAAAATAACAACTTAACATTATTAATAGTAATTCGTAAAAAAATAATAATAAATAAAAAATCAAAATAAATCGATGTTACAGCAGCGAAGTCGATGCGCGTCTGTCTAAAAAACTGCCAAGGACATCTTTATCTGAGTGGTATGCGTAAAGTAAACAGTGTTTTACGTGTTACTTGGTACGAACGCCGCGCCCTGCGGATCAATTATTTATTTAGCGTATTCTACTTACCTACTATAGAGTAGGTATGGGTATAGTAGGTAGGTATTAAGCAATAGTGCTTAAAAGCAAGCTTCACGCTCTATCCCGCATAGCGAGGTCGAGTGGAGCTAGTGTCAAGACACTCCATCCTCCACTTTCCGCTTGAAATCGAGACATTGTGTGTTCAGTCGGAATTCAACGCTGCGTCCTGTCTTAAATACCAGAGCAAAGAAATGAAAATTTAAATATAATCGAGTGGGAATCGAACCCACAATGTGTTACATTCAGATTCTGTACCACTGCTCAACGACCGTCAATTATTTATTCAGCATATTCCTTACCTACTCAATTGCTTAAGTTTTTTTTAGCTTCACGCTATATCCCGCACACAGCAGGGTAGGCAGAGGGAACCTAGTGTTAAGACACTCCGTTCCCCACTTTCCGCCGAATTCGGAGGCATTGCGTGTTAAGTGGCGGAACTTAACGTCGCGCTTTACCTCGACACCAGAGCTAAGAACATGGAAATATTAAATATTTCCACTCCTCGAGTGGGAATCGAACCCACAACCATCTCTTTACAGTCAGATGATGTACCACTACGCAACGACTATCAATTATTTATTCAGCATATTCCTTACCTACTCAATTGCTTAAGTATCCTACAAAATATGTAATTTCGGTAATCAACCAGTTGATTGCTATGCTAATTGCCCATAGAACGGACTAATGAAACAATGAAAAAAGTGAGGATGCTATTTAACAAAGCGTTCGTACTAGCGTTCGATTAGAGTCAAGAAACGCTGTAAAATGCCCAGCCCCTTTGGCGTTACGGTTGAAGGCGTGCGTAGTGCGTGGGAAGTATCCACAAGATGTTTTACACATACTTAGGTTACACAATCTCAAAGACAGCTAGCTACATTACAGCCAATATAACTTATAAAATATTAATGAGCCTATCGACTATGAGCCGCGAATATGTGGCATAATGGCGTACACATAACAAACATTATTTCATCGTATTAAAACACAAGTGGACTGTTAATAAATATTGAATAAGCATATCTTATGGCGAGTGAACATGCAAATTTGTATTGAAACATTCCATGGCAGTTAGGTATCGCGGTTCTCGTGTACCTAGAGGAATACGCACAGGCATTCGAAGCGATTTTCACTTGTACCGTAGAATTATGCATTAACGCAACGCTGGTATGCGACTCGAACAAAGTACTGAGTGAAAATGCACTCAAGTGATATAATTAAAGTAATAGACAGCAACCATCACGTATAAATTCCCATTGGATAAATCCACTATATCATTGTCTTCCACGTTTCTTTATTAACAATACAATGAACAGTTTTTCCTGTATTTAAATGAGTAGCTATCGAATACTAGGGTTTTTATAGTGGACGTGACGTTTCGACTTAATAATAACCACTGAAACCGCAAAATCCCTGCATATATAACATCTTAATACATATTACTGAACGTATTCGGCGTAAAGAAGCGTCGTGGCACAGTGGGACAGCGTCTGACTGTAAATGCAACGATTCTGGGTTCGATTTCCACTTGAAGGAATATTTAAATTTTCATATCTTCCCTCCCAAACACATACAACTCATCTGTTTACAGTCTCAATGACTGATTGTAAAATTTGACTTTAAAAAAATATATATCTTCGCTCCAGAGCGCCGCCGAACTCAACACGTAATGCCTCAATCGATCTAGTGTCTAAGCACTGCACTCCACGGAAAGAGGAGTGCAGAGACACTAGATCTCCTCTGACTAACCCATTATGCCCCTAAAAAACGTGATGTTGCTTTTCAAAATAAACTATTTTACTATCAACCAAGTAGTAAAATTAGTTTGTAGTAAAAAACACATTTCATTTGTAGTCACTCGTGATCCTGGCACTCTTTCTTAATTAGCATTTTCTCGTTTAAGTTCTGTTAAAAGGTTAATATCATCAAATGCTCTGGAGACATGGCAAGTTATTTTTAGCATTAATAAATTGGCTTAGTGGCTTGCTTTTGTTGTGTGCGTTTTGCAGAGGATATTACTTAGTCTGTTGTAGAATAACAAAAACTACTATATTACATTGCCTTCCTTTTTAGTAACTTTATATTCATACCAAGAGTTAAAAATGAAAAAATAAATTACTCTTAATTTTTTAGTTTTAAAGCTAAATGCATATTTACAGACAGCCTCTAAAATTTCAAGCACGTTTTATTTAACTTTTATTTGTGCATTATACCAAGTTACTTCGGCAACCTTAATAAGAAACTTACGTTAATATGTTATGTATCAGCGGTCAATTTTATTACGGCGTCAATGTACTGAAACCAGATCTTCTGAATGTTTCTTAGGATTAATCAATTTAGTCTGAAGTCGTAAAGACACATACATTCGCGTTGCTTATGTTTTATAACGGCTAATTTTAAATATTTTAAATTAGTTAGTATTAAGTATCACATTTTAAATCCCCTTTGGGTTTTACGAGTATTTTTTATCCAAAATACAACATCTAATACAACGTTAGTAACGTATGGTACAGAATTTGACCTTAATTTCATTTTATGGTCATGTCTTGAGCATCGTACGTCTTGTTTTTATTTATCTTATAGAAGAAGAACAACTAGAATGTACCGTAATGCCTGGCAACGTTTAACCTCATGACAAACATATGTCAGTACAATTTATGCGTTTTTTCTTGACTATCCATTCATCAATACATTTTAACGGTGACACGAGCGTTTCGAGTGCAGGTGAAGTTTACGGTCGACTTTTTAAGACAATACTGCAGGTGTGCTAAGTATGGTAAATGGTAAATAGATACGGCTAGACATGATCGGTATTTAATAGGGATGTGTTGAGCACCTGCTTGGACGGTGGTGTGATGGCATGGCATAGCAGTGGCCGGGAGTGCGGGGGAGGCGCGTGCGCCGCTTTAGAAAGGCGCGACCATCGCCTCAGGCCCGGGCCGCATTCTACGGCCTGTCATTCACACCGCACAAGTTGCCTATGCATTGCATTCCGTCTCCCACCGCACTCTGCCACTACGTACACACGCACCTTACGAAACAACCGTCGATTTAGTTAGAGACTACGAACAGACCCACATTCATGCCCGATAACCACTTACGAGCGCTTCATCGAATTATTTCTGCGCCAGTTCAGTCTAACATCGCTGTGGACCAGTTTTTTGGCCTCATTCCCCCCGTCTGTAGCTACTCACGTATTACAACAAATCCGTACCAAAAAAACACGAACACAACTCGCATTCCAAAGGATAACAAAATAATAATCATAATTTGTGTTTAGGTCATTTGTTGTTAGTCAATTGTGGAATGTCGTGTGAAATCGAGACGGTTTCGCATATTTGCCGACAGCCGGCGACAGCGTCGCGGCGAGAACAATTTGTTTTTCACGATTTATTCTATTTTAAAAATATGTTTACTTTTTGCAACACAAACGTAATGCAGATTAAAACTTGCACTTTCGAACACTGGAGCCACAACTGACAAATTCAATCAGAAAACACTAAAAATCGCATTGGAATGTGAAGTTTTGACATGGGGCTCTTACGGGTTAACACTTCTCTTCGGAAAACTTACCTGTCTCGCGGGTCGATCCACGTCGTTTTCCTGCTGTTGTGGTCGATGAAATACAATTTTCCATCGAAGTCCCTCGCGTAATCCCATCCGTCGGGCAAGGGTATCTCACCGTTTCGTCTCCTTGGCATATTTCACTGATTAAATCCATTCAAACGAATAACGAAGCACACTCGCGAACTAGCTACACGGCCATGTTGAATACCTCATTACGACGAGTGACGTCACGCGGGATCGGCCAATCGCGGCGAAGGGCCCCCACGATGGAATGCGGCGCGTACGCGAGGCGCGAACACTGGCCGACACCGGCCGACAATAACGTAGCACACGACCGCTCTGCGCGAAACCGCGTCGCAGACTGAGGCGGACTGGCCGCCACGTTATCACTGCTCATGATAATATCCTCGAGCACCTACTGTCTAAATGCATTCCTCCTGACCACAATGTTTACATTACGACCGACCCCAACGACTAACACGACTGTACACTCTCCTACCCACTGATTGAACTCTATAACTCAAAGTATATCTTAAAACGAGCAAAAAGTACGTAGATACATATCCATTCAATCTATTTACGATTCCTCGTTATGTGCCTACATATAGCTGCATGTGTATGGCTCGCATTCCACAGCGTATGTGGACTTATATACGTTGCCTACCTATCTGACTATATTAGATCGAGATACTTTAGAGCCGTCGTCGTCGGGTTTGTGAAGTCAATTTGCATTTGCATACATTCAATCTGTTACTATTACGGCCCGGATTAGATGACGTTGGTATATAATGGAATAAATTAAGCTTTTAGAGTTCTGTTTTGTGCATTCAAATGGTATTCTTTAGTTGCTGTGTTCAAAAATGATTTAATAAATAAGACTTTTTTAAGTTATAATAATTAGCGCTTAAAATATTAACTAATAAATAATACACGAATTAAACGTTCAAATGTTCAGTCAAGCGTTTCTAATAAGTAAATTGATTAACCTAAAACTATATTATCTCTTCAAATGGCGACATAACTATTTTATAAATGCAATGATTTAACATCGCGGTTACGTAATATCAATGGTACGCAGATTTAGATTTTACTATCTAGTCTATCGGTACTAAACTTGCAATAGTGTTAAATGACTGTTGAGAAAATTATTCGTTATGGAAATGGAAGCTCTTTACTGGTTAACTTAATCTGAATTCGATTGCTATCTCGTAGAATATTAGAGCTATGGATATAAAAATTGGTAGTCATTTAGTAAAGAAGTAAGTTTTACGCTTTTTCCCCGCATAGGTTAGTAGTCAAACAGAACCTGGTGTAGGGACACTTCGTTCTTCACTTTACGCCCCCAATCGTGACTGGTAGGTATACAGAGTTTCATGTAAATTGCATCTAGGATGCATGCATGGAAAGCATGGTCATGTCAGACCAAGCTTTCATACTTACCGCTGTATTACAATAATTTACAATTACATTAGTAGGTCACTAATTACTAGTATTATAAATGAAATGTGAAGATTATCTGATAATCCAGCCGTGTAAAAAGGTTGTGGTCTCAGACGCCTTAAAACCAGCAAAGTACGAATCAAATAAGCGCGGAGATATTTATAATTAAAAAAATCGTGCCAATATCTTTTTCATGTTATTAAGGCTGATTCTGAAATACGCCATAAGTTAGTGAGCTTGTGTCACGACCAAAAGTAATGAATTTGACACAAGCAATTTAGGTTGTGGGCATGCTTATAGTGCCCACTACGGTGAATCCGTACTTGACCCAAGAACCCTGTACTAGAGCATTTAAGGACGCACCTGTACTAGTACATAATCAGAGTATAATAGTAGAAATATCGTGGAATCATACTACCGAGAAAAAAAATTAAAAAAGATCATTACACAAACATTATGAAATACGTGATTATCAATTATTGTTTGAAACATTTTTTTTGATAAACCTTACCATTAGTCTAGAATTATAATCAAGAATCTATATTTAGAAACATTTACAAAAAAAAAACAATCAGAAGTTTTAAAATATAAGTTCACTTAAGACAATTTTGACGCAGCCGGTACGGGTTCGGATACCGCAGCTTTCCAATTTTTATGTCGAATGAATTTGCCAAGTGTGCAAATAAACTTTAAAATTCAAAAATTGCTTAGAACAGCTCAACTCGCTGATACAATGGCATAAATTATTATTCTCTCTAATCTTAATAATAGTTATAAGTAATTAGCAAATGCAATAAAGTTCATAACAATAAAATAATAAGTCTCCATTATATAAAATTGTTTATTACTAATCACATTAAATAAATTCATAGTTACATCTATTAATTACAAGCAATAACTAATAAAGTCATCAAGCATTAAACTAATGAAAATTATTACGATGCTCATAATTATATTCTGATTTTTACATGCGGATATAAAATACAATACCAGCAACATGCAATGGTTTTATTGCAATTCTATAAATACAATTGAAGTATGTTTGTAATATTTAAATATTCACTTTTTACTAAATGCATATCTATGTATAGTACATGATAGGTAGGTAGTAGGTACATATACGAACATAACATTATTTACAATTTGTATTTATTTGTCTGTTTGTTTCGCCTAATCTCTGAAATGGCATAATAAAGAGAACGTTAGATAAACTAAACTACTGTTATTTTAGAATTATATTTTTTTTTGTTAAATAACTCGTGGGCAAAGTCGTAAGCATAGCTAGTGATAAATAGAATTAGAAAGGAACCTACCTACCTATTAAAGGTTTTATGGTTCAAATAAGTATACTAGTGTAGTAGTAAATTGAAATCATTACAAATAATAAATTAGATTTTACTATATTTAATGACAATTTGCCTTTTATAGCAAAATGTAGAAATAGTTTTATTTGAAAATATATATAATCGTGTACCATTTTACTTGCTATATTAAATTATACAACTCACACATTGTTATAGTCGACAGAATTGATATTTGAAGCTCATTATTTATATAAATAAAGATATTTTTCTTAACAAAACAAATAAAGTGATAAAAATATGTTTAAAAAAATACTATTTAAAAATACTATTTATTTATGCAGACAAAACTTATAATAGTAAGACGCGTCCCTCGAAATTTTAAATTTTAAATTCAATGGCAGCTCCTTTTCACGCTCACAACATTAATTATATATTAAGATATAGTTTGTTTTTGTATTATAAAAAATTTTATCATTACGAATAATATTAAAATACAATTATTTTTATAACTTCATTTAAAATACATGCTAACAAAACTTTACATATTTTTTCATTACGTAATACGTAATGTTAAAACGTTAACGTCAACTGTCAAACACGTAGACAGAAGACACAAGACGTTTTAAAACTCGCAACAAGGGTGTAATAAACATTGTAAAAAATCTTTTCAATAAACAAAAATGCCTTCAAGTGATAGTGAAGACTTTGAAAGTGCTGATGAGGGACGTAACAGTCCTCATAAAAAGGAAAGAAAAAAGCGACTCTCTTCTTCAAACTATAGTGATAACTTAGAATCGGAACAAGAGACCAAAAAGGTTTTACCAGCATCTGCCAGTAAACAGGTATGCAGAGAGTTAATTAATAAATTAAAAATTTTAGTTCATTTTACGTCTTCTTAATTAATTAATTAACAAGAACTGAAAATGTAGTTATATTAATTATTTTGCTTGACACTTAATTAAAGATTCAGTAAAGAGACTTTATTATGATGAAATTTTTACATATTTCATGGTAAGGACAAAATTGGAGATGGATGGGACGACTTTGATATAGAAGAAGAGGATGCACTACCAAATCCTAATATTTCTACAACAAAAGAAGACAACAGTAAATATAAGTCAAATAAAGATGCCACAGGTGAAAAACAAAGCTCGGGCTGGGATGACTTTGATGATTGGGGAGATGAAAGCACACCTGTGACATCTTCAAATAAGGTATACCCAATCTTAAGTTATTAATATTTTTATTGATTTTAATAACATTTTTTTAGGTGTATACCATTTAAGTAACCTTAACATAATGTTATGTAAAAAATAAAAAGGAAAACTTTTGTAAAAAAACAACTGAACTATTTGTGGGTTTTATTTATACAACATTACTGTTGTAATTTACTATAATGAATATCATTATGATAAATCACATAAATAGGAAATTGTATCCTCTCCTCCTATAAGACTACTTATTATTGAGTTTTATTTAGTAAGAATGGGGAGAAAGCAATAAAAGTATGTGTTACTAAACTAACATGAGTAGTAATAATTTTAACCAAAAAACATATTTTCAGGAACCACCAAAACCTCAAACAAATACTAATCCTGTGCCGTCAACAAAATCTGAAGGCTGGGGATGGGGGTGGGGCATGGATTCATTACTTAGCACTGCAACTGCTGGTATTAGTAATTTGACTACTCAAGTGTCTCAGGTACGATGATTTAATTGTTTGGAATAAGATTATTAATTATATTAAAACTTTTAATATTGGTATTGCAAAGTATTTATTTCATTATCATTTGAATTCCAAATTTAATATAAATTATTTGATTTTAAGTAACAGTAGTATAATTTACTGTATTGGAAATATTCTACTGTTATTACTTTTTTAATCTTTATTATATTGATTGTCTTTTATTGTATCTTATGATAAAATTACTATTTTATTATAAGAATTAATCTTACTAGCCTCAAATTTTATTCTATCATAAAATATTAAACAGTTATGTAATATTATTGTAACTTCACATTTTTGCTTGCATAGTTTAATTTTATTATTGATAATATACTTTCAGGGCATAACAACAGTCCTAGAAACTGGCATAGGTGCCCCAGATCCAGAAGAATTAGCTAGAAAATCTTCTAGAAGTGAATCTAAACCCATAGTACCAGATAATGAACAAAAGTTTCATCCAGATGTGAAGGAAGAAAAGGAAGAAAGTGCAAGCGAGGGAAATTTTCCATTTGGCAGTTTGCTATCTGGTGTCACTAAATTTGTTGAAAGCACAAGTATGTTAAATTTAAATAACTCAATATTGACTTTTTTTTAGTAGAGTAAACACAGAGAACCCAGTGTCTTGATACTGTCTTTTCTGATTTTTGCCCGAACTCAAGATATTGTGAATTGAGTGGCGGAAATCAATGCAGCGAATTCTCTTACCAGCGTGGAATATGTAAATTATTTAATTTTTATAGTTCTCTTGAGTAGACATTGACCCCACTATCAACTCATTTTGCACAAACAATCAGTAATCAGCTAAAAACTGTGCCAATTATAACTAGTTTCAAAAAATATTTGAAAACAGGTATTTTGTCTGCACATTCATTGGTCTGAAGGGTCTGGTATTACTATTGATATAACTTTAATAGATCTTGAATTGAGGAAGTGACTTTTGAGTCTTTTTAATAAAAGGCAAATATTGTTGAAATCGTCATAGATTGTTTAAAGAACTAACAACTCTTCCATATTTTAATGAGGATCAATTGACGAAATAATGATCAGATGTGACTCTAGACTTTTTGATTGTGTCTTCCTTATTGTTTGTAATTACTTATTTGTTATTAAAACTTGTTAATTGTTAAATGTTTTGTATAAATAAAACTTTAATATTATTTTTACTTGACACTAGTGTCCGACCGAAACTGAATTTTCAGCCGAAACCGAAACCGAACCTTCGGTTCTGACTTAAGTTTCGGCCGAAACCGAAACCGAAACCGAAACCGAAACTGCTGATGACGTCATAAAATTTGAATAATATGTAAAAAAAATACATTTTTTACGCTTTCAAAATTACACGTGCATTTGAATTATTGTGATTACGTTGATTTTATTATATATACTAGCGGAAATAATTAAAGAATCATAAAAAAAAACAATTTATTTGAGGTTTTCCAAGTGACAGTGAGAGGTTTCCTCAAAAATAGTCGCATTGAAATAAAAAAACCATTTTAAAGCTTAAAGTGTCTAGTTTTGAGATCTTAAGATGAAAAATGTCTTCAAATGACGTGTTCCTATCTATCCTGATAAATATTGAAAGAGAAAAAAAAAAATTTTTTTTTTCTAAAAAGTTGAAACATTTTTTCAACTTGACCACTATATGGATCGGATCACTTGTTAGTCTAGACCTATGCCAGTTCTCTTTACCCAAGGCTCCTAGGGATTTACATAGAGGTTTTTTTGAGCCGTTGCGCAGGGACCTGTGGGTTATCAAGGCCCTCGGTCGCCACTTAAGATTGGCAACACTTGTGTTAATAGGTATTTCTTTACAAAAAGGTTTTCACCTTTAACGTGTTCACCTGTGCATTTCTTGCAGAGAAATTTATGTGCTAATTTATGATAAGATTTACATTAGATATATATTTATATTAAGTTATTGACCGTATACTGCGTAACATTTATATAGAAAACGGTTATGTTTAAATAATATTAAGGCAAGCCTCCAATATAGTAACTAGCCCAGGGCTCGCAAAATATCAATCAATCATAGGTATTCGACCCCTGAAAGGAGCCACACTTATGCGAACAGACACATAGTTTCGTTACAGACTAACAGGGATAGTTCATTTAATCTGTCGTCAGCAGTTCATAGTATTGTCATCATTTATAATATAATTTAAATATATTAAAATTTACTACATCTTAAGATTAGGTTGACAAGCTATAACAGCACTCAAAAGTATTTAAGCTACGTGAAAATTCTTGAGTACGTCATGAGTTTCGGCATTGCCGAAGGTTCGGCAGCTTTTTTGCCGAAACCGAAACTACGGCCGAAACTACAATATTTTGCCGAAACTTGCCGAAACCGAAACCGAAACCGAACCTTCGGTCGGACACTACTTTCAAGTTACAATACAACCCACCACCAGTCGTTTACAGTCACACGTTCGTACTTTAATAAAATTACACAAAATTATTTCAAATCATTCATACACATATTAAATCAACTTCCAGGTACAAAGGTAATAGCAGGCGGGTTAGATACTCTTGAAACTATAGGAAAGAAAACTATGGAAGTATTACAAGATGGAGATCCAGGATTAGCCAAAAAACGTGCTATGCTAGGTCTAGACTCAGATAAGCCAGTACTGTCCCAATTGCTGAGGGAGGCGAAGGAAAAGGCAGACGAGGAGGATATGATAAGGGAGGCTAAAAAGGAGGCGAAGGAGGTCCATTATGAAACGCTGTTTGATGATTTTGAAGGTTGGTATTTTTGTTTGTTTGTTTGTGATATTTTTTTCCGTGTTATTTTTAAAGAATATTTTTGGAAAATGTATTAAAATTTGTTAAGTTTGCGTAAAATGTATTAATTTTGCGAGTTGGAAACCCACTACGTACTTTTTTACTTTTCTAAAAGTTTATGATTAATATTTTCAAAAATGTTGAAATTATGCTTTTATTTTGTTTTATACAGTTATAGTAATAATGTAGCTTATGCAAAGCTAAGAAGATAAAAAGAACATGTTTTGAACAGATTTTTATGGCATCCTGGTTAACCTATCATATATCAGACATAACTTTGTAAGCAAATTTTGTAAGCAAATCAGATGGCACAAAGTGAGCTAAAATAAAGAATAAAAACTTATTCCTTTTTAAATAAATATAACTTAAAAATAGTAGTAGGTTGATTGAGAACTAAGTTCTATTAAAATCAATTTGGCCCCTTCTCTATTTTATATTACAAGTATTTTATTTTGCAATATTAAATGTTATTGAAGTTAATTTTTTTTCTAATATTTCAGGCTTAGTCCATCTAGAAGCGCTAGAAATGTTATCAAAGCAAGTCAGTATGAGGATAGAGGAGCGTCTCCGATCAGCTGAGCCCGATAAGCGACAGGATATGAAGGAGACGTTGCAGCAAGTTGCAGGTATGCGTTTTGTTTGTTGCGGGTTCGATTCCCATTTGAGGCGGATGTTTTTTATGAAATGGTGTATGTAGTGGTGTGGCTTGTATTGTTTTACAATATTTTGTAGTGTATGGCTGATTTAAACGCAGAATATTGTCTTAATACTTAGCATTGTAAGAAGTTGCGGTAATTTCTATATAATGTTAACATAAGATAATCAAAAATGACCTAGCCGCGCTATAACTTGTCACCAGAGCTTAGAAACAAAAATAATATAAATATAATTATCCTCAAACAGGAATCGAACCCACACACATTGTGTATATAATCAGACGTTGTCCGAGCATATTTTTACTTCCTAATAAAAATAAATATGGATTAGGAAATATGTTAGAAGATCAAAACAAAATGTCCAATGCATTTTAAATACATTGTAGTATCTCTAAATCATAAAAAAAACAGATTTACTCTTTTCCCATATAATGGGATAGTCAGAGAGGATCTAGTGCAGTGATTCTCAATCACTGTGCCGCGAAGCTAAACTAAATTTTGCAAATATATAATAATGTTAATATTATTAAATTATATCATTTAAAATCTTTTTCTTTGTGTACAGCCAAATTTTGAAATCGTTAAATATGTGCCGCAACAAAAAAATGGTTGAGAATCACTGATCTAGTGTAAAGACACGTTCCGTCCTTGTGGAGGAAAACATTTAAATTTAAATATATTCGTTCCCCCGAGTGGGAATCGAACCCACAACCAGTCGCGTTTACAGTCACGCTTTGTGCCCACAGCCATGACTGGCCTCAAATATTTTTTAATTGAGTTATTTATTATTCCAGAACTTTGTGAAATGCCGGATGACGATGATGATGATGACGTTGACGAAGATGTGTCTGAAGATATGTCTAAATCTGATGCTTTATTAGAAAGATTACAGAAGGCCACGCGAGATATTGGATTGAAACTCCAATTTCAGCCATTAATAAAGTAAAGTTACTTTTTTTATTATTTTTATTATATATTTTTTTTTATTTCTCTAAAGTTGGTAAATGAAAGTCTTGGCTCTAAGTTTCTGTCTGTCTGTTTTAACTCTAGTTTCTATTTTAAAAATTTTCAAATGTTATTTTAATAATTTCAAAAACATTATCTCTTAAAAAAAGTAATTTTGAAAACGTTAAAAAATTTTAACGCAGCGGATGTCGAACCCGCGCCTCCTGAAAACCGTCCTGGCGTTCTACTTTCAATTTCCTAATTTTTATATGTTTTCTAAATGTCTTTTTCAATTTCCTAAATGTGTGAATAACACTTTAATAATGTCAATACTATTTAATAAATAGCATTCCCCCTTGCTAAACGATTGTTTGTAGAATAATCTTCGGGTAGCAGAAATTAAAAAAAATAAATTGTAATACAGCGTATAAGGATTTCGACGCAGCTGGTTGTAGAACACATGGCGCACACAGTCAGAGCGCTTGGATGGTTTCTAGGAGGCACGGGTTCGAATCCGCGGTCAATATTATGCGTTTGCTAAATGTCTTTTTCAATTTTCTATGATAACACTTTAAAAATATTAAAAGTACATTGCCTTTTGCCAAATTATTATTAACTGAATATTTTTTTGCGTCATACTGTATTTTACACACAGCAAGGTAGACCGAGGGAACATAATGTTAAGACACTCCATTCCCGTTTTTCTGCCGAATTCTGTAGGCATTGCGTGTTAAGTGGCGGAACCCAACCCTTTAGAGCTTTACCTCGACACCAGAGCGAAGAAAATGGGAATATTAAATATTTTAATTCCTCGAGTGGGAATCGAACCGTCAAACTTTGTGCGTCATCGCTACGACTGGCCTTATTGTTACATTAGCGATTGTTTTATTGCTTAACAATTTTCTAAGTTCAAATTATTATATATTCAGATTGAATGACTTCTAAGACTGAATCCTACGATATTAATCATCAAATTTTAATATTTTTCTAATATATTTTTTCCAGGCAATACACAGAAATACTAAATTGGTTAGAAACAGAAGAAAATCTAACAGAAAAGGCGATATATAAAAAGGCAGTCAGCAATTTAGCCCAATCGACAGCTTTATCAGTGGAATTGTACCACAAGACTGGAGAAATGCTTTTGGTTAAAACAAGAAGGTCGACTGCTGACGAAGCTGATGCTCTTACACAGTATGTTCTTATAAATTTCTTTTTTTTAGCTTCACGCTGTATCCCGCACACAGTAGGGTAGGCAAAGGGAACCTAGTGTTAAGACACTACGTTCCCAATTTTCTGCTGAATTTAACCCCGCACTTTGCATACTAGAATGATACTAACTAACTAACTAGAACGAAGTAAATGGAAATATTATATATATTTCCACTCGAGTGGGAATCGAACTCACAACCAGTCGTATTTACATATACAACAAATGCAAATATCAGTCTGGCACACTTTACTCCGCATAGCGCGGTGGTCAGAGAGGACATAGTGTCAAAACACTTTCAAATAAAAAAAATTGAATATACACCTAGTGGAAATCAAACCTACAACTATTGTATTTACATACAGACGCTGTCCCGCTGCACCACAATGGTCTCAAGAATATTGTCCTCAATAATATGAGCAAAAAAATATATTTTTTCCATTTTTTTTTTTTAGGATGACAGTTGTTATAACTAAACATATAAGCGAGCTGGCAACTCTCTTCTCTGACAAGCTTCGTGTCCTTTCCTCGAGTAATGAAGAACAAATTAATAATTATATGACTAATATATTTTTGGAGGTATGTATATTTTATAAATTTAACTTTAATAGCTTCACGCTATATATCGCACGCAGCAGGGTAGGCAGAGGGAACCTAGTGTTAAGACACTCCGTTCCCCACTTTCCGCCAAATTCGGAGGCTTGCGTGTTAAGTGGCGGAACTTAACGCCGCGCTTTACCTCGACACCAGAGCGAAGAAAATGGAAATATAATTTCCACTCCTCGAGTGGGAATCGAACCCACAACCAGTCGTTTACAGTCACACTCTTGTGCCACTGGACCACGACGAATTATTTATTTCAAATTACTTTGGTAAGATAGAGGCCGTCGTGGCGCAGTGGGAGCTTCTGACTGTGAAGCGATGGATATGGGTTCGATTCCCACTTGGGGAATGATTATATTTAAATTTTGATAGCACCAAACGCAACGTTGACTTACGCCACTGAACATGTAATATATCGGTTTTGGGGCGCAAAATGGAGGACGGAGTGTGTTGGCACTAAGTGCTCTTTGACTATCCTCTTCTTATAAGAAATAAAGCTTCTATGCATGACTAAGCGCGGCGTTGAGTTCCTCGACTCGGCTTGAAATGTCTTGAATTCTGCAGTAAGTGGAGTTCAGAATGTTACGAGAAGGGTGTGAAGCTGCAAATAAATGTTGAAATTTTGTTGTTGATTTTGAAAATAAGAATTGTGACCCATTAATTTACTTCTTTAATATCTGAATAAAAAAATAAATTTTAAAATATACTCTTATTACTAATTCTATTCTTGTACATTAACCAAGAGAAGTGGGTTCGAATCCCGATGTATGTGATTTTTTTTATATGAACTTGTATAATAATAAATTTCCTAAATATTTTTCCTTTGCAGGCGGAAAATAGCTCGAAATATATAGAAAATGCATTCCAGCTAGCTCTGCCGATTGTTCAAATAGGTGCCGTTTAAATTAAATAAATATTAATATTTAATATTATATAATGTACAATAATATATTAAACAACATTTTGTGATAAAACAATAGATAATTAAATATTTTTTGTTCTGTTTTAAGTGTAATAATAACATTTCTTATATACCATTATTATTATAAAATATATGGCTTAACTATTTTGATTATTTTATATTTTAAAGTGAATGTGCATGGATATAGGTGTTATATACAAAAATCCTAATTTCAAGGAGATAAAATTAAGAATATTCTTGAAAATGGAGTATTAAACAATTATTAAAAATGCTTATAAAAATGCCAGAATTACATTATAATTGTTTTTTTTTATTATGTCACCTTCATCCATGTACAATTTAATTTAAAAAAAAAGATGTAATTTTTTTTGCTTTATATAGAACAAAGGATTATCTTTGTCGTTAGTTGTGATTCTACATATATGTACGTCATTATGCAGTGATTGTGGGATTAAAGCCCACTTTGGATAATATATTCTTTTTAAATTAAATATGGTTTGGATTATCATATTTATTTAAATAATTGTTATAGCACAATTAAAATGACTGTGTTTAAATATTTTTTAAATAAAACTAAACAGTTAAATGACTTATAATATATTTATTATGTCTGTTAATAGCTTATTTAGTTTATTTACAAAAATATCTAGACTTAGCTATATCTAGACTAGCAAAAACATATTATTAATCATTTATAAAAGAATTCAATTTTTTTATTACATTAAACACACAACAAAATATTAGTTTCTCTGTTTACTAATATTTATTATTTAACTGTATATTGTTTTTGACATTTCCTATATTATATTTTCTATCTGTGGTATTGTTTTGGCGCTAATGTGAATACTTTTTGAATACTGATATTGTTAATAAATAGTGGTGTACATTTATAAGTAATTGTATTTGACAATAAATATGTCTCGATGTTCTTTTATTGTAAATGTTTGTTTTATTTTCACACCCTTTTGTGATATTTTAGTGTTGGTAGTAACTTAGTTAAGTCTCATTATATTTTTTTAATTTAATTTTAACAATTTTTACTTTGTAGGAGTTGGACGAATTGTTATATCACTGTGATTATTTTTATGGGTGCGTAAATATTGTATAACATATAAGCACAAAAGATAAGAACTTTTCAAAATATATCTATAAAAAAATTCGAATGTCACAAAATACATATCTATAATATTTTAACTAGTTTTTAATTTTGTCCATTACAAACAATTTCTCTTCAAAATATTTCTGCAAATTCCATTTTGTTGGTGAAAAACGAAAAACAAGAATAAAATAGTGACTATTTATTCTGTTTTTTTTATCCATCTTATAATTTTTGCACGATACAAAGGCCATCGTGGCACAGTGGAATAATAATCTAAATGTAAAGGCGGCGATTGTGTGTTCGATTCCTACTCTGAAGAAAACATTTGATAATTTTCATTTTTCTGCTCTGGTAAGACAAATCATAGCATTGGGTTTCGCCACTCAATAAGCAATATATTGGACGGAATGGGGTGAATGGAGTGTCTTCCCAACATTAGGTTCTCTCTGCATAACCTGTTATGCGCTTGGATAAAGCATGTTTCATGTATGAAAAAAATAATAATATAGAAAGTCTTTTATTAATAAATTTCAAATTACTTCTAAGTAAATATGTAGGGTTTTAAATAAATAAATAACACAATACAATGTGAATCTTATGCGTGCGCCAGTCAACTATACACCTGTTGTTTGGGAATTTAAATTTGGCATAATATAGACATGTAATTGAATGTTAAAAAATTGTTAAAAAGTATTCTTTAGTTTATAACATTTCTCTTAGAAAAGTATATATGATTCTTTTTTATACGTTTTCTAATACTACTTTTATATAAACTAATGCAGAAATCGCATATCTAAGACAATTAAACACCTATTAATGCATTATATATTAACATGAATAATTTTAAAGTAATGTAAAGAAAATGTAAGTTTTCTTTAAGATAAATTTAAAAACAATTTTAAAATCTTATAATAGTTAATAAAAAATATATAGATAGCTGCTACACAGTAGTGTCCACATTACTGTCATAAAAGCGTACAGCCTGTTGAGTGGTCCACATCTGCCCATTACAATATGTTATGCGGTTTTTATATGTATTTATTATTTACTTATGTTTAAATATATTATATGTATATGCAAAAAAATATATATTCATATACTTAGAAAATTTATAAACGACATTTTTAGAACACGTAGATAAATTTGAAGGCAGCGGGATTTGATTCGATTCAATGCATTCAACGTATAGCTTAGCGGTCAGAGCGATCAGAGCGATTGGTTTCAGTTACCAAGAGGCGGGGGTTTGGTTCCCGCTGCATTCAAATTTGTTTGTTTTCTAAAAATGTATATGAAAAGAAGTTTATACTTGTATATAAATTGTTTTAACATTTAAAGTGTTATTTACATACTTAAAAGATTAATAAGACATTTTTAGAAAATATACAATTTTGAAAGTACAGAGGAAATATTTAATATTTCCCTTTTCTTCGGTCTACTTTCGAGGAAAAGGACGGTGTTAAGTTCTTCTATTTAACACGAAAAGCCTCCAGAATTCGGTGAAAAATAGAACAGAGTGCCTTAACACTAGGTTCCTCTGTCTATCCTGATATATGCGGGATACGGCGTGAAGCTAAAAAAACATTACTGCATAAAAGTCTTTATAACGAATTTCAAAGGACTAAGAAGACAAGGCAGTTGGATAGCGTCTAACTGCAAAAACGATGGTTGTGGGTTCGATTCCTCGATTATATACAGGATTATTCATTTCTCACTAGATTATTTGTGACTAACCTGTCATGTTCAGAAATGCATGAGGTCGCAAAATAATTATGCACTTGAAATTTCCAGGCATATGTACCTACTTACGAGTACTATAGTAACTTATTAATTGTTAGAGTTTTCACTTTAAATTAAAGTTAATAAAATAATTGAAATCAATTAATTGTCAATTGTAACTTTCTCAATTACGGTTGATTAATTGTTAATCTTTGATTGTTCTTAGAGTTAAAATTTGGCCAACATTGGGACACGTGCCGATAGATCTACGAGTATATACCAATCTTCATCAATCATCGTTATCTCTACTGAGCTATAACACCATTAACAACATGCAATATAACAATTTAACATTTCCCCATAGAAAAGAGCGCCAAATTCATTTCCTATACTATTACGCGCTTTCTATTAATAATCAAAATACGTCGCATGACTGCATTACAAGTAAGGGTTGGTGAAATAAAGTTTAATTCATATTAATTCACTTCTGTCACCAAATATTAATGACACACGCCACTGTTTGGTGACACCTGCATGTGCATCGTATACTGTACCCTAATATTTGTTTGAAATTGAAAGTGAGCAAAGCGTGCATGGGTTTTTCTATTTCCTCCCATAAATAATATTATTGGGTCCAGTCGTGGCGCAGTGGCACAAAGTGTGACTGTAAAGCGACTGGTTGTGCGTTCGATTTCCACTTGAGGAGTGGAAATATTTAATATTTCCATTATCTTCCCTCTGGTACCGAGGCAAAGCGCAGCGTTAAGTTCCGCCATTTAACACGCAAAGCCTCCAAAACTCGATAAAGCTAAAAATAAGTTATATATTATTATAATCATAGATTTTTTTGTGTTTTTAGTAGCTTTCAGCTTCACCTGTATCTATTTACCAATCAATCTATATAAGAAAAACTGGGGCCGATACTTTGCTCTATTTCTTAGTATCTAATTTGCGTGGAAGTTGTAACTGCATTTCATTTACGAAAACTTAAGTTGTTTTAAAGAACATAGTTTTAACCTTTTAGTTTCACCTTAAAATTAATTTGCCATTGTTTTGTTTTAGTGTTAACATAATTTCATCTTCACGCATTTTTCATCATAAAGATGGACGGAGAGAATTATTCTGTTCTCCGCTTAGCGTCCGTTGACGTTTAATTAAACGCGTGTGTTTATGCTATAACAGACCTTTAATTATAAGTGGCCAGTCGTGGCCCAGTGGCACAAGAGTGTGACTGTAAACGACTGGTTGTGGGTTCGATTCCCACTCGAGGAGTGGAAATTATATTTCCATTTTCTTCGCTCTGGTGTCGAGGTAAAGCGCGGCGTTAAGTTCCGCCACTTAACACGCAAGCCTCCGAATTCGGCGGAAAGTGGGGAACGGAGTGTCTTAACACTAGGTTCCCTCTGCCTACCCTGCTGTGTGCGGGAATATTTCAATTGTTTTTATTTCTCTGCTCCAGTAAGACAATAAGCTGTGTTGAGCTACTTCACTTGATATTTAATATCTTAAACATAGGTGGAATATGGGCAAAGAAATGACTTAACATTACGTTCTCACTAGTCTATTTTATGTGGGGAATAGCGCGAAGAGGACGAAAATAAAAAAGTAAATGTTTATTTACTTATAAATAAGATTATTCGGGGCCAGTCGTGGATCAGAGGCACAAAGTGTGACTGTCAAGTAATTGACTATGGGTTCGATTCGCACTTGAGGAGTGGAAATATTGAATATGGGGAACGGAGTATCTTAACACTAGGTTCCCTCTATTTACTCTGTCGTGTGCCGTGCCACGGGATACAGCGTGAGGCTAACAAAAAAACTATTAACCTTTTTGTTCTATAGAACATATTCTAACGATTATACTTTCCTACACTAAATCTCTATTATAAAAAAAGTGTAATAAATATCATCAAAGAAAAATACAACCATAATTCATTAAAATTAGAAATTTGAATACAATATATCAAAAAAAAAAGGAACAAAATCCTTTCGTTTCATATATTGACATTCTAAAAGCACCTTGTGCCATATTAGGCCGTGTCGTGTCCGTTGTCGGCGTCTGAATGACAATCGGCTAACAATAGTTAGCAAGTACATAATTTATATAGTACATACGTAGTAGGTATAGTGATTTATTCTGAACACCTTTCGCAAGGTGTCCCGGACATCTGGGTGTAATCCCTTTAGATTAGTGTTACCATGTTTTATTGTAAATATGTTGGAATTTTCGATAAATTGCTGCCATTTTGACATTTGTGACTTCGGATTATGCTAACTTTTATTTTTTGTTTTTATCGTTCAATTCCTTCGTGTATTCTTCATACATATCATTGTTCAACTCGAAGGTTGGAAGCGCCATAACTAAAGAACTGACCTGGTTATGTAAAAAATATGTTTTCGAAAACGTATAAAATTCATGGGATTTGAACCGGTACCTCTTGGAAACCATCCAAATGCTCTTATTCGTAACCTATGTGTTCCCATTATGAATTCGATTATATAAAAATATATATATAAAGAAATCTGTTATATAAAAAAAATCTCTTGCTCTGTGTGCGAATAAATGTGAGAATGTTTTAAAATCATTTATATGCTTTTCTTGCATTTAGGCTTAGTCTAATTAATACTAAGTGTAGTGTTTAAAGTAGAAAATAAAAAGAAATACTCATTCTACCTATCTATGTAAAGCTTTGCGAATAAATATTAAAAGTCATGGTGACCCTACACTATACACAAACCATACTAAAACTCAACCGATTTCTGTCAATATTGCAAAAGGCCATAAATAAAATGAAATCGTAGCGTAACCGTTTATTCTTAGGAAGTACTTAAAAATACGAATATATCCGACCGGTAGTAGATCTTTCATTTGTAGAGAAAATATTATGAGAATTATTTTGAAGGCGCGTGTTCCTTGTACAAAAGATATGCTTAAGTGGTGTTTTTGTTAATAAGATTAAGTAATAAATTATGTAGACAGATGTAAACCTATTTGATTTTTTTTTATTAGCTTCACGCTGTATCCCGCACATAGCAGGGTAGGCAGAGCAGAGAGATAGACCCTCCATTACCTACTTTCCGCCAAATTCGGAGGCATTGCGTGCTAAGTGGTGGAACTTAACGCTGCGCTTTACCTCGACACCAGAGCGAAGAAAATGAAAATATTAAATATCTCCACTCCTCAAGTGGGAATCGAACCCACAACCACTCGTTTACAGTCGTTTACACGCTTGTGCCCCTGCGCCATGACTGCCCCAATTTGAAATTATTTTGATATATAATAGAAGTTACAATCTCAGTTGATATCCATAAAGGCGCAGTAGGATAGGATAGTAAACAGTAGTGTCTAAGCGTAAATTTGATTGTACGAGGGTACGATCGCATATCGGAGGACTATATTTCGATGTCCCTAACCAATAACTCGGCAATATCCTATTATGGGGTTTATGCTGTTATGTCATATTCAGCATCTATAGGCTACAATACACCTTAGTAACTTTTTTCAGATTTTTCCTAATGATATTTACAAAGATACCATGACGCACGTGTTCATTCTTGGGAAATCTGAAGCAAAAATATTTAGACAAAAAGACTGTCATAGGTCAGTACAAAAAATATACATAAATGTATTTTTGGTAAGCTACGTTTAGAATCTGCAATCAAAATAACGCTCTAGAAGTAAGTCTATATCACAATGTTACGAAATATTTTATTTGATAAATTTACTGCAATAATCTCGTAAGTGCTATCACTGTACTAATTAAGAAAGAAATTTCTTATTATTAACACAGTTACATTTTATAAAAAAATAGATTTATTTTGAGACACCAATGACTTTAATAGCTTACTTGTTGAAATAAATATTCAACAAAATCAGTAAAACTTTTCTACTGTAAAATTTAGAATTTTCGATTACCGTGTTTTTGTTCGGGAGCGTCGATTTAAACTATTTTCATTTGCTCTTGTACCTAAGACAATATTAAGCGTTGAGTTTCGCCACTTAACAAGCCATTGCTCGTTAATGGGCAAGACTTTTGGATTGGACTGATCTTTTGGAACGTTGAATTTCCACTAGAAAGTGGAGAATGGAGTGTCTTGACATCAAATTCTCTCCCTGCCATGCTTGCACAAGCTTAAAGCTGAATTCAAAAACAAGTAATTAAAAAACTTATTATATTTAAATTATCTGAAAATATTTTAAGTGCTAGCGCATATTTAAGTGTTTTTTTATTTTAATAAATTCTCTAATAGTTTGTAGACAGTACAAATTATTGCGAAACCTATAATAAAGTCGCAAAAAATCGCAATAAAATCTTTCGCAAGTTATAACTTAATGACCAAGGAAAACAAGAAGGACTCATTCAAAAAATATCCAGGTAGAACTACATTTAACAAAACTTTAAGCTTAACTAAAACTTAAACTACCATTCATAAGTTTTCGTGCTTCACAACGTCATTAGGAGAGCTGTTACTTTATACATTATCACTATGTCCGGCACGAAGGACCATTGTTCCGTCAAACAATACGACATTGTAAATGAATGGCTTAATTATTACAACAAGTATACTTAGTTACTTACTCGAGTTGTATGCAGAACTTGATTGTACTTGCAAGTAGGGAGTTTGAATTCCAGTTGATGTAACAATTATATCATTAAATTTAATTAATGAATGTTAAAGTGTAGGAGGAGTGTCTTGACATTCTCTCTGCATTTCGGGCTATACGGGAAAAATATGAAGGTGAGAAATATAAAATTGTAATGATATTTCTCTCTCTATTTTGTGTCATTCATATTTATACAAATTTAAAGTTTGGACGAAAATTTTAAAGCCAGTTCTCTCAGATTTGGCTTCAAACAATACCTTCATCTATGTAAGTCATCAATAACCTAACCTAAATATATGAAAAATGAAAGGAAATTCACTTCTTATTATGATATCAATCTGCACTTTCGGAATCTGAGATTGTGATCTCGATTTTGTGTTAAGTGGGAAACTAAAGTGCACACATTATTTTGTCACCAGAATAATTCAAATACATCCATCGACCTGAGTGGAAATCGAACCCAAAACTATTTCATGTATATTTAAAACGCTGTTCCACTGTTACGCGACTCCGTGTAATTGAATAACTTTGGTCTTTCATAATAAAAAAGTACATACCACTTGTAAGGTGCGTAATGAAAATCTGGTTATTAAAAATCTATTTTTTTCTTTTTTTTTAGCTTCACGCTTTATCCCGCACACAGCAGGGTAGGCAGAGGGAACCTAGTGTTAAAACACCGTTCCCCACTTTCCTGCCTAAAAGTCTTAACAAATGAAAAGCAAAGACATCTGAGTTTTAACGTTTATAATAACTTATATGCATTTAAAATATTAATAGCGTTGAAATGCGAACATCCAAAAATGTTACTTATCGCGCATATTTTCAATTATTATGTAAATAAGTAAGTTATGCAAATACACGAGGACATAAAAGCTTCAAGCTAACAACAATAATAAGGTGTAACAATCTCGCTTCTCGAGAAAAACGTATGGCTTAGCTGTCTGTTAGGATAGTTTTCAAAGGCGCGAGTTCGAATTCTGCTGCGTTCATAATTTCAATTTTTTATACATTTTTTAAAAGATTACGCCTTTTTATATATGACGAAGTATGTACTTTTTTCACAGCGAACTCAATCAATTCTTAATGATAATTACATAGTTAAAAGTAATTGAAAGTTGTTTTTAGCTTCATTTTATTCACATAGATAAATATTTTTACTTCTAGCAACATTTCAACGTTATTGCATTCGAATAGACTGCAAGGTAGAGCCTAATTATGAGATAGAGCTGGGCTGGTTGAGGTTGAAACGGAACTTGGCATCCGGGCATCTGTCGTCCGATACTTAGGCTGGCTGCTAACTATTTTATGTTATTACTTATAAACTGTTTTGATTTCAAATTTGACAGTAAACTGTTTTGATTTCAAATTTAACATTAAATAGTTATTATTTAGTGTAATTACATTTTTTTTGAAAATGACAATATTTTGTGTAGTGATTTCTCGTTAAATTCTTTGGTCTACCCTTTGTAGAGTGAGATGTGCATGAAGTAACTACTTTTGAAAAAAAATATGTCTTACACTACTAGAGCCCTGTTGACGTATAAAATAAACGTTGCCTTATAAGTTGCCTTAAAAGTGTATCTCTAGCACATAGTAATGTTTGTGATATTTATTTTTTTAATATAATTATTTAATATATTTCTAATGTATTATTACGAAAAACAATTGCTGTGTGCACTCATTTTCCATATAAACTTTAACTATGCCAAATTTCATATTCCTCTGTTCTCTGTGTAAGAGTACTTATACAAATATATTTCTAGACGTATATAATAATAATTCATAATTTTTAATTGTGGCCAGTCGTGGCCCAGTGGCACAAGCGTGTGACTGTAAACGACTGGTTGTGGGTTCGATTCCCACTCGAGGAGTGGAAATTATATTTCCATTTTCTTCGCTCTGGTGGAAAGTGGGGAACGAAGTGTCTTATCACTAGGTTCCCTCTGCCTACCCTGCTGTGTGCGGGATACAGCGTGAAGCTTAAAAAAATAAAAATTAATATGGACAAACATTTTACGTACGATCAGACGTTTTTTCAATACAGATACTTGCAATGCAATTCTGTTATACAAAAAGCAACACAATATCAGTGTACGCGAAGCCTTACAGCAAAAACTTGGTACAGTTTTTAATGAAGCGCAAAAAGTTGGGATTCTTATGTCTTTCTCAAGTGTCTGAGAGGTAACATTTTTTGCTAAACGAGACGATGCCGATGCGCTCGTCTCACAATTTTATCTTTTGAATCGTGTGAATCTTTTAATTTCATTAGGAATTTTTGTTTTGAGCACAGGTAGATTATAAGCATTTTAAAAAATACATTTTAAATATATATTTTAAAAATATATTTACGTACATATATATTATATGTTACGTATTCTTGTAAATAAATAAAATAGCTTCACGCTATATCCCGCACACAGCAGGGTAGGCAGACGGAATCTAGTGTTAAGACACTCCGTTCCCCACTTTCCGCCGAATTCGGAGGTTTGCGTGTTAAGTGGCGGAACTTAACGCCGCGCTTGTAAATATTTACATTTTTTATGTTTTCCTTAACTTCACTAAGTGTGAATTAAATGCTAACGATTTAAATTCTCGTGGTAGGTATATATGGCATAAGTACCATAAACCATGAATATTTAAAAATGGATGATTTATAAACATTATTTATATATACTTACTTATATCAGTAGTAGTTGAGGTCCTCGTGGCGCAGTGAGTCAGCGTCTGACTATTACGCAATGGTTGTGGGTTAGATTACTTGGGGAACTTATATATTTTTTTTCATCGTTTTGGTACCAGAGACAAAGCGCAGCGTTCAGTTCCGACACTCGACACACAATGTTTCGCAAAGTGGAGGACAGATTATCTTCAATTAGGTTCCAGACCCGGCTATGCGGCAAACAGGGTGAAGCTAAAAAATAATCAAAAGACCCACCTGTTGCATTGCAAATAATCAGATTAAAAATGTGATTATAATTTTTATCATTTTCATTCTTTCATTTTATTGAGCAAGAGAAAGAGTTGCGTTTAGGTACGCTATTCAAGACACTTTTCTCGATTTTATCGAAATCTTTCGATTATCTTTTATCATTTATTAGATCTTTCGATTTCAGGCGGAAAGTAGAAAACGGAGTGTCTGCACACTACCTTGCTATACCGTAAAAAGAATGACGTTGAAAAAACGATGCATCTATTGTTGGTCCGCCAAATTATTAATATTAAAAAATGTCTTTCGTTTCTTTATTTATCAAAATTTTAAATAACAACCATATTTTAATTCGACTTCGCTGTAAACTGTGACATATCTCATTTTAGGATTTATGATTATGACTTCAAATCCTCGAAATGTCGTCTTTAATCACGAACTCCATAAATTTAAGATGCTTTATTATTATTCAAACCATATTATTATATTAGGTATTCGAAATATTTTAATAAATTTTTGTTTACGAGAGAATATAAAATATGGAGTACAGTTGGTAATTGATTGTTTTGATATTTTTCCTTATATTCTATCTTGAAATTACAGTACAATACCTTATTTATAAAAATTTAATTTTAACAAAGACTATTATTTATTTTTTACAGCTTCACATATAGTAGGGCAGGTAGAGAGAATATACTGTCAACATATTCCTTTCTCCTCTTACCACCCAAAATCGAGACATTGTGTATTGACAGTAATTCTTGCGGACTGGAACCCATAATAATTGCATATAGATTGGATATACAGATTTCCCAATTGATCCATGATGATTTTATTTCATATATTTTTTTCACACCTTATTTCTACATATTGAGTGTTGAGTAGTAGAAACTCAACGCTGTCTTTTGCCTTATGTACCAAAGTTGAAAAATAGATGTTTTTTTTATTTTTAGCTTCACACTGTATCCCGCACACAGCAGGTTAGGGAACTTAGTGTATAATTCGGAGGCATTGCGTGTTAAGTGGCGGAACTTAGCACCGCGCTTTGTCTCGACACCAGAGCGAAGAAAATGGAAATATTAGATATTTCCACTCCTCGAGTGGAGATCGAACTCGCAACCAGTCGTTTACACGATTGTTCCACTGCGCCACGACTGGCCCCTGATAATGAATGAAGAAGAAATGGAAATAATTTAAATATAATCATTCCTCATTAATGATAATCGAACTCATAATAACATTTATACATAGACATTGTCTCACTGAGCCGCGACAACCTCAGTCGTTTAATTCATACATTACGAGTATAATCAAGAAAAAGATTTTTATTCGCAAAAATTTAATCAAGACAAAGTGGCGGAAGGTGCCACACGTGCAAAGAACTAGGATATCACTATAAAAGCACCAAATTCACAAAAAAATCGCATTAGTGTTCGAGTCACAGGGCGTGAGACAATGCGCCGGCACTTCCGAGAGACAGGTAGGGGGAGTCGGGTGGACAAGTGTTAAATGAAAATTTATAAATTTTAAGATATTTTATTTAGTATAATACTATGCTGATTTTGGACTATAACAAATAGCAGCTCCTAAGTAGTAAGCAAGTCCTAGTATTACCAAGTGTGACATTAAGTTCCGCTACTCAAAATATAATATCTCGATTTCAGGTTTAATGTAAAGAAGGGAATCTCTTCAAAACTCACTACGCTATTTTTATTTGTATCATCAGTAGTGTTAATTACAAAGCTTAAATTTCTGAATCATCTGTTCGACTCCATTCTCGTCGGTATAAGAATTTTGAGAAATCTTTTTGTGGCCAGTCGTGGCCCAGTGGCACAAGAGAGTGACTGTAAACGACTGGTTGTGGGTTCGATTGTCCCACTCGAGGAGTGGAAATTATATTTCCATTTTCTTCGCTCTGGTGTCGAGGTAAAGCGCGGCGTTAAGTTCCGCCACTTAACACGCAAGCCTCCGAATTCGGCGGAAAGTGGGGAACGGAGTGTCTTAACACTAGGTTCCCTCTGCCTACCCTGCTATGTGCGGGATATAGCGTGAAGCTATTTAATTTAATTTTTAGAAATCTTATTTCCTTGTGGGAAATTCCGATATAAATTATTATAGCCTTACCATTTTCTCTCTCCCAGTAAATCATAACAAGTAACAAGTAAAAAGGCTAATTTAAAAACAGTTATACTTTGTTATGCTTTGATAATAAGCATAAACTACAGTACGTCATTTAGAATATCTATCTTTTCAAATATTTGGGAATATTAATAAAAAAAATATATAAAGCAGGTGTATGATAACATTTTCGTACACAACTGTACCGGAAACCGCCAGTGCAAGTGCTCATTGTGACCGTTTCCGCCATTGCGAGTGAATGAGAAAACTGCCCCACTGCACTCTATGTTGCAAAACACAAGTGCTCTACAAAGCTTTTATAGCCGTATCTAATGTCTTAAAGTACTTTATTGTTGTACTTTTAGATTTATTATGTTTAAAATTTATGAGAAAACCGAATAGATATGATATGACGGCCAGTCGTGGCGCAGTGGCACTAGCGTGTGACTGTAAACGACTGGTTGTGAGTTCGATTCCCACTCGAGGAGTGGAAATATATAATATTTCGATTTTCTTTGCTCTGGTATCGAGATAAAGCGCGGCGTTAAGTTCCGCCACTTAACACGCAATGTGTTCGATTTCGGCGGTGCGTGGGGAACGGAATGTCTTAACACTAGGTTCCCTCTGCCTACCCTGCTATGTCCGGGATACAGCGTGAAGCTAAAAAAAAAAGAAGATATGATATAATACGCGTTGGTAGTGCGTTCACATCCCAATTAAACTATACAATTTGTTTAAGCAGCTTTCCTTTTAATATGCTACCTTGATCTTATAATGTAATATCTTTTATACTGGCGAAAGTTGGGCATACGTAATAATAATTTATCATATTACTTATTTTACTTAAATTTATTATATTCACTCATTGAGACAGCGTCATACTTTTTCCCTATAGCAGGCTAGGTAGAGTGAACTTAGAGTCAAGACACTCTGTTGTGCGCTCTCTGACAGGATCATTATCGCACTATATTAGAGGAGAAATAAGATTTCCTCAAAATAAGCATTACCTTGAGTGTGAATCGAATCCAAAATGATCGCCTTTAAATTAAGCGTAAAAGTATAGTTTCAATTTTATACTAAGATACCATTAAATGGGTTTAATTTTTATTATATTTAAAAAAGTTTTGAGAAAATTTTGTTGCACTCGTTATTTTAATACACCTGCGTCGAGACAATTTGAGGTCGAAAGAAAGCTGCAACGTACCATAAAATATAAAAAAGTTAGTAAAGTTTGATTTACTAACTATAAAAGCTTTACTACTTAGAGCTTTATTTTTATAATGCAATGATTCACTTTTAAAGGCACATATAATATTATTAGTAATTGCATATTATACTTCTTACCATTACTTCTTGCTATTTAGTATTTACACATATATAGAAAACGCTGTCTAAAAAACTAAAGCAAGTTTTTTACGATTTTCTTGCGAATAGCGGGATAGGCTGAGCATACCTTCCGTTCTCCAAGATATTCCGTTTTTTATTTCTCACTTTCCACCTACAAGTGAGACATTTGCCTGTTAAATGGCGGTGTTTAACGCTGCGCTGTACATTGATAATAGAATTTTAACAACGAAAGCTAAATCATTCGACTGTAGAAACGTGACAATAATAAAACTAATAAATCTATCACATCTGTTTATATATAATTAACAAAATAACATTTCTAAAGTATGTAATTTCATAAATTACAAACCTCAAAAAGGGAAACGTGTCGATCAAGTTCATACAAATTGATTGAAAAAAGCTTTCAAAAAAGCTTCATTATGACCTTTATTCCTATAAACATAAAAGCTACATTATTATAATATGTCGAACGCAAAAATTAATACCCAAATTTCACGGTACGTAACCTCAGACATTGGTTGGCATTTTTCAATTATTAATTTTTGCTGGTAATGATTTCCGATACAGTTAGTTCGTATAAAAGGGCGAAATGTTTTCAAAAATTAATAAGCTATATTGTTTCTCGTCAAACAATGGTGTACATTGCGTTGTTAAATTGCTTGCATATGTTTATTTTTGTACATGGAGGATTCGATTTTAAAGAAGAAGTTCAATTTTATTGGACGAAAATAATATATTTTTGTTATTTTTTATTTTCATTTCACTTTTCCGGTTTGGTATACCTAACAAAAGCCCGGCATCGATTTACGCCACTCAGTTTTGACACTAAGTTCTCTCAGTAGTCCATGCTATTCGCGAAAAAACGTAAAACTGCAAAAATCTTGAAATTGTAATTTGCAGAACGTCATATGTACCTACTTACTTAGAATAAGACAGTATTAAAAAGTTAATTTTACACTACACATTTCAAAATATTCCTTTGCTTATTTTTGTACAAAACTAATAATTTTATTTTATTTTACGTTATTAAGAAACAGCCGTGATTCTATATATGTATGTAGTAAATTATCGCTTTTGTAGCTTATTTTTTTATGATTGTTTATTGGTTTGATATAAAACTCAAATATGTAATATTTGACTTTTTTTCAAAAAAATACTTAGAGTAAGTAGAAAATACTTTAATAAGTTCACTAAAATCTTCTTAAAATCTTAAAATGAAACCATATTTCGTATATGCAATACATTTTATTAAAATTATGAAGACACATCAAGATATGATGTAGTATAAACTCCTCAAATCGAATCTACGTCCTACCATTTATTACTAACTAACCACTGCACTATACACCTATCGAATTTTAAAATAACAGCCGCAATGTATTATAAAAACATTTGATTTACAACGCATGCGTGTCACCTCCCATTACCGGTCCTATTGATTATAGCCAATTTTACTTGTGGTAATAATCCACACGTGCCTTATTGGTACGACAGATGCCAAAGGAAGTTGAGAATTTAATTGGAAAAAAAATACATATATTTATGTTTGTTTTTGTCATTTTGTTTTATATTTTTAATTATATTTATGCCATTTTATGCAATGGCTGTGAATGGAAAACTCACTTGAGATTTTTTTGTTATATGTAGGTACCTATATATGTTTTAATTGAAGTTAAACCTCTTCGTTCTTGGAAATGTAGAACAATTGAAGTAATCATTTATCACCAATACTTAGATTAGTATTACATTAAATAATTAAAATCTATATTATTTATATATTTTATACATATATATTTTATATTTTAGCTTCACGCTGTATCCCGCACACAGCAGGGTAGGCAGAGGGGAACCTAGTGTTAAGACATTCCGTTCCCCACTTTCCGCCGAATTCGGAGGCTTGCGTGTTAAGTGGCGGAACTTAACGCCGCGCTTTACCTCGACACTAGAGCGAAGAAAATGGAAATATAATTCCCACTCCTCGAGTGGGAAATGAACCCACAACCAGTCGTTTACAGTCACACGCTTGTGCCACTGGGCCACGACTGGCCACAAAATATTAAAATCAATATTAAACTAACTATCTTATATTTGTTTAACATACTTGTGAATTAAATGACACAGACATTGCTTAGGCAAAGCGTAATTTTTGGCGTCATCTAATTATATTTAGGGATTCTACTATTTGTAAAGAAATCGAAATATTTTAGTATTTGGTTATAATGGATAGATTTAGTAGATTTAGGCATTTGTTTATTCGAATATGATTTGATAAAAATCTTAAAAATAGCAGTTTATTGTAGTGTTTTCATTGAATTCGGTAACTTAATATTCGGACTAAAGCGCAGTGTCTTGACGCAATGTTCTCTCTGACTAAAAAAAGCTAAAAGCGAGGTTTATGCCTAAAGCTAAATAAAATAAAAAATAATATTTTTTTTTTTTTTTTAAATAATCAAAGGAAGCAGGTATAGCACGCAAACTATAATTATCATATTGATTCGTTTGCTACCTCGAGCGAATTTTGGAATAGTGGCCATTTTGTCACGCTAATTTAGAAATTCTTCTGCAGAAGTTATGTAAATTGCAAATATTTTAAATAATACTTATAATACACATACTTTCACGAACGTAGAATTAAGCTTTTATTTAATGACTGTAAACGCGATTGGTCGTGGGTTCAATCCACTTGGATCTTAAACAGATTGTATTTAAATTAAAATAAATTATTTTTATTTTTCCATTTTGGTACTTAAGACAAAAATTAAATTCCACCACTCAACACAAAATATTTAGATTTCAGGCGAAAAGTGGAAAACAGAAACCTCTGTATATATTTTTTTCCTATTTTTTTAGCTTCACTTTCTTACTGTAGAAATTTTGTCACAAAATAGTCGAATAATAACTTTTCTTATCTTTATTGCACACCAAAGGAAAGAAGTAAAAATAGAAAAAAAAACAAAATTTAAACAAAAACAGAAATATACACATAAATATCATATAGGATCTAGACTTTATCGCCAAAAAACAGCGATCTCTTCCTTAAGGCATAAGGATAACATAAGTATAATGGATAATAAGGATCATAAGTATATCATCGATATTCTTACCAGTAGGGGGAAGTGTAATGACTACTATTTAAAACATACTAAATGTATACGTTTTAACAACTTCTATAAACATCCTTTTCAAATGTGGGAATATTTGTCTAAATCATAGTCTAGTTTCATTGTCAGTGGACGCCAGTCATTATTTGATCAAATAGCAATGTTCAGTTTACTTAATACAGTCATCACGAAAAGTGATTACACAATAAAATAATAAAAACTACAAAATTGATATTTTTCTTAATTTTCACAACCTATTTGTTATATATTATAATTAATTATACATTGAAAACTTGTGAATCACATTTTAATTTACCAAAAGCTAGTAGTTAATAAAATTTTATTATCGAGTTACTCAAAATCCTTAGACGCTTACTAACTAAGAGTTTTTCAAAACCTGCTATTTTGAAGTTTGTAAAGGTAATATAAAAAGTTAAATGTAAAAAACACACGCTGTAAGAGATTATTGTCTCTTCAATGTCCCGATTTCGGGCGGTAAGAGGAGAACGGAGTGTCTCGACACTAAGTTCTCTCTCATTACCCTGCTCTACAGGAAAGAGGCGTAAATCTGTAGATGAAGTTTTAAATACTATGAGAAAACATTATTTCAAATTAGCATAGCGCAATGTTGCATGTTTGTTACATACATACATACATACATGATACGATACGTCTACACGCATATAGATGACTTTTTCGTGCTGGGAACGTTATTTAGAGGCAAATGACTTGACCACTCGCTTGGGAATAGTTGTATGCGCCCAATAAAATTATACTGTGACTGATGTTTAATGTTGTATAAGTGTTTTGTTTCACCTGTGTAGCTTTACGCTTTTCTTAAAGCAGGGTTGTCAGGAAACCACATCTGAGCCCACATCCGATTGGGGAAATCGGACAGGTATCCGTAACGGATTTCCTCATGTAAAATAAAAATGTTGTCAGGGAAAATCTAGTTTCAAGACACTCCGTTCTTTACTTTCTGAACGAAATCGAGGCATTTTAAGAGGCGGCACTCAATATCATTCTTGGTTTGTTGATTAGACTATCCGCTTGGGAACCTTGGAAATTGAATGCGCCTAGTAAAATTGTACTGTGACTGATGTTAATGAATGAATGAATGAATGTTGTACAGTTATTTCGCTTAAATTGTGTAGCTTCACGCTTCTTAAAGCATAGCAGGGTAGTTAGAGAGAAGTAGTGTCAAGACACTCCCTACTCTACTTTCTGATCGACATCGAAGGGTCTTGAGAAGCGGAATTTAACATCACTCCTTGGTTTGCCACTAGAGGAGAGAAATGAAAATAATGAAATTATGAGCATTTCGTCCAGTGGGAACAAATCGCAATTACACTCATATGGTATCCAACTCCGTCACAGTGCCCTTAATATCTTTTTTTTTTATTTCATGAAGTTATATAATACTATACTTATCATAAAACAACTTATATTGGGATTAATTAAGTAAATTTTTAGTGTTCGTAAAAACATTCCGTACCTGGTCACAAGCCCTACTAAATACCAATGCACGAATACAAAAATTATGCGCAATGAATCCGCTTAAAATAGTTTAGTTCCAAAATAAATTAGAGTGAATCATATCAATCATGGGCACATAAGACTTTTAAACTTTTAAAGCAAAAAGCTAAAAAAGCTCAAATATTTGGAACAGCGGAATTCGTTAATAACATCCGGAGACCAAACTTATGACCTCAATAGCTGATAACTTTAAAGGAACTGTAATTAAAGCGGGTTGCGTATTTTAATGCAGAATTTAAGAAAACAGCTTCACGCTTTTTCCCGAATAGTGGGGAGATAGGATTTAGTGTCAAGATACTCCGCTCTCCACTTTGCATCCGAAAATCGCGACATTGTGTGTTGAGTGGCAGAACTCAAGCTTATTATAAAAAGAAATTGATATTTGGCACAAGCTATGCCAAAATTTTAAAAATTTAAATTCGTACGATTGCTTTTTCCAAATTTATGCTACTTTAGCTATTTTAAAAGTGTAAATATATCTTTACAGAGATAACAACAACAAAAATAAGTTGTAATAAAGTGTATAAGAATTTCAACGCTGGTAGTAGAAAGCATGGCTTAGCGGTCATAGCGCCTGAACTGTATTCAGGAGGCGCGGGTTTAAATCCCGTTGTGTTCAAATTTTTATACATCATCTAAATATCTTTTTCAATTTTCCTAAGTGTGGAATAACACTTTAAAAACGTTAATAAGGTAAATGTAATTAATCAATCTCTAGGCTTGGAATCAAGGCCACATGCCTTCCCAATATTTAAACCGATAAATTTAAACCGATATAAATTACAATTTAATAAAAAATCATCAAGATTTCTGGTAATACCAGTACCTTGTTATTAAGCGGGGGCAGCGCATTACGTCAACTTTGCTTTAGCAATTAGTACTCGCAGGTCATTTTCACTGTTTAAAATTCAACGTTTTTTGATATTTAACAATGATTTTAATATATTTGCTAAATTTTAGTTTAAAATGAAACCTTAAATTTTGTAAAAAACACAACTTATTGATTGAACAATAATACGTCTTTAGAAATCGTTTAACGGTACCGATTACTTTTCATTTTAAATGTGCAAATATTAACTCACTTCAAATGTAATAATATAGATTCGTATTTTTTAATCTTCACATTTTTTCGTACGTAGTTTGAAGTGTCTAGAACCTCCGTTATCCAATTTCATTCAGAATGCGATAAATTGCGTGTTGATAAGCGTAAATAAACGCCGCGCTTTGACCTGTTCACCACCAGAGAGTAGAAAAAAAAAAAAAATAATATAATCATCTTCCCGAGCAGGAATCGAACCCACAACCCTTTGCACTTTGTCCCATTGCTCCACGACAATTTCCATACATCATATTTACAAAAACTTCCAAGTAATAGATATTTTAAGGCTTGCAGTTTAAGTCCCACATTCAGTACTAAACTCCAATCCTATAATTTACGGCAATGTAAGCCGACGACCGACGCCCGACGTCAAAGGTGTAATCTCTGCTAAATTAGAGATACTTTACTAAGTAACTTAAATAACAATGGACTGTAAAGTTAGTTCTTTCTGAAAACATTTATTATAAGCCAAGGGTGCTTTTAAGTTTTTTATAGTATTGTTTGTACGTTTAGGAAGATTGATAAAATATTTTTAAAAAATAATTTAAAAAATTCTTGCCGATGGTTGGATTAATTCATCGTATAAATAATGCTTTTGGTCATCATTACTTTGTAAAAGTCTCTACAAAGGTGCATAAGTACCTATTAAAAAATAAAAATAAGTAATAATATTAAGCGATTAAGAGCTTCTACTTAGAGTGCATTATAGAAATTACATGTATAAATTTATCTCTTTATGAGTGACTGACAGTCAAAACCGAAATCTATTGAGCGTAGTAATTTAAAATTTAGCATATAAGTTCTTAAGGAGCGTAGAGGAACATAGAAATGGTATGAATTCATTGTGAATCCTACATGAAGAAATATATACACAGATTTTAAGTTTTAAAGTCGAATAAATTATGTCTTACAACGTGAACTAGAAACGGTAATATTATCACAGCGTTAATGTACGTGAACGACGTCGCTAAGAAACACCTAGTCTTATATAAATTGGAGAAAAACTGCCTTGTTGAAAGTATACGGTGGTTTTACTTAAACTCTTTTCACTTATGTTTGGACGAGTTACAAATACAATTCCCCTCCGCTGCTGGGTAGTGTCTAGTACGAGGCGAGTAACCCAGTAAATTGGTGGTAGTAAATTCGGTCTCCTACCGACTTTCTCAACGTCAACGAAGCCACTAGTCTAAATAATATAAGCTAAAATTGTAAATAAAAAAAAAGCTCTGTCTAGTTTATTGTAAGTACATTTCAAAAGCATTTAAACGTTTTCTTAATGACGCAGTTATGACTTCTACATTCAAGTTACCTTGGAAAAGTAAACTTAAGTCAAAAAAGGTAAAAGACAGGCAAGAGTAACGAGATCGTATTAGAAAACGGTTCGAAAGCTAATTACAGACGAGGTAATTTATTTCCAACAGGTGTTTTACAAGTATATTAAATAACTTCGTTTTGCAGCTTTTTAAAATACTTACTGTTCATATTCATGGTTTTTTGCGAATAGTAGTCAGAGAGAGCCTGGTGGTAAGACACTCTGTTATCCACTTACCACCCGAATTCAAGACATTGAAAATTATTATACTTTTATACACTTTCTCTGGATAAAATTTTTAATATAATCGGCGAGAAAAATAAAATCCTCAACTGTTGAGAGATTACTTGCTTGTTGGTGATATATAACTCCGCGCTTCTATCTCTCCATCTTACCTGACCGAAGAAATATAAATTATTTGAATATTTCTCTTTCTCTTGAACTTTCTCTGGATCTGGATTACGGGAATCCACCAATCCCATTTATAATAAGATGCAGTGCCACCAGCCATTATAACTGACCTCTTTAAGCTAAGAATACTCTACTAAAGATTTCAATAGAATATCATCCAGACGAAAGTAATGGCGGAATCGGGCAAACAAAATATTGTGTTCGGCTTTTATTGCAGTAAGTAAGTTTTGCAAACTAATTTTATCATCATAATGCTATAAAAATATTAAAACATATCACACAAAATATAATATTCTAACTATAAAAATATAACAAATATTAAATATCATACGAGATACAAAAAGGACACACCATATCCGCCATTTGAGGTGTTAACATTTAAAAATTAAACTGCAGTAAAAGAATATCAAATTTTAAAAATAACATTTTTATATTCCTACAATTTCAGGTAGCAGAACACGACGACATTTTGAAAAAATAAAAAATTTAACAGCGTTGGGTTACGTGATCAAAATTGTAATATTTACATATATCTAAATCATGTTTAAGCGAAATACGGATTTCTATCTGCTTAATTGAAAATAATGTCATTTGAAGTACTTTTAAACATTTTATAGTGCTTTTTTTAGCTTCACGCTGTATCCCGCACACAGCAGGGTAGGCAGAGGGAACCTAGTGTTAAGACACTCCGTTCCCCACTTTCCGCCGAATTGGGAGGCATTGCGTGTTAAGTGGCGGAACTTAACGCAGCGCTTTGCCTCGACACCAGAGCGAAGAAAATGGAAATAGTAAATATTTCCACTCCTCGAGTGGGAATCGAACCCACAACCAGTCGTTTACAGTCACACGCTTGTGCCACTGCGCCACGACTGGCACCACAGCCCAGTAGTGTTATTCGACATTTAGGAAAATAGAAAACGTATAAAAAAATTGAAAAACAACAAAAATGAGTGGTAATAAAGCGTATAAGAATTTCGACGCAGCTGGTAGTAGAACGCATGCCTCGTGGTGAGAGCGCCTGAGTTCCCTTGAATCCCGCTGGGTTCAAATTTTTTACGTTTTCTAAATGATTTGAAGTAGACTTGCATGTATCTATTATTTATCTCACTTTACATTCTTATTTACTATCTTAAAATAGTTTTAAGCTTCTTCATCTTTTCACTTCAGTCGGTGATAATGTACTTAACTCCGTTTTCTCTTATAGACCTTATTAGACCCTATGAATAATAATAAAAAAAATGAAATAAAATATAAACTTTTCTTTTAGAGGCCAGCCGTAGCGCAGGAGCACCAAGAATATAAACGACTCTAGGATTGGAATATATTTAATATTTCCATATTCTTCGCTCTAGTGTCAAAGCAAAGCGTGACGTTAAGTACCGTCACTTAAGAGACTTTAAAAATTCACCGGAAAATGGGGAACAGAGTGTCTTAACACTATTTACCCTTTACCTAAGATGCTGAGTGCGGGATACAGAGTGAAGCTAAAAAAACTCTTTTGCTATGTGAGAATCGAATTCACAACCACGTTTATAATCAGACGCTGTTCTGTCAGATCATATAGATATAAGTAAATTTTTAATACATATACACACAAACTCACTCAAAATCAATTTAGCATTCGCAAAAAAAGGACTAAACACATATATAATCTTTACGACATAGTATAACGACAGTGGAGTAATATTTTGAATTGCATTTCGATCACATAATAAAATAAATTTAAAATTGCAGCCAATAAATTGTCGATCATAAAACTGACTTTTATAATAATAGTAACCGGATTATCTTCTTATATAAAGTTGCATTTAATGTCAGTCTCAGATCTACAAATGAGTCGCCTTAACAAGTTTCTTGCTCTTTTTTCAATGACTTTTTGTACCGTAAGTTCGGAAATACGGAAATATCGCTGTTTTTTAAATTAAAAATGATATTTAGGTATATTTTTTAGGTACAGTAGTTAATTTAATTTGGCGGGTTAAATTTAATTTCCACCGAGCTTTTAGCTTTGTGATTGTGACGCAATGTTGTTGGTTCGATTCCCAATCTGATAAGATAAAACGTGACATTGAATCCGCCAGTTAGCAAGGAATGTCTTAATCTTAAGGTGGGAAGTGGAGAACGGAGTGTCTCAACACTAGGTTTTCTGGCTACTCTGCTATATGGGATACCGCAAAAAACTGAAAACAAAAACGTTCTTTTGATTTAGATATATGTAGGTCCATAAGTACTTTAACAAAATACTTTTTAAAATATTCTTACTGTCTTACCATATAATAAGTAAATGTGAAATTTTTGAAAAAGTCCATTTTACTCAATTTCTCAACTCCTGAGGAGCATTATTCACATGATATTAAAGTTATATATCATAAAGAGTTTAATAATTTGTGATTAAGCAAAACATTATAAAAAATACATAATTAACAAAAATAATATATGAATTTTTATAATAGTACGTTACAATGTTCCTTTTCTTCGGTTAGATTAATGCAGCGTTGGGTTACGTTACCTAGCAAGTTCTAAAATTTGTGATAAGTGCCAATTAAAAGTAACTTTTCGCAAAAGACACTAAAAGGTTAAGATACGCTAAGTCAAGTAATGCTTATCTTATACCACCCTTGACTCCGCGACGTGCCTTGCAGGCTCCCGCCGCCGGTGTCCTCGGACGACTGTTTCGGTCCCCGTGGCCCGGCTAGTGGCCGTCGAGACGGAGCACCGTCAGATTTTAGTGGGTAACGGAGGAGTTACCATCCTGCCTCACCGGAGTCCCACATAACCATGTCCCGAGTCCCCACTCGATCCCGATTTCCTGACGTTAAAAAAAGACCCAGTGGCACAAGCGTGCGACTGTAAACGACTGGTTGTGGGTTCGATTCCCACTCGAGGAATGGAAATTATATTTCCATTTTCTTCGCTCTGGTGTCGGGGTAATGTGCGGCGTTAAGTTCCGTCAAAAAGTAATGCTTATCTATGTTATGTTATGGTGATATATGTGTTTTATTATCGTCATCACATTCGGACATGTGTGCAAATTTTCAAGTCAATAAAACGGCAAGTGGTGAGTCAAAAGAACTTTGTAAGTTTTTTTTTATATAGATTGATACATATATACATACATATACAGGTTATAAAATACATGTTAACTATTAAAATATGTTAACAAAACGACTAATTGAATCAACACGAGCTGGTAAGTTTTTAAAACATAAATATATTAAACTTTAGCTACTCAAAAAAGTAGCTTCAAGCTTTTTTTCACATAAGATAGCGGTCATCGGACCCTAGTGTCAAAACACTCCGTTGAGTGGCGTAACTTAACGCCACGCCCTGTTTTTGTTAGCGCGGAGGAATTAAAATAATCAAATACAATCATTCATCGCAGACACTGTCTAGGTATTAAATAATTTTAAAACTTACATAGAAAAATCTAGGTATACCTATTAATATTCTAAAATTTACAATCTTAATCGAAAGAGTATTTTTGTTTAATTGAGAGCTATTAATTTTTACATAATACAGGGAAAATGGCGCTTAAAAACACGTGACGTAAGTGGTGCACGAAAAAAAACATGGAACGATTAATTTACATTTAAACTAACCTATGCTATCTACAAAAACACGATAAATATCTATAAATAAAGTATTATTTAACAAAAAATAACTACAATTTTAGATGACTACTACATATTAGTTAACTGGGCAATAAAAACCGCGTAGAAAGATAACAACCCGAAAATAATTGAACTTGAATCAAACATGACGTCACACAATTATCACCAATGATAAAAGAAACATTGTACGTACGGACCATAAATAACCCATACCTAGCTATTGATACACAAAATTTCTCCCCTTTTACGTCCACCTGTATCCCGAGACTTATAAAAAGCGTCCTTGGCTCGGTTTGCGCGCCAAGTGCCAAAATCGAAGCTGGCCGATGCGCGGGAAACGTAGCAAGCGTCAGTCGTACAAGGGAGGCATGCGCGTGCGCACGCTACCAACTTTTAGGTTAGAATTGGCGCGGCTTTGATCGCCAGGTGCTCTCGAGTCTCGCCCCCGCATTCCGTCCCTCTCTACGCCGACAGCTGTTTTCTCGCGAGATTATTAGTCAGATGTTTCTCTGAACTCACCTGACGATGGCGGCCGGCGGACGCACACCGAAACAACGCAGGTTCGAAATATCATCCGGCATGGCTGTGAGGAACACGCCGAGAAGGAGGCGTGGAAGCTGCAAGTGCCTATTCGGAGCTCCGGACAGAGATGAAACTAGACGACTAATGGCGGAACAGTACGCGCGGGATAGAAAACGGTTTATAAGAAGATTTAATTTCGATGTGGAAACTGAGTGCCCTTACAATCAGAGCAAATTGGACTCGCCTGTTAAGTTTTGTGAAGATAAGAACGAGAGTCCCAGGACAGGTGCTGAGGCGTTGGCG
This sequence comes from Dryas iulia moderata, assembly GCA_019049465.1. NCBI lineage: Eukaryota > Metazoa > Arthropoda > Insecta > Lepidoptera > Nymphalidae > Dryas > Dryas iulia. The sequence continues at coordinate 11,629,600 of CM032440.1, read as the reverse complement.
TGTGTTGAAAACACTGACTTGCGAGTCCTCGGGTCACCTTCGAGACGTAGTGCCGGTAATTCTCCCAGGACCCCTACTAGGACACCTAGGACGCCTAGGACCCCTCGTGCTGCGAGGACACCAAGGACTCCTCGCACACCAGCGTCTAGACGGCAATTGCAAATGACAGGTTAGTTTCTATATATTTTTATTTATCGTTTAAAATATAAAAATAATTGACCGAAAACCACGCTTAATTCTTATACAATGAAATACAAGTATAACAATTTTAATTCAATAAATGTTACATAACTTTACCATTTACTACAACATATACTTATATCTTTCTAAATTACAATTTATTACTATTTAATATAACTTGAAAGGAATTTTCAAGTTATTATAATTACCCGGATTTGCGTGTCATTTTACTATACACGGCCAGATGGAGATGATGGTCCCCCCGTTTCGTTCCGCTTCATTAACATTCATATAGGCGTGTATCTTTGCTGATCGGCCTATTGTCGACTTATGAGGTCACATTAGGTTAAACATGTATTGTAAATCGTTTGATTTCACAATTATTAATATAATTTTGATAGTTTATATATTTTATACTACTATTACTATAGCTTTACGCTGTATCCCGCACACAGCAGAGGGAACCTAGTGTTAAGACACTCCGTTCCCCACTTTCCGCCGAATTCGGAGGCATTGCGTGTTAAGTGGCGGAACTTAACGCCGCGCTTTACCTCGACACCAGGGCGAAGAAAATGGAAATATTAAATATTTCCACTCCTCGAGTGGGAATCGAACCCACAACCAGTCGTTTACAGTCACACACTTGTGCCACTGGGCCACGACTGGCCACTAATATATATTTGTCTTATAAAAAAAAAACTTTATAATTATTATAAGAATTTTTAGATTTTTGTATTGAATGAGAGATAAAATAAGGCATCAAATTACAATACATGTTTGTTTCCCAAACCCACAAGGCATGAAGCCGGAGATAGAACGTAATGCTTTGTTGGAGAAAGGGGAATGAACGGCCTGATCGTGTATTTAATATTTGTTTTAAATGACGGCTACTTTGCTTCAAATATTCATTATAAAAGTCTTAGAGCTATAATTATAATGTAATAAAAGACTTTTAAATCTAAAATATAATATAAAGAATATTATATTTTAGGCTAGGTCTAGTTCAGTTCAGTTTTTTTTATATATAGTTGATTTTAGACAGTATAATTAAAATTTCTATCCTTTTTACTAACTTAACCACAGGTAACAAAATTTCTTTCATATTTTAGAATATAACCATATACTCTAAGTGTGGAGTGTCAAATCACTCCGTTTCCCACTTTCCTTCACTAAGAATTTATCTCAAAAAATGCCACAAATAGTAAGAAAACATCGTCATTTACCAAAAACCATTAAAATATATTTACCATTAGGTCTAGCCATGTATATACGGATACATGGATAGGTTCAACGTTCTTGAGCATATATCTGTGGCTAGCATTCAAATAAATCAAGGTCATATTACCTTCTGTTTGCACAAGTGCAGGTAAGAGGTTGCGTAAATATTGATAATACATATATATTATTATATATATAGTTGACTACATGTATGCATTGAAGCCGTCGTGGCGCAGTGGGACAGCGTCTGACTGTAAAGCGATGGTTGTAGATTCGATTCCTACTTGGGGAATGGTTATGTTTTAATTTTCATTCCCTAGCACTGAGTTCTGCCATTCAGCAAACAATGTCTTAAGTCTTTTCTATTTAGTAAATAGATTTTTTTATAAAATTACTAGCCATTTCATGTCGTCCACATAAAATTTAGCAGAAAAGTGAAAGAAAAAAGTTTATAATTACAAAACTAATGTAACCTTAGATACTCCTTGCTAGCAAGCTGCCAGTGAATGTCCCGTCATAATCAGAAGGAAAGACAGACAAAAATTGCAAAAAAGTATTGTTTTGCTTTATATATACCGTTTATAAATACATTAGCATTTAGTAAAAAAATGATTATTTAACTATTACAAACAGACACTCAATTTTTAGTATATAATTTTTATGTAACAACAGCCTAAAGCATCTTGTGGGCTTGAGATAATTTTTTATACATTGTGTTGAAAGCTGAAGTAGATAATAGTCACTTGACAGCTTGATTGATATTAAATATGAGTCATACACAAACATATTGTATGTAACATACATAATAACCTTCATATTGTGAACTCTAAACTTAACTAAGGAAATTATTGTCGAAAAAGACATTTAAAGAAAACGTATAAAAATTTGAATGCAGCGGGATTCGAACCCGCGCCTCCTGAATACCGTCCAGGCGCTCTCACCACTGAGCCATGCGTTCTACTATACGCTGCGTTCAAATTCTTATACGCTTTATTACAACTTATTTTTGTTAGCATCTCTGTAGAGGGATTTTTACAAATTTTAGCTACCCAATGTGTTTTTCAATTTTCCTAAGTGTGGAATAACACTTTAAAAATTATTGTCGCTTTTACACTATCACTTGAATTCACAATTATTACATAGCCTGGATATATAATAACCAGACGAACGTTTGAACGTTTTTGACTTTATATTAAAGTAGCTTCACCATTCTTTCTATATAACGAGGTAATCAGGGAGAACCTAGTGTTAAGACACTCCGTTCTCTATTTCCCACCATAAATCGACTTGAATTGGAAGGTGGAATTTAACACCGTACCTATAAAAAATAATATACAACCATTTTCTCCAATGAGATATTATATTAATAATACAAAATTTATTATACCAAACCAAAATTAATATTTCACCAACAAAAACGGGAAGGAAGTAGCTCTTCCTTAATTTCTATATCTATATTTAAATTGATTGATTATTCTAACCATGAACGTCCAAACTCAATACACACTGAAAGGTCGACGACCCCTTACGTCATTAGTTCACCATTACTTTTTTTGTTACAACTAATGCTAAGTTACATTATCTCATAAGTGAGATAGATATGATCCTACGGTGAAGTGGGAAAGCATTTGACTGTAAACGCAATGGTTATAGGTTCTATTTCTCGTTAATAATTATATTTAAATTATTTTGTTTTTGTTGATTTAGTAAGGTAAAGTGCGGCGTTAAGTTCCGCTCCCAAATATCTCTAAATTGAGTAGAAAATAACTAATTGTAGCTTTGTATACTATTCTGATATCATATTTTATAATATAATAAAAAGTTTCATTTTCACGTAGAAAGTGGGGAACGGAGTGTCTTAACACTAGGTTCCCTCTGCCTGCCCTGCTGTGTGTGGGATACAGAGGGAAGCTAAAAAAAAAAAGAAAAAAATATCCTATAGCTAGCACAGTACATTAGAAGACCATTGATTAACTTTATAGAAAAAAAACCATGGCTTATCTTAATATAGTATAAAGCAAAGTTACTTCCCGCGTCTGTATGTATGTGTATGTGCAGTTTCTTTTAATAGATAGAATTATTCAAAAGGAATATTTATATTTATAAATACATGCATAATATATTAGAGAAAAACTGATAACTTTGGAGGTTTCTAATGTGATGTCTATGTGCTTATAGTGAAATAGTTGTGTAGTTTACGCAGACAAAACCGCGAGCGGCCACTAGTCCATACTTATATTATAAATGCGAATGTCTGTGTGTTTGTCTGTCACGTTTTCACGGCTAATCTACTAGTCCGATTTGGATGAAATTTAGAATGAAAGTAGTAAAAATGGCAGGGTCTAACATAGGCTACTTAGTTTTTCAAAAATCAACATCTAAAGGGTTCAAATAGGGGATGAAAGTTTATATGAAAAGTCTACACCGCTTGACCGATTGTAACGAATTTTGGCATATATATAGTTGATAATATCTAAGGTTAAACATAGGCTACTTAATTTTTAAAAAAATCCACCACCGAGGGTTGCAATATACCAAAACAGCTACGTAGATAACGCGGCGAAGCCGTGAGCGGGCTACTAGTACAGTATATGATGACACCATACCTTCGTTACGAGCTCGGTGAACGAACTGATTTATCGATTTACATTAGTTTTAAATATACAAAGTCATGTTTAATTGGTACCACGTGCCTTTGAGATTATTAACTTTTTTATGGTTAGTTTTTTTTAGAGGAATATGATTTATACTTCGTGTTGAAATATGTGATTTTTTTTAATATAGTACAAAAAAAGGCTTCTTCAGTGTTTTTAAAATTTATTTAATTTTATTAATATTTTAGTAAATAACGTAGTAATATTTATATATTCGTTTTTTTTGTTATAGCAGCAATTTTGCTTAGTTTTTTTTAATAGCATGATGCTATCCAAAAATATTTGTTTCTAAAATCATTGAAAAGACAAGAACAAAATAACTTATTATAATAAATTATTTTTACTATTATTTTCAGTTTCACTCTTTCTCCTGCTTAGTAAGAAATTCAGAGAGATATTAGTGTCAAGACACTCCGTCCTCACTTTCAATCCGAATGACGAGTGGGAATCGAATACACAACTAATCACAATGATATTCAAACGCTATACCATTATCAATAAAACAAAAACCAGAAATACTACCAAACCAAAATAAAAAAAAATCACAGGCAGGCAAAACCAAACGCAACGCCTAGTCAGAAATCTCGCCTCATCCCAGTGCATAGATAATGTTAAAATAGCTTATATTCTAATAATATTCTAATTATTTTGCTATTTACATATTTTATCACTATTATTTTCAATTAAACAAAAACAAAAAATACTACCAAACCTAACCAATACAAAAAAAAAAATAAAAAAAATCACAGGCAGACAAAACCAAACGCAACGCCAAGTCAGAAATCTCGCCTCATCCCAGTGCATAGATAATGTTATATAATATTCTACTAAATTATAGAAAAAGATGAAATATAAAGGAAACTGTAATCACAGTTTCACTCTTTCCCTGCTTAGTAAGAAATTCAGAGAGATATTAGTGTCAAGACACTCCATCCTCACTTTCAATCCGAATTACGAGTGGGAATCGAATACACAACTAATCACAATGATATTCAAACGCTATACCATTATCAATAAAACAAAAACCAGAAATATTACCAAACCAAAATAAAAAAAAATCACAGGCAAAACTAACGGCTAGTCAGAAATCTAGCCTCATCCCAGTGCATAGATAATGTTAAAATAGCTTATATTCTAATAATATTCTAATTATTTTGTTATTTACATATTATTTTCAATTAAACAAAAACAAAAAATACTACCAAACCTAACCAATACAAAAAAAAAAATAAAAAAATCACAGGCAGACAAAACCAAACGCAACGCCAAGTCAGAAATCTCGCCTCATCCCAGTGCATAGATAATGTTATATAATATTCTACTAAATTATAGAAAAAGATGAAATATTAAGAAAGCTGTAATTATTTTATTAAAGTTAAATTATTATTACTATTATTTTCAATGAAACAATAACAAAAAATACTACCAAAGCTAACCAATACAAAAAAAAAAAATAAAAAAAATCACAGGCAGACAAAACCAAACGCAACGCCAAGTCAGAAATCTCGCCTCATCCCAGTGCATAGATAATGTTATATAATATTCTATTCTATTCTGGTTATATGAGCGTGCAGCGAGGTCGAGGACCGCGCGAGACGAATGCGGCACGTTGTATCTCAGGCCGCAGCTCGGCTTAGCTTGGATAGCTTGTATGGAGCTTATATCCCCAGCACGTGGATATCATGTTTAAAACTATAATAGCTTTTTTTTGTAGTGTATGATTTTTTTTATTATGGTTAGGGAGAGATTAGTGATGGGATACTCCGTTCTCCGTGTTACTAATCTATTTATATGTATTAATACTAAATATTATTGTGAATCTGAAAGTTACGTTTTCACGGTTAATCAAAAGCGCTCCGATTTTGATGGTCTATAGAATGGAAGGGTAGGTTCTTTTTTAAATACTGAATAAGTCCAATGCCGGTGAGCTACCATTGTATCAAATAATAAAATTGTAATTTATATATTTGAAAAGAGCATCTGTTGAGTTTCTGGCCGGCTCTTCTCAGCTGAACTGCCTTCCGAGTCGGTGGTAGCTTTATGTACATTTTGACGATTCAAAAGTGCTTACTAAAGTCTATTTGAATAAAGATAATTTGAATTTGAATTTGAAATAGAGGATGAAAATTTGCGTGAACTACCTAAACTGCTTGACCGATTGTGATAATTTTTTTAAGAAGATAGTTGATGGAGCAAGATCAAACATAGGCTATATATTTTAAGATTGAAATATGGGACTAAAATTTGTCGCGCAAAACTTGTGGAAATTCCCGTTTGAGGAAATGCGTATATTTAAAAATCATTGAATTTCCCCCATTCTACACGCAAAAACACGGATAGGATAGGACATAAAGCTAAGGATAGAATATCTTAATGCTAGCTTCATTCCCCCATATTAAAAAAGAAAGAAAAACAAGCAAAGACATAAAAAAGGCCTTTATAGCTCAACGCGTGTCTAATTGCCACTGACGATTACGCACGGCACGCCGGTCGCGCGTTGGAATCCCGTAGGCAATTACGTGATATAAAATAACATTCTTATATTAGTACTTTTTTTTTTTTAGCTTCACGCTGTATCATGTATGTGCGCACACAGCAGGGTAGGCAGAGGGAACCTAGTGTTAAGACACTCCGTTCCCCACTTTCCGCCGAATTCGGAGGCATTGCGTGTTAAGTGGCGGAACTTAACGCCGCGCTTTACCTCGGCACCAGAGCGAAGAAAATGGAAATATTAAATATTTCCACTCGAACTTTCCATCGAACCCACAACCAGTCGTTTACAGTCACACGCTTGTGCCACTGGGCCACGACTGGCCATATATTAGTATATACTACATTTTTAATGCTATACATTTGTTAATGCTGATGGAGGTTTTTTCGTTAGAACTACATTTTTCGTAGGGGCCAGTGAGTTCGATTCCCACTCGAGGAGTGGAAATTTTCAGTATTTCCATTTCTTCGCTCTGTTATCAGATGTAACGCGCGGCGTTAAGTTCCGCCACTTAACGCAATGCCTCCGAATTCGGTGGAAAGTGGGAAACGGAGTGTTTTAACACTAGGTTCCCTCTGACTGTCCTGCTGTGTGCGGGATACAGCGTGAAGCTAAAAAAAAGCTACATTTTTCTATGTATAGAAAGAGATGGTATGAGAAAGTAAATTGGAGGTTAAATAAAGTTTTGTTATTATGAGTTCAGTAGATTATATTGTAAAAGATTAGAGAGGAAAATGTTTATAAGTTTTTAGGTCTACTCTTGTTCCATAGCAAGTTAGGCAGAGAGAAGCTAGTGTCAAATCACTTTGTTACTTACTGCCGAATCATGATATTGTGTGTTGAGTGGCGGAACTCATTGTTGCTCTTTGTCTTGTTACTAAAGTGGAGAAATGAAAATACTCTGAATGTAATTGTTTCTCTGAGTGGGAATCGAACCCACAACCGTCATTATTTATACCTATGACATAATCATTTTATTTACTATTTCGTTTAAGTCATATATGCATTTGAAAAAGACATTTAGAAAACGTATAAAAATTTTGAACGCAGCGGGACTCGAAACCGCGCCTCTTGAACCGTCCAGGCGCTCTCACCACTGAGCTCAGTTAAATTTTATACGTTTTCTAAATGTCTTTTTCAAAGTGTGGAATAACACTTTAAAAATGTTTAAAAACATATATGCATTTATTTAAACACAACAAATGCGCCTTACAAAAGCACATTTAGAAGCCATTTTAAACTTGAAATTAATATACACTCGTTATCTCGAGTGGAAATCGAATCGACAATTAACGAGTTAACAGTCAGACGCTATCCCACTGCGCCACAAGGGTTTCAAAAGATATACGCAATTCAATTTATTCTCAATCTTGTCAACTTGTAGTTAGCTCCTTGTTGTAGTAGGTAGTTATAGTTGTAGAAGCACCTGATCTGATCACGTTCCCTGTAATTTACTACGTGAGTATTACGAACATCGCGTCGTGAAGATTATTATTTTGTTATAAAAAATGAGCATACACTACTGTAATGGTAGCGTATTTATTATAGCAGACTTGCTGTCGATATTTTGTTTTTAATACAGATTTTAATATAATATAAAATTTTGTGGCCAGTCGTGGCCCAGTGGCACAAGCGTGTGACTGTAAACGACTGGTTGTGGGTTCGATTCCCACTCGAGGAGTGGAAATTATATTTCCATTTTCTTCGATCTGGTGTCGAGGTAAAGCGCGGCGTTAATTTCCGCCAATTAACACGCAAGCCTCCGAATTCGGCGGAAAGTGGGGAACGGAGTGTCTTCCCTTCGGAGTGTTGTCCCTCTGCCTACCCTGCTGTGTGCGGGATACAGCGTGAAGCTATTATTATTATTTATTAAAATTTTAAGAAGAAATCGCGGCGTTAAATTCCGTTATTCAATACAAAATGTTTCATTTAAATGCGGTAAGTGGAGGACGGAGTGTTTACATTCTAGTTGTCCTATGGTTTTCATGCTGTTCGAAAAAGTTGCAATTATAAAAAGTTCAAAATAGATAAATTCTTTAGTATATATTTTTATAGGAGGCGCGGGTTCGAATCCCGCTGCGTTCAAATTTTTATACGTTTTCTTTAAATGTCTTTTTCAATTTTCCTAAGTGTGGAATAACACCTTAAAAATGTTTAAAATGTACTTTATATGTTTGTAAGTACGTCGTCATTGGTAAGTAAGTTTTGCAAAGTTAGATGTACAAAACAAAGTAGAAACCCTTTAGAGTAGAAAAAAAATCTTTAAAAAAAAATGCTTTGCGCTTTTCTCGCATAACTAAGAGAGGCTGAGAAACCATACTCGTTTCTCCTCTTAAAAAAAGTTACAAAAATATATTTTATTTCCAGAAAAGTTATTCATTCTGAAGTTCAATTTGTGAAACTAAACTTATTTAAAGGTAAAGATATCGAGTTAAGCCATTCAAAAAGCAATGTCTATATTCCGGGAGGAAAGTGGAGAACGTAGTCTCTTGACCCTAGATTCTCTCCGACTGTGAGCCACCCGCATTGGTGTACGTAAAAAAGCGTGAAGCTAAAAAAGGCAATTTCAATCAATTTTATATTAATTTTAATATTCAATTATGTCATGGTTTTTATTAAAATCAATTACAATAGAGCTTCAAGACTTAGGTAGTAATAAAAAGTCTATCCAGGTGATTGAAAACATAACCTGTCCCTTATATCATCTTTGCCTATACTAAGTTTTTATTAAAATAATGAATAAATTAATACAAGCTACATCAAGTCCTTGTGGTAGAATGGGATATTCCTTGATAGTAAACGCGGTAGGTGTGGATTCGATACCCATACGGGGAATGATTAAATTTTAATTCTATTTACGTCTTTGTTAAGAGAAAGATATTTCGAATTAATGCAGATAGTGGAGTATTCAGTGAAAAATGCTATGCGCAGAAATGCTTGCTCCTAAAGAGGAATAAAGATTCTGATTTAATGCGGAAGCTATACTTATTTAGATAAGAATCTCATACAAATAAAAAAACATGTCATTTACAAGAAATACATGTCATATTTAAAAAAATGCAATTGAAATAGATTAAATTAATAAATTAAATACCTATTACAAATGCTTTTATATGTTAGACGATACACGTTACTCATGTTTAACGGGTCAAAGAGGCTTCTAGCTATACGCAGATTTATTACTGGTATACATTACATTTTCTATTCCTTATTTACTACATATAGTAATAAAATTATATGAATATAAATTACATTATAAAGCTGGCTGTAAAGCGACTGGTTGTGGGTTCGATTCCCACTCGAGGAATATTTTCTTCGTTCTGGTGTCGATGTAAAGCGCAGCGTTAAGTTTCGCCACTTAATACATTATTCCTCCAGAATTCAGTGGAACGTGAGGAACAGAGTGTCTCAACACTAGGGTCCCTCTGTCTACCCTGCTGTGTGCGGGATACAGCGTGAAGCTAAAAAAATACATACCTTTTATCAAGTCCTAGATCTAATATACAACAAGTAGTACACCATATTGCATAAAAAAAGTAAATGTTATGGAAAAATTTTACTATGAGCATTGCTATGCACACATTCGTATCAAATCTGGCACAATTTCAGACATCGTGTCCGTGTGTACGTAACCTATATAGCGATACTATCTAGACAACAAGACGACTTGTGGTAGGGTTGCCATGGAATATTCATATTTTTTTTGAAGTGAAAACTTCTTTAGGCGCGTTGAGCGTTTTGGTAGAGGGTGAAATCCTCGGTTCGCGTCACCGACATGCTAATGATAATAGTATTGAAATTGAAATTCGTGTAAATATAAATACTATGTATAATTAAGATAATTGTATATTAATTATTTTTTTTCAACTACTTTGTATTTATATTTTGTTCATGATTTGTTTAACCCATCATATGTAACTAATAAATAAAACATAAAAAAATTCATATAATTTTTGCATATAGTTTTAATTACACTCAACTTAATAGTTCCGTTTTCACTTCTATCGGCAGTCCCACGACTGCTACTGTTTTTTTAAATTTAATTTACTTTTATCATACTCTTTTTTATATAATTTAAAGAGCTTAGAGAAATGTTATTTTTTTTACAAAACTGAAAAACACTTTTAGTACTTTTAGATCATAGTTGTATTTACTTCGTATTTCATTGGCAAAATCCTACTATACTAGTAATATACTACTTTTACCTTAAATAATACCGTAGCAATATAGGAAAATATAAAATTCCCGCTTTAAGTAGAAACAAACAGATATTATCATCTCCATCGATAACCAGACCAAATAAGTTTAACCAAATAAATATAATTCATTTAAATATAGTTAGTCATAATAGTTAGGTAGTGAGAAATATGAAAAGCCGTTTCAAACAAGCTAACGTTATTGCCCATTTTAAAGAAGACATTTTGCTTTCAATTAAAGCTTTCAATTGAGTCACAAGTCCTAAAAACCACCCTGAGTTTTTGGACAATGGGCTGGATGTACCTGAATAATTTCATGACATGCTAAATAATGTTTCTTCCATTTCTATAAATACATATTAACAATTATATAATGAAAATTTACAAATTAATAAATATTAAAAAACCACTTTTAAAGACTAGTTTTCTTCGTATTACTTTCAGAAAGCTCTTTTATTGGATATCCTTATTGTAGGAGCGCATTAAAAATGACTAGTCCGCCATTTTGAGTGTTTCGCCATTTTAGGTTTAGATACACCAAACGCTACACCAAACCATGTGCATACAAAACCTCATCTCTATTGGTTAAGGACATATACATATGTACATCAAATTTGAGTTGCAAGATTCCTCTGATGGAATCTTGCAACAAACAAACATACACACATAAAATTTAAGTCAAATAAAAACTTTTTTTTTTATCATTCTATTTTATCACTACGGACATAATGCCTATACCTTTTTTAAACATGATTCTTGTTTTATCATATGCAATACAATTTTTTTGTTTACAATTTCAGTACTTAAAGCTAAGACTTAAAGAATATACCCTAAGAGAGTCCAGAAAAAAAGCTTGGAACATTGTTAATTTGGTGACAATATTTAAATTGATAATCATATGAGGTCACATTCCGATACTAAATTGTAAACATGGGTGTGGTTGACAAGCCTCGCTGAAAATATATATAACTGATAACGATATGTCAAAATAATCTTCAAATATTACTATTAAGATTACACGAAAAGCTCTTCGTAAAGATTAGAAGTTTGCGATATCTGATTTATGTAGGTATGTACTATAATTATACCCGTAATATTATATATTTTTACCCGTGGGGGGACGGGTTAGGAATACAATTCCCCTCCGCCGCTGGGTAGCGTCCCGTAAAAGGCGGGTAACCCAGTAGCTTGGTGGTAGGAGATTCGTTCTCCGACTGGCTCGCGACCACTATCATGTCAAAGACGAACCGCCAAATATCTGAAGATGTGTTCCGGTTCGATGGCATGTAAGCCAGCTTTCCCTATTCCCAACATTCCCATCCTTCCTCTCTCCTTCTGTCCTACATCCCTAAGGCTGGCAACGCATCTACAACTCTAATGTTGTGGATGTCTATGGGCGAAGGTACGACTTAACACCAGGTGGGCCTTCTGCTCGTTTGCCTCCTTTATTCTATAAAAAAAAAAAAATAATATAGATGTTTTGGTAGCAATAAGCTTTATATTGGAGGTACTGGGTTCATTTACTCAATAATTTAAGATTTTCTGGTCGAATTTAACTTTAATATTTGTAAAGCGACTGGTTGTGCTGAGAGCACTCGAGGAGCGAAAATATTTATTTTTTCCATTTTCTTCGTTCTGGTGTCGAGGCAAACCGCGGCGTTAAGTTCCGCCACTTAACACGCAATTCCTCCGAATTCGTTTGAAAGTGGGGAACGGGTGTCTTAATAATAGGTTCCCTCTGTCCACCCTGCTATGTGCGGGATGCTAAAACAAAAAATTAACATAGCCCAATGCGCGTTTCCTGTACAAAAGCGGAGAACGAAGTCACTCATTACTCTACGCTTTCCCCATACATTTCTAGTAGGTACTTAAAAAGAAAAGAAACTAACTTTAATTATATTTTTGCCAATAATATATTTTGTTTGCTATTTGCTATTTGCTATGCATTTATTCTAGCTTAATTGAGTAAACAAAAAAAAAATAATATAATTTTTTTTTATAAACTGGAAAATGAACCTGTAACCATCGCAAGCAGACGCTTGCTAACTACACCTCGATGGTTTCAACGATATTTTTTTACTAGCAGTTAAAACATTGTTTTTCTTTCCACCGTATAATTAGTTTATTCTTAAAAAAACGTATGATTCAGAGGTACAGGTTCAATCCTGTACATCGTTATGAGTCATTATAGGACGGTCAACGATCGAGGTGTGGTCAATGGTCATTATTTGTATATACCTATGTTCTGACGTAATGTGAATATAATGTGGATATAAAGAAAAAAATCAGTTTCGTGTTTTTACGGAAAAATAGTGTAAAGACACTCTGTTATTCTCTTTCCGCCACTTTTTCCGTGTAGCGTTACGGAACTCAATGTCAAACTTTTGACTTATAAGTGCGAAGTATTACAATTTCACTGATAAATAAGAAATTTGTTATTAATTACAAAAGCACTAATACATTATTTAGTATTTTGGTGTCTTAAAAGCATAATAACTTCGTTGAAAGTAAAAATACTGTAATTTTTTATTATATATTTAATGATATCTTTGGCTTGGGCCCTTTTTCCGAAATCCTTAAATTATTATCATGATTGTCAGAGAGAGACAGTGTCGGATAGTAATCGCAATCGGTCGTAGGTTCAATTCCCACTCAAAGTATTACCCCACGAGTGCGAATCGAACTATTCAAATTGTAGAATTGTTTCTATTAGCAAATTATAGAAAGTAAAAATTGGAGTATTTTGACACTAGAATCGCTGACTATCCTGTTATGTGGAATAAAGCGTGAAGGTTAAATAAAAAAAAAATCATAAAAAAAATCGATTGCATTTATATATTAATAATAACTCTTTACAGTCATATTTGACAGGTTTGCTAGTTCAAAACCGATTCAAGGACACAAAATATTTAATATTCAACACAACAAAGACTGACTAGTTCTTCTTATGCAAAAATATTTTTTTTCCCACATAAATATTCTTTGCTAGGGATCTTTTTAAAAGGATATATACATACATATAAGTAATTGTATTATATAGTAGAGGTCATCAGAGTGGTAGTGTCTGACTGTAAACGCAATGGTTGTGAGTTCGATTCCCAGTTGGGCAAATGATTATATTTAATATTTTTTTTATTTCTTTGGTGCCAAAGACAAAGCGCACAGTGTCCCAATTTTGGGCGGAAAGTGGAGGACGGAGCGTCTTGACACTAGGTTTTCATTGTCTACTCAGACATGAGAGAAAATGCGTAAAGCTGTTTTTTTCTTTATAATAAAGGAAAAAAATAAGTTTCAGTCTTCAGCGTAAAATACTTCAGAATTTGCTTCTCGAATACATACACACATATATCTAACCTAAAAATAATATTTGCAAAGAAAACTACATTTTCTAGTAAAACGACGAAGTATTATAGCTCAGTACATATTTAAATAATTACATCATACTTTGCACTTGGTCTAGACGTTTTTAAAAATAGTTAGCAGCTATTTAAATTCGGCAGATGCGATACATTAATGAAAGTCACTGTCGGACTGTTTGTTCGGAATTCAGATTTTTTTAGAAAGTATATAATTTTAACACAATGTACCATTTTATTAAAAGGCATAAGTGCAAATATTATTTCAGTCATAGCTCAATGGCTAATTGTAAACGCTGTTGGTATTGGGTTCGGTATTCATTCGATTTTTTTTATTATTTAAACTACTTTTAATCCTCCATTCTGTTAAAAAATACATAAATTCAACCTCGAATAGTGGGATTGTCATAGATCTTATGTCAATACACTTCATTCTCTACTTTCCACATGAACATAAGACATTGCGTGTTAAGTGGCGGAGCTTAACGCTGCATTCTGTCTGAAATACCATATTTTTTTACCAGGCAAAGTTGCGTTCACATTATTTAAGTAATAGAAGTTAAAACAATACATGTTAAGTGGCGGAACTTAACGCCACGTTTTGTCTGTAATATCATATTTTTTCACCAAGCAAAATATATGAGTAATACAGGCCCTCCATAAAACATCTCATTCTTATACAATACCAAACTAAATATGTCAATAACCTCACTCCAATAAACTGAAGTACAGACAGACGAACAGTCGACAGACTCTCGCTTCCTTATATTGTTCCATTGTTTCCTCGTTGAAGTTTTATTTTTAGTTATCTTTACGAAGATTGATATTACTATTGTAGTTGTATGAAATACGTTTTATATATTGGCATATGTAACTTTTGTGGTTTTGATTTAGAGTCATAGAGGAATGAGATCGAAAAGTTTTAGATATTCTATACTGTAGGCAAAGTGGAAAATTAAACCTGTTGTCTTTATACATCACAAGTTCGAATTGCAGCTTGCAGTGTAATTGACATATTTATTAATTGTAAATATTTTATATGGTTGATAAATTAGATGAATTAAAAAATAAACTTATTTTTAAAAACTCAAATTCGCCTGGCCTAACCAATTAAAAGATGATGTTAAATATAATTAAGGTATTTTCTTTCAACTTTAAGTTACATTATAACTTTTTTCGTACTTAGCTAAGGATATGTAAGTAAATGATATGATTGCGATAAATTATGTGTCACATAATTTACAATTAATTTTACTATCTGTAGTACAATAATTCATTATATATAAGATTCTTCGTATATAGTATACTTAGGTAGATAAAAGCTGAAAATTACAAAAAAACATTTACAAAAACGTGAAAAGTAACAAAAATACTCTTGCTTTTAAACTAATGGAATGTATAGCAATAAAACAGACTATCTCCCATGGTATTCCATCAAAATTTCCATAGTACACCATGCGGAACGACAATTGTAATGCGTCGGCGAGCATGGTGGGTAAATGGGCCTGTTACTTTACTAAAGTAAGAAGTACTTTTTAAATACAATTAATATATATTTTTAATTTATTTTATATAGTTATTACATAAATTAAAAATATATATTAATTGTATTTAAAAAGCACTTCTTATTTAAAGAGACAAATTGAACATGTTAATAGGAGAAGTCAAAACTAGGGGAAATATTAAAGGTTAAGAGAAAAATTATTTGGTATCTTCACGCTTTTTCCGTCGAAGCAGGGTAGACACAGGCAAGCTAGTCTTAATATATTCCGTTCTCTACTTTTTGCCGTAAATCGAGACATTACGCATTGAGTGGCAGTACTCGACGCCGTATTTTATCTTCGCTCTGTCTGGAAATCGAACTCCTAACTGTGTTTCAAATATTAAATGCCCAATTTCGTAAGTAGATAAGAGAGCTATATTTAGAGTTATATTTGGCATTTTCTAATATATTTTACATTCGAAATAAAAAGAGGCAAAAGCTAGTCATTTCCAAAAAAAACTTAAATTTATATTATAACAAAAATAATGCAATGCAATAAAAAATAAAAATTAGGTTATAACAAAAATAATGCAATAAAAAGACTTCTACTGAAGCTTGTCTAAAGTGAAACAACGAGAAGGACTCTCCATGGATATTCCATTAACATTCCCATGGCACGCCATGCGGAACGGGCAACTCCAACATCCGTGACGGGGGGATTGTGGTCTATGGGAGTATTATATCATGAAAAGCCCTTGGCTCTCAAACTTTTGTAGTTTAATTTATAGTTAGTTAATAGGCATTTTTTAGATTTTATTTCTATTTATTTTGATCAGCAACACAACGGGCACTAACAGTTATAAAAGAATATAGAATTATAAAAGAATATAGAAAGATACATTAAAAGAAACAATACGAAACAAGGAACAAAGAAAATTATTTTGATATGGAGACTGTCTTGATTGAAATTGGAAAAAAAAATAGCTTCACGCTATATCCCGCACACAGCAGGGTAGGCAGAGGGAACCTAGTGTTAACACACTCCGTTCCCCACTTTCCGCCGAATTCGGAGGCTTGCGTGTCAAGTGGCGGAACTTAACGCCGCGCTTTCTTATGGTATTGAAATTTGTTATAATTTTTACATAATTCCTTAAGTTACTAAATAACATTAATTAGGAAATAATGTACCTATATAAGTAATTTCTGATTGTTGTGAAAATTTAATAATGGAAACATGTATGACACATTAGAGACCGTTTCTTTGCTTAATTGCCAAAGCGCGGCCATTGCCAATGTGTCGATTTCAAGCGGAAAGTGGAGGACGGAGTGTCTTCACACTAGGCTCCCTCTGCCTACTCCACTGCACGGGAAAACACGTGAAGCTGCTTTTTTTTTCAATATATATTTAATAATTTCAAGTAACTTTGGGAAGCCATGACTTTAGGCACGAAAGATCACGACTTAGATAAAATACCGTGGATAGTCCTGGTTCGCTGATCACCTGCTCTTTATGGGCTAAGATTTCAGGTAATAATAATAGTTTAAATTTAACTTTACTTTAGTAAACGTTAAACGTTGGATTGCAATCCCGAATAATAATAATATTCTTTACTGATAGCCTCGTTGGAGCGTAAAACACGCGTCGCCTTGGTAACTAGGGCTTGTGGCACGTTTTATGAAAATGTAATGTAATGTTTTTTGTACGACTATGCTCGTAATATTTTAAAAATATTTTAATATTTATACATAGCTTTTTGCTCTTAGTATGTTTCTCATCGCTAACTAAATTTAATAGTGAATTTGAAAATTATTATCTAAAAATTAATTGCATTTAATTACCGAATTTAAAGTAAAAATCAAGTTATATATCGTTAATAGACTTAAAAGTTGAAGATGTATCATGCTGTCGTTATAGTTAAGAAATCATATAAGTCTTAAGCAGCATCTTTGCGATATTTTTTAATTAAAAAGAAATTCAAACTTTAAAAAAATTGTGGTTTAAAGAAGCACGCAACATGGTGCTAAATCCACGCGTAATATCTTGCAGTAATTTTTTTTTAAACATTTTTAGTGTTATTCCACACTTAGGAAAATTGAAAAAGACATTTAAAGAAAACGTATAAAAATTTGAACGCAGCGGGATTCGAACCCGCGCCTTCTGAATACCATTCAGGCGTTCTCACCACTGAGCCATGCGTTCCATGCGAAGGTATACGTATATGCATACAGGAGGTGCGGGTTCGAATCCCGCTGCGTTCAAATTTTTATACGTCTTCTTTAAATGTCTATCTCGGAGTAACTTAGCACTTGGTTCTCTCTACCCTTTTCACGCGTTTCCCTCTAAATGCGTGAAAAATAATCAAATAAAATGGCAAAGGATGCAATGATCTTTTGACACATCCGTAATGGCGCACCTCCGTCGTGGGTTAAAGAGGATTGACCCTTCAATTTGACTTTTGTTTTTTTTTTCACAAACAAGTTTTGGCAACTGTTGCACAGCGTAAAGATTTGCAATGTTATTCTAAATGTATATGTAAATTTGAATAAATAAATTAAGGTTTTATTTTGTTCCTTTTTTTAAGTTCTTTGTTTTTTTATGAGGGTAAAAGAAATATTCTCTAAAATTTGCGTTTTATATATTTATATTATAATATTTACGTATATTAAAAATAAAAATGGCGCCAACCAGTTTGGCGCCCTTAAATGGAATATTAATCAATCAATAGATTTTCTAAATAAATAAAAAAAGGAATGGTAAATCGAAAAATGAACATTTTTAAATAACATGATATTTTTTTAAGTAAAAAGAAAAAAAAAAAATAAACAATATTTTATTCATACACCTTTTCCTTGTTGCTGTTTGTGTAAACGTGTTTTTCTGAAGCCGGTTTACACTACTGTGAATTGAAAATTAAAAAAATCCTAATTACATGTACCTTAAAAAAAGAATAGACTACACTTTAATTAATTTAAAGGCAAAATAAACCTTATTTTAACTAAATAGAAATCAAAACAGCTTGTACTGTTGTATTGTTCAATAAATTGTTTTATTGCGCTGCCCAGTATAATGTAGTAGCGCTGTCATCCATTTTGTTTCATTTAATACTTCTCTATACATTACTCGCGTTGACTGATAACTTACATGTCACTCCATATAAAGAAAGCAATGAAAAGCTTTTTATTTGCCGAAAGAATATAAATTGAATGTGCCGTTCTTAAATGCCATGGTGGTTGTGTGATTTTGACTTTGATATCAAAACGAGCTGACAGATGGTTGCTATAACTTTAGTATGGATTTTTTGAGTTTATTTTTACTATAGTTTCATGTATCTTGCCTTTTTATACATATATAGGTATTATATGTAAAGAGACTTTAGAATTTTTAATGTATTTTTTTGCAGCTATATGCTTTTTTCCGTAGCGGCGTAATCAGGGAGAACCTACTATTAAGACAATCCGTTCCCAATTATCGTATTCTGGAGGTATTTGTTTTAGATGCTTTGTTTATGATACCAGAGCAAAAAAATGAAAATTTAAATATAATCATTCTCCCTGAGTGGGAATCGTACCCATAACTATCGCCTATACAGTCAAACGCTGTCCCACTGTGCCACGATTTCCTGACGAATCAATTTTTAAACTTTAAAATCCTTTTTCCATATTTCTCTAAATTCAATTATTACAAACCCAAAAATTAAAAGCTAATATTAAACAATAAATCAAAATCCCAAAATATTAAACAATTTTGAGTATCATACCCATAGACTTTCAAAAAACATCATTAACAAAGTAAATTTATATAAAAATATGCAAAAATCTCTGCCCGTAATGAATAATGCAACGTAACTGGTGAACGACCGCCCGTGCCCTGATAACGATTTAAGCTTATCGGATAACATGTAGGGAAACTGCATACAGCCAAGTTATTGTTGTGACCCAGTTTTGCTTGTGGATAATATTATTTTCTCAAATGAAAAATTACCATGGATGGCTGATTGTAAACGCAGTAAATGTGGGTTCGATTTCCGCTTGTTGGAATGATAACAAATTAAATATTTTATACGTTCTTTTAAGACAAAGCGCGCGGCGTTGAGTTCCGCCATTTTACACGCAATGGCTAGATTTGGGGCGGAAAGTTGACAACGAAGTGTCTTAAAGTTTAGGAAAAAACGTTTTTATTTTTTTATGATTGATATCTTTTTGAATGTATTTTGGATTTGTCATTCGGATCATCACTTTTTATTCAATCTGAAAATACTGCCTGTTAGTTAGGCAGAATTCAACACCGCACTTAGTCTAACTAAAGTCTAGAACCCAGAAATGATCTATATCTCTCACAAAAAAATAGCTTTACAATATTTCTTGCAAAGCAGAGAGAACTTAGTGTCTTAGTGTCAAGACACTCCGCATTGCACGTTTCGCCTAAAATCTAGACATCGCGTGTTAAATGCCAGAATTTAACGCCGGGCCTTGTCTTAGGTATCAGACATTCTTACTCTTTAACGAGCCATCACTTTTAGGCATATAATAAATAAACATGTGACGCATTTTATAGCTAATATTCTTATCTTGGGCTTAAAAGTTTTGTTGTCCAAGATTACTCGGTATGGTTTCACATTCGATGACATACTGATAAGCCAGAGGTCATGGGTTCGGTACCCATCTAACAATGTTGTAGTCGATATTTTAGTGATAAGTGGTCGAGTGTCATTTAAACTATATATTTGTTATGTTAGCCAAATCAAGAGAGTAAATATTATATATTAGCAATCTGCTCGCGTCTACGTCGCCCTCAGGGCTGAATTTTTAAAACATAAAGTAGCCTATGTTTAACCTTGGGTTGTTAACTATATTCCAACATTCATTACAATCGGTCAAGCGGTTTACATTTTACATATAAACTTTCATCACCTATTTCAATCCTTTAGAGGTTAATTTTTGAAAAAATAAATAGCCTATGTTTGAACCTGGATTATTTACTACTTTCATTCCAAATTTCATCTAAATTCGGACCGGTACATTAGCCGTGAAAGCGTGACAGACAAACAGACAGACTTTCGCATTTGTAATATAAGTATGGATTAGCTTCAGATTCACGCTTTTTCTCAAAAAGAACGATAGTCAGAGAGAGTGTAGTGTTAAAACACTCCGTCCTCTACTTTCCGTCAAAAATAGAACTCTTCCGTGAGTGGTTGAACTCAACGGTGCACTTTGTCTTTTTACTAGAGTCAAGCAGTGGAAATGTAAATATAACCATTTCCTGGCGTGGGAATCGAACCCACAAACAATGGCAAATCTCTCTCTCTCTTCTGGCAGTTCTCTTTGACTACCCCACCATTCGGAAAAAGGCCTACAGTTGCGTTTTTGTAAGCATAGTTAATATAAATAATGTAAATTAATTGGGGCTAGTCGTGGCGCAGTGGCACAAAGTGTGACTGGTTGTGGGTTTGATTTCCATTCGAGGGGTGGAAATATTAAATATTTTCATTGTCTTCGCTCTAGTGTCGAGGCAAAGCGCGGCGTTAAGTTCCGCCACTTAACACGCAATGCCTCCGAATTCCGCGAAAAGTGAGGAACGGAGTGTCTTAACACTAGGTTCCATCTGCCTGCCCTGCTTTGTGCGGGATACAGCGTGAAGCTAAAAAAAAAATAACATAGCCCAATGTGCGTTACCTGTACAAAAACGGAGAACGAAGACACTCCACACTCTACGCTTTCCCCATATATTTATAGTACTTAAATGAAAAAGAGACTAAACTTTAATTATAGTTTTGGCAATAATATATTTTGGTAAGAAAAACATTTAAATTTGTTTACCAACAGCGCTTCGCTTTGGCTTCGTATACCGTTACAGGTTAAGGAACTTTGGCAGGTACATAGAGTTATATGTACGTACATACATATATGCATGTATATATATTTGTTAGATGAACAGGTTTCATATTAAATTATTTTGCCAATGACTTTTTAATGTCTTTTTTTACTTATTGAATAAGTGCGACAAAAAACTTAAGTAAGTCCGTTTTTATGGGAGTCTATTATAAACAATCTTTATATTTAGTCGCACTCAAAAACGTTAATTAAGGTTTGATGTTAATTAATTTGAGCTTCACACCTTTTCTTGGATAGCAAGGTGGTAATAACATAGTGTTAAGACACTTCGTTTTACACTTTCTACCTGATATGAAGACTACGTGTTGAGTGGCGGAACTCAACGCTGTGTTTCATGTCATTTTTGTGTCTTAAATTATATTTATTTCTCCGTTCTGTGCCAGAAAAAAATAAATAATTTAAGTATAATCCTTACACTGAGTGGGAATCGAACCTATAACCCGTTTATAGTCTTACACTGACCCACTGCACTACGATAGCCTTTTTAGTTTTTGTTTGATCGTAACCAATTGTATACCTATTCAATCCAATTTAATGTCAGATAAACGTCACTTAAGTCTATGAAGATTATAAAGCGTGTTCAAGAAACAACTTTTTTGTAGTTACATGTTCTTTTGTTTAATTTTGTGAATTTTACAAACATAAAAATGACAAAAAGATATACATATATATGCCGACATGTACATATTTATATTTTTTTTTGATACGAATACATTTTTTATGTTAATAACTGCATGACTGTTTCGTCATATTGCAACCATCGGGGGTAGATTATTGAAAAATAAAGTAGCCTATGCTTAACTTTCGATTATCAACTATATTTATGCCAAAATTTATTCCGATCAGTAAAGCGGTTTCGATTTTTCATATTAACTTTTAACCCTTTAGAGGTTGAATTTTGAAAAAATTAGTAGCATATGTTAGACCGTGGATCTTTTAACTACTGTTATTCTAAATTTCAATCAAATTGGACTGGTAGTTTAGCCAAGAAGGCGTGACAGACAAACAGACAGATTTTCATATTTATAATATAAGTATGGATACGTTTGGTATATGCTATGTATTAAAGATGACTTGGGTGCAAAACAATGCGCGTCCCTGGGTCCCACCAGTTAATACACAATATCGTAAATTCAATCGGAAAGTGGAGAACGGAGAAAATCGACAGACAACTCTAGAATCTCTCTGATCCTGCTACACTGGATAATACATGAAGCAGTCAAAAAATATCCAACTTTAATTTTAAAAAATAATATTCGTACGCAGTAATATAGGCTTATTGCATTTCTCATTCAAATCTATAAAATAATATAATACTAATCTATATTACTTGTACCCTCATAGCAGGGTAGTCAGAAAGAACCTAGTGTCAAGACACTCCGTCCTCCAATTATATTTTTTTTTTGTTTTAGCTTCACGCTCTATCCCGCACACAGCAGGGTAGGCAGAGGGAACCTAGTGTTAAGACATTCCGTTCCCCGTTTTCCGCCGAATTCGGAGGCTTGCGTGTTAAGTGGCGGAATTTAACGCCGCTCTTTACCTCGACACCAGAGCGAAGAAAATGGAAATATAATTTCCACTCCTCGAGTGGAAATCGACACCACAACCAGTCACACGCTTGTGCCACTGGGCCACGACTGGCCACTACAATTAAAATAAGTAAAATTAATCCCAACTTAGTTATCAATTACAATTATTTTCATCTATCATATATCAATTCAATACTACTGAACCCTTGAAGCCACAATAAATACTAATTTTACAGCCTGATTTCGTTCTGTTTTTACCTTTTTTATTTCAACGCTCGCTAAGTCAGTACGAAGTACGCGAGTGTGCGATAAAGTCAGGCTTATCAAAAAAGAAAAGTTTAATCTTGTTAGAGCTGCACGTGGCTGGTACAAAAAACTCAGGTTTTAAATAACTTTTATGGGTTCTGTAGGGCGAACGAGATTTAGTTTAGGTATGTGTATGCTTTGTTATAAGATATTTTAGATTTTAGAAGCCAAACGTAGCGTAGGGGGATAAAGTGTTACCGTAAAACGCAGTGGTTGTGTGTTCGATTGCCGCCCGAGGAATGTAAATAACTTTTTTTAGTTTCACGCTGTTTTCTGCACACAGCAGAGTAAGCAGAGGGAACCTAGTGTAAAAACACGTCCGTTCCCCACTATTTTAGAACGTTCCCCACGGAAAATATTTTTTATTTCTATTTTCTTCGCTCTGGTGTCTAGGCGTCGTTAAGCTCCGCCACTAAACACACAATGCCTCTAGAATTTGGCGGAAAATGGGGAGTGGAGTGTCTTAACACTAGGTTCCCTCTGTCTACCCTGCTCCTTGTGGAGTACAGCGTAAGGCAAAAAAAAATCTTTTAAATCTGAATAAAAGTGATGGTAATGGGTTCAATTCATGCTCAAGGGAGTGATTAAAAATATAAAGAGTTACGTAAAATTCTACCACTGTATTGTCTTTCATTAGGGTGAAAAGTGGAGAACGGAGTGTCTTAACCCTAGGTTGTGTGAGACTCTCTTAGGGTATATACTTTAAGTTTTAGTTTTAACTACTGAAATCGTAAACAAAAAAATTGGATTGCATATGATAAAATAAGAATCGTGTTAAAAAAGGTACAGACCTTATGTCCGTAAAGTGATAAAATGGATTAATAAAAAAAATAATCCATACTTATATTATAAATGCGAATGTCTGTGTGTTTGTCTGTCATGCTTTCACGGCTAATCTACTGGTCCGATTTGGATAAAATTTAGAATGATAGTAGGAAAAATGACTGGGTCTAACATAGGTTACTTAGTTTTTCCAAAATCAACCTCTAAAGGGTTGAAATAGGGGATGAAAGTTTATGTGAAAAATCTACACCGCTTGACCGATTGTAACGAATTTTGGCATATATATAGTTGATAATCCAAGGTTAAACATAGGCTACTTTATTTTTCAAAAATCCACCACCGAGGATTGCAATGTACCGAAACAACTACGTAGATAACGCGGCGAAGCCGCGAGCGGGCCGCTAGTAATAAATAAACACTAGGTTACCTCTAACTAAAGTTAATTAGAAATAGTAAGTTCTATGTGGGAAATCATATGTCAATTTTATTCAAAGCTTATTTTTTATTTATAAATAAGACTTTATATAAAAACTCATACAATACGTTTTTAAGAAATATATATTTTTTAATCTTGAACATCATTTGGCAAAAGTAATTTAAGGTAATGTTGCAAACAAAATGAATCCCTGCAATAAATTTAGTATCTCAGTCACACTATAACGTTAATAATGATCAAATTAATTATTGCTCTTTAGCTGGACCTTCCAATGAAGCACAGTTTGATACTTTTTATTACATTTGATTTGAAGATTTGAATTTAAATTTTTAAAAAAAGGAAGACCTTGATACTAAAATATTGTAAGGTTTTTTAAAATGACAAAAATATATATAAAGGAAGAAAAAAGATAAGTGGAAAAGGGACAAAGTTTGTTGTTTAAGGTATAAAATGTATAAAGAAGCAGCTTCATTTGTTTTTTCTTAGTTAGAGAGAGCTTAGTGTCAAGACACTCCACTCTTGTTGTTAGGGTAAATAATAATTTAAAAAAATCATACTTTTTATATATATAGCCAATAAGCGGAGAGAGCCTAGTATTAAGAAATTCCGTGTAAGTACGATACCCGGCAATAAATAATGCACATCGTGCTTAGAAAGAAACAGTCGGTCAGTTTCGGTTTCGTAGAGCGTTGTCTCGGTCGCTTAAAATAATATCAATGAGAAACGTCACATATCAACTGAGTGACAAAGACAGCGCTCTACGAAACCGAAACTGACCGACTGATTCTTTCTAAGCACGATGTGCATTATTTATTATTTATTTATTTATTGCTCCTGGGATTATAATCAACTTTTAAAATATTTGTATTCGTCATTTTGATCATCGTCAATTTTCACGATATCTAAATTTAGGGTGAAATGTAGAGCCCTTCTCTAGTCAGTAACTTTTCTGGGAGGAAGGGAGTCAGTGACTACCCTGATATACAAGAAAAAGCGAGAGGCTACAATGAATTTAATGCATAGAACGATGAATTTTAAGTACAAAATCTATATAATAATGGGTAGGCCATTTATCATTTATTTAGCTTTAAGTTTTTTCTATATAGCAGGATAGTTCAAAGAGAACCCAAGATAGTCTGTACTCTACTTTGTACGCGAAATCGAGACGTTATGTGTTGAATCACAAAACCCAGTGCCGAGCTTTGTCTATCTGCCATTTATACCTTATTTTGGTAAATAAACCAAACCTAGTAGTAGTACACCGTTAAATTATAACTGTATATACTATATTTCATTCCTTCCATTATTCATACAAATACGAGTACATATACATGTACATTAGAAGAAATAGTTCGCGTGTCAGTGTGTATGGCATGATAAGTAGCAATCTGGTGCCTCATTAATTCCCTATCGTAATTCACCAATGATTTGCGTGGTACAACGCTTTGGGCGTTCTCGGAAGGCGGCTTCGGAGAATCTAACCTACTATAAATTAGTTGTAATCATTACAATCGGCATTATTCAGCATTAACGATTTACTTTTAACATTTTAAAGTACACTTAGGAAATTGAATAAGACATTTTTAGAATATATATAAAAAAAATAATGTAGGCGAAAAGATAAAGCGCGGCGTTAAGTTCCGCCACTTAACACGCAAGCCTCCGAATTCGGCGGAAAGTGGGGAACGGAGTGTCTTAACACTAGGTTCCCTCTGCCTACCCTGCTGTGTGCGGGATATAGCGTGAAGCTATTTAGTTTTAGTTTAAAATAATGTAGCGGGATTCGAACCGGCGCTCTTGGAAACCGTTCAAGCGGTGTAATCGTTAAGCAATGCGTTCTTTCGTTGAATGATTTTTAAGGGGTTAAGATCTGGTTGGGTTAAAATTTTTATACGTTTTCTAAAAATGTATTTTTCAATTGAAGATTTACTTTCATAATAGTGGTATAATGTCTTTAGTTTTAGTATTTGTTATGAACTGATTTAAGAAAATGATTTTTTTTCTTATATTATATAGTTTTGGCAAGCAAAAGTTTATTTTTATATAAGTCACTGCTTTTTGAATCGAACCCAGAACTATCGACTTTATACTGTAAAGTCGCTATCCCACTATGGCATAATGGGATCACTATATACATTTCTAAAAATAATTAAACTTTAACATAAGGTTTTGTTATTTTAATTGAACACAAAAAAAAAAACTCAAAATTTATAACAAAATTCAATTAACATTACAAATAAGATAAGCACTCAATTAAGTTTTAACAATAATATTTTTTAACTATAGGGGAGGGACGTCTCCTACCTGCTTAGTACAAAGAAAGTACGTTTAAGAGTGCAGGTTGTTTTTTTATTATAACACATGAAAAGAGACCTTAAAGTAACACTTTGTTAAGAAAATATTATTTACTAGCGACCTGTTAGCGGATTTGCCTGCGTCAATTAAAATTATATTTAAACAAAAAAAACATAATTTTATTTTTTTTTTCGAACTAAGTTTAAATTGATGTAACTTTTTTATTTATGAATTGATTGAAAATAAAATAAACATTATACGTTAAGTGAAAATTGTAAAAATTTAAATTTTATTTCATTGGTTAAACTGTTTCTTTTTTTTTATGGAGTAAAAAAAAAAGCTTAAGCTGTTTTTGAGATTAGCGTGCACAAACGCACAGACAAACAGAAAAAAGTCAGTAGTTTTGGGTTCAATTATCAACATAAATGCCTCTAGTAATATTTTTACCGTATATCTTCCATTTACACGGCGATTACATATATTTTTATTATATCTATGAATTAAAAAAATAAATTTATCTATACATTTGTATATATTATTTACTCATAAAATATTCATATCACAAATAAATCATAATAAAGTCAAAATTAAATCATTTTATTCAAAATAAGGAGTTACTGGCGTCATTTTTTGAACGTTAAATAATTTACCGCCAGTTCACTAAAGTGCCTTAGTCTTTTTTTTTACTAATGTAGTTTTTCTTTCTCCACGTGACTGGATAAAGAGAGACATTCAAGTTTCCGGGTTTCCTGTTCTTCCGAGATATTGAATGCCAAATAACAGAAATCAAAGCTGTAGCTTGTAACTTGTCATACTAGAATAGACAAATTAGGATAATTCGAATAAAAGCAATTATATCGAACCGCATAGATATCGAACCGACAACCGACCCCACCATCTCCCATTAGAAAACAACGACTTGTATTATATTTAAAATTTAATTACATCTTTTTGAACCTTAATAAATCTGTATCCAAACAAAGTCAATGAACAGGTAGATCAAAAATCAAATATCAGATATCAGATAAACATTTCAAACTTAAACTCAATATGAAAAAGGAACAAAACGAACGGTAAACCACACTAAAGAGTGTAGAAGCTAACAAAACCAACAATGTATGCGTAAGTCAGGTAGCGGCCAATATAAAATACGAAAAGGCTTTTTTTTGCCACAAGTTTTTTTTGTTAAGACGGGCGCGACCGGTTTGCGTCGTCTCCTTCTAACCCGGTTAGATGTTTTCAAATAGACCTCGCAATTGTAAATGATGTTGGTTTTTAAATATTCATGTGTTATTATTTGTTATTTGAGTGTGTTTTTTGAGTTATTTTCTAGATTTTTTTTATTGTTGTTTTAGTTTTAAAATGAATTCAAGTTTTTTAAAGTTGTGTTCCACACTTAGGAATAGCATTCTCTCTTGTCAAACGATTGTTCGTAGAATTTTTTGGGTAGCAGAATTTGTAAAAAATCTCTCTACAGAGATACTAACAACAAAAATAAGTTGTAATAAAGCGTATAAGAATTTCGACGCAGCTGATAGTAGAACGCGTGGCTCAGTGGTGAGAGCGCCTGGACGGTATTCAGGAAGCGCGGGTTTATATACCGCTGTGTTCAAATTTTTATACGTTTTCTAAAATGTCTTTTCCAAGTTTTTTAATATCAATAACATAAAAAAGTATCAATAACTTAATTTTTGTTTTGGTTTTTTCATATTCACAAATTAATAGTCTTCTTTCATCCACAGTGGGACAGTGTTTGACTGTCTGTATATTCGCAATGTTTTTGGATACAATTCCCGTTCGGAAAAATAATTATATTTAAAATTTTTCCTTCTAATGAAGAACAAAGTGTCTTGACACTTTGGCAAAAGTGTGAATGTCAAACAAAACCATATCTCTCATATTTCTCTAAGAAAACCTAATGTTTTAGATACGATAATATAAATAATGATTTTCGTTTCATTTCCTTGTATTTTATATAATTTCATAGTTAATTACATTTTCAAAAAAAAAGTATATATATTAAGAACTTATATCAAAAATTTTGCAATATAAAATAATGAAAATCTTCTTGTATATTCATAGATATACTATTGAAAGTACAGGTGTTGTTTAGTTTTTTATAATGGCGACAAATATTTGCCTTATACTTAAGTACTATTATTGTATTATTAAGCTTACTACCTGAGTCTCCACTCTAAGAAACTTTGCTTTGCTTTGAACGATCACTACTACACGTATGTACATTTAAAAAAACTTATTGTATTTTTAATTACATATGCAAAGATTACTTAAAACGTTATGCATGATGTCATCGTGGCACAGTGATAGTAATCAGGATTGGTTATGGGTTCCATCCCCAATCAGGGGAATTATTATAAATATATAATTTTCTAGAAATAAAACTTTGTTGAGTATTAAAGCGTGGTGTTCGAGCGTTGAGTCCCGCCTCTTAATCAAAATCGGCTGGAAAGTGAGTGTCTTGACACTACGTAGTCTCTATCTTCTCTGTTATTATAAACGCTTGAAGCTGGAGAAAAATGACTTAAATATGTATACATTTTTTAGTGTTACTTGAAGTGATATGTCATTTTGCCTGTATTAAGGCGTATGGCCTATAGGTAAACGATCTCTTAAAACATGTACCGCTATAATACCGGATTATTTTTTGTTTCATTGCAGAAATGGAAAATTAAAATTGTAATTATCATACATTTTTTAAAGTTTTATTAATATATTTAGAA
Organism: Dryas iulia moderata; assembly: GCA_019049465.1. Lineage (NCBI taxonomy): Eukaryota > Metazoa > Arthropoda > Insecta > Lepidoptera > Nymphalidae > Dryas > Dryas iulia. Next base: position 11,600,040 of record CM032440.1, on the reverse strand, counting down.
TAAAATGTGTTTTTAGAAAAACAGCTTTGTGGTGTTTACAGAACAACGGGGTAATCAGAGTGGACGTAGTGCCAAAACACTCCGTTCTACTACTTGACATACAATGGTAATGCCTACCCTGCTTTACCTTAGATTTATCTGTAGATATAAAATTCTTTAGAATAAATCTTAAAATACTACCTGAATAATTCATAACAATTACGTAATTTGAAACTATTTCGTATTCAATACATCTTTACATATCGGCACATATATATATTTAAAATTTCATAAAAAAATAAAATTCTCACGTAAAATACGATTATTCGCAATATTACCGGGAAGTAATACCCACGGTGTATCGCATAACAATAGATAGAAGTACCTACGTGTAAATCAAAACGAGTCGATTTGAAAGATAAACACAAAACCTGCGGCGAATCAAAGTGTTGAATGCTTTAAGCTGACTTTCTGTGAAGCTCCATTTTAAATATTTTATTATTATTTTTCAACTATTTTTATTCCGAATTTCATCCAAATCGGGCTAGTAGAATAGCCGTGAAGGCGTCACATACTTTGGATGTTTACTTTGACACTCTAATCTATAAATATTAAAATGATTTCTTTGTTGATATTTTAACACTTTTAAAGTGTTTATCGGACATTCACACTGCGAAAAACACTTTTGGAAAGTACAAAGATTTTTGAACATAGCGGGATTCGAATCCCCGTCATTCCGACACCGTCCAAGCACTTTAACAGCTAAGCCATGCATTCTACATTCGACCATGTCGAAATTATTATACGTTTATTATAAGCTTGTAGATAACATTTATACTTTAGCTTTTATGACCATAGGTATAAGGTTAAAAGATAATCTAGTTCGTTGGATCAAATATCAAAACGCATTCAAATCGTAAAAGTTTTGCACATTTATGTTAATTTTTATTAATTTTACAGATTGTAGACACATCATAAAATTAACTATGTGATAATTTAGTTTGAAAATACTTATTTAATTTATTTTTCTTGTATAGCAAAGGTAACTTAGTGCCTTTACACTCTGTTCTCCTGTGTAAATTTGAGACATGGCGTGGCAGAGTTTAACACCGCTTTTTGTCTTGCCATAGCGGGGAATTGAAAATAATTTATAATACATAATTAATTACCTCCCTCAAGCGTGAACCGAACCCACAACCAGCGGTCAGACCCATTGCGTCACGATGGACTCCGTTCAGTATCATTTTTATAGAGTCAAATATATTTTCGCATATCGGAGAAATCAGAGAAAACCAAGACCAGACCAGAGAAAGTCAAGACACTCCGTTCTCTACTTTCTACCTAAACTCGCACGTCACTCGATTTTGTCCAAAACATTATTAATTTATGGTCATTTCACGAACTGGTAATCGACTCCACAACTAATCATGACATTACAGTTAGACACTGTTCCACTGAACCACGATAGCGTGAGTCTAAGAATAATTTAACAAAGTAAAAAAAAACCAGGCAAAAAGGCCAATCGCAAGGCGCAGTGGCACAAACGTGTTTCTGTAAACGACTGGCTGTGGGTTCGATTTCCTATCAAGGAGTGGAAATGTTTAATGTTTCCATTTCCTTCGCTCTTAACCAACTTAACTGCCTGCCCATAACAAACATATATAAGCTTTAAGCTCACTAATTTTATTATCCGCAGAATTATAATAAAAACAAAACATTTGTTTTTTCCAATTCTTTGACTTATCCGAAATCAGGTAACTTAAACCTTTGTCATTTATTGATTTTTACGACGACATAAATATGAATAAATGTCAATAAGAATCGTAAAACTTTACTGTCCTGATTGCAATCTGTAATTATGTTTTTGGGAACAGTATTATGTTGTATTATATTATATTTTTTGAATTAGTATTTTTACTTTTTTTTTCTTTTTTTGTTATAGCTTCACGCTGTATCCCGCACACAGCAGGGTAGGCAGAGGGAACCCAGTGTTAAGACACTCCATTCCCCACTTTCCGCCGAATTCGGAGGCATTGCGTTTTAAGTGGCGGAACTTAACGCCGCGCTTTCACTTCTAATACCATAGCGAAGGAAATGGAAACATTAAATATTTCCACTCCTCGAGTGGGAATCGAACCCACAACCAGTCGTTTACAGTCACACGTTCGTGCCAACGTGCAACGACTGGCCCCAAGATGGATTCGTATTTTTAATTAAATTAAATTAAATTAAATAGCTTCACGCTATATCACGCTATATCCCGAGTTTGGAGGCATTGCGTTTTAAGTGGCGGTACTTAACGCTCCGCTTTACCTCTCATACCAGAGGGAAGGAAATGGAAACATTAAATGCTTCCACTCCTCGAGTCGAAATCGAACCCACAGCCAGTCGCTTACAGTCACTCGTTCATGCCAACGTGCAACGACTAGCCCCAAGTTGCATTCGTATTTTTACAAATTAAAATTTTTAATAAATCTTGTATTTAATGGTTTTTTCTTGTCTTTGCAGATTACTGGACGCTGAGGAAACACGCGGACACGGCGTCGAGTGACAAAGAAAATTAAGTTAACGATGATATAAATCTATATGTCATATACGTATATCATAAATCATTCTAAATTATTGAAAAAGAACCAATTTATTCAAATTTTAATATAAATAGATTAGTATAGGTTTTGGTACTTCTAAAATTATAGATTTTTCAATACATATGATTATATAGGTGCATATGAGAAACTTTTTAGATCAGGGGTAAGCAACCTTTTTTAACAATCTTATTTTTTTCTGGGCCAAAATCACAATTAATAATATTTTAAACATTAGACATTTCAAATTGATTACTTAACATTAAGAGAAGAATAAAATAAAACAATATGTACTCTGCAATCATATTGTACGTTGCCTTAAGTTGCCTTAATTTGGTAAAATTTAATATATTAGTGGCAATATCTATATCCATAGATGCGAATGTCTGTCTGTGTGTCTGTCACGCTTTCACGGCTAATTTACCGGTCCGATTTCGATGAAATTTAGAATGAAATTAGTAAAAATTTAATAATTACTGGGTCAAAAATATGCTATTCATTTTTTCAAAAATCAACCTCTAAAGGGGTGAAAGTTTACATGAAAAATCTACACCGCTTGATCGATTGTAATGAATTTTGGCGTAAATATAGTTGACAATCCTATCTTAAACATAGGCTACTTTATTTTTTAAAAATCCACCCCCCAAAGTTGCAATATAACGAAACAGTTATGTAGTTCACGCGACGAAGCCGCGAGCGGGCCGCTTGTCTTTAATATAACAGTTGCTTACCCCTGATCTTCAATAACCACAGTAGTTCAAAAGAATTTCTACAGTTTCTATTTGTTCAGCTAAGATAACGGGTTCGATTTGGCTTCTTATTGTAAAAGACAATATCTATGAAGAAAAACACACTTTTAAGCTAGCTTATTCCATTGAAAATAATGTATTCACAGATATTTATTAAAAATTGCCTTCTGATTTAGTTTTAGGTCAAAATTATTGTTTTTATTATTATTAGAGGCTAACAAAATTATACGTGTTTGGTGTTTTTAAATTTAAAAAATTAAGTATTTTTTAATATAACAAAATATAAAATTGAATGAACATAAATAATTTTCCAGTCCATGATTATAGTTCAGTCAAATGATTTGTATATGTACTATATATAATAGGTATATACTTCTATATTTTTAACATTTTAAAGTGTTATCCACACGCTTAGGAACATGAAAAAGACATTTTTAGAAAAATTGAACGCAATTGAGATCAAGCCCACGTCGCTAACGGTAACAAATAAATGGTAATAAGCATATATGAGTTTCTTATTGCTGGTAGTAGACCACATTGCTTAGCGGTCAGTGTGCTTGGTTAACTTCCAAGCACGGGTTCGAATCCTGTTGCATTTAATTTTTTTTTTTAAATTTGCTAAAAATGACTTTTACATTTACTTCTATACTAAAATTGAATTTTTGTATAGTAGTATCTACATATATTGTATTAATAATATGTATTTTAAAAATAACAAAACCTCAAACCAATATTTGCCGAATTTATAAATGACCATTTTATATAATTAAGATTTTTTTTTTTAGAATCTAGTCTGTGATCTCGGCAATAATTTTTTTTAACTTCGCATATAAAATGTTAGGTTTAGACTTGTCAGCCTAAAACCTAACCCTAAGTACAGCTATGAGAAATGAAAGCTTCCTATTAATATTCTTAGAGTTAAGGTAATTTAAAAAAAGTCTAACGCAATTATAATGGATTTTTATATATTTTTTTTTATCTGTAACAAGTTTTTTTTAACATTTTTGAAGTGTTATTCACATGTCGAGAAAATTGAAAAACATTTTTAACATTTTTAAAGTGTTATTCCACACTTAGGAAAATTGAAAAAGACACAACTTATTACCAAAAATAAGTTGTAATAAAGCGTATAAGAATTTCGACGCAGCGGATAGTAGAACGCATGGCTCAGTGGTGAGAGCGCCTGAACAGTATTCAGGAGGCGCGGGTTCGAATCCCGCTGCGTTCAAATTTTTATACGTTTTCTAAATGTCTTGAAAAACATTGTTAGAAATTTATCTTGAATTATTCTTGAAAATTATTAAGCGCCTATAAGCTCTGTGACCGTTAAGCCAAGAGTTTAATACTTTTGAACACCTGGCAAAGCACTACAGGGACGGTTTCCAAAAAGCTCAAAGCAGCCCCTGCTGCGTTTAAGTTTCTAAACCTTTCTAAAAATGTTTTTCAAATCCTTTCCAATTTAACAATTTAATATTCAATATATGTATGTCAATCAATCATATTGTAAATGTATCTCTTTTTTACCGATCAATCTCTTTCGTGTTTCCGTCATACATGTCACGTACATTGACTGAAGGGAATTTTGCTTCTAGCGCCATAAATTAAGAACTAAACTATATTATAGCACGCGCATTTTATCTTGACTAGTCATATATATGCTTTCCGAAATTTCGCGGGAACACTCAACCAACCAATGGGAGTTGACGAGTGACCACGTGTAATGGAATCACTAGTATTTGTCTCGTTTACTGGGATTTGTCTTTTACGCTCCCTAAAAGTCGATTCTGCGACGCCTATTGTAGCTAGATTCAGACTTTTCAAGTTACAATGCGTGTACTTTAAACGATACTAATCAATCTATTCAGTAAATGCATTTAAAATCACTGTCAATTGCAATTTGAGAAATATTTAGTTTTTTAAAATTAATAAATAGAAATATTGCATAAAAAGATATAATTTTTAATGTAATATAATATAATTATTATATAAAATAATATAAATATTAGTAAAAATATTATTTCACTAATATACCACCGGAGTAGTTACTTAAGCTGTAACCACCGAAACGTTAACTTGCAGTACAATTTGATTTTGTAATTATTATACGATATGTATGCCTTATAATTGAACATTATGAATGGATGAATGTGGTATATCACAAAATATGATTTTTTTTTATGGTATAAAGAGGCAAACGAGCAGAAGGCCCACCTGGTGTTAAGTCGTACCTTCGCCCATAGACATCCACAGCATTAGAGTTGTAGATGCGTTGCCAGCCTTAGGGATGTAGGACAGAAGGAGAGAGGAAGGATGGGAATGTTGGGGATAGGGAAAGCTGGATTTGTTAAAGGTTGATTTTAAGATTCATATTAATTTTTAAAATAAAAAAAATGTAATTTATAAATAAATTTTAAAACATCAATAAAATTTAGACTATAAATCTTTTCAAGATCTTTTCAAGATTGTAAAACAATTTTCTTTGTGTTAGCTTCATGTGTGTACTAGACACACTAAAATTCACAACTTTTTCGGAGAACATAGTGTTAAGACACTGGTCACTTTAAGCTTGAGATTGAGACATTGGATGCTGAAGTCTTATCAGAGCAGGGGAATAAAAAAACACTCCTTTCTTCTTCCCAGTGGGAATAGAACCAATAACTAATCGTGTTTACAGTCAAATAACTTTTGCAATCATTGAGCTACGTTTGCGTTTACACACTTTGAACTACACTAATAAAATAACAAAAAAAGTACTGCGAAAATCTTAAAACGGAACCTATCACCTTCATCCATTCACCTCTCAAATTATGATAACCCATAAACGAAATACTGTACCATATTTAGTAAAACTTTTGTATGAATTATCTTTACTTTGTTTTATAATAAATGATCTCATGAGCAGCTGCTAGTAAACAGATTGAAAATAATTTTAGTTTTTTTTTTTAAATCAATTTTTTTTACTAATTTTTAATGCCAACTGTAAAATGTATGCTGCCAAGCAATATTATTTTTACTTGATTTGTTTTAATATGTAATACTAGATGATTTTGAATGTAAGAATACGCTTTTTAAAGATAAATAAAACGTTAATAATATAGTACAATCTTTTTCTTTTGATCCTTTTTGTTACTAAGGTATTTTTTTGAGTAAAGGAGGCAAACGAGCAGAACGATCACCTGATGGTAAGTGGTTCCTTCGCCCATGGACATCCACAACGCCCGAGGAGTTATGGATGCGTTGTCGACCTTGGAGGTGAAGGAGGGAAGGAGGGATGTAGGATAGGGATGGTGGGAATAGGGAGAGCTGGCTTACATGCCATCCGAAATTTTGCCGTTCGTCTTTGACATGTGAGTGAACGAATCTGCTACCATCAACCTACGACGACGAATTATATTCTTAGCTCGTCCCCCCACAGGTCAAAGGGTTTATATTAAAGAGATTAAGATAGTAGTCTTGGATAATATAATGACAAGAAACTTCGCTTTTCGACGCTCATATTCGCATTGTGTCAATACAATACTTTGTCTTATTCACTCGAATGAATAAAATAAAAATAATATAATGATGGAAAAAATATTCTTAGCAACTTCTAAGTATAAAATTTGACCGCAGCGAGATTTGAACCTGCACCTTTTCGGAACCGTCCAAAAACGCATGTTTCCAAGAAGCGCAAGTTTGATTCCCGCGACGTTCAAATTTTTATTCGTTTTCTATTTACATATGTCTTTTTCAATTTTCTAAGTATTTGAATAATACTTTAAAATTGAACATTATGAATGGATGAATGTGGTATATCACAAAATATCATTTGTTAAAGGTTGGTTTTAAGATTCATATTAATTTTTAAAATAAAAAAAACAGTAGCAGTCGTGGGACTGTCGATAGAAGTGAAAACGGAACTATTAAGTTGAGTGTAACTATATGCAAAAAATATATGAATTTTTTTATGTTTTATTTATTAATTACATATGATGGGTTAAACAAATCATGAACAAAATATAAATACAAAGTGGTTGAAAAAATAATTAATATACAATTATCTTAATTATATATAGTATTTATATTTACACGAATTTCAATTTCAATACTATTATCATTAGCATGTCGGTGACGCGAACCGAGGATTTTACCCTCTACCAAAACGCTCAATGCGCCTAAAGAAGTTTTCACTTCAAAAATGTAATTAATAAATAAAGTTTAAAACATCAATAAAATTTAGACTATAAATATTTAAAAAATCTTTTCAAGATTGTAAAACAAGTTTCTTTGTGTTAGCTTCATGTGTGTACTAGACACACTAAAATTCACAACTTTTTCGGAGAACATAGTGTCAAGACACTGGGCACTTTAAGCATGAGATTGAGACATTGGGTGCTGAAGTCTTATCAGAGCAGGGAAATAAAAAAATACTCCATTCTTCTTCCCAGTGGGAATAGAACCAATAACTAATCGTGTTTACAATCAAATAACATTTGCAATCATTGAGCTACGTTTGCGTTTACACACTTTGAACTACATTTATGAAATACCAAAAAAAGTACTGCGAAAATCTTAAAACGGGACATATCACCTTCATCCATTCTCCTCTCAAATTATAATAACCTATAAACTAAACACTGTACCATATTTAGTAAAACTTTTGTATGAATTATCTTTACTTTGTTTTATAATAAATGATCTCATGAGCAGCTGCTAGTAAACAGATTGAAAATAATTTTAGTTTTTTTTTTAAATCAATTTTTTTTACTAATTTTTAATGCCAACTGTAAAATGTATGCTGCCAAGCAATATTATTTTTACTTGATTTGTTTTAATATGTAATACTAGATGATTTTGAATGTAAGAATACGCTTTTTAAAGATAAATAAAACGTTAATAATAGAGTACAATCTTTTTCTTTTGATCCTTTTAGTTACTAAGATATTTTTTTTGAGTAAAGGAGGCAAACGAGCAGAACGATCACCTGATGGTAAGTGGTTACCTTCGCCCATGGACATCCACAACGCCAGAGGAGTTGTGGATGCGTTGTCGACCTTGGAGGTGAAGGAGGGAAGGAGGGATGTAGGATGGGGATGGTGGGAATAGGGAGAGCTGGCTTACATGACATCCGAAATTTTGCCGTTCGTCTTTGACATGTGAGTGAACGAATCTGCTACCATCAACCTACGACGACGAATTATATTCTTAGCTCGTCCCCCCACAGGTCAAAGGGTTTATATTAAAGAGATTAAGATAGTAGTCTTGGATAATATAATGACAAGAAACTTCGCTTCTTGACGCTCGAATTCACATTGTGTCAATACAACACCTTGTCTTATTTACTCGAACGGAGAAAATAAAAACAATGTAATGATGGAAATAACATTTTTAGCAACTTCTAAGTATAAAATTTGACCGCAGCGAGATTTGAACCTGCACCTTTTCGGAACCGTCCAAAAACGCATGTTTCCAAGAAGCGCAAGTTTGATTCCCGCGACGTTCAAATTTTTATTCGTTTTCTATTTACATATGTCTTTTTCAATTTTTTAAGAGTGTAAATAACACTGTAAAATGTTAAAGAATTATATACCCCGTACATAGGACAAGAGATTAGGTTGTCTCTGTGTACACTCTACAATAAAAAAATATATATTCCCTGCAAAATATGACATGCCAAAGAAAATAAATTCATCATAAAATTGCATAATACAGTTAAGTCTTTGTCACGATTTGCCAATTTGTAAAGTGAAAAAAAAAAATCAAGCTTTTAGCGGGAAGAGTGAGTCAGTACTGATTGCTGCAGGGATTCCGTTCCCAATGACTCACTGTATTACAAGTTTTGGTTTCAAAAATATTTATTTGCGAGTAGTAGATATTAAATACTTATATTGTGCAGTTTTAAGCTTTTTCCTGCATAATTGACTGCCCCGTCAAAGAGGACTTAGTGTCAAGACACTCTCTTCGCCACTTTCCGTTCGAAATCGAGATTCCCCTGTATAGAAATAGAAGTCACAATCATTGCGTTCATAGTACTCGCTGTTAAGATATATCAACATTAAGTGCTAAGTGGTAAATGAAATCGGACTGAGAAAGCATTTACATATGCATTTAAATAGTTGTTATATGTATAAAAATAGTTCTTAATGCGATCAAATTAGTATCTTAAATATCAAAAAGGCCTGTAATTGTTTTTTAATTTTTTTAAAGTGTTATTTCACACTTAGGAATATTGAAAAAGAAGAAATTGAAATTTAGAAAACATATAAAAGTTTGAACACAGCGGGATTCGAACCCGCGCCTCCTGAATACTGTTCAGGCTCTAACCGCTCTAACCGTTGAGCAATGTAATTGAACGCATTGCTTTTGCGTTTTCTAAATGTCTTTTTTAGGCTAATAATTTATTAAGAATATTTAAAAAATTCATTGTTTGACCATCGTGGCGCAGTTTGATAGGGTATGTCTGTAAATAGTATGGTAGTGGGTTTGATTTCCAACTCTCGGAATGATTGTATTTAAATTTTGTTTCTTCAATCAGGTAAGACGTGGCTCAGTGTTGAGATCCACCAAATAAAACCAATATTTCAGATTCGGGTGAAAAATGGAGAACGGCGTGTCGTGACGACTACCCTGCAAAGCAGGTTGCGGGCTGCATGCTTCTAAAATAATAAATTAAAAGCAACGATTGTAATGAACCATTCATTTTTAATGTTATCTTAAAGGAATGTAAAAATTTTAAAAGCTTTTCGAGTTTTTGATTGTCTTCAATATATGCATGAGATATCGATATATGGTTATTTTTCTGTTAAAAATAATATTGCTGAAAACATCCATTTTTATTCCATAAATATATATTTTTTAATGGATAAACGAAGCAAACGAGCAAAAGCACAAGAAGCACAAACCTAATGTTCAGTGGTTACCTTCGCCCATTGACATCCACAACATTAGAGGAGTTGTGGATTGCCGTTGCCGGATTGACGGATTGCGGATGCCGGGCAGAAGGATGCGAAGGAGTACGAAAATCAGAGAGACCCTAAAGGCAAGACACTCCTTCCTCCACAATGGGCTCTAAATCGAGACAGTGCTCGTTGAATGGCGGAACTAACGTAGGACATGGGTGTAAGAGTGAAGAATTGAAAATTTAAATATAAACATTCCGTCGAGTGGGAATCGAACCCACAGCAATCACTTAAGTCAGACAAGGTCCCATTGCGCCATGACAGCCTCGTAAAAGATATTAATATAGAAAAACATAAACAATACACAAGAAACACTCAGCTTTTGATATAACTAAAATATATTTAAACATTTGTCATGTTTTAGTGTAGTGTATGATAATTTTTAATAACTTAAAGTTTTATTTGAAAGCATGCATTATGAATATCGTGATCACGACTCACGATCCCATTCTCTCATATATTATTATTTGTTTTTTAGTTTCACGCTGTATCCCGCACACAGCAGGGTAGGCAGAGGTAATAACCTAGTGTTGAGACACTCCGTTCCCCACTTTCAGCCGAATTTTGGAGGCATTGCGTGTTAATTGGCGGAACTTGACGCCGCGCTTTGCCTCGGATACCAGAGCGAAGGAAATGGAAATATTAAATATTTCCACTCCTCGAGTGGGAATCGAACCGACAACCAGTCGTTTGAAGTCACACGTCTGTGCCACTGCGCCACGACTGGCCTCCAATTATAATTTACTTATTCTTTTTTTCATTTAAATAATAAAATTGTGACTGATCACTGTCTGTACATGGTATATATATGAGAAACATTATTATCACACAGACAAGGCCAAGACAAGCGCGGCGTTGAGTTCCGCCACTTAACGTACAATGTCTCAATTTGACTTGAAAGTGAGAGAGAGAGTGTCTTTGCACTTAGTTTCTCTCTGATTACACCGCTAAGCAGGAAAAAGCGTGAAGCTGCTTTATTTTCTTAAGTTCAATTTCTTAAGAAAACGACTCGGCGCCTTACGTTAAGATGTTAGCAAGATCTTACTACACATTAAAGTAATACGGTTTTACTAAGGAGCGAAAGGAAAGTATTTATTCTAATTATTAATTTATTTGTGTATATTTATATATTTTATTTTAAATTCAGTTGCTTCAAACCTTTTTTTGAAAAGCTCTAGGTTTTCTTAAACTAATTTGTTAGAGAGTACCGGGTGTCCAGACATTCCGTTCTCAATTTTTCGCATGACATCGATACATTGCGTGCTGGGTGGCGTAACTCTATGCTGCGTTTTGTCTTGTTCACCATAGCGGAGAAATAAAAATAATTTATATATCAATTTTCCAAGTATAAATCAAACCCACTACTGCTTGTGCTTATTGTCAGATGCTGTTCCACTGCGCCAAGAGACCCTCTAGATAATACATATTATATTAATCATATACCTATATCAAACTTAATTAATAACAGGGTAGTCAGAAGGAATAAGGGTCAAGGGGATTTTTTAGTCTATAACATATCAGGATTACCTTCTGTCTAGTCGATAATTTTTGCCTATTATCCTAATTATGAAGTCCTGTTATCGCCCTTATAACTCCACTTTTGGCAAAAATTCAAAATATTACTTGCTAAGAGACGAAGCTTAACGTCGTTTTATCAGATTGACTAGAGCGAAGAAATGAAAATAATTAATTTGTAGTCATCTATCAAGAGTGGATCAAACCCACTGCACTAGATAATACATTTTTATTAAAATTAATAAAATAAATGATATGAAATAAAACATTAATAAAATACAGAATCTTTATTTCTTTTCAATTTAAGTTACTGTTTTGAATATCTAAATACATTATATGAAGTATTCCTCAATGTATCTTCAAAAAAGCTACTGAATATCTTATTAAATAACTGTGACTCGTTGAAGCTTTTTTCGTAACTCATCCTGTATTGTAAAGTTATTTTTTAATCAATGCCAGTTTTAATTTTAAAAGTTCTTCTTTACAAGATGACAGCATCTGGAAAAAAGTTTATGTTATTTTTTTAAATTATTAATTAAATGTAAACATTTTGATTGTGTGATTGTTTGAACTCCATACCATTAACATCCACAAATATCTAATGTAATATCAAACTCTGTGTAGGTATAAAGATCATATATGACTATACCATTTTTAAATAATAGGGATTTTTTATCATTGAACTATTTAACAAATATAAAAATTAAAGCTTCTCGCTCCTGTAAAGCAAAGTGTGTTTTCCGCTTTCTACCCAACTTGACCATCGAATTACAAACATTGCAAATATGCAATACACAATAAAACTAAATATAGTGACGGAACTTAACACCGCTCTCTGTCTTACCAGAGTCCAGAAATAAAAAATACATAATGATTCCTACGTGTGAAGATGGCGGGACGAATCCTCAAAGAATCCCGCTTGCAGCATCTGCATCAAGGCCTCAAAAAGCTTATCATAAATTAAAAATTTTAAAAATTACCTCTTTATTCCCTTAAAACTTGAAGTAACCACAGATAATACATACAAATTACTTCAATTTAATAATAAATTACTGTTTTGAATATATTTTTTATAGTTTAAAGTATGACACATGTTACTCGCGGTAGAGAGCTTTTGCTATTAACTTTCATCCCATCTCGGCGCACCCTTCGCGCATCAATCAATACCTGCAAGGGATTTTAATTATTGTTTTCGATACCATTGGCTGGTCTCAATTGAATAGGGTGGCAAAATTAGGGGTGGTTATTTTGTAAATTATTGAGTGTATGTCCAGCGCTTATTAGCTGATGTTTTTTGTTACTTTAAATTTTTATTATTTAACAATGTTAGGCTATAAACGTAATGGTTGTAGGTTTGATTCCCAGTCAGGGGAATGATTATATTAAAACTTTCATTTCGCCCTGGTACTTAAGACAAAGCACGGCGTTATGTTCCGCCGCTTAAGACAAAGCGTCTCTATTTCGGGTGGAAAGCGGAGAGTGTTATGTTGTGACACGCACGTAAAAAAAATATTGAACTTACAAAAATTATTGGGGCCAGTCGTGGCGCAGTGGCACAAATGTGTGACTGTAAACGACTGGTTGTGGGTTCGATTCCCACTCGAGAAGTGTAAATATTTAATATTTCCATTTTCTTCGCTCTGGTGTTGAGGTAAAGCGCGGCGTTAAGTTGTCGCTTCCACTTAGCACGCAATGCCTCTGAATTCGGCGAAAAGTGGGGAACGGAGTGTCTTAACACTAGGTTCCCTCTGCCCCGTGTGGGACACAGCGTATAGCTAAAAAAAATATTCACATTACTATAAACCTAAACAACAAGTTACTGAGCGGCGTTAAGTTCTGCCACTTAACATGCAATCTTTCCATTTTAAGCGGCAAGTGGACGGCGGAGTGTTTTGACCATAGGTTTTCTTTTACAAACAATTATAATATTAATTTTATAGAAATACTTATATAGACTAAAATAAAATTGAATACAATACGTTTCTGCGCATCAATCAATACATTTGAAAGGGGACGGGTGCAGGTGCAATCATGCCTACCTATTCGATGGTGTACTATGCAGTCGGCATATATGTTGTTTTTTAGCTTCACGCTATATCCTGCACACAGCAGGGTAGCCAGAGGAACCTAGTGTTAAGACACTCCGTTCTCCGGTATTCGGCATATATGTATGGCAATGAAAAAGACATTTAAAGAAAATATTTTTCCTAAGTGTGGAATAACACTTTAAAAATGTTTAAAAGTATGTATGGCATTGTTAAAATAGAATTTTGTCTTCAGCTTCACGCATTTTCCCGCATAATACGATCGTCAGAGAGTATCGAGACACTTAGCTCTTCGCTTTTCGCTTGACGTAGAGACGTTGAGTGGCGTAACTTAACGTGGCTCTTTAAATCATTTTATAGATAGTAAGGTTAGGGCCAGTCGTGGCGCAGTGGCACAAGCGTGTGACTGTAAACGACTGGTTGTGGGTTCGATTCCCACTCGAGGAGTGGAAATTAATATTTCCATTTTCTTCGCTCTGGTGTCGAGGCAAAGCGCGGTGTTAAGCTCCGCCACTTAACACGCAATGCCACCAAATTTGGCGGTAAGTGGGGAACGGAGTGTTTTAACACTAGGTTCCCTCTGCCAACCCTGCTGCGTGTTGGATACAGCGTGAAGTTAAAAAAAAAATAGTAAGGTGTATAATTTCTGTGGCTATTTCAGGCAGATTAATTCAAACGGTCAGCAAACTGTTTTCTCCGTTAGTTAAGATACTAGGGATTTCTTGGCCTACCCATAGCGTACGTGATAAAGAAAACGTAACATCTTTAATGTAAGGTTCTTAACGAATAATTCACCAGCTTTTATTGCTTATGATTTAGAGTAGTAAAGGAGTAAAAAAGGAGTAGGGTCTTTTTTCTACGGTAGCTATATGCTTATTCTCGCATAGCGGAGTAGTTAGGTAGAACCTAGTAACAAGACACTCCGTCTTCCACTTTCCGCCCAAAATCAAGACATTTCGTGTTAAATGGCGGAACTCAATGCCGCGTTTTGTTTTTGAGATCAGAGCGAAGAAATAAGAATTTAAATATGATCATTCTCCGAGTGGGAATCAAAACCACAACCATCGCTTTATACTAAGACTCTGTCCAAATGCGCCACGACAGTCTCATTCAAGTTAAGCATTTGCTTCATTTAAACTATATTACAAAAAACACATGGCCAGTCGTGGCCCAGTGGCACAAGAGTGTGACTGTAAACGACTGGTTGTGGGTTCGATTCCCACCCGAGGAGTGGAAATTATATTTCCATTTTCTTCGCTCTGGTGTCGAGGTAAAGCGCGGCGTTAAGTTCCGCCACTTAACACGCAAGCCTCCGAATTCGGCGGAAAGTGGGGAACGGAGTGTCTTAACACTAGGTTCCCTCTGCCTACCCTATTGTTTGCGGGATACAGCGTGAAGCTAAAAAAAAAAACACATCAATTACTATATTAGGTAAAGAAAAACGTTTAATAATATACAATAATTATACAAAAAATAAATATTTACTTATCTTAGGGCCAGTCGTGGCGCAGAGGCACA
The DNA here is from genome assembly GCA_019049465.1 of Dryas iulia moderata. Lineage (NCBI taxonomy): Eukaryota > Metazoa > Arthropoda > Insecta > Lepidoptera > Nymphalidae > Dryas > Dryas iulia. The sequence continues at coordinate 11,584,711 of CM032440.1, read as the reverse complement.
AGGTGCGACTGTAAAGCGACTGGTTGTGGGTTCGATTCCTACTCGAGGTTTGGAAGGATTTAATATTTCCATTTTCTCTGCCTGGTGTCTAAGCTCCGCCACTTAACACGCAATGCCACCAGGGTTCGGCGGAAAGTGGGGAACGGAGTGTCTTAACACTAGGTTCCCTCTGCCTATCCTGCTGTGTGGGATACAGCGGGAAGGTAAAAAAAAAAAACTTATTGATAATTACTTAAATTTCTACTTGTTTTTTTAGAGAGACATAATAAAACAACAATACACATAAAGCATTTATTTATATTAAAAAAAAACAGTATATTAACATACGACTAACGTCATGTAGTCAACACAATCCAAAGGCAGAGAGAGAATATCGAATAAATCAAATATATTCAAGCTTGTGACATAAAATGTTCTTTTTTCTAAGGATATTTGTGTCATCTCGTGGCATCGGTTTTGTTTGTAAAGGCGTTTTTGATCTTATACTTGTATGTCATCATGTCGATTATAGGAGGGACATGAACCTGAAAATAAATAATTCAAATTAAATGACTTAAATGCCGAAGTAAAGCGTGGCGTTAAGTTCCGCCACTTAACACACAATGCCTCCGAATTTGGCGGAAAGTGGGGAACGGAGTGTCTTAACACTAGGTTCCCTCTGCCTACCCTGCTGTGTGCGGGATACAGCGTGAAGCTAAAAAAAAGGCTTAATTATTTCAAGTAATAAATAAATTAAAAAAAAAATCACACTCTTCTTGCCTTATATCGGAGTATCAGTATTAAGCCCACAACTAAAAATCTCAAATAATAGTTGAAATGCAAAATTATAATACATACCTTTGAATATAAAAATTGATATAAGAAATGATTTCTTAATTTACAATAAAACCCCCATACTTTATTACAAAGTACTAAACACACTCTTGCTCACCGACTTCGTCAGATGTTGTGGGACGAGGCTCTGGATCCTGGGCCTTTTATACTGCATTTTCTGCGCATCGATCGATAGATTTGCAGGGGATGGGTGCAGGTGCAGCCCCCAACTGGAGGTGGTCGGTATACTATATCCTGTTATACAGGGGCAAACGCAGCCCTTAAAAAAAGGTTGTAGTCACATTCACATTAAAATCGGCAAAGTGCGAGAATATGTACACGGAGACAATTACGGAGACGGTAATTACAATTGAGAAACTTGGAGTAATATGTTTTTCATTGTATTAAGATGACACGATAAGACTGAAATCTGTAAATCAGTGAATTTTTGTCAAGCCTAAAAAAATATGAAGCCACAAGCAATTTAGGCTGTGGGCATATCCATAGTGCCCACTACGGTGAATCGGTTGTATTAACATGGAATCAGGCAACTTAAATTTTGTAATAATTGGACTCTCTTAGAATATACCATTCTTTAAGTCTTAGTTTTAAGTACTGAAATTGTAAACAAAAAAAATGTATTGCATAGATCATGTTAAAAAAGGTACATATGTCCGTAGAGTGATAAAATAGAATTATAAAAAAAATACACAACATGTAATATACGAGTACATACAGTGAGCACCACGCCCAAACGGGAGTCAACCCTGCACCTTCACTCATCCCCTGCAATTCTATTGATCGATGCCCAGATACTAACTAGAAAGGAATAGGAAGTACATTTTCGAACAATATCTAACCAATATGTTGGGCAAGATCCATAGAGCCCTGCTATTAATATAGCTTTTCCTCAGAGAGAATCTCCTGAAACCTTAAATCTCAGAGAGAGTCAGAGAGAATGTAGTATAGTGTGAAGACACTTTGTTTTCCACTTCCTACTTGAAAATGAGATATTGTGTGGTCAGAAGCGGTACTCAAGTGCTTTTTCTTAGGTATGAAAGTGAAAAAGTGATAAAGTAAATACATATTCATGTTCCCCAACAGAAATTCAACCTACAATCATTGCATTTTCAGTAAGACACTGTTCAAGTCAATATAATAACAGATTATGAAAAAAGAACACGTTGTACTTATACCATAATGACTAAGTAAATGAAGTACTGAAATGTAGTGGCCAGTCGTGGCCCAGTGGCACAAGCGTGTGACTGTAAACGACTGGTTGTGGGTTCGATTCCCACTCGAGGAGTGGAAATATTTAATACTTCCATTTTCTTCGCTCTGGTGTCGAGGTAAAGCGCGGCGTTAAATTCCGCCACTTAACACGCAATGCCTCCGAATTCGGCAGAAAGTGGGGAACGGAGTATCTTGATATTAGGTTCCCTCTTCTTACCCTGCTGTGTATGGGATACAGCGTGAAGCTAAAAAAAAAAGAAAAAAAAAGTACTGAAATCTGGGGACTGCATATAGGTGCACTATCCAAACCCATCCCCTGCAACTATATCGATCGATGCGCAGAAAATGCAGTATAAAAGGCTCAGGATGCAGAGCCTCGTCCCACAACATCTGACGAAGTCGGTGAGCAAGAGTGTGTTCAGTACTTTGTAATAAAGTATGGAGGTTTTACTGTAAAATAAGAAGTTATTTCTTAATACCAATTTTATAATTACAGGTATTTATTCGAATTTAATTAATTTTAACATAGAATAATAGCAATTTACATAAATTATGCTTAGAAAAATTATTTTATTTATTTTTTCAGGTCCATGTCCCAGTATCCATTGACATGAGGAGTTTTATAATGGAATATATATTCAGGAACAAAACAGACGCTACCAGATGACGTAAATTTATTAAAATGCGATAAATTTGCTTTACAACTTCAGGCCCTCATATATTTGAAGAATTCAAGATTTTTATTATCTTCAAATAATTTTTACAGCATAATGGATATATCATAAAAATTGTGATTTTTTCAATACAATGTTTAATGATGTATATTGTTGTTTTATTGGATTTCATTCAATCAAATCATTTTATGCTACCACCAGCTCGGAAGGCAGTTCTGATGAGAAGAGCCGATGAGAAATTCAACAGTTCTCAGTCTTCAGTCTTTTCAAATATAAAAACTACAATTTTATTAAATAAATGATAGATTGGGTGCCAGTCGTGGCGCAGTGGCACGAGTGTGTGACTGTAAACGACTGATTGTGTGTTCGCTTCCCACTCGATGAGTGGAAATACTTAATATTTAATATTTCTTCGTTCTGGTGGTAGAGGCAAAGCGCGACGTTAAGTTCCGCCGCTTAACACGTAATGCTTTCGAATTTGGCGGAAAGTGGGGAATGGAGTGTCTTAACAGTAGTTTCTCTCTGCCTATCCTGCTTTGCTGGAAGGAGCGTACAAATTTTTTTTTGTTTGAACTAAGTTTGGTAAATATTCAAGGGCTGCTTAAAAATCCCAACATATACTTATTTTTATTAATAATAAATTATTGCATTTATATATTTAGCTATATGACAAAAAAATATTATCTTTTGGATATTATATTGCACCTTTCTGTAATTAATTCATTTTTCAAGAAAAAATAGATTTAAAAATTATAATATTCCTTATTGCTTTGTAATTATTATTTTAAAAGATTTTAAGCGTTATTGCTTTTTTGAAAAAGCTTAATATATGTAAGTGCGATGTAATAAAACGACAGGACACATAAATAATCATTTATTTAAAAAAACACATGTAATAACATATGTTTGTGATAATGGAAGTTTTAAATTAGTTAAAGTATTTGTGTTTCAAATGAAATAGTTGAATTTTCGCTCTTTAAAGGCAATGTGACGATCTTATAGCATATATTGTGTTTTTTAACTTTTTTTTGCTCAGGAAACTCATATACTCATTGGATGCAGGATAAGGACCTGAAATAAATTAAAGTTGAATTATAACCAAAATAAATTATAATAAAAAAATGGGGCCAGTCTCCAAACTGTAAACAACTGGTTGTGGGTTCGATACACTCGTAGAAATATTTAATATTTCCATTTTCTTCGCTTTGGTGTCGATGCAAAGCGCAGCGTTAAGTTCCGCCACTTAACACGCAATGCCTCCGACTTCGGCGGCGGAGAGTGGGGAACGTAGTGTTTTAACACTAGGTCCCCTCTGTCTACCCTGCTGTATGCGGGATACAGTCTGAAGGTGAATAAAAATAATATAAATATTATATTAATATTCGGTTGTTATAAATACCTCTATATATTGCACTTCATAAACAAATTCATCTTACGTTTTGAATATATTTCATGTCGTGGAACGCTGGGACATGGACCTGAAAAAAAATAGATTCTACTATAACCAAATTTAATAGATTGTCTAAATGATAATTGTTATAAATACCTTTGATTATAAAATTGGTATTAAGAAATGACTTCTTAATTTACAGTAAAACCTCCATACTTTATCACAAAGTACTAAACACACTCTTGCTCACCGACTCGTCAGATGTTGTGGGACGAGGCTCTGAATCCTGAGCCTTTTATACTGCATTTTCTGCGCATCGATCGATAGAGTTGCAGGGGATGAGTGCAGGTGCAGGGTTGGCTCCCACTCGAGCGAGGTCCTCATTGTACGCATATTACATGCTAGACTTTTTAGCTTCACGCTATATCCCGCACACATCAGGGTAGGCAGAGGGAACCTAGTGTTATGACACTCCGTTCCCACTTTTTCGCCGATTTTTGGTGGTAGAAAGTGGAGAACGGAATTTTTTCAAACTATTTTTTTTTATTTTTAGTTGACCCACTGGCTCCTGGATGAACTGGAGTTTTTATATATCTGGTTGTATTTTATTTTAAAAGTTAATAAAATTTAAAGCTTCAAAGTTTTTTATTTATCTACTAAATTTTTTGTGCTCTGTAATTATATTTTTTCTTAATTTTTACTTTTAATTTATTTATTTATCTGTGTAAGGCAATGTTCTTATATTCATTTCACTAGGTTTTAAATATTACTTACTTTACTCTTTATGTCAACTTAATTGTCTATATTTTATTATTATTATTATAGCTTCACGCTGTATCCCGCACACAGCAGGGTAGGCAGAGGGAACCTAGTGTTAAGACACTCCGTTCCCCACTTTCCGCCGAATTCGGAGGCTTGCGTGTTAAGTGGCGGAACTTAACGCCGCGCTTTACCTCGGCACGAAAATGGAAATAATAAATATTTCCACTTTACAGTTACACTTTGTGCCTCTTCGCCACGATTGGCCCCAAATTTAATATTAAGGATATGCTACATAAATTTAATAATTTTCATTTTCCATGACTTTTGTAGTGTAATTTCTGCGCATCGATCAATAAGGATGCAGGGGATGAGTGCAGGTGCAGCCTTGACTCCCACTTGGGCGTGGTGGTAACTGTATATATACCTATACTATCTATATATTTATATATTTACTGTCGGCTTTATATGGATATAACACCTTGGCTTAAATTATAGTTCTTAACGATGCTAATAAATGTAAGAAACAATTTTCACGTATGAGAGTACCTAGTGTCGAGACACTACCTTTATTTTCTTTATTTCCCTGGTATATATTAAGAATGCACAAACAATAGCGTTTACAGTAAGATGCTGTCTTGTTGATAAAAAAAAATCATGTGCCTCCGTTTACAGGGTAGAGAAGAAAGATTTAGTAGCTATCCCTATTCCCGCCCACCTTTCTCTCTCTTAGGTCGTAAGAGTCAATAACGTGAGCAAAGCATCCACAACTACGCGAAAGGTGAAGGCGACGGTAGCCCTTACCATTAGGTGGTCCTCGTCGTTGGCTCTTTTTGTAAATAAAAAAATTAGAAAAGAATTGAGAGGCCTGACGTTCTTATTTTATCTTGGATGGACTTAAATACACTTAACCGAGTCAGAGTCGTAAAATTAAAGTAGGTATATAAAGTTTGAAAAGTTTTCGAATATGAAAAACCTAGGTTTACCCTTTTTCCTGCATAGTGTGGTCGTCAAAGAGGACCTAGTGTCAAGACTGTTCGTTCTCCACTTACCACCCCTAATCTAGACATTGTGTGGTGAATGGCGGAACTCAACGCAGGGTTTTTAAGGTATGAGAGTGAAGAAAGGTAAATATAGATAAAATCATTCCCTTAAGTGGGAATCGAACCCACAATCATTGTGTTTACAGTGAGACTGTCGAACTGCCCCACTACGATCATTTGCTGACGTCCGATATACAAGTTAACAAACAACACACGTCGTTAGATTGAATAATTATGCGCTAATTGCTCTATTATGTACAAAAGAAATAAATTACCTGGTAATAAAGAGTAAAAGTAAAAAAAACTACCAAGTTGATGGATTCTTAAGCTAATTATAAAAACACTAGCAGCCCGCTTGTGGCTTGTGGCTCGTGGCTTGTACATAACTATATTTATTCTTGAGCTATTTAATGTATTTATTCAAAAAACTTATTATAATCTAACGGGTTACATTTTTCATACAAACTTTCTACCCCTATCTTAATTCTTTAGGGAATAATTAAAAAAATTAAAAAGCGGCGTTAAGTTCCGCCACTTAACACGCAAGCCTCCGAATTCGGCGGAAAGTGGGGAACGGAGTGTCTTAACACTAGGTTCCCTCTGCCTACCCTGCTGTTTGCGGGATACAGCGTGAAGCTAAAAAAACAAATCATTCAAATAGCTCTTATTTTAGCTTTATTTATTAGCTTAAAACCCTAATAGCTTCCTACGCTACACAGACAATCAGAGTGACTTACGCATTTATAATATTAGATCGGATTCGACATTAAATAGATGGATTTGTAAAACCTAAAGCTGTTCATTGACCGGAGATTGGTTGAGAATAACATAAAAAAGAATCTTTTCAGCTTCATACCTTTTCACACACAGAAATAATTGAAATTAATGAATATTAACAGTATAATGGGGCCAGTCGTGGCGCTGTGGCACAAGTATGTGACTGTAAACGACTGGTTGTGGGGTCGATTCCCACTCAAGGAGTAACTATTTAATATTCCCATTTTCTTCGCTCTAGTGTCGAGGCAAAGCACGGCGTTAAGTTCCGCCACTTAACACACAATGTCTCCAGAATTCGGCAGAACATCAGGAATAAAGTGTTTAACACTAGGTTCCCTCTGCCTTCTCCACTGTGTGGGATACAGCGTGAAACTAAAAAAATAATTATTTACATGCTTATATTACTACAAATGTATACCTTTTCTTTAACAAAGCCCGGTCCGTGCATCACTCGTGCCAACGTGCACCACAAGGTGTTCAAAAACCACAACAATTGTCCAATTAGGAGTCATTTTTAACACATTTATATGCAAAACAGGTTAAAAATCTTTTTTAAGTTGTTTAAAACTTGATTTTGTTAATTTATGATGCTATTGTATGCAATTTTGGCAAATAACAAAAGATAAAGTTCAAAATTTGGTTATAATTGTGTATTCAAATGTTAAATAAAATTTGGTGTAAGTATTGGTGTTGTTAATGTGTAAATACCTTCTAATTATTGTTGTCACTATGGGTTCAGATGACTTTACAGAAGAGAAGATGTAGGTTCGATTCCCATCGGGGGGATTAACAATTTAAATTCTCATTTAAAACTATCAGCTTGGCTTTCCTAACCTTGTCTTAACAAAACGCGGTGTTAAGTTCCGTTACGGGAAACCCCTATTCGAAGTTGTATTGTAACGTGGAAGTTTGAAATGAAATTGAAAGCGTAAAGCTAAGCTTTTTGTATTAAAATGTAACTTTAAACATATAATTTCTCATATAGTACACTAACAAAGTCTTAGTAAGTTAATTGAATACTTTAATTTTCAACCATCTGTTTTGACTAGATAATGCGCGGAGTTCCGCAGTTATATACATTTCTCCACTAACAATGTTAACTATGTTCAATACGTAACGTTTTGGATTCAGGCGGAAAGTGGAGTGTCTTGGCACTAAGTTCTCTCCGTCTACCACGCCATGTCATTCTACAGCATATGAACAATGAAACTACATGAATGAAAGGATGATCCATTTGTTGCAGGATATCCCAGTTACGATCAAGCGCGGATCTACCATTGTAGGCATGCCAACAATGGTAGATCCGCGTATGGCCATGCCCACAACCTAAATTTCTTGTTATGTTAAATTTTTTTTGTCACAATCACAAGACACTCTATCACATTAATAAATTGAAAAAAATAGTACGAGTTTCTCACTTTTAATTATCCATATGTTAATAATCCGACTCAAACTTGGCCGATTTTAAGGTGTCTATGACCAGAAGCTTTATTTAATTTAGATTCGCCCCTGGTTATGATTAAGATGGATGAAAATAAAAAAAAATAAGTAACAATATAAATATTAAAAGCTGTTTTCTTAAATATAATGGTCATGTTTACAAAAAGCTTAATTAAGCTAAGGGGGATTGCGCACGCGCTGATTGACCATTGTCAGTTGCAGCTTGTGGGTACATCTGCGTGTACGTCATATGTTTTGTTGTATTTTGTATTTAAAATCATGTATTAAATATTATTATTTGCTATGTAAATATATTTATTTTTATTTTTAATATTTAAGTGCTTTTCGAAAATTTAGGAAATTGAAAAAAAAAACCGGTTAGAACTAAAAAATCCTTATTTAAGTATCATAATAAGAAAAAAAAGGTTTGAAAAAACATTTCAACATTTTCTTACTTTTTAATATTTTGATTTCATTTGAATGCGGTGGGGTAGTGTCTCAATGAACATGTCGAGCTAACATATCGATTCGACAACCATCGTGTTTACTCAGACGCTGTGCCACTGCACTACGACGGTCTCGAATAATATCCCTACTTATATTATGAATGCGAAAGTCTGTCTGTTTACCTGTTACCGTTTCACGGCTAGACTACCTTTCCGATTTGGATAAAATTTAGAACGGAAGTAGTAAAAAATCCAGGATCAAACATTGACTACTTATTTCTCCAAAAATCAATCTTTAAAAGCTGAAAATAGAGGATGAAAGTTTATATGAAAAATCTGAACCGCTTGATCGATTGTAATGAATCTTAGCATAAATATAGTTGATAATCCAAGGTTAAACATAGGCTACTTTTTATTTCAAAAATCCATCCTTGAAGGTTGCTATATAACGAAACAGCTATAGTTACGTAGCTCACGCGGCGAAGCATTAGTAATGTAACAATTGAAGTTGGTAGTAAACCAAATATCAGTAATAAAATGTCATCAAAGAAAAAAAAAATTTTTGAACCATTCTTTTTATTTTGGAACAGTGGTGCAGTACCACAATGAACACGTGATGGTTGTGGGATCGATATTAACGATTAAAGAGTAAAAACTTATAAATATAAAACCCTTTACTTAACAATTATATAATTAATACTAAAGAGTTTTAAATAGCAATAAATTTTTAAGCAATTTTTAAATTACTAAATTGTAAATAAATAATTTTAATTAAACTATCGAAATAAATACGAGACCGTCGTGGCGCAAGGTGACAGCGTCTTTATGCAACCGCGAGTTGTGGGTTCGATTCCAATTAGAGGGAATGATTATATTTAAATTTTCATTTCGTCGTTCGATCGATACCCATTAAAAAGCTCGGCGTTAAGTTCCGCCACTTAACATGCAATGATTCGATTTTAAAATGAAGAATGAAATGTCTTCACTAAGTTCTCTCAGATTACCGCGCTATGCGAGAATAAGCATAAAGCTGAAAAATAAAATACCATAAAAGCTTTGAATTTTTAAGCTTAAAGGAAATAATTAATTAAAATAATATCTTCTTCTATCCGATAACAGATGGCGCTGTATTCCTAAAACGTTATTGTTGCTAAAAGAACAATGTTATAGTTGCTTTCAAAATATTAAGAAATTGTGTGCTTACTTCTCGCAAGGCGTAAAATGAAATAGCTCGTTTATTTAGCGGTATACTTCTATATTGCTTTTAATCATACATATATAATTCTTCTAGCATAGAACAAAGAGCCTAGTGCGTTGATATTCCGTTCTCCACTTTCCACCTAAAATTGAGGTTTTGTATGAGATGCGCAACTCAACGCCGCGTCTTTGAATTGCATGAAATTAGTGAAATAAAAATAATTTAAATATAACTTACCGAGTGGGAATCGAAACCACAACCAATCTCGTTTACAGTCAGACGCTGACCCACTTGGCTAAGATATCTTCAACATATAAATACACTTGTGGCCAGTCGTGGCCCAGTGGCACAAGCGTGTGACTGTAAACGACTGGTTGTGGGTCCGATTCCCACTCAAGGAGTGGAAATATTTAATATTTCCATTTTCTTCGCTCTGGTGTCGAGGCAAAAGCGCCACGTTAAGTTCTGCCACTTAACACGTAAAAGTGGGGAACGGAGTGTCTTATAACTGGGCTACTTCTGCCTACCCTACTGTGTGCGGGATACAGCGTGAAGCTAAAAAATTAAATAAACTACTAAAAATAAAAACATTACAATTTAAACATGATTTACCATCAAATCAGAAACTATTGAATTAGTATGATTTAAAACTCTACAATTATAATTTAGATTCCGCCCTAAAGGTGGTCAAAGATCGTTGGTCTATAATTTATTAGCCCCCAACGTCTTGGTATAGCACGACCCAGGTGGTTACTTAATTGGAAAAAATGTAATTTCATTCAACCCTATTTCTTACGGACGACCGTATAAAGACACCTTTATGTAGACTTTAGAACGTAATTATTATAGAAGCGACTATGTATATTTATTATGATTAAATTGTGTAAAATAAAATATGTATTTATTATACATATAAATAATAAAGATTAAATTATGTAAAGTAAAATATAATTGGGGTCAGTCTTTATGCAGTGGCACGAACGTGTGACTTTAAACGACTGGTTGTGGGTTCAATTCCTATTTAGAATATTTAATAATTCCATTTCCTTCTGGTATCAGAGGCAAAGCGTGGCGTTAAGTTCCACCACTTAACACGCAATGCCTGCGAATTCGGCGGAAAGTGGAGAACAGAGTGTCTTAACACTAGGTTCAATCTGCCTACCCTGGTGTGTGCGGAATACAGTGTGAAACTAAAAAAAAAACAATATTTATTCATATAGTTTTAAAGCGCGGCGTTGGGTTACGCCACTCAATACACTGTCTCGATTTGAGGAGAGAAGTAAAGAATAGAGTGCCTTACCACTAGATTCTTTTATACTATCTTGCTATACTTTTTTAATTACTTTTATACAGCTCTTTTTCAGCAGAAAGAACTTAATGACAATTAATGACATTTTCTGCACTTTCCATATTTTGAAACAGATGGTCAGTAAATGTTATTTTAAATCTTTATATACAATTTTATTAATTATATATTTTATAAGCTAATACTTATTTCTACGTTGTATTTTCTACCTTTTTTGATAGAAACATACTTATTTTAGCTTAAAAAATAAAATAAACAGAAAAATCCTAGTTAATAATAATAATTTTCTTTTGTCATCCTAAACATGTAAGTGGGGAACGGAGTGTCTTAACACTGGGTTCCCTCTGCCTACCCTGCCGTGTGCGGGATCTCGGGACCCGTAGGCAGAGGGAACCTAGTGTTAAGACACTCCGTTTCCCACTTTCTGCCGAATTCGGAGGCTTTGCGTGTTAAGTGGCGGAACTTAACGTCGCGTTAATATTCTTGTAAAGAAAATATATAAATTATTATTATTTCATTTCTATTCTATCCAATTTCAATGCTACACCATCTGTTTAAACTAAAGTAGGTCTACACCTGGAGAGGGAGTGACCCCATTGTCTTAGATACAAGATAAAGATATTAATAATTTTATGCAAGGTATCGGTGGGTAATTTTGTTAATTACCGATCTACCCTCTGAACCCATACCCTACCATAAACCACTTATACGTTACTTATCTGACACCAGTTGTAGGCTATAACTTCGTTAGTATGCACTTTATGGGTTTTGGTATAATATTCATATTTTTAAATATTTTTAAAGTGTTATTCCACATTAGGAAAGTTGAAACAGACATTAAGAAAACGTATAAAAATATTTGAACAAAGCAAGATTCGAACCCGCACTTGCTGAATACTGTCCAGGCGCTTTGACTGCTAAGCCATGCCATTTTTTTTATAATAGTCATATTATATATTTTTTACTCTACTCTTTTTAGTAAGTCAGAGAGAACCTAGTGTTAAGACACTCCGTTCTACACATTTCGCTTTAAACCTTGCATGTTGACATTGCATGTTGAGTAGCGGAAAAAACGCCGCGTTTTGTCTATGGTACCAGAGTGAAGGAAAGAAAATTGAATTATATATTCCCTCTACTGAGAATCAAATCCACATCCATCACAATCCGTTTAAACTCAGACACTGTTACATTGCGCTATGACATTCTCTTTGTGACTTCTTTCATAATATTTTCATTTTTTTCTAGTCTGGACATTAAAACAAAAAAATTAAATTAAATTAAATAGCTTCACGCTATATCCCGCACACAGCAGGGTAGGCAGAGGGAACCTAATGTTAAGACACTCCGTTCCCCACTTTCCGCCGAATTCGGAGGCATTGCGTGTTAAGTGGCGGAACTTAACGCCGCGCTTTACCTCGGCACCAGAGCGAAGAAAATGGAAATATTAAATATTTCCACTCCTCGAGTGGAAATCGAAACCACAACCAGTCGTTTACAGTCACACGCTTGTGCCACTGGGCCACGACTGGCCACAAACAAAAAAATGACTCCCACTCGAAGGAATATTTAAATCATTTCAAATCCTCAGCTCCAGTAAAACATAGTGCGACATTGAATACTGCCACTAACACATAATCGTCTCTTTGTTAGTCGGAAAGCGGAGAACAGAGGGCGTGAAATTGGTGTTCCCCAATGTCATGTTTACCTCTTTTGTTTTCATGTCATATAATCCCGTTTACTCTAGTTGAGAATAAAAAAAACGAAAAGAATAAAAAAAACAATAATATGTATTTTTATAAGTTTTAGTCCCCAAGCTACATATAACGTGACGTGGCGTGAGTTTGATATATTGTAATAGCTTTACAATGACAATTTTCATATATCTGTAAATTTCATAATTTTAAATTATTTTTGAACCCTCAAATAACCTAAAATACACAAAAAAAAACATATAAAAACGGTGACTTACGTTTAAAATATGCTAAAACATATTCGATATAACCACACGGTGGTGTTCTCCGCCCATCTGCCGCGCCACCTGGACGCTGAATTAATTAAGCAGAGTCCGAACACGCGCGCATATCAAATGATCTTCTTTAACCGCTTCCCTAAAACAAATATTTTATATATTATATATAGATGACATATGTGACATGGAAATTTAGTAGTTGATACTGTTTGTGACCAGTCGTGGCCCAGTGGCACAAGCGTGTGACTGTAAACGACTGGTTGTGGGTTCGATTCCCACTCGAGGAGTGGAAATATTTAATGTTTCCATTTTCTTCGCTCTGGTGTCGAGGTAAAGCGCGACGTTAAGTTCCGCCACTTAACACACAAAGCTTCCGAATTCGGTGGAAAGTGGGGAACGGAGTGTCTTAACACTAGGTTCCCTCTGCCTACCCTGCTGTGTGCAGGATACAGCGTGAAGCTATTTAATTTTACATATGTGACATGGAAATTTAGAAGTGGATATATAATGACACTGTTTAAGTTTTGTAAGTTTCACGTTCTTTCCCGCTTTGCAGGGTTTCCCGCAGTATTAAAAAAGTTAGTTCCGTTTTTTTTTATAGAAAAGACAAGGCAAACGAAGGTTCGGGTGACTTGGTGTTAGGTGAACACCGTCACCCACGGCCCCGTGCAACACTAGAGGAGTTAAAGGGACGTTGCCATGACGTTGACTAGTTCCCTATACTAGAGCAAGAAATGATGATAGTTTAAATATAATAATTTTCACCAGGCCGTCTTGGCGCAGTGGGACAGCATCTGACTAAGCGCAATTGGTTGCGGGTTCGATGACCACTCGAGAGACTGATGATGTGTATTTAAATTATTTTCATTTCAACGCTGTGGTCAACTGGTCAAAACCATTAAGTTCCGCCACTTGATAAGCAATATCTAGATTTTCAAACAGAATGTGGAAAACTGAGTATCTTGTCACTACATTCTCTCTGACTGTTTTGTGGAAAAACGCTTGACCATAAAAAAAAAATCCTCCACTAGGATCAAACTTACAACAACCGCGAAGACGCTATTCTACTAAACCACGTCAGTTTAAAGATTCATATCGTACAAATACCTACCCAAGGTGCTCTTCTAAGCCACCACTAATTAAAATAAATGTAAACTTTTTGTCTTTTAAAAGTCCCCGAAACTTTATAGCGGGCGTAATTAAGAAATGAGCATGAAATTCGACCCAGATGTCTAACGTACCCTAAGCGTATCACCGATCGTTACTTGATTATCGTGAAATTGTAATTACTGCCTTTTGTAAAATGAAATATTGTTGATGTTAACTTTTGTTAAGAGTTTTTGTTGAAGCATAGGAATGGTTTTATTTAGAAAATTCTTAAACTTAATAATTTAAAAAAATATATTACAAATATATACAATAATACATATGATGCAATATATATGTAATATTTTTGAATATGGTGAGGTAGAAAGAGGAACTCAGACAGTGGAAGGCGAGCGTTAATGCACAATTTTAAGGAACCCTTTGGACAAGCAGTCCTCTTGGGTCGACACCAGACACTGCCCCGTGCTACTCTCTCTACATCAAGATGAGAAAAATAGGCTTCTTCTTTATACAACATATTTTTGTTCTATTAAAACTTAAGTAAGAAAGCTTTTTTGTCATATAAACATATGTTAGAAAAGTAAATTTTATATTAAGCTACTTTATACTAAAAATATATATACTTTATAAATACGCTAAGGACATTGAAATTGACAATAATTTTTCAAACGTACTAACCAGGATCTAAAGCTGTGTAGTATTAAAATGATTAGTTGTCAAGTATTAAATAAAAATGTAATTTTTCAATATAACTTTATTAATGCTATTATTTAAGTAATTCAATTCTGCATTTTCTGCCTGAAACTGAAGAATGAGCTGAAATTCAAAGCCACATTTTGTCTTGCACCAAAACAAAAACAAAAAATGAAAATAATTTCAATGTAATCATTCATCTGACTGGAATCAAACCCACAACCAGTCACGTTTGCAGTTAGACGTCACACTACACAACGATAGCCTCAAAAATATACTATAGGCAATATTTAAAAACTTTGCAAAAGCAAAAAAAACATACAAATAAGTATTAACCAAAATACATATCTAGAAACACAACATATATCACATTATGAAATCGACGTTTCAATGGATGCGTCAAAAAATTCATTTTTAAATGAGGCGATATAATCGAAAAAATGAAGAAATTAACATTTTCTATGCAAGTAAAGTGTCAAATTATACGCTGCGCACGCGCCGCATCTGCATACAATGACGGACGGCAATTTGGTACCATATTGTGAATTAGTTATTGTAATAAAAAAATGTTTTTTGTGAATTAAATTCGGAGCTATTATTGTATTTTTGAAAAAAGGAATAATTTGTTAATAGTAACTGACTAGTTTTGTTGTACAGTGGCACAGTATGTGAAAGTGGAGAACGGAGTGTTCGAACACTAGGTTCTTTCTTTCTGCTGTGAAGCTAAATAAAAAATTAGAAATACTACATTTAAACATTTTTTTAAAGTGTTATTCCACACTTAGGAAAATTGAAAAAGACATTTAAAGAAAACGTATAAAAATTTGAACGCAGCGGGATTCGAACCCGCGCCTCCTGAATACCGTTCAGGCGCTCTCACCACTGAGCTATGCCAGAAATAGTATAATATTACACTTAAGCTTAATGAATTAACTTTTTATCTACAATAATTCTTATTTCTTATTTAGCAAATGAAAATGATATGAAAATGTAAAGTTTTCGAAAAAGTAAAGGAAAATAACATTTAGCCCATTTACATAAATTGACGAAATATTAAACTAACAAGGATAACTATTTCTGGCAATGTGTTTAAGATATAGTTACAGGTTCAAATATTTTGTAACAATAAATAAATAAATTTTGTTCATTCAAAGTCTACTAGTGCCTTGCTAGTGAAGTGAAGCTAAATTCTTTTAACATTTTTAAAGTGCTATTCCACACTTAGGAAAATTGAAACAGATATTTAAAGAAAACGAATAAAAATTTGAACGCAGCGGGATTCGAACCCGCGCCTCCTGAATACCGTTCAGGCGCTCTCACCACTGAGATGAGTTTTATACGTTTTCTAAATGTCTTTTTGAAGGTAAATTTCTTCTAATATCACTATATAATATCGTTGTAAAATAAAATAAGAAGCTAAACTTTTTTTTTAATATATTTGACCGGTCTATAATACATTATATCATCTATATGATATCACATGTCGTTTTCTTACTAGAACAGGTAGCGTATCTATTGTTATCATATAGCTGACATATGTAGGCTTTTTTTTATATTATTATTATATTTTTTTTAGCTTCACGCTGTATCCCACTCACAGCAGGGTAGGCTGGGGGAGCCTAGTGTTAAAACACTCCGTTCCCCACATTCCGCTGAATTCAGAGGCATTGCGTGTTAAGTGGCGGAACTTAACGCCACGCTTTGCCTCGATACCAGAGCTTAGAAAATATTAAATATTCCCACTCCTCAAGTGGGAATCGAACCCACAACCAGTCGTTTACAGTCACATGCTCGTGCCACTAGGCCACGACTGGCCACAAGTAGGCTCCTTCTTTTTATCAAAAACCAACCCTAAATGGTCTGAAATAGGGGATTAAAGTGGTAGTCCATACGGCGAAGTAGTTCATGCCACAAGCGGGTTACTGGTATATTCTTAATGTATTTTGTATGTACCTACATAAAATTTTCTATTATATTTAAATATTATACAAAAGGCAGCTTCCGGTGCTTTAACCAACAGCAGGTTAGTCAAAAAGAATCTAATGTCAAGATACTCCGTTCTCACTTTCCGCCGCAAATCGAGACATTGCGTGTTAAGTGGCGAAACTTAACCCCACTCTTACTCTATTTACCAGAGCAAAAAATAAAAAAAAAATAAAAAAATGTATTTTATAATTATTTTTCCTAGTGGGAGTCGAACCCATCACTATTATGGTTACAGTCAGACGCTTTCCCATTATAAATAATTGTAATTAGCTTATTCAAATTAGCAAAAGTCGTAGATGGCACACCGGACTAGGATATTCTTCGCCTACCGTCTTTTCGACGACATATTGAGCTCCCCAGTCAATATTCGTATTTGGATACGTTTCCACATTTCGTGTCCATGCGCTACGATTATACCTACGATACCTATTTGTTAAAATTTTGGTACTTATTACTGAATATTTTAAAATTTTCAGAGTGATTTGACACTAAGTTAATAATAAACAAAGGCTATGATAATAATATAAAAGAACACTATATTCGTGCCCTATCAGCTATCAGTCAGTGTCTTTGCATAAATTTATACCGTTGTTAACTTTACACACCTTGGCCTCTGCGGGATGCTCTACCCGTGTTATTAGACACGTACCATTGTTTAAGGGGAGTATATATTAAAATAAATAATATAATATTACAAATATGATATATGTGGCCAGTCGTGGCCCAGTGGCACAAGCGTGTGACTGTAAACGACTGGTTGTGGGTTCGATTCCCAATCGAGGAGTGGAAATATTTAATATTTCCATTTTGTTCGCTCTGGTACTGAGACAAAGCTAACTTCCGCCACTTAACACGCAATACCTCCGAATTCGCCGGAAAGTGGGGAACGGAGTGTCTTAACACTAGGTTCCCTCTGCCTACACTGCTGTGTGCGGGATACAGCGTGAAGCTAAAAAAAAATGATATAAATTTTCAGTTTCACGTTTACAGTCAGAGAGAGTCTAGTATTAAGACACTCCGTTCTTTATTTTCCGCTCGAAATCGAGATATTGCGTGTTAAGAGTTAGACTTAGATACTAGAGGAGAAATGAGTCATTTAGATAAAGTAAAATCTAATCAAATATTATAAAATATATGTACGTTTGTAATGCTTATGCATACGTATAACAAGGTATAGAATAATGTGTTTGGACACCCTGTTTAATTTAATTCACTTTAATTTTTTTTTTATGATATAGTTTCAAGACTTTCCTTCTTTTTCATAATTTTTGTGACATTGTATTTTGGATGGTTGTTTCTTTATTTGCACTACATTTAATCTATTAGGGAAAGCTACAATGTTTTTAATACTGTTTTTCATATTTTTGCTATAATCATAATTATATTTAATGCAATAAATATACTCTTGCTATATGGAAATCGAACCCACTACCATCGTGTTTACATGAAATATCATAGAGACTGCGTTGAATTAACTATTATTAATTAATTAACCACTCAAGATGATTCAAGGGAAAAATGGAGAACGAAGTTTTTTTATACGAGGATCTTGTTATCGGAGAATCTATATGATAAAAGTAAGTTGTTTTTTTTATAGCTTCACGCTATACAGCAGGGTAGGCAGAGGAAGCCTAGTGTTAAAACACTCCGTTCCCCCCTTTCTGCCGAAATCGGAGACATTGCGTGTTAAGTGGCGGAACTTAACGCCGCGCTTTGCCTCAACACCAGAGCGAAGAAAATGGAAATATTAAATATTTCCACTCCTCCAGCGGGAACTCGAACCCGAAACCAGTCGTTTACAGTCACACGTTCGTGCCAGTGTGCCACGACTGGCCCCTTTATTTATTATACTGCATACATTTTATATATATTTATAGTAGACACCATATTTACATGATATCTTTTATACATGACGTAAACTCGAGGTCTTAACTCTCGCGAAGACCTCGATTGACCTTCGAGATCGTCCTTCGAGGTCTTCTTTCTAAGGTCCTAAGAATAAAGACTGAGGCTAAAAAAAAAATAAATAAAAACAAAGAAAAGATAGTCCCCTTAACCAAAACTAGATAGCGACTGTGTGCATCGCGCGTGTTTAGTACAGCAGTAGATATAATCGCCAACTGGCGCACCCCGCCCCTATGTCTATGCACCGATAACAGAATTGCTACTAATTGTTATTATCTATGAGTTTTATATATAAAATAATGGTCATATAAATATAACTTTCATATTATTTTAAGCAAAAAAGGCAAAATAGAACAGCTTCATCACTTTTCCCGTATATCAGAGAGGAGTCAGGGAGGGCCTAGTGTTAAGACACTCCGTTCCCCAATTTCCGCCCGAAATCGAGACATTGTGGTTTGTGTGCGAAACTCAACGCCGCGCTTTGTCTTAGGCAGCAGAAGAAATGAAAATTAAAATATAATATAATATTTTCCGAGTGCGAATCGAAAATAACTTGTACTTAGCATATAAGAGCAAATAGTCCTTGCCCAGACTCTACTCCTTCCCCTACTCGATTACGCCGATGCGTGCCATTGTGACTTATCTCAAACCCTTCTCAATAAGTTGGATCGTTTGCAAAATATGGCCATCCGATTCATTTTTTCCTTAAAAAAATTCGACCATATTTCTGAGCATAGGATTCAACTAAAATGGCTCACCATTAGGCATCGTCGTAATCACCATATCCTTGCACTCCTCTATACCATCCTCTACCATCCTCACACTCCAGAGTACCTTAAGTCAAGGTTCTGTTTCCTCGGCTCCAACCATTCTCTTAACCTCAGATCACAAAATGACAACAAGTTGGAACTGCCACTGAGTCGCACACAAACCTTTGGCGACTCTTTTACCATTAAGGCTGCAGTCCTTTGGAATAACCTTCCACGGGATATACGTGAGTCTAAATCTGTTCACATATATAAGCGTCGTCTCAAAAACTATTTCCTATCATTATAAAATGTATGTCTATGTATTTATTTTATGTAAGTTTATTATTATTAATTTTAATATATGTATTAATAAATAAGTATATATGGTCTATATATCTGTATATTATACAAAATGTATTTACGTAAGTTTGTATGTATCATATAGTATGTAATTTTTTAAGTAAGTTTATTATAGCTAGATCTAATGCATTTGTACACCAACCAATATTCTTGCATCCTCTGATCTTTTACTTAGTAAGGGTTGTCTGGAAGAGATCACCTGTGGTGATAAGGCCGCCTTTCCACCGATATTATGTGCTAGTTTATATATTCTTGTTTTCTATGTATGTTGGTGTAATAAAGTATTTATTTAAATAATTTTAAAATAGCCGCGAAGTTCGTATGGCTTAGTAGTCAAGGCACTTCGGTGGTTTCCTATGGACGGGGGGTTCGAGACGCGATACGATTAAATTTTTAACGTTTTCTAAAACTAAATAGAGGCCGTCGTAGCGCAGTTGGACAGACTCTGACTGTAAAGCGATGATTTTGGGATCAATTCCACTCAGGTAATTTTCTCTCTTCAACTCGACGTCTTAGAGCGCCTGTTTTGCTTATTCCAGCCAGCACAGCTCAGCCAGGAACGCAGCCAGCGCCCTCACATTTTTTTTTTTTTTTTTTTTTTAATTGGGAAACTCTGTTCATGGGCTCACAGGTGCCCATGGCATTTGTTAGTATTAATTAGTATTAATTTGTATTATCTTATATTTAAAGTAATCTAATGGTGATGTCCATCACTGACCAATTGTAAGCGATTTTTTTTTTTTTTTTTTTTTGTTTTGTGTTAAATAGCAATGGTAAATAGCGCCCTCACATTAGTGAGGAGAGTGCCTCTAGAAGGTTGCCCGGTAAGCCGAGGTACCTCGCCCTGTAGGTAGCCTCTTAGGGAATGATTATATTTAAATATTAATTTATGCTCTGATACCTAAGACAAAGCTTTTACCACGTAATGTCTCGATTTCGGACGGAAAGTGGAGGATGGAGTGTCATGACAGCAGAAATTCCCTGACTATCAAAAGACTATCTATATAAAAGCGTGGATTTGCAATAAATATATAAATACAAACATCTGTTTATTGTTAATAACGATGCAGCTTAAAAGCTCATTAAAAGGAACACATGCTATTGATTACATTCATAAAGGGTTAAATTGGGATACCCTATTGTGGGTTTTTTGAATAGTGGAATAGTTGCTATGATTCTTACTTAGGCCAGTCGTGGCGCACTGGCACAAGCGTGTGACTGTAAACGACTGGTTGTGGGTTCGATGCTGCCACTCGTGGAGTGGAAATATTTAATATTTTCACTTTCTACGTTCTTGTATCGAGGCAAAGCGTGGCGTTAAGTTCCGCCACTTAAAAAGCAATGCCTTCGAATTCGGCGGATTTTCTTTCTCTTACTATTTTTAAAATTGCACTGTTTTTGTATCTTGCTGTTTTAAGCTTATCCACTTGCACGGGTTGATTGGAAGAGATTTATGCCAGAGATAAGTCCAGCTTTGTATTATTATTTTTTTCTCTCTTATGGATTCTCTTTTTATGTACAATAAAGAATTCCCTTTGCCTATCCCACTGTGCGCGGGATACAGCGTAATGTAAAAAAAAAATTAGAAATATAAGTTAGATGTCATTTTCAGTAAATTGTTTTCTAAATACGTGCATCAAAATTTATATTTTAAAATATATTGTCGATAGTTTAAATGGTTTTGAAAAGTAGAGTAGTGTTGGGTCTGCGTTTGTATAATTTTATTACACTTTTTCGCTTACTTTTGACTGTAGAGTCACACTATCCTAGATTTGAGTAGTCAAATCTAAGAAATTTTCGGGATCTTATCGACGATTATATTTTTTTTTTTTTAATTAGGAAACTCTGTTCATGGGCTCACAGGTGCCCATGGCATTTGTTAGTATTAATTAGTATTAATTTGTGTTGTCTTATATTTAATGTAATCTAATGGTGATGTCCATCACTGACCAATTGTAAGCGATTTTTTTTTTTTTTACGACGATTATATTCTATTCATCGTAAACCAGTAACATCTAAATATATTACGTTTTCTTTAAAACACTGAACGTAAGCTATCAATTATAGTAACAATTACCAAGTACAGGCATCGAACCAGTGACTTCCGAGTCGGTAGTTAAGTAAGCTTGCGTAACGCTAATTGGCAGGTAGCTAAGTTATATGATACGCGTTCCGCTTGTAAATCAAATGCGAATGTAACTTGAGTGTTAACTTATTTGCAACGAATTTGAAGTAATGCAGACAATTTAGACATACATACTTTTTTTTTTGTTTTGTGGAACGTGGGGAACGGAGTGTCTTAACACTAGGTTCCCTCTGCCTACCCGTAAATATGCCTGCCTGTGTGCGGGATACGGCGTGAAGCTAAAGAAAACATTTTTTTTTGTTATAATTTCAGAAAAACATTCGGTATTTAATGTTTTTTCACCTTAATATATTATCTCACATAGCAAAGAAGGCAGAGAAAATCGTTGTATGACCATGACACTGTGTTCCCCGTTTTGCAAATTTAAGATATTGCATGTTAAGAGCCGGTACTAACCGCCGTGCTTTGTCTCAACAAAGCAGATAAATGATCTTTTTTACATTTACGAGTGTTTAGGGGCGCAGAGGCACAGAGTGTGCCCGTAAAGCGACTGGTTGTGGGTTCGATTCCCACTCGAGGAGTGGAAATATTCATTATTTCCATTTTCTTCGCTTTGGTGTCGAGGCAAAGCGCGGCGATCAGTTCCGCGAATTCGGTGGAAAGTGGGAAACGGAGTGTCTTAATACTAGGTACTCTCTGACTAGTGCTATACGGATAGAACTTGAGGTTTAAGGTAAGAATGACTAGTTGCTGTTTGTTGTAATAGTTGTCTAAATATTTTTTTAGCTTCATGCTGTATTCCGCAGGACAGGCAGAGGGTACCTAGTGTTAAGACAGCCCGTTCCCCACTTGCCGCCGAATTCGGAGACATTGCGTGTTAAGTGGCAGAACGTAACGCCACGCTTTTCGACACCAGACCAAAGAAAATGAAAATATTAAATATTTCAACTACTCGAGTGGGAACTGAACCCACAACCAGTTGTTTACTACTGCGCCACGACTAGCCCCATGTTAATATTTTTTATTAATTTATAATTTTTCCGAAAACATCGTGAGAATCTTTTCCAATACGGAAGCCACAGGGCCATGTACGGACAAGTACCCATATGCCCGCGTGTTTTATCTTAAATGAATTAGTCTAATCAATAAAATCACAGCCCTTTTTTACTCTAACCCCTTCCAACGGAGCCCTTGGCTACATCTTCACCAATACGGGTGTATTCTTTCGTAATTTGACTATAATGTTCATTTTATAGGGGTTGGTAACATTTATTTAATAAAAAAATATTTAATGTTGCAAAAATGATAATCTTTTTTATATATATGATGTGATAACAATGCTTTTGTTAATAGAGATAGCTTTTATTAATTGTTAAGAAGGGTGTAAGTGTATGTTTGGTAAGAATTATTTGAAAAGCTTTTCTCCAGTTTGTTTTATTACTATGCCAAAGGCAAATATTCTTTATTTATGCTATATTTGATTATTTCAATAAATTAAATTAAGTTATTTTGAAAACATTTTGGCGCAAGCTTATGGCTATAAATTTGACGGTTGTGGGTTCGAATCTCACTCAGGGGCTTGCTTAGGGATATTTAATTTTTTGTCGTTTTTCCAGGCTGGTAAGACAAAATGTAAAGTTGAATTTCGTTACTCGTCAGATAAAGTTGCAAATCCGACCAGCAACGAAGTACGGAGTGTCTGGGCACTAGAATTTCAAACTTTGCTATTTAGAAAAGTGTAAAGCCCTAAAAAGATTACTTTAGATTTCAGAACATATAAGTCTCTTATCGGATATAAACAAGAAGAACTTTATAATTTTCTATTCGACACTAGATGACGCTAGTGCTAAAACATGATTACAGAAATTACCTTGAATAACTTTAGTATTATATTCATTTTGATATTTATTTCCTATAAATCTCTCTTTAAGTTGCGGCGTTAAATTCTGCCACTTAACACGCAATGCCTCCGAATTCGGCGGAAAGTGAGGAACGGAGTGTCTTAACACTAGGTTTCCTCTGCCTACCCTGCTGTGTGCGGGATACAGCGTGAAGCTAAAAAAAAAAACTTCTTAAATTAAGGTGGATTAATAATAATAATGTTCTTAAAATTTAAGGAAGACAAGTAAAAAGTTTATGCGCGAAGTGCACTTATAAATAATTATGTTAACGACCAATAATTTTTTAGTATGTCCCAGAATATTTATGTATTAAAAATTATATGGATTTATAATCATTTGAATTTATTGTTGTTACCATTGCATGAAATAATATAATTATAGCTTTTATATTTGAATAGAGCAACTGCTGAGAAACTTACTGGCGGAAGACTTCAATTCATTTGACAATTCAAATGCTCTTAGTATTTGAATAAAAAATCATTCAAATTTTGTGTTTTACAAACATCGTTTTCATTTTGAAAGTTGAACAAAAGCGACTACATACTTTTCTCTTATATTTTTTCGTCATGTTCAGTATAAAATCAAGACACTTCATGTTTGCCGGCAGAACTTAACGCCACACTTTATATTATCAGAGTGAAAAGCTCAAAATAATTAGAATAGTATCCCAAAGTAAGTATCGAAACCAAAATCATTTAGTCACATTCAGACGCTGTCCCACTGAACTAAAAGAGTGCAAATACAGAAAAATCTTAAAATTATCAATACGTTTCTCCGCTTTTTATTTACTTAACAATATTCCTGTATATTTATTACTTTACTATTACTAACTTCAACCTGCCTGCCACTTAACAAAACAAACTTATGGTGAACCATAAATCATGGCGAAAACCAAATGGTCATACAAAAACACTTGCAAAAAGCTGCTATGCCACGCACCATAGTGTCGGGTAGCTGACATCTGGATAATGTTACTGTAGATATTAAGTAAGGGTAAAAAATAATATGAAAAAAATAATATTTTGAAACTTAATTATTATGAAGCCGGAATATTTATTAAGAAATTTTAGTATTTTATTTAACAAAAATGGAAATAAGCAGTGATTTGCATTACATTATTTTAGCTTCATGCTGAATTCCGCACACAGCAGGGTAGGCAAAGGGAACCTAGTGTTGAGACTTTCTGTTCTCCACTTTCATCGAATTCTGGAGGCATTGCGTGTTAAGTGGCGGAACTCAACGCCAAGCTTTACCTCTGATACCAGAGCGAAGGAAATGGAAATATTAAATATTAAATATTTCCACTCCTCGAGTGGAAATCGAACCCACAATCAGTCGTTTACAGTCACACGTTCGTGCCACTGCGCCACGATTAGCCCATGACTGAAATACATATGCTTTTATATACTACCCTTTCAACGCGTCGAGATGATTCTCGATCACACATTCTTCCTGGTCCATCGATCTCCATCTGTCACGCATGCCTTTTATAGTAAATTTTTAAATTACCCCATTTTGGGGGTAGTTCGAGAAAATCAATTTGATATGGCTTAAGGGTTAATGCGGGTTCCGTGTGTAGTATGTTAGAATGTCGATTTTTACAATTAATGCATCTTTAACATTTTTGTACTATTTTATAACTTAGCATTGCAGTATAGTCTTTGCTAAAAAAATAAATGTAAATGAATGTAGATTTTTTTTTATGGAATAAAGGAGGCAAACGAGCCGTAGGCCCACCTGGTCTTAAGTGGTTACCTTCACCCATAGACATCCACAACATTAGAGTTAAGGATGCGTTGCCATCCTCGGGGATGTAGGACAAAAGGAAGGAGAAAGGATGGGAATGTTGGGAATAGGGAGAGCTGGCTTACATGCCATCGAACCGGAACACATCATCAGATGGTGTTTGGCGATTCGTCTTTGATACGATAGTGGTCGCGAGTACTGGTACTGGGTTACCCGCCTCTTACGGGACGCTACCCAGTGGCGGGGGGGGAACTGTATTCTTAACCCGTCCCCCACGGGTGAAAATGTCATTATTCCTCCGAGTGGGAGCCGAACCCACGACCATTGTGTTAGATACTGTTCTGCTGTACCACGCTGGAATTAAATTTGAAAATTAAATTTATTTGTCTATATATGATTTTTATATTATGGACAATTAAAAAAAAATGTTGTGTTCTTTTTGTACTCTTTATTTAAAAAAAAAAGACTTTTCTCGCAGGCAGCAGTGGGCTAGTCAGAGAGGACCTAGAGTGAAGGCTCTCCACTTTTCATCTGAAATCGATACATTATATGTCGAGTGGCGGAACTCAACGCTGTGCTTGTCTTACGTCCAGAACGAAAAACAGAAATTTAAATATAAACATTCCCCAATTAGGAACCAAACTCGCAACCATCGCTATAAATACAGATACTGTCCCACTGGGCCACAACTGCAACTTAATGTCAATTTATTACATACAAACAAAATCCATGATTCTCCTTTTCGAACCCCCTACTATCATTTGTGCCAGCATAAAACTAATCAGAAACAGTAAAATGCGTCGTAAAAATAAATTTTTATTTGTTTTACATTGGCCGTGTGAGAGAGAAATATTCAATTATATCCCCTTCCCGGCTTCGAACTGGTTACAATTGATTTAGGGCTTTATAAACTGATAACGGTGTCTCACAATAGTTTAAGTTTCGCTTGTTATTGTGGGTGGGCTTTTCGTTTCTATTATTTTTAGCTTTACGCTTTTATATATCCATTGTGTGGGGAACGGAGTGTCTTAACACTAGGTTCCCTCTGCCTACCCTGCTGTGTGCGGGATATAGCGTGAAGCTATTTAATTTAATTTTAATTTTAATTTTAATATATCCATTATATATCCTTTATTGCACTTTGTAACAAATATAAATACAACATTTACAAAATTGTTGGCAAAGGTGAACTTATTTCTGATAGAGATTTCTTACAGTCAACCTATGGGTATGAGAGAAAGTAATATTTTGCAGGTCTAAAAGTGCAGAGATGTTTTGAAATATATTTAGACTTACACAAATACAATTAAAGAATATTTATAGATAAATATATAATACAAAATTATTTAAATGAATGTACATATAATATAAATAAATATATGAAATATATAATAAAAATAAAATAAATATTAAAATGATTACTTACTTTTTACGGTGACCTGATTGAGGAAATGTTTTGTTACTCTTTTCTTAAATACCTCTACAGACGTGCTCTCCTGGGTGATGTGGATTGGTTAGGCTTTTCCACATATCAGAGAGAACCTAGTGGCAAGACACTCCGTTCTGCACTCTCCGTCCGAAATCGTGACTAACTATGAAAAAGTATGAAATTTTGAAATAAAACTATTTTAATCAGATTAATACTGTATTTCGACGTTTTGATCACTTTAAAGTAGTCCGTGGTCACAGTCAGACTATCTAATATACCAAAATATACGCGATTAATCGGACTAAAATAGTATTAGGTTGCAATGATATTAAAAATTAAAGTTTTCTTTTAAAAACCGGATTAATCGAGTATTGTGGCTAGTCGTGGCCCAGTGGCACAAGCGTGTGACTATAAACGACTGGTTGTGGGTTCGATTCCCCACTTTCCGCCGAATTTGGAGGCATTGCGTGTTAAGTGGCGGAACTTAACGCCGCGCTTTACCTCGGCACCAGAGCGAAGAAAATGGAAATAATAAATATTTCCACATTCTTGTTTTCTAAATTTCTTGTTTTCGTATTTCCGTATATACGTCATTAATCCGATTAAAAATAGTCTTTTTTTTTTTAGCTTTACGCTGTACCTGCCCGCACACAGCAGGGTATTCAGAGGGAACCTAGTGCCAATACACTCAGTTCCCCACTTTTCACCGAATTCGGCGGCATTGCGTGTTAAGTGGCGGAACTTTACCTCGCGCTTTACCTCGACACCAGAGCGAAGATTAAAAGGTTTTCTAAAACTATATTTCTGAATACCAACAATATAAGTGATTAATCCGGTTAAAAATAGTTTCATTTCAAAATGTGTAATAATCGCGAAAACAAACGATCTTATTATAAGAAAGTAACTTTACATGCAGCATTTCCGCAAAAAATATTATTTATTCATTAAAATTTGCATAAAGGAAGGAAGTTTAAACTAACAGCTGGTTAGTTAATGCGTTATCGACGTCTATACTTTTTAGGGCATGAGATGAAACCTTAGCAGAGTCGACTCTACGGACATCCGTTTCCAGTTTAGGTTATATTTCTTCTACATGTTTTTATATGTTGATTCTTGTAATTAGTAAATTTCTTGTTTGCTTTTACTTTTAGTTTTAAATTTTAAAATATATATTATGTTTTTTAATTTGTATTTTTTTCTCTTACTGATCCAAAGTGTATTTCGTTGTGGTTTAACTCTTCCTGGGCTATTTTTTTTTTTTTTTTTTTTTTTTTTTTTTTTTATTAAAAAGGACAAGGCAAAAGAGCGTTCGGGTCACTTGATGATAGGTGAACACCGTCGCCCACGGCCCCGTGCAACACCAGAGGAGCTACAGGGACGTTGCCGGCCTTTGAGGTGGAGGTAAGCGCGCCTTTTGAAGGTACCCATGTCGTATCGACCTGGAAACACCGCCGCTGGTAAGCCATTCCACAGTTGAGTGGCGTGTGGAAGGAAATGACGTCGAAACCGCACAGTACTGGAGTGCCAGGTATCCAGGTGGTGAGGATGATATTTCAACCTGGCACGTACTGTGCGGTTGGAAAATTCAGCGGCAGGTATCAGGTCAAACAGTTCTCCAGAACACTCCCCGTGATACATGCGATAGAGAACGCATAACGAGGACACGTCTCTACGCAACGCCAAAGTGTCAAGCCCAGCACAGATTCTTGGGTCCCTGATAATTCGAGTGGCTCTGCGCTGTATGCGATCAAATGGATCGAGCTGATACTGGGGGGCACCGGCCCAGAGATGAGAACAGTACTCCATATGAGGCCGCACCTGGGCCCTATAAAGGGACAATCGGTGTTTGGGCGTGAAGTACTGTCTAGCTCTACCGATGACACCCAGCTTCCTCGAGGCCAACTTGGCCTTACTTTCCAAATGATCGCGATACTGGCACTCACTCGAAACTTTCAGGCCCAATATGCTGATACTGGGCGCGGCATGGAGGGGAGTGTTCTGGAAAAGTGGTGATAGGACAAATGGGGTTTTCTTAGTGGTCAACGCGCAAACTTGTGTCTTCTGGGGGTTGAATTGAACTAGGTTCCTTTCAGCCCATAAGGAGGCATTCACGAGGGATGCCTCAACAGAAGACACAAGTTTTGTTCGGCTCTCGACGACGTTTTCCCGAGAAAGACCTGCACGGCCGGTGTATACGGCGTCCACCGTGCTGTCGTCCGCATAGCAATGAATGCTAGGGTCTTCTAACATGTCATTGATATGCAGAAGAAATAGCGTGGGGGACAGCACACAGCCCTGCGGGACGCCAGCGTTCACGGGCATAAAGTCAGAGCAAAAACCGTCGACAGCGACCTTGATGCTACGCCCAGTGAGAAAACTGGCGACCCACTTGCATAAGTTCTCGGGAAGCCCAAAAGATGGTAGTTTCGCTAGGAGCGCCCTATGCCACACACGATCGAAGGCTTTCGCCATGTCCAAACTAACTGCCAGGCCCTCTCCCTTGCTTTCAATAGCAGCAGCCCAGCGGTGCGTTAGGTAAACCAGAAGATCACCAGTTGATCAACGACGGCGGAAGCCATATTGACGGTCGTTGATCAACTGGTGATCCTCTAGATAACCCAGAAGCTGGCTGTTTATAATACTCTCCATTACTTTGGAAAGCAGGGAGGTGATGGCGATAGGCCTGTAGTTAGTCGGATCGGAGCCATCGCCTTTCTTCGGGATCGGGTGAATAAGAGCGCTCTTCCACGAATCTGGGACTACGCCGGTTGAGTAAGAGAGCCGAAACAAACGCGTTAGCACCGGCGTCAACTCAGGAGCACATGTTCGGAGCACAATAGGAGAAATGCCATCCGGTCCACTCGCCTTTTGGATATCCAAGGAAAACAGAGCTCGACGAACAGCCTTTTGGCTAAACTTTACGTCAAGCATTGCGTATTGGCACCGCGGGATGGTCGGCGGAGTAGTTCCTTGGTCATCCAAAGTCGAGTTCGAGGCGAAGAGAGCGCCCAGGAGATCGGCTTTCTCCTTCGCCGTGTGGACCAGGATGTCATTCTCTGTGCGTAACGGTGGAAACGAAGGCTGGCTAAAGTTGCCAAGCACAGCCTTGGAGAGGGCCCAAAACTGCCGCGTTCCCGACGGGTACCTCTCAAGTTTCTCACCGATTTTATTATTTGTAGTACGAGCTCTGAAATTTCGCAGGGATATCAAGCACAGTGTCTTGTGTGCTGTGAAGTTTTTGAATAAATGGTAATAAAATGATCAAAAAGTGCCTATAGACATAGGCTGTGGAACGTTTGGTGTTATGTTAGTGTTAAGTGTTTGCTTTTCAAACTTTTAATATGAACAAACATGTAATAACACTAAATATATACTTCGCTCAGCTTAGTATATTAGTGTATGATAATAATTATATGTATTAAACACAATTGGTAGGGGGTTCGGTTGTCCGTTGGCTGTATGATAGATGGTAACTAAAATTGTTAAGAAGACTATAACTGTTATCCATACTTATATTATAAATGCGAAAGTCTGTCTGTTTGTCTGTCACGTTTTCACGGCTAAGAGTAAAATAAAAAAATAAACTATTTAAGGACTTAGAAACAAGTAGTTTGCTGCTTATTAAAAATAGAAATTTGTGTACAAAGATGCAAAAAATAAATAATTGGAATAAGTATATAAGAATTTCGACGGATGTAAAACGCATGGCTTAACGGTCAGACCGGTCGGTTCCAATAGACGCGGGTTCGAATTCCTCTGCATTTAACTTTTTTACATTTTCTAAATACGCTTCTTTGCGCTTTAACTAGTAGAGATTATTAAAAGGACCGCAAATTCAAATCCTGTTTATTTATTTCACAAGTGAGACCGTTCCATTTAAGTACACACAATCGATCCTTCCTATAATTTATCTGTCAGACAGACACCCCTTAAATAAATCGTTAGTTTTTATATCTTCGCCCAAAGATTTGTCCCGGGTACCGGAGCGTGGCCAGGATTTCCTCTTTATTACTATGCATGAGATTCAGTTTTCGTAGTATTGTATGTTCCTTACCCCGTTTTCGGAAATGGGGAAGAAATTTAAGGAGAGTGAATCTAATTTGTGTATATATAAATATTTTAAGTTGATTTTGATAAGATCATAGTAGTTTATAGTAATTAGAGATGTTGAATTGTTATGGGGCCAGGCGTGGCGCAGTGGCACGAACGTGTAAACGACTGGTTGTGCCCCCTTATTTTTAAAGTTTCATTCCATAAAAAAATTATTACAATTTTCCTTATCTACCACTACATTCTAAACTTTTCGTGCATACTAGAATTAATGGATATTGCGTAAGAAACACAACGCCGAACTTAGCCTAAATATAAGGAGGAAAAAATAGTTTATTTTATTTTTATTTTAGTTTCTTTATTTAGATTTCATTATTTTTTTTAGTAAAATTTTACAGTCTTTGTAGTGCAGTGGAACGCGTCTGACTGTAAATAGTTTTTGGGTGCATTTCTCATTCCATGCCAAGATTATATTTATATTGTTTTAATTTCTTCCAGCGCTGAGTCCCGCCACCCAACAGGCAATGTCTTAAGTTTGGGCAGAAAGTAGAGTGTCTTGACACTAAGTTATCTTTGGCTATTCTGTTATAGGAAAAAATATATTTATAAAATATCCCTAAAAATAACTCTATTACTTCTGAGCTATAGAGATTTTTTTTATAGCTTCACACTGTATCCCGCACATAGCAGGGTAGGCAGAGGGAACCTAGTGTTAAGACACTCCGTTCCCCACTTTCCGCCGAATTCGGAGGCATTGTGTGTTAAGTGGCGGTGGCCCATAGAAAAAAATGAGAGAAAAGTACTCACATACTCAAACAACAGAAACACACACAAGAAATAGAACCTCACTACTGTAAGTCCTTTTATTATTATAAATAAAAACACGCTTAAAACATTTTTAGAAAAACGTATAAAAATTTGAACGCAGCGGGATTCGAACCCGCGCCTCTTGTAAACTGTCCAAACGCTCTGACCCCTAAGCAATGCGTTCTTCTACTTGCTGTGTCGAAATTCTTATACGCTTTATTCAAACTTATTATTGTTATTAGCATTTCTGTGGAGGGATTTTATAAATTTCTGCTACCAAAAAATTAAATAACACAAATAATCGTTTGACAAGAGAGAATGCTATTTATTAAATGCTTTTAACATTTTGAGGTCAGTCGTGGCGCAGTGGTACATACGTGAGGGTTCGATTCCCACTCGAGGAATGGAAATATTTAATATTTTCATTTTCTTCGCTCTGGTATCGGGGCAAAACGCAGCGTTATGTTTAGCCACTTAACAGGCAATGCCTCCGAATTCGGCGGAAAGCAGAGTGTCTTAACACTAGGCTCCCTCTGCCTACCCTGCTGTGTGCGGGATACAGCGTGAAGCTAACATTTAAAAATGTTATCACATACTTAGGAAATGGAAAAAGACATTTTTAGAACTATATATAAGTTGTTACTAACATAACGTTTCATGTTTTAGTCATTCACTTCACTTCCTTAAAAACCCCACTACCCCACTGGGCCAGTAGTCACCCGCGATATCGATCTCCAAGTAGCGTATTCAAATACTTTCGTTCTTTGTTCAGTCAGAACTTGTGCCACATGCTCAGTGGCCGTGACGTGCAGATTGCATCGCTTAGCTTGTAGTGCAGTGCAGGTTTAGTTCCCACGGGAGGAGATTGAATTACTGTATATTTATGTTTCCGTTTTACAATGCATATTCATTAGGCGATTTATATTGATTGTACGAATATGTCACGTTTGGTTGTGATTTTTATATATGATTTTTGGTTGTTTGGTAGAGACAAATTTTAGTAATTACGTAAATTTGGGTTGTAAATTCTTAGTTTAAAGTAAATTTAGAGTGATATTTTTATATAAAATTAAATTATATATATTTTAACCAAACGAGATTCGTGTAATAAAGAAAAAATCCTAGTTTACCATAAAAATAAACAAAATAACAACAAAAAAGTGTATAATTATTGCAGTTCGGACAGTATTTTTACAATATATTAGCAATGTTATTCAAATATGCTTAAATAAACTGCATTGTATATGGGAAGAGTCACTTAGCATGTACGCCAAAGCTTCCCAAATAAACTAGTTTTTTAGTTATATAGATATTTTTTTTTTTTTTTATAAATATTCATTTTTTATTACTAAATTTGATATATATATTTTTTTTAGCTTCACACTGTATCCAGCACACAGCAGGGTAGGCAGAGGGAACCTAGCATTAAGACACTCCGTACCCTATTTTCCGCCGAATACGGAGGCATTGCGTGTTAAGTGGCGGAACTTAACGCCGCGTTTTACCTCGACACCAGAGCGAAGAAAATGGAAATATTAAATATTTCCACTCCTCGAGTGGGAATCGAACCCACAACCAGTCGTTTACAGTCACACACTTGTGCCACTGCGCCACGACTGGCTACAACCACCTGGCGCCTTACATTGATCTAGCAATCAATTTTTTGAGTAAAGTAAAGGTTGAATATGCAATTCTTCAATTAGTTATTAGCAATATATATCAAACAATTGCATTATTTTTGGATTAGGATGGACTATTAATATTGGAAGGGCCACTCGTGGCACATAGGTACAAAGCATGACTATAAAGCGACTGGTTGGGGGTTCGATTCCGACTCGAGGAATGGATATATTTAATATTTCCAGATTTTTCGCTCTAGTTTCGAGGCAAAGCGCGGCGTTAAGTCCTGCAACTTAACACGCAATACCTCGAGACTTCGGCGAAAAGTGGATCAACGGAGTGTCTTAACACTAGTTTCCCTCTGCCTACCCTGTTGTGTTGCGGGATACAGCGTGAAACTAAAAAAATAAACAAGTAATAATAATAATATTGCGTTAGTAAGACATGACTTTTTGCCAACACTTGCCTTTTGGTTTAGATGACATCGATCTCAACTATGCGAGTCCTTGACCCGGGAAACACAATTTATTATAATAATATGTTATTACATACAATTGACGCTAAAACAGTGGGGCAATGCCGGATGGAGGGAAGCGGAACACCAACTTTGACGTGACGATTACATTTAATAGACCACTAGGTACACTATTTCTCACACTCTACACTTTTTCTTTCATTTCTAGCAATTTGTGGAGAAAAAGAAGAGATTTTTTTTTGCTTCACGCTGTATCCCGCACACAGCAGGGTAGGCAGAGGGAATCTAGTGTCAATACACTCCGTTCCCCACGGATAGTGTAAGATACTTTGTTTTCCACCGACCGTTAATGTTATGGTTATTGCGTGTTGGGTAACGGAACTAAACGCCGAGCTTTGTTAAATTAAGCATGGAAATATGAAAATATTCTTAAGCTTTTGTTGGGTACACAGAGACGCGCGACTATTCAAATTCAAATTCAACAACAAACGACCATACTAGTAGTTAATTGATAACTAAATTTGTATACGCTAAGTAACCTAGCAACTATCTAAGGGCAAAGGTGTTTTCTAGTCGTTAGTCATAACATACAAGTAAGATATTAATAACCATATTCTAAACATATTCTATTCTAGACTTTATATTAAAAATATATGAAGAAAAGTAGAATTTAATAAACACTTAAAGATAAACACTAATTGTAGTTTAAGCTAAAATAATAAAAAATCCTGATTTTTAAGTTTCGATTTGAAAAAATATTAAGTTATGATTTGAAAAAAAAAAAAAAAAAAATGTTTTATCTTCAATTTACATTCAATATGTCAATCCGGACACGTGTGCAAATTATTAAACGTATATAACGGCAAGAAATAGTATTGCAAGATATATGGAAAATGGACATTCAAAAAATCACTTAATAATAGAAATAACTTTACATTGGACCATTGGAAATCCTATAAAATGTTTTATTTTTTCAGTTTTTGAGTATTTTCTCAATATCAGGATAGTCACAGAGTTACTTAGTGTCAAGACACTCAGTTTTCCACTTTCCACACGAATCGTGACATCGCATATTGGGGTGACGGAAGTTTTACTCACCACCAGAGGCTAGAAATAAAATTTATTTAAAAGTAATCATTATAATTTAATCGAATGGAAATCGAATCCAAACTTACAATCACACTACACCATACCTATTACAAAATTAAAAAAATAACAAAAATTATTATAATACAATAATTTATTAAAAAAAAATCAAATTACAATAAATAAAAAAAATACATTAACTTACATATATTACAAATAGTCACTAAATAATTTAAAATATCGATCAATCAATTTTATATTAAAAAAAAAACATAAATTTTACTCCATCTGGGGAATAAGTACAGTAGAGAAAAAAAAATCTAATCTAAAGAACACTTTGGATATAGCTGTGTTGTATAACGAGGTCTATACAGATATATTAGTTACAAGTAATATAAAAATATATAGAAATTTCGCAAGAAAACATCAAACGAGACAGAATTCAAACTCATTTTAAACCTTTTTAACCGTAGCATGCATAATTGAAAAACATTTTTAGAATAAAAAACTATAAAATTTGAACGCAGCGGGATTCGAACCCGCGCTGCTCGAAAACCGTACAAGTACTCTGACCACTAAGCTATGTTTTCATAACAAAAAACGAATATACAGCTTACACCCAATATCAATAGCTTCACGCTGTATCCCACACACAGCAGAGTAGGCAGAGGGAACCTAGTGTTATGACACTCCGTTCCCCACTTTCCACCGAATTCGGAGGCATTGCGTGTTAAGTGGCGGAACTGGCGGAAGAAGATGGAAATATTAAATATTACCACTCCTCGAGTGGGAATCGAACCCACAACCAGTCAATTACAGTCACACGCTTGTGCCACTGCGCCACGACTGGCCCCTATAATCGATTCTAATCCAAAAACTGCAACTTTAGAATGATCTAGCAATCAATTTCTTGAATAAATCATTTTTTGAGTACAGTAAAGGTTGAATATGCAATGCTTCGACGAATAATCAATTAAAGGATTGCATTTTCAACCTTTAAATCAATTAATCAATTTCAATTTAAGGTTGCAGTTTATGCAGTTATGTATATATATATTGGGCGTTAGAGGTCAGAACACTTTAATTTTTATATATTTACTTAAAATGAATTCAAACTTGTTACTTAAGGTTGCTAATCCAAACTATGAACAACTATGCTATACGGTCATGTCATATTACGACGAAATTTCTACACACTTGCCATAAATTTTTGACATTATTATTAATAAGAAAGAGTGCTATTAACTCAAAAAATTTAAAACTCAGTTATTTATGAAATTGCGATCAAAATAGTTTAATAAAGTAATTTATTTAATTTATCATATTAGCTTCACTCATAATAATGAATGTAAGGA
Source organism: Dryas iulia moderata (assembly GCA_019049465.1). Classification (NCBI taxonomy): domain Eukaryota; kingdom Metazoa; phylum Arthropoda; class Insecta; order Lepidoptera; family Nymphalidae; genus Dryas; species Dryas iulia. Next base: position 11,548,308 of record CM032440.1, on the reverse strand, counting down.
TTTAAGATTTCGAATATGTATACAGATGACGATATAAAAAGATTATTATACCGGTTTCTTAAAATCCTGGATATTTGAAAAAAAATTTTTACAAATTATTCAGGTACTATATACATTTGTTAATTAATACAATAATTAATTTTAAAAAATACATTGTATAATGTATTATTGTAGGTACATACATACTTGTAAGTCAAAATAAAGAAAAAAATATTTAATTTTAATATGAAATCAAACATATCACTTTTAAAACTTACTTGTAAGCACTTTAAAAACGTAGGTAATGGAAGAAGATTGTTTTAAATCAGAGCTTCTTAAACTTTTGTCATTCACGACCCCATTTATGATTGCAAGTTTATTGACGACCCCATACAAATATAAAATAAAAATAAATAAATTATTTTTGATGATTTATTTATTAGTTAACAATATACATATACATACGAAAATATATGCTTTTAGAATTCGTTTTAAAAGTGATGTTATAAAATGGTATACATATATATTTGACATTAAAATCTCTCAACCTCAGACTTTTGCTTTACTCCCCCATTTGGGGTCACGACCCACAGTTTAAGAAGCCCTGTTTTAAATAGAAAAACACACCAAGAAGGAGAAAAAAGGAGAGAAAGTAAGAGAAAAAAGTCAAAAGTGAATATAAACTAAATCTCACTACTTAATGACTTACAAATTTTAATACAATCGGTGATCATAATCGTCCTTCGAAAAAACACTTAACTTAAAAACGTTATATAGAGATCAGAATTTTAGAATTTTGCAGTTATACATATTAATTAAGGTGCTTATAATAATATGATTTATTTATTTATATTTTCTGTGAAGTAAGCTGATAATTATTTTAAACATTTTTAAAGTGTTATTACACACTTAGGAAAACTAAAAAAGACATTTAGAAAGCGTATAATTTGAACGCAGAGGGATTCGGACCCGCACCTCCCGCATACTGTCCAGGCGCTCTCACCAAACTTCAAATTTTTACACGTTTTCTAAATATCTTTTCCAAGATGATACTTCGTTCTTGATAAAATGCAAGAACTTTGGACAAGGTTGCTTGAGAGAGTCACAAAAGTGTCCTGTGCGGGAATCGAACCTTGACTTAAGACGACACTTGCATGTGCATTTAACCAACCGCTTAAAGGTATTATATGCTGAATAGCAGAATTTAACACTTTTTTAACAAAAATATGTAAATTTTCACGAGACGCCTTTTTCTATATTTTTCCTTTCTGAAAGTTTGAAATAATTAAGTATGATTTGTGAAATGTTAGTCAAGAGTTGAAAATTATCTACATTTAACTAACTATAAATCAGCTTTTAGCTGTTTTTTTTAATTTATTAAAACATTAAAAATGAGAAATGGCACTATAAAATTAAATTTGAATAGAATTTTGTTTTCTTTTTCAGCTTTAGCTTCACACTGTATCCCGCACACAGCAGAAGAGGAAACCTAGTGTTAAGACCCTCCGTTCCCTACTTTCCGCCGAATACGGAGGCATTGCGTAGTAAGTGGCGGAACTTAACGCCCCGCTAATTCATTTTACTATTCTTTTAATACAATTATTATATTGTTATCGTTATATCAAAAAAAATGTGAAATCTTAATATTGTGCATATAGCAAAAATTATACGAAAAAAAGTGACAAGACAAATATGTGATTTTATCTTTTTCTCTGTTATCTATCTTTTCATTTCTTTAAAATTCATATATCTTTTTTACTTCTAGGTACAGTTTAATAATCGGTAGAGATATTAATAAATCGATTACACACAAAAAATTAAAAAACCTATCTAATTATAATAATGAGCTAAATTTCTTAACAATAATGTCTTTTACCTTCTTGGTATGGCCATATTTACAATTTACCACAACTTTTACCAAATTAATGCCAAATAACTAAAAATTACTTCACATGTGATGTATGCAGTGGAATGGTTACATAAGTTAATATATTTACAAATTATATCTATAAATAAATACAACTTAACTAAAAAACAGTCTTTTAGAAAAAATACAGGGTCCAAAATATGCCGAGATAAATAAAATGACTAATCGAGTAAATACTTCTAAAATGTTATAAATAAACCAGCTAAAGCCCGCGGCTTTGCTTGCGTGAAGTATAAAAAGTAAAAGATCATTTGTTTTAAATTTTAAAAAAGCTTTCTTTTACTGTTTTCCTGAAAGTTTTCAAGGAACGTATAAAAATTTGAACGCATCAGGATTTGAACCTGCGTCTCTTGGAAACCGTCCAAGCGCTCTAAGAACCGCTAAGTCATACGTTCCACATCCAGCTACGATGAAATTCTTATACGCTTTATTATAACTTATTTTTGTTTTTTACAATTTCTGCTACCCAAAGAATATCTCTATGAGGTCCGATTTGAATGAAATTTTTAACGAAAATAATTGAAGACCCATGATAAAACATAGGCTACTTTATTTATCAAAATCTAACCCCTAAGAAGCTTAAATAGGGGATGAAATGATTTATGAAAAATCACGCAGGCATAAACCTCGCACTTGTCGCTAGTTATAAATAAAAGAATAAAATTAACAAACTAACAATAATCATATCAAATTGTGGCACATTGTAGCTCTTTGTGATTGCACGTTAAAACCATTAGTTCCATTGTATTTATATAAAAGTATAACGAATACAGTAAGAAACGGTATATTTTTCTTCCATAACTGTACGTGTGTTGATGACTTGATACCTTCCACACCTATGTGTTGAAATGATTGTAGGAATTTCAATTTATATGTGATTTTTAATATTATTTATATATTACATAAGTGTATATAAATATACATCTTACAATACATTTCATTTCATTGAATGGCGGAATTCAACGCCGCTTAATATATTTTACTAGAGCGGGAAAATAAAGATAATTTTAAATATATTCATTACCACAAGATGTCAAAATCATACAGCCAATCGTGCTTATAGTCCTTAATAAAAGAGTGTAACTAAAGAAGATTGAAATATTAACTTTATTAACACCATTTGCAAACATTATTACAAGCAATTTAAAGGTTGATATCTTGATTCGCAATCACACTTATTGATTACCATATCCATACACTAAACTTTATATATCTAATATCAATACAGTGGAACTAATGATCAGAGCTGACTAATGAAAGCTAAGTCTACGCTTCACTGCCCTGTCTGGAATATTTTCTGTATTCCTTCTCCGTTTCTTCAAAATCAATACAGCTTCTCCACTACTAGTTCTAGGGGTAACCTCATTAGCGTCTTTCATTGAAATTTCTTTTTCTTCCAACTTCATTCCTATCCACTCATTATCATCTTTCTTAAACCACTCATAATCTCCTTCTAGAGGCTGTTCTTTTTCAAAATCGAAATTCCATTTACGTGATTTCTCGATTTTATCTCTTGTTATCGATTCTTGGATTATATTCGCAACATTATCGATTTTCGCCTGATCAGTCAACTCGTCTGCTTCGAAGAGCCGTCTTCTGACACGTGGGTTGGTAGGTCTGATCATCTTTGGTGTGTTTTGAGGTAGTCTGTAAATAAAGATAATTTATAATTATTAATAATTCGATGTAATTGTTCACATCTTTTACATCCGTGTTAAGATATGAAATGAGAGTTATGCATATCATGGCAAGTGACATCGTCTGACTGTAAACGCAATTGATTGATTATAAGTCCATTCCCACTTCTATTCACACTTGTGTAAGAAATTCTATGATTTATTTATCCACCTTGATTTTATAACTTCCGCTATATATTGTTAGTATCTGTGGTTATTGATTATTTATATTAAGAGATGTTGTTATTCTTATTTGTTAATTAATCATTGTAATTATTAATAAATTAATTTTAAAATATTTATTATTGATTAGACATGTTAAAGAATGCGTTTTTAACGCATGTCACATTCGTGTCGCCATCTTTCGGCACAGATAATAAATAAGTCGATCGCACTGACACGAACGCGCCATATCGTTGCTGGAAGTTGAAGTAGTAATAAGTTCTGAAAGTGTGTTATATTGTGGATAGAAATATAGAATTACAAGACAAAAGGTTGTATTATTGCTTTCACTTGGAAGAATGTTCATATTTGGATTAAACTAATTTCTCTCTGATTTTGTTACCAGCAAGCAAGCAGCAAAGCAGCGTGAGTTCCCACACTTAACACGCATTAGCTTGAAACCTCCAAAAAGAGAAGAACGGAGTGATGTTTTTTTGAGAAAAGGGTAAAACTAAATTATATATCAAAACAATATCCGAAAATACTTGAATAATTCTTCTCTCTCTAGTTAATATTACAATAATTATAAATAATAAATAAATAAATAAATTTCACTCCACACATCATTGCACAAATGTATGTATATAAAATTAGAGCAGTAAGTCCATTCTTCCACAATCGTTTATATCGAGTTACCGTGCCGTTCGATTAGCGATAACCCAAACAATAATAAATCGATTCACAGTTGCTATTATTATGATACGTCCTCAACTGTCTCAACTTACAAGGAATTTATAAACATCGATACAGACATCCGTTCCACTTCATAAAATTTTATTATACTTTAATGCATCTTCGGTATATCGCGAACTTGATTTTTTACTCGGGGAAATGATCACTATTTTTTTAGCTTCACGCTATATCCCGCGCACAGCAGGATAGGCAGAAAAAACCTAGTGTTATGACACTCCGTTCCCACTTTCCGTCAAATTCGGAGGCATTGTGTGTTAAGTGGCGGAACTTAACGCCGCGCTTTGCCTCGACACCAGAGCGAAGAAAATGGATATATTATAAATTTCCACTCCTCGAGTGGGAATCAAATAGTATATACAATCGATAAGTATATACAAGCATTAAAAAGCGTATTTATTACGAGAACAATACTTAAGACCTAATTCTCACAAGCTACTAACATTATTTAGAAGTTTCACCATAATATGTAAGATTCTGAAGATTAAGATTATATAAGATATATTAAAAATATAATTCATTATATTTACCTAAGATATTAAGCTAACATGGCATAGAGACTGTGTCTAACTGTAATAGCGTTGCTTGTGGGTTCGATTCCCCCTTAGATGTGTGACAACCTATTGTTGTACGTTGAAATTATTTTTATTTTCGTAATCTAGTAGAACAAAGCACAATTTATATTACATTAAATTACGCCAGCTAACACACAAAGTTTGCATGCAGAGCCATGCATATCGAGCAAAGGCCGTCGTGGCGCAGTTGACTGTAAACACGATTTATATATGAATTTGATTCCCACTCGGTGGTAATATAATAATTAAAAAAAAAAATACTTTTAGAAAACATTTTTTTATATAAAAAAGACTAGAAAATGTTTTTGTATAAAAAAAAATAATTTTCCTAAGTGTAGAATAACACTTTTTAAAGTTTAAAAAAAGTATTTTTTATAGTATGTTTCCTAATTTTTTTATTCATATTCTAAGTGTGTAAATAATACTCTAAAATATTAGCTTATATGTAAGTTATTTTCATTTTACCTCACTTGTATCTAAGAACGTAAGCGCAACGTTGAGTTCTACTACCCAACAAACTATCTCAATTTCCTTCGGGAAGCAAAAGAACAGAGTGTCTTGACACTACGCCCTCTCTGGCTACCTTACTAATCGAGAAACACCACAAATATGGTCCATAAATTACACTGGATTTAGATATTAGCATTCCTATACACAAACGTACTGATATTGTCAATCATCAAATTAGGTCATCTCGTGCGAAAGCAACACTCGAAGTGACGACGTGTTTGACAAACATCCGCATTCACTCATAACACGCTGCCGTACAATGGGACCAAAACATCCACCAATTTTAGATTACATTTAGCAATGGCATTCAAAGCTTCCTTTTGCATATAGTATTGAAATTCTCTTTTGATATAACACTTTTGGGAACGGAGTGTCTTAAGACTAGGTTCCCTCTGCCTACCCTGCTGTGTGCGGGATATAGCGTGAAGCTATAAAAAAAAAAGCTTAGCTTTTTAGCTTTAGCTTTATCCTTAGCCAGTAGTTCAGAGGAGCGGAGCGCCAAATAAATGCTTTTTTCGCTTCGTCCACTGTCATCAACGTCTTCATACACGCCTTCCAAGGGGTCCTTATGGGATAGTTTAAATCGTAGTAATTAATACAATTTACAAGATAAAAATTTTAAACAGATAAGAAATTCTTATACGCTTGTTGCAACTTATTTGTCAGCAAATTCAAGGTGCTGCTAATTGAATGGCGGGTACTCCCCGAGTCTAAGGGAATCTAATTTACAACCGCCAATAAACTAATGTCAACGCTTACAGTCGGAATAAATATATATTATTTTTTTTAGCTTCACGCTGTATCCCGCACACAGCAGGGTAGGCAGAGGGAACCTAGTGTTAAGATACACCGTTCCCAACTTTCCGCCGAATTCGGAGCATTGCGTGGTAAGTAGCGAAGCTTAACGCCGCGCTTTACCTCGACACCAGAGCGAAGAAAATGGAAATATTAAATATTTCCACTCTTCGAGTGGGAATCGAACCCATAACCAGTCGTTTACAGTCACACGCTTGTGCCACTGGGCCACGACTGGCCACACTGTGCCACACGCTGGCCAATATTTTATAAATATATTAATTTATAAAATATTAATTATATACGAAAATAAAAACATGCTGTATAAAAATGGATAGACCGAATGACCGGAAGTGACGACGGACGATAACAGCATGTAAACAAGAAATGCGAATGAACACTGACGATATAATGAAAGGTTAAGACCAAAATAGTTTACATCCTTAGAAGCTTTCTAATAAATAAGCTTAAACGATACTTTACAGTTTCACAAATAATATGAAACAAAGATATGCTTTAAACAAATTTTGAACTATCCTGGTTATACTGGAAAGGATATTTTTTTAATTTTGGCATTTCAGTGAACAAGACAAAGTAACGACATTGAGTTCCACACCTCGTAATATTTCCGATTCAGTAAATAAAGAACTGAGTGTCTTGACACTACGTTCTCTCTGTCTGCCCTGTGGAAAAGAGCGTAAAGCTATTTTTTTTAGCTTCACGCTGTATCCCGCACACAGCAGGGTAGGCAGAGGGAACCTAGTGTTAAGACACTTCGTTCCCCACGAACCGCCGAATTCGGAGGCATTGTGTGTTAAGTGGCGGAACTTACACCAAAGCGAAGAAAATGGAAATATCAAATATTTCCACTCCTCGAGTGCTTTTAATAATATGTATCTCTCGCAGGTCGATAGATAGTATAGCATAGATAACCTAGAGTCTCTCTCTTTCTCTACGTCATAATAAGCAAAAACTTTCAATTTATTACGAATATACTAAAAAAACACATTCATATGTATCTATTCAGTATTTCTGTACAATTCCATAATGAAACTAAACTGTTTGTACTCACAAACAGTTCATCGCGTGCAGATTAGCAACACTTAGCGTTTAAGCCGAAACAGCGCCACCGTTAGCCGACTCTAATTACCTCCTTCCTAGCGGGTACCGCTTCACTAAAATTATGGCACAATGATCTCTTGGTTATATTTATATATTAGAATTATATTTATTAATTTTCATTTGTGGCCAGTCGTGGCCCAGTGGCACAGGCGTGTGACTGTAAACGACTGGTTGTGGGTTCGATTCCCACTCGAGGAGTGGAAATATTTAATATTTCCATTTTCTTCGCTCTGATGCCGAGGTAAAGCGCGGCGTTAAGTGCCACCACTTAACACGCAATGCCTCCTAATTCGGCGGAAAGTGGGGAACGGAGTGTCGTAACACTAGGTTCCCTCTGCCTACCCTGCTGTGTGCGGGATACAGCGCGAAGCTAAAAAAAAAATATTTATTAAAAAATATTGTTTGGCTATACGAGATGCGGCGTTGAGTTCCGCAATTTGACATAAACGTTATTGTTGTGTTGAGTTTTTTTCTTATATAGAAAATTTGTAACTTTTTAAACTCCTAAGGAATTTTAAAAATTATAAACTGTGGAAATTGGAAAAATAAGAAAGTGGAGAATGGAGTGTCTTAACATTACATTTGCTTTAAGCTGCTATGCAAAAAAAGGGTGAAACTATAAAAAAACATATAAGGAAGTACTATTTATTGTTACTCTTTATGATTATATGTTAGAATCCAGGAAAAGATAGTTATAAGTTTAAAAGTCTTTAAAAAAACAAGCTTCATGATTTTTCACGTATAGGAGTACCTAGTCTGAGAGTGTCAAGACACTACGTTCTCCATTTACTATGCCAAAAACACGCAACAGTAAGTTAAATAAGTATAGTTAAGTTAAGTTAAATAAGTATACTATGCAAGTACTTAGTCGAAAGATAATACATTGACCTCTTCTTGGGAGGCTTCATCTAAAGAAACATTCATCAAAACGTACCGTTATTAAGTACATTATTTTATAGTAAGCTATTATTATAATATATTTAAAATAGATTTTTATATTTCACGTATGTTGTATGTAGCATATAGCAGAGTAGGCAGAGAGAACATAGTGTTAGAACTCTCCACTTTTTACACTTCGCCAATCTTTTTAATAATCTAAGTATCATTGCATGTTAACTAACATAATCCAAAATTGTCGTCCGTCTTACCACACAAGGGAAATAAAAAATTCAATAATAAATACATATATTTATGCAAAACTTTTACTTTCCTGAGTGATTGAGAAACCACAGATCAGAAATTACTGGACGTAAGCTGTCCTTTGGCATGTAGGAAAGGTCTTTGGAAAGAGTCCCCTACACTAAAGAGAGATTTTTTTTAAATTTTTATGGGAACTGAAAAATACCAAGTTTTATAATGCTTGTGGCATAACGCTCATCTCCGCTGTCTGAGCTTGTCTGTCTACGTAACCATATTTGAAAAGATCGTACTAATGGCACTTCATACATTTGAAAATTCGTGATAAAAATAAACTGATGACAGTTCTACATAGTTGAGGCCAAGATTTTTTTACTAGATTAAACAATTTAGCTATTAAACATAAAACCCTAAAACTTAAAAAAACCCTACCATTACATCTGTAAAAACATTACGATCTAAAATTTAAAAAAACGATCACATTTGTATCAAATTGACTTTTTTATATATAAGGTAAATATTTAAAAAAAGGGTCTCAAGAAAAAGGTATCCGAGTGTGAATATTCACGCAAGACATCACCGATATGCGTTTTTTTAATGTTTAAATTATAATACTATCTTTATAAGATTCTTCGACGAGACCGTTGTGGTGCAGTGAGACAACGTCCGACTGTAAAACGATGGTTGTAGGTTCAATTCCCACTTGGGGGCATAATTATGTATTATTCTCATTCATTCATGACAATAGTCATTTCATGACAAAGCACAGCGTTCTGTTTTGCCATTTAACGATTTGAGGCTCAAGCTTCCTCTATCCAAGCTCCTCTTTCTAACTAATGATTATATTAAATACTATTGATATGATTCCCCGCATAGGCAAAATGTAACTTGAGTAAGTTAAGTTCCACCATTCACAATCTCTTAAGTTGACTTAAGTTGACTGACACTAGGAAAAATCTTGTTCTTTCATACACGTAAAATTACATTTAGGTCTTTACATATACTACATATAGCAATATACATACATTACATATAGAATCAAGTAATAATTGCATCAACTTAGTTAAGTTATCAGCGTTTCACTGTAATCGCGATGATTGTGGGTTCGATTCCCACTGAGATGAACATTTCAATTAGTTTCATTTCTCCTTTCTGGTAACTATGACAAAGCGAGAGAGGTTCGCTGTTTGTAAGTACTTCGGAAAACGGAGAGCGGAATATCTTGACACCAGGTTCTCTTTGACTGCCCTGCTATGCAGAATAAAGCTTACAGCTCCCTAGAATATCTAGAATACCTAAAATCAAGTAATCTATGCACTAACGTAGTCAATTTACAAAGGAAGATTTCTACTAAAACCTGTAATATAACGATTATGGCTACAACACTATACATGTATGTATATGTTATATATGCCATCCCGGAAAGTAACGGCTATTAGAACTAATAGCACTAATTAGTCACGAGGATATCCTCGCAAGAGCTGTCTCAATCCTATGTAATTTAAATTTAACTATAGTTTACCTTTTACTTTACTTGTAGTATTTAAAACATGTATGTTTATGTGTCTTATTGTAAATGTGATTAGTTGTGAGTTCGATTTCCACTCGGTAAATTATTATTTGTTTTAATTTTTCTGGTCAAGTGAGATAAAGTACAGCGTTTAGTTCCGCCACTTAACTCACAATATCTCGAATTCGGGCAAGAAGAAAAAGTGTGAAACTGACAAAAAAAATTTTCATTTACTCCCTCGTATTTTACAGATTAGGCTAACAGAACAAATTAGCAGGTATTTTATTTTAAACATCTTTGAGTGTTATTTATACACTTAGAAAATTGAAAAATAAATGATATTGGTAGGTTATATTGGTGGGTACCTATTTTTACCTTACCTTATTAGCCTAGCTAGAACCTATTTTACCTCCATTTTTACTTTAAATAATTAGCCTATACCCGTGGAGGGACGGGTTAGAATACAATTCCCCTCCGTCGCTGGGCAGCGTTCCGTAAAAGACGGGTAACCCAGTACCTTGGTGGTAGGAGATTCGTTCTCCAACTGGCCCGCGACCACTAACGTGTCAAAGAGACAACTTTTCTAATGTTGTGGATGTCCATGGGTGAAGGTAACCACTTACAATCAGGTGGTCCTTCTGCTCGTTTGCCCCCCTTTCATCCATAAAAAAAAGCCTAGCTAGAACCTATTTTACTACTAATCAAGCTACCATATTATAAATATTAATATTAATCGTAACGCCATTTAAACTCACAATGACAGCATTTAATTTATTACTTCTAAACTACTCCCCGATTATCAATTCTGATAACGGATAATATCAAAAACTATTATTAATGAACACGTTGAAAATATAACAAATTGTCTTTAATAGAGATTGGCTTCACGTCTTTTCATAGCTGGGTAAGCATTAGGTACAAAATCTAGTGTTAAAACTCTCCTTTCTCCGTTTTCCACCTACATTCTAGGCATTAATGTACATATAAATATATACACAACGCAATTCTGCATTTTAATGTATTAAGATAATATACATAAAATATGTTATAAATCATTATTTTTTAACAGGGGCCAGTCGTGGCGCAGTGGCACAAGCGTGTGACTGTAAACGACTGGTTGTGGGTTCGATTCCCATTCGAGGAGTGAAAATATTTAATATTTCCATTTTCTTCGCTCTGGTGTCAATGCCTTCAGAATTCAGCAGAATATGAAAAGGGAGAGAATTAACACTAGGATACGTAAAGCTAATATAATAAACATAAAATATGGCGTAAATTATTAATTTTTTAATGACCTTTCCAAAGAAGATTTTTTGCAATATTTAAAAAAAATGACTAATAACTAAAATAATATTTAGTATATAAAATTTATATATTTTTCATACTAGAACCAACGGACAGACATATTAATGTACAGTATATGTATGCATATGATATTCAACTATCAATATGATACAGGAAGTTGCAGCGTTTTTAGAAAATGCGTGGAATAACAGTGTTGGTTTCACAATTTATAGCTGTCATTAGTGTGCTATTTTAAATATTTTTTTTTTTTTTTTTTAGCTTCACGCTGTATCCCGCACACAGCAGGGTAGGCAGAGGGAACCTAGTGTTAAGACACTCAGTTCCCCACTTTCCGCCGAATTCGGAGGCATTGCGTGTTAAGTGGCGGAACTTAACGCCGCGCTTTACCTCAGCACCAGAGCGGAGAAAATGGAAATATTAAATATTTCCATTCCTCGAGTGGGAATCGAACCCACAACCAGTCGCTTACAGTCACACGCTTGTGCCACTGCGCCACGACTGGCCACAATTAATATTATATATAATTTTAAAAAATTTTAACATTTTAAATTATTACACTTGGAAAATTTAAAAAGACATTTTTAGAAAACGTTCAAAACGTATGCATGTGTTCTTAGCGGTCAGTGCGGTTATACGGTTACCAAAAGATTCGAATCCCGCTTCGTTCAAATTTTTTATACGTTTTCTAAAAATATTTTACTTGTAAATATAACTATATCATACTAATGTTATAAATGTGAAAGATTATATGTCTGTCTATTATGCTTTTAAATTTGGAATGAATCTATAATGATTTTTAAGAAATACATTTGACTTTGGGTACTCAAATCAATTATTTGAGTATTTTCTAAAATCAATCCCTATAGGATTGTAAATTTTGGGGATTGGGGATGAAAATTTGTATGAAATATCTAAGCTAGTTGACTTCTCACCCGCAATGTCGCGAATTTCCATGGAAAACGGAAAACACGAAGGTTAGCAGAAATAACCTAGTATCAAGACACCCTGTCTTGATACTAGGTTATTTCTGCTAACCTTGCTATCTTTCTTTTTTTTTTTTGAGAGGAAATCCATTACGGATACCAGCCCGAGTGGGGACCCGGGCCGTGGTTATGTGGGACTCCGGTGAGGCAAGATGGTAACGCCGCCGTTACCCACTAAAACCTGACGGTGCTCCTTCTCGACCGCCACTAGCCGGGCCACGGGGACCTCAACCTTGCTATCCTAGTTGAAGCGTAAAGTTGAAAAGAAACCGCCTGAACTTGGCCTAAGATAAAAAGTATAAGAAGAATCAAAATATTAAGACGTGTAACAAAATCTTTATACTAATACTTTATACTATTGCGAAAATTACGAAGACGAAGGACTATCAAAATTAGCACAGCTTTAACAGAGAAGGAGTGTAAAATGCTTATATTAGTTATTAAATATGCATTAATAAATAACCCATAGATTTCATGGTCAGGCTCATCCTCTCCACTTCCTATTATGCAGGAAAAAGGGTAAATCTATATTACAAATTACGAATATCTATTAATAGGAATTAGCGGTCGCTATGGTTTAACAGGAAACAATTATAATAATCCCATTATAAACATTAGTAGGCAAATAATAGAAAAATACACGCTTAAACAATTAAGCGGTAAATTTATCTCCTACATAAGTCACAGTGGAAGAAATATTAAAAAAAAAATATTGATTTGTGGCCAATCGTGGCCCAGTGGCACAAGAGTGTGACTGTAAACGACTAGTTGTGGGTTTGATTCCCACTCGAGGAGTGGAAATTATATTTCCATTTCCTTCGCTCTGGTGTCGAGGTAAAGCGCGGCGTTAAATTCCGCCACTTAACACGCAACGCCTCCGAATTCGGCGGAAAGTGGGGAACGCAGTGTCTTAACACTAGGTTCCCTCTGCCTACCCTGCTGTGTGCGGGATACAGCGTGAAGCTATTTTTTAATTTTTTTTCAATATTGATTACACATAACTTAGGCCAGTGTAAATTTAAGCAGTTTATTATTTTATTTAGACCGTAGGCGGACGAGAATACTAAAAATTGTGTAGTTTACGGAATCGAGCCCACGAGTACAATTAACTTAAGCGAAGACATCTAATTAATAAGCACTGGACTCTTTGTACATCATAAGGCTAGTTTTAAGTGTTGAAATTCTTCGATTTTTTTTTACCTCCATGGGGCCAGTCGTAGAGGCACAAAGACTGTGTGACTATAAAGCGAATGGTTGTCGGTTCGATTACAACTCGAGGAGTGGAAATATTTAATATTTCCATTTTCTTCGCTCTGGTGTCGAGGCAAAGCGTGGCGTTAAGTTCCGCTATATAACACGCAAAGCCTCCGAATTCGGCGGAAAGTGGGGAACGGACTGTCACTGTGTGCGCTGCTGTGTGCGGGATACAGCGTGAAGCTAAAAAAACTTATAATAATTCCATTTTATACATTAGCAGATAAATAATAGAAAATTACACACTTAAATAATTAAGCAGTAAATTTATCTCCTACATAAATCACAGTTAGTCACAGTTAGCTAAAAATTAATTAGTTTTTAATACTTAACTATTAATTATGATTATCACATAAACAAATGATCAGTACTTAATATTTAAATGTTAATTGCAATTAAATTTTGTACAACACTGTTACCAACACACCAATACCAACGTCCCCCATTTTATAAAAATCATACACATATCTTATCTTCACGGTAACTTATTCATTTATTAGTGAAACGCATTCAAATAACTACTTACTTGTAAAAAAGAAAGCATCTTGCAAAAAAAGCTTTAAATCCTTGCGTTACAGTCGTTAGGTACAGTGGGGCGTTGCAATTAGGGATGGAAACATACGATGAAGATTCGATTCTCGATTTAATTTCGGTTATCATAAATATCGATTTTCGGAATCGATTAAGCAATTAAAAATAGATTTTCAAAATATAATCGATTTGGAGTAATCAGAACCATATATAATTGAATAGAAATCTAAAAAAGACGTTTTTCCTTTTCTAGACGTCTGTTACCTTGTATATTTAAGACACCCTAAAGAATCGATATATAGTCATAAAAATCGATTCTTGGTCGTTTCTGACAATTGGGAATCGAGTAAATAATCAACTTTATTAAGTACAAAATCTATTCACAAGTAGAATCGATATCGATTTTAGCATCCCTAGTTTTGACCGCGTTGATGGTGTTTTATAAAGAAATAGATCATACTTTGCATAATATATTCCTAATGAGTTTAATCTTGTATTACGATCTAAGATTTTATTATTTTTGTGCAGTTTCTTTATTAAGAAACAATACTTTACTTATTTAGCTTTTTTCTTGTTTTTTTTTTTAGTAGGGATGATATAAAGGTTGAAGATAAAATCTTATATTAAATAGGCCATTGTGGTGCAGTGGGACAGAGTCTGACTGTAAACTACATGGCTGTCAGTTCGATTCTTACTCAGGACAATAATTACATGTAAATTATATTCAAAATGCTTGCTCTGGCACGGCAACCGGCCGCTCTGCGGCTTGCGTACGAAAGTTCCTCAACAACATGAAATACGCGGGTTAAAGAGTGAAGCTGAATAATAGTAAATCTCTAAATTGTAATCAATTGTTTAAACGTAGTTAACGTTGAAAAAAGTTGTACTATATTATTATTATTTTTTTAGCTTCACGCTGTATCCCGCACACAGCAGGGTAGGAAGAGGGAACCTAGTGTTAAGGCACTCCGTTCTCCATTTTCCGCCAAATTCGGAGGCTTTGCGTGTTAAGTGGCGGAATTTAACGCTGCACTTTACCTCGACACCGCGAAGAAAATCAAGTGGGAATCGAACCCACAACCAGTCGTTTACAGTCACACGCTTGTGCCAATGCGCCACGACTGGCCACAATGGTACTATATTATAATTTAATATATTATTTTTTTATAGGCTCGGAAGTATTATAAATACGAGTAGAGTCATCAAACAGCACGCGCGGTAAAACGAACGTTGGTCTTCCGCTGAAGTCGACTAAGTGTTGATATTAATACTTATGTAATGAGACACTGAGGTGTAGCGTTACGGTGGTAACGACTGCCGTGGACAGTAACGTATATATGGATGCATATATGTATGTATACATATATTATAAAATACATTAAAAGTGTATGAATCCAATTGTCTTTTTTTTTAATTTTAAGCTTAAGTTTTTGAAAATTTGTCCTTGTGTCCGAATCCTATACCGGACACATGTGCATTTTCAAGTAATTTGTACCGCGGAAAATTGATTTAATTACCATTTACTAGATTTATAGGAATAGGTACAAGTAGAGACAAAATAAGTTAAAAATTTCGAAAATTCTCATTTACAAACTAACATAATTGGTATCTGTATTTTTTCGCATAGCGCGACAGTCAGAAGGACCTAGTGTCAAGACCCTCAGTCTCTCCACCTGAAATTAAGACTCTACGTGTTGCGTGGCAAAACTCAACGGCTTTTTCTTAAGTACCAGAGCGAAGAAATAAAAATTTTAAATACAATCATTGCCCGAGTGGGAATCGAACCCATAACCATCGCTTTACAGTCAGAAGCTGTCCCACTGAGCCACGACTGCCTTTTAATATTTAACATTATACTATATACTTCCGTAAGTTAAACATTTGAATTGCTTCTTCCTCTTGGACGTCGAAAAGGCCCATATTCGATTTAACAGCTATTATGATAAATTGAATTGAATTGTTTTGACATTTACGCCTTTTATTTTTATTGAATGACTAGTTGTCGTCCATAACTCCGCTTGTCTTGTTCCGGTTTTTTCCTATTCCCGTAGGAATTTCGGGAAATCATATATTAAAGATATTTTGGGAAATTCTTAATTTAGGGAAATGTACTATTGAACAATCAAACATGCCTAATTTCTACTTTCTTCGTTCAGGTGTTCGTATCAGTAGTCGGCTGTGCTTTGATAGATAAAGTAATCACTCAGTAGACCTCATTTATATTCTTTTTTGCAGCTTTATGCTTTGTAGAGAGTGAGAACCAAGTGTTAAGACACTCCGTACTCAACCTTTCGCCTAAAATCGAGACATTATGTGTTGAGATGCGGAACTCAACGCCGTTCTTTGTATTTTTACCCGAGTGGGGTTTTTTTATAATTTAAATATAATCATTTCTCCAAATGGGATATCCCACTGCGCCGCGACGCTCGTATTCTATTATAAAGTAAAAAAAAAAAAATGGTATAAACTATACTAAAACAATATCTATAAAAACATTTGTACCTATAAAATAACTTAGACAATTCTTCAAACAATGTATATTAAAACACTCATTCCTATAAATTAACTTAGGCACTTCATCTTAACGAAACTTAAAGGTTTTTTTACATAAAAAGCAAAATTAAAAATTTTGAAAAAACCCACGACGGTTTAATTGTAATTGAAAAAGGATAAAATAACTGTAAATCCCCCGCCTAAAAGAACATATGTAACGAGATGATGGGGACGACTCCGTCGGGGGCTGTCATTACTTTAAGTTTGCACAAATCTTCTCATAGGTTTTCTTGCTGTTAAAACAGGTTCCCAAAAAATTAAAATATTAATATGAATTTATAGTTTTGATAACTGGTATTTTAAAAACTTTAAAACGAAATCTTTACTGTTAGCTACTATATTTAAAATAGGGATTGCAACTGGCAGCCCCCGACGAAGTCGTCCCCATCATCTCGTTACATATATTCTTTTAGGCGGGGGATTTACAGTTATTTTATCCTTTTTCAATTACAATTAAACCGTCGTGGGGTTTTTCAAAATTATTAATTTTGCTTTTTATTTTAAACTTTTGAAAGTGAATAGATACACATTATATATTATTACATAATATCGAAATACTTTATATTAATCTTCATGCAAATCCAAAAGAAATTATAAACCCAATGCTTTCTGGTTATCAAATGCTTATTGCAGCGCCTGGCAGATTGTCACCGTAAGACTTTCAGGAAACTTAAGTCTAACCAAATCAGTGAAAATCACAAAACCCACTAGTAGTTTTGATTTTGAACAAACTAATTTATACTGGAGCGCCCCGTGGTAGTTCGTGATATGGCATATAAAAACACGCAGCAATTAAACCAGAACCTATCACAGAAAACTGCATCTAAATAGGTTTCACACAAAAAATAAAAGCAAATGCTTACTGCAGCGCCCCCTGGTGAGGTGTCACCATGACACATATACGAGAACACGCACTAATTAAGCCTGATCCTATCTTTGATAACTGCATCCAAATTGGACTTGTAGTTTTAGCTTTGCATAATTAAATGTTTAATGCAGCACCCCCTGGCGTGTTCATAACGTAAAAAAATACCTAAAAACTTACACCAAGTAAAGGTAACTCTAATACTAAAAACTCTGCGCAATCGGACTAGTAGTTGTAGCTTTGCATTAAATATTACAAACAAATGTTTACTGCAGCGCCCCCTGGTGAGTTAACACGATAAAACATATCCAAGAACATGCAGTAATTAAACTTGAACTTATCATTGACACTGCATCCAAATCAAATTCGTCATTTTATCTTTGCACAAACAATATTTTACTGCAGCGCCCCCTAGTGACTTGTCACTGTAATATAAATTTAAAAACATGCTATAAGCAAAGCGGAATCTAATACTGAAAACTCTTTCCAATCGTACTAGTCGTTTTGGTTTTACACAAAAAAATAGAAGCAGCTACTTACTGCAGCGCCTTACAGCGCCCCCTAGAGAGTTGACACATACATGAAAATATGCACTAAGTAAACATACATGACACATATATGAAAATATGCACTAAGTAAACTTGAATCTATCATTGAAAACTGAATTCAAATCGGACTCGTAGTTTTAGTTTTACACAAACAAATGTACTTACTGCAGCGCCCCCTGGTGAGTGGTCATCGTAACGCATATATGAAAAGAAGCACCAATTAAACCTGAACCTATCGTTGGAAGTTTCATCTAAATCGGACTAGTAGTTTTTTGCTCTGCATAAACAAATGTTTACTGCAGCGCCCCCTGGTGAATTTTCATCGTAACAAAAAAACAAAAATCTTAAAATATGCAGCAAGCAAAGTTGAATCTAATTCTGAAAACTCTAGCCAATCGGATGAGTAATTTCGGTTTTAGACAAACAAATACAAGAAAAAATTTGGTTTTACACAAAAAAGTACAAACAAATGCTTACTGCAGCGCCCCCTGATGAGTGGTCACTGTAGCACATATATAAAAAGATGCACCAATTAAGCCTGAACCTATCCTTGAAAGTTACATGTAAATCGGACCAGTAGTTTTTGATTTGCATAAACAAATGTTTACTGCTGCGCCTCCTGGTGAGTTTTACCCGTAACAAAAAAAGAAAAATCTTAAAATATGCATCAAGCAAAGATGAATCTTTTTATGAAAACTCTTTTCAATCGGAGCAGTAGTTTCGGTTTTAGACAAATAAATACAAAAAAAGTACAAACAAATGCTTACTGCAGCGCCCCCTGGTGGTTTGACACGATAAAACATATCCAAGAACATCCGCCAATTAAACTTGAATCTATCACTGAAAATCTATTGAAATCAGACTATTATTTTTTGAGATAATTGAAAACATTCGTTTTCACGTAAAATGCTTACTGCAGCGCCCCCTGGTGAGTTAAGGCAATAAGACATATCTAAGAACATACGCCAATTGAACCTTAACCTATCATAGAAAACCGTATCAAAATCGGACTTATAGTTTTGGAAATAATTGACATAGTAATTTGCACAAACACACAAACAAACAAACAAACAAACAAACAAACAAACAAACAAACAAACAAACAAACAAACAACCTCTCACCCCAAACACATATACAGTCGCCGTTCCGTCGCGGGTAAAAATCACTTTAATCATAATCAAACTAAATAAAAATACAACAATACAAATAAATAAAAATACACCTTCCTTAAACAAACTAAAATACGCAAACTTCAAAACTGAATCTCAGCGGGAGACTCGTTGTAAATAGACAGATATTTCCGAGATGCGCGTGCGCAGTCGTAAACGTCTAATTTAGCGACTACCGACCGACCTCCTGGACAAGTCCAAGGGAGATTTGCGCCCAAAATTATCTTTTCAAATGTTAGGAGTAAGATTTATTTCTATAGGAGTGTGTATATTTGGAAATGAATGATTTTACGAAACGCAATTCAAAGTAGCTTAGTAAGATTGTTACTTAAACTTATTTAAGATTGTTGAAATTAATGTTGTTTTTAAATATTTATTTAAAAAGTGGCCAGTCGTGGCCCAGTGGCACAAGCGTGTGACTGTAAACGACTGGTTGTGGGTTCGATTCCCACTCGAGGAGTGGAAATATTTAATATTTCCATTTTCTTCGCTCTGGTGTCGAGGTAAAGCGCGGCGTTAAGTTCCGCCACTTAACACGCAATGCCCGAATTCGGCGGAAAGTGGGGAACGGAGTGTCTTAACACTAGGTTCCCTCTGCCTACCCTGCTGTGTGCGGGATACAGCGTGAAGCTAAAAAAAATATATATTTATTTTTACAATTACATCTCTGAAGTCATTGTGACGCAGTAGAATAGTGTATGACTGTGATTTTGATTGGATGTAGGTTCGGGTTCGAATCCCACTCGGGGGAATTATTCATTATCTGACTGCTCTCGTGAACATGATAACGCGCGGCGTTGAGTCCGGTACTCAATACAAATGAATTCGGGTGGAAGTGTCTTGACACTATGTTCTCTATGACTGCAGTGCTATGGTAGAAAAAGCGTGAAGTTATAAAAATAACATCTGTTCTTATTTTTGGTGTGCTCTTTGATTACTGCCAACTTTATGTTGCCAACTTATTTATATCATCTTAAGAAACAAATCTATATACTTACACAAAAAAATATATAATAATTAGAATTTTTACGCCTTTTACCACTAAACCACTAATAGCTTAAGGCAATGAGAACCAAATGTAAAGACTCTCAGCTCTCCGTTTTCTAACAGTATTCAAAACATTGTATTAAGTGGCGGAAACCTTACGCTTTCCAATGAAAATAAATGAACATTTACATAAACACGCATGAACTTAACACGCAAGCCTCCGAATTCGGCGGAAAGTGGGGAACGGAGTGTCTTAACACTAGGTTCCCTCTGCCTACCCTGCTGTGTGCGGGATATAGCGTGAAGCTATTTATTTTTTAATTTACATAAACTATAAACATACAAAAGAAGCTTTAAAAAAACTTAACAATTACTATCTAATCATTTGCTCCAATCAACCATTTACTCTGTACAATAATAGAAAACAAATTAATTGTTTCATGTATGAATCGTAAAGTGCCGAAGACATTCTGTTCTCTGCTTTTCGAACGAATTCAAGACATTGAGGCAAGGTAGCGGAACTTAACTCCGCCTTTTATCTTACCAGCCGGTAAACAAAAATAAAAAAAAAACATTTACAGAGCCATAATACATACAAAATCCTTAATAAAAACTTAAATACAGTCTAAAAAATTTACACTAAAATGAGAAACAGAGTGTCTTAACACTAGATTCCCTCTACCCATCCTGCTGCGTGCGGGATGCAGCGTGGACCTAAAAAAAGGACAATTAACTCCAATCAACCGTTTACTCTATACTCCATTAGAAAACAAATTAATTATGTTCATGTACGTAACACGCAACGTAAAGTGCCGAAAAGTGATCGAAACGAATGGCCTCTAATAGCGGCAAGGGATAAATTGGTGACCAATTTGTGGCTATTACTCTATCTGTGTTTATCTTAAAATTGGCGCCCGCATGCAGCATCCCTCTCAAATGTACCAATTTACATATGACAGCCTGAGATTAAAATGTATTTTAGCAAGTCACTGTTTACTGTTCAAGTGCGGGGGCATTTCTTATATTATAAACGCTAAAGTCTGGATGTGTTACACTTTCACAACTAAACCAGCGGCCCGATTTGGATGAAATTTGGAATGAAAATAGTTGAAGAACTAAGATTAAATACAGGCTACTTTATTTTGTAAGAATCCATCCCTGAATGTTGAAATAGAGGATGAAAATGTGTTTGAAAAATATAAGCCGCTTGACTTTAGCAAAAACAAGAGCTATGAAAAATATAAAGCACCTATAAATGTGTTCACGCAAGCAAAGCTACAAGCGGATCGCTAGCCTTAGAGTAAAGATAAAAGTATTAGTTTTAAAATATATTTGTAAGTTTCGCTAAACGAAAACAAGATTTACCTACACGTAAAATCGTTTTTCTAAGTAAGTGAATTGCAAATTCAATATCAGAAATAAACGAATTTCTAAATTGTAAGCCGTAGATCGATTTTACTACAAGCTACACTCTTTTTGCCTCTACAGCAAAGTAATCAAAGAAAACCCAATGTCAAGACACTAGGTTCTCCACTTTCCGCATGGATTAAAGACATTGTGTGTTGAGTGGCGCGTGTTCCTCGATTCTCCTAATGGGAATCAAACCCACAACCAATCGTGTTATATCAGCACTAGGTTGGTACTCTGTCACTACCCCGCTCTGAGGGAAAGAGTTATAAAAGAGTTGCTTATATGTATGCACTAGTATAATAAGGCTAAATCTATTTTTTCATTCCACAATTTGAAGAAGAGACAGAGACAACTGATATATCATACGTTCATTAAGGTAAGTTACTTATTAGCAACTATCGTTTACATAATTTTTTAGTTTTAAGCTGTATCCCGCACACAGCAGGATAGGCAGAGGGAACATAGTGTTAAGACACTCTGTTCCCAACTTTCCGCCGAATTCGCGCTTTGCCTCGACATCAGAGTGAAGAAAATGGAAATATTAAATATTTTCACTCCTCGAGTCCACAACCGAATCGAACCCACAACCAGTCATTTTCATTTACACGCTTGTGCCACTGCGCCACGACTGGCCCCCACCAACCATTTTTTATGACCTCTTATACAAAAAACGTCTTTCTAGATATCGATAATTATTATTTGTATGATTAAGACAAGTCAATTAAACTGCTTTGAGAATAATAATAACACAATGGTGATCTATGAAACAGAAACCGTACAAGTAACCGAATAGCTCTAACAGTCTCCCCTAGACGAGCGGAAGTTGCGTTCCCATCCTTGCGGGAAGGATCACTTCTTATGTTACAAGCTTGTACAATTTTAGTAACGTCTAATTTTGTTAAATGTAGATAAAATACCAAGCCAGATGCAACTAGCTGGGTAATTAGAGAGAGTTTAGGAGTGTCTTAACACTAGGTTTCCCTCTGACTACCCTGCTGTTTTGACACTAGGTTCTATCTGACTAATTTATTAAGTTAATAAATAAATATTATACACTAGGCAGAAACCTTTTTTTTACCTACTGCACTACAAAGACAATAGTAAGCAAAACAAATGTACACAAACAAACATATGTATAACAAATAATATACAAATATTTTTTTTAGCCTTAAGATCACAAAGGTTTTGCCTCTATAGGAGAGTAGTCAAAGAAAACCTAATGACAAGTGATGGAAAGTGGGGAACGGAGTGTCCGTTCCCCACTTTCCATGAAATTCTGGATGCATTACATGTCAAATGGCGATAGTCAACGCCGTGCTTTGCTTTGACACCAGAGCGAAGAAAACGAAAATAGGAATCGAACCCACAACCTTACGTGCTAACAGTCACACTTGTGCCCACAAGCTCCAAATAGTATCAAATACAATACAAATATTTAAACCAGCATAACAATATATAATAGAATTGAGTCTGAAATAGATTGAATAGCTCTCACAGTATCATGCGGACTGGCGGAAGCTGTATCCCGCATCCTCTGAAGACCCGTTTATGCATATATTAGTTAAATTTGCCTGTCATTTTACAAAGTGGTACCGAAAATAGATGATTTACTTGGATTTTTGTGTCAGTTGTTAGTTTTGGTTTGTTTTGACTGCATCAAAATAATATATACATGAATTACCTACATACTTAACACGCAATGCCTCCGAATTCGGCGGAAAGTGAGGAACGGAGTGTCTTAACACTAGGTTCCCTCTGCCTACCCTGCTGTGTGCGGGATACAGCGTGAAGGTAAAAAAAAATTACCTACATATATATTATATAAGAAAAATTCTTGTTAATATTTAATAGAAAAGTTAAAGAATAGAATAGAAGAAACGGGTTGAAGTAATGTATTTAATTATGTATTGCACTTTTTGCAAAAAAATCCGGTAAAATAAACTATTATTATTTATAATTATTCGCTCGCATTTCATAGCATTACTTCACAACATTATCTATATAAACTACAGTACAAAATAATAAAATACTTATCCATATAATATAATTATGTCTTAGTTCTTAGCCTGTTTGTTGAATAAAAAAAAATGTTTAAAGAAAACCATAAAAAGAAATAAGTGTAATAGATTTTTTCTCATATAAATATGATACGACCCAGATGCAATACTTAGGTACAACTAACGAGACCTTTTTCTTGATTCAATTCAATGGATGGTCATTGAAATATTTTAGTTTTCGTTATTTTCTGCAACTGTCAATGAAAATTTAGCTTGTTATTCCTTTTATTTTTTTTCAGCTTCACGCTGTATCCCGCATACAGCAGGGTAGGCAGAGGGAACCTAGGATTAAGTTACTCCGTTCCCCGCTTTCCGCCGAATTCGGAGGCATTGCGTGTTAAGTGGCGGAACTTAACGCCGCGCTTTACCTCGACACCAGAGCGAAGAAAATGGAAATATTAAATATTTCCACTCCTCGAGTGGGAATCGAACCCACAACCAGTCGTTTACAGTCACACGCTTGTGCCACTGGGCCACGACTGGCCACTATTCCTTTTATTACAATAATATTTAACGTAATATAATGTAATCTAGTAGCTCTATCTCCTGCTCGAGTTGCTCAAATCATAAGATAGCGGTCGGAAACACTGTCCACATGAACCTAAATAAAAAAACATGTTTTTTTGCATCGATCGTACGACAATAACGAAAGACACTAAATATTTACAAAAAAAATCAAAAAAAGGAGACCGGTTGTGGCCAGTCGTGGCCCAGTGGCACAAGAGTGTGACTGTAAACGACTGGTTGCGGGTTCGATTCCCACTCGAGGAGTGGAAATTATATTTCCATTTTCTTCGCTCTGGTGTCGAGGTAAAGCGCGGCGTTAAGTTCCGCCACTTAACACGCAAGCCTCCGAATTCGGCGGAAAGTGGGGAACGGAGTGTCTTAACACTAGGTTCCCTCTGCCTACCCTGTTGTGTGCGGGATATAGCGTGAAGCTATAAAAAAAAAATAAATAAAAAAGGAGCTAAATATCTCCAAATATAATCCTCCACTAAAACAAAGCTAATTACAATTCCACTCCAATAAAAAAGCCACAACAAGTGTTACGTACATAGTGTTACAGACATAACGTCAAAGAAACTTAAAATAGTTTCAAGTACTTCCCACAGTCTCCCCTAGGGGCTGAGCGGAAGCTGTAAACGCTGACGTACATATCTGTATCCCACATCCCATATCCTCGTGTAAAGGGTGCCTTGAGTCATTCTCATGCTGAATTGCGTCAAGCTATTCTATAGTCTATTCAAGATAAAGGTGGCTTTTTGTTTTAGTTTTATTTTTAATATTATATAGCTTATAATATATGAGTAAGATTAAAAATTAAAACAAGAAAAGTAACTTGTTTTTTCATATTTGGCAATTAATATTTTTTTTAATGTTTCAGTCTACATTTAATTGCGATTATGTACTTATATATGTATGTCCCACATAGTATATATTTATCATATAAATTACTAGTTATCGAGAAAAGTAAAATTTCCTAATTATCAGTGCCTGTAGGAATTTTGAAAAATATTTGACTATTCTAGAGTTCCCATGCACACCCCAAGAACCTGCATGTCAAATTTTAATTGTTTCAACCTGTAATTTTACTTGTGGTTTATTTGTCAGTAATTCAACAGGGGAAGTCATTGATCCCGCACACAGCAGGGTAGGCAGAGGGAATCTAATGTTAAGACACTGCGTTCCCGGCTTTCCGCCGAACAATGGAGGTATTACGTGTTAAGTGGCGGAATTCAACGCCGGGATTGACCTCGACATCAGAGCAAAGAAATTGAAATATTAATTAATTCCTCGAGTTGCAATCGAGCCTACCACCATCGCTTTACGAGACGCTGTCCCACTGCATCACAACCGGTATCCTTGTACATCTATACTATTATATAAAGAGGTAAAGTTTATAACTTTGTTTGGAGTAGTCTTCGGAAATACTGAACTGAGCTTGAAAATTCCTTTACATTCAGAAAGCTATATTGTTTTGGAGTGCTATAGGCTACTTTTTTTTATTAATGAACAATAAATTCAGAGAAATGTAAAATTGGGCAAGATGTGAGTGATGTTTTAACGGCGGTCGACTAAACGGTTAGTTGTGTTAGTTTACGCGGGCGAAGCCGCGTGCGGGTCGCTAGTATATAATAAGTTATAACACTATTCTTATGAATCAGTAACTTTAAATTAAAATAATTCACACATACACATTTCACTGCATTTGACGTCAATATATAATTATATTGCAAGTAATAAAATGCATGCGAACCTTAGAAACCGATCGCGTAGGCAAGTGTAACACAATATTAGCTAGACGCGTGATCGTATCGCATGACGTTACGCTTCTCACGAGGAGGCTTGTCCACAAGTTCTAGTCTGAGAAAATATGATTTTTTATTTAAGATATCGTAGTTAAGTAGATATTTACTTAATGCAAGCAGATATAGGTTCAAATTCACATACAATAAAGAAAAAAAATTGTAAAGAGAAAACAAAAAATCCAAATGTGTATGAAAAAATTCTACAAATGAATGTATCAAATACAGAAGAAAAAGAAACAGTCCAGTAATTTAGAATTGTGCATATGCCTTTGTTTTTTTCTTTTTAAGGAAGGGAAATACTGTGCCTACTAAATATAATTGATTCGCATCATTGTATGGGACGGTGGTATTAAAATCTACCCTTACTTTGGCTAGACAGAGGTAATTGCATTTGTTTTTCAACAATCTACCTAAGAGAGATACATAAGAATTTTATTTTTCTAAATAAAAAGATAAATTTACAAATAATAAGGCGAATACTTTCTTTTACCTACTCTATGAGATAAATTTCTTTTTTAAAAATTTATAAGTGCTCTATATTTTTTTTTATAGCTTCACGCTGTATCCCGCAAACAGCAGGGTAGGCAGAGGGAACCTAGTGTTAAGACACTCCGTTTCCCACGCACCGCCGAATTGGGAGGCTTGCGTGTTAATTGGCGGAACATAACGCCGCGCTTTACCTCGACATCAGAACGAAGAAATTGAACCAGTCGTTTACAGTCACACGCTTGTGCCACTGGGCCACGACTGGCCACTCTATAAAAATAAAAAAATAAAAATTAATGAAACTTTAGAGAGAACATAGTATTAATACACTTGAATGGCAGAGCTCAAAACTGAATTCGTATACAAAAATTTAATATTTAAAGCATGTAAGTCAAAATTAATGAGGTGTCAGCGATAATGAACTAACTACAAATGATAACTTTATAATGTTGGTAGTAAAAGTAAGAACAAAAAGCATTTTATGGGTTACAATGAGTTATTGTACGCTTAGACGCACATTAAGCTGCATTCTACCATATGTCTGTCATGAAAACATTAAAGTAATCCCCCTAATAAAAGTCAAAGATTTAAAATTATTATGTTTTAAAGTGTAATTCCACACTTATATTATAAATGCGAATGTCTGTGTGTTTGTCTGTCACGCTTTCACGGCTAATCTACCGGTCCGATTTGAATGAAATTTAGAATGAAAGTAGTAAAAGTGACTGGGTCTAACATAGGCTACTTATTTTTTCAAAAATCAACCTCTAAAGGTCAACCCTTATAATAGGGGATGAAAGTTTATATGAAAAATCTAAACCGCTTGACCAAT
Organism: Dryas iulia moderata; assembly: GCA_019049465.1. Taxonomy (NCBI): domain Eukaryota; kingdom Metazoa; phylum Arthropoda; class Insecta; order Lepidoptera; family Nymphalidae; genus Dryas; species Dryas iulia. Next base: position 11,520,875 of record CM032440.1, on the reverse strand, counting down.
TGTAATGAATTTTAGCATAAATATAGTTGATAATCTAAGCTTAAGCATAGGCTACTTTATTTTTTAAAAGTGCGCCCCCCGAGGGTTGCAATATAATGAGATAGTACACGCGGCGAAGCCGCGAGCGGGCCGCTAGTGTTTATATAAAAATGATTTCATATGCACTTACACTACTTGAGAACTATTTTACTGACTTCATTCATCTATTTTTTATAAGCTTTCTAATATTTTGTGAAAGGTTCTTATAAAAAAATGTTAAATTGAGTATTGACTTTCAAAAAAAAAAACTTTAATTTCATTGTAATATCCATATCTGAGACAACGTCTGTAGATTCAGCTAGATTTTTTTTTACTTTTTAGATTATAATTGTGTGTTATATTTCTTTAAACTGATATATTTGATATATTATTATTTATTAAAATATAGTGATCTGTATTTGGTCGCTTTTTCTATCAAAGTATATTAATAATATATTGTTTAAATAAAACTGCCACACGCCTTTTTTACCACAATAAGGTATTCCGACAGAATCAAATATCAAGACACTCCGTCCTCCATAAATTTAGTTTTTTTTTCTTCAGCTTCACGCTGTATCCCGCACACAGCAGGGTAGGCAGAGGGAACCTAGTGTTAAGATACTCCGTTCCCCACTTTCTGCCAAACGCCGCGCTTAGCCTCAATACCAGGCGAGGAAATTTGGAAATATTAAATATTTCCACTCCTCGAGTGGGAATCGAACCCAAAACCAGTCGTTTACAGTCACACGCTTGTGCCACTGGGCTACGACTGGCCACACTCACAATTTTAGTTTTACAATTATTTATTTCCTAACAGCAGTACAGTCATATTTAATTAAATTATATTATAATTTTCTACTCTATTTGAAGAGAGGTTCATGCGAACTTTATTACTTTACTACTTTCAAAACTACTAACACAATATTTATTAATCTAAACTACTAACATATTAATCTCTTGTTTGACTTCTTGAATGAATATCGAATGAAAATCATAAAACGAATCGTTGGTTCCACCACTCAACGCGCAACGCACTTATTGTGTGTAATTACACATGCAAAGAAAACGTTTAAGACGTGAGCTTACTGCTTATAGCGATTCTTGATCTGAAGTCATATCTCACCATTTACGAAGTGGGCAATACATGCCTTATATAAAACTAGTGAAGTTGTATCATCTTTACTAATAAATAAAATTGGAGTGTCTGTTTGTAATCCATACTTATATTATAAATGGGTAAGTCTGTGTGTTTGTCTGACACGTTTTCACGGCTAATCTACCAGTCCGATTTGGATTAAATTTAGTAAGAAAGTTTTAAAAGTGACTGAGTCTAACATACTTAGTTTTTCGAAAACCAACCTTAAAAGGGTTGAAATAGGGGATGAAAGTTTATATGAAAAATCTAAACCGCTTGACCAATTGTAATGAATTTTGGTATAAATATACTTGATAATCTAAGCTTAAACGTAGGCTACTTAATTTTTTTAAAATGCACCCCCGAAAGTTGCAATATAACGTAATAGTTCACGCGGCGAAACCGCGAGCGGGCCGGTAGTATTTAATAAACTGATTTTAATACATGCATATATATGTAGACACGGACACATATGCCAGATATCATTTTTTTTACAATTTCTGTCTGTTTGTCCCGTCTAATTTCTGGAACGGCTGGACCGATTTTAACAGGACTTTCTGAGCTGATGTAACAAGACATAACTTAAGCTAATATTTTTCATTATTCGTTAAATTTCACGCGGCCGAAGTTGAGAACACACCTGGTATAGTATAATAATCCATAATTTTTATAATTTCTATTTGAATGACGTGGTTTTCATAGATAAGGTATTCATAGATATTTAGATATTTTACAATATTTTTATTTTATTTTTGGCATTTCTGATTAGAACGCGCATCTATTATAAAAAAGAGGCGGCACAAGTAAAGTTATTAACAAGTAAAATACTTATCATCTTAGCAACATGGTATACCCACATATGGAAGAATGTGCATTATTTTTTTATCTCTTCAATTAAATGTGCTTTTAAAGTATCATTATAGAAAGTTTTGTCTTTGTAATATTTATTTCTATATTCATTTTCATAGATCCCAAATTCAAATTCTTCTTTGCGCTCAACTTTCGTAAAGAAGTCGAAATTTACCAATGCGTAATAAAAAACAAAATTAAAAATTTTGAAAAAACCCACGACGGTTTAATTGTAATTGAAAAAGGATAAAATAACTAGAAATCCCCCGCCTAAAAGAATATATGTAACGAGATGATGTGGACGACTTCGTCGGAGCTGCCATTACTTTAAGTTCGCTAAGAAATTAGGAGAAGTCCTAGGTTTTCATGCTGTTAAAACAGGTTTGGGCAAAAATTAAAATATCAATATGAATTTACAGTTTTGATAACTGGTATTCCTTTTAAAACTTTAAGATCGAAATCTATACTGTTAGCTACTATATTTAAAATAGAGGTTGCAACTGGCAGCCCCCGACGAAGTTGTCCCCATCATCTCGTTACATATATTCTATTAGGCGGGGGATTCCTAGTTATTTTATCCTTTTTCAATTACAATTAAACCGTCGTGGGTTTTTTTCAAAATTTTTAATTTTGTTTTTTATTTTAAACTTTTTAAAGTGAATAGATACACTTTACATATTATTACATAATTTCGAAATACTTTAAATTAATCACAGAAAACCGTATCTAAATAGGTTTCACACAAAAAATACAAGCAAATGCTTACTGCAGCGCCCCTTGGTGAGGTGTCACCACGACACATATACGAGAACGCGCGCTTATTAAGCCTGATCCTATTTTTGATAACTGCATCCAAATTGGACTTATAGTTTGAACTTTGCATAATTAAATATTTAATGCAGCGCCCCCTGGTGAGTTCTTAACATAAAAAAGAACCTAAAAACTTACACCAAGTAAAGGTAAATCTAATACTAAAAACTCTGCCCAATCGGACTAGTAGTTGTGGTTTTGTTTTAAAGGCGGGCGCTGCAGTAAAAATTTACAAACAAATGTTTACTGCAGCGCCCCCTGGTGAGTTAACACGATAAAACATATCCAAGAACATGCACTAATTAAACTTGAGCTTATCACTGAAATTGCATCCAAATCGAATTCGTCATTTAGCTTTGCACAAACAATATTTTACTGCAGCGCCCCCTGGTGACTTGTCACAGTAATATAAATTTAAAAACATGCACTAAGCAAAGCGGAATCTTATGCTTAAAACTCTTTCCAATCGTACGGGTCGTTTTGGTTCTACACAAAAAATGGAAGCAGCTACTTACTGCAGCGCCCCCCTAGAGAGTTGACACATACATGAAAATATGCACTTAGTAAACATACATGACACATATATGAAAATATGCACTAAGTAACTTGAATCTATCATTGAAAACTGCATTCAAATCGGACTCGTAGTTTTAGTTTCGCACAAACAAGTGTACTTACTGCAGCGCCCCCTGGTGAGTAGTCACCGTAACGCATATATGAAAAGATTGCACCAATTAAACCTAAACCTATTCTTGAAGATTTCATCTAAATCGGACTAGCAGTTTTTGCTCTGCATAAGCAGATGTTTACTGCAGCGCCCTCTGGTGAATTTTTACCCTAACGAAAAAAGAAAAATCTTAAAATATGCACCAAGCAAAGCTGAACCTTTTTCTGAAAAATCTTTTCAATCGGATCAGTAGTTTCGGTTTTAAACAAATAAATACAAAAAAAGTACAAACAAATGTGTACTGCAGCGCCCCCTGGTGGTTTGACTCGATAAAACATATCTAAGAACATCCGCCAATTAAACTTGAATCTATCACTGAAAATCGTATCGAAATCAGACCACTATTTTTTGAGATAATTGAAAACATTCGTTTTCACGTAAAATGCTTACTGCAGCGCCCCCTGGTGAGTTAAGGGAATAAGACATATCTAAGATCATACGCCAATTGAACCTTAACCTATCATAGAAAACCGTATTAAAATCGGACTTATAGTTTTGGAAATAATTGACATAGTAATTTGCACAAACACACAAACAAACAAACAAACAAACAAACAAACAAACAAACAAACAAACAAACAAACAAACAAACAAACAAACAAACAAACAAACAAACAACCTCTCACCCCAAACACATATACAGTCGCCGTTCCGTCGCGGGTAAAAATATTGAAAAATAAATAAATTGAATCGTTGAGTTCTACCACTCAACACGCAAAGCCTCTAAAATTCAGCAGAGAGTAAGGAACAGAGTGTCTAAACACCAGGTTTGTTCTGCCTACCCTGCTGTGTGAAGTTTACAAAAAAACTACTTTCATACCAAACACATATTAAAAAAATAAAATATTATAAAAAACCATATTAATAAAGGAAATAATACATCAAGTTATAATAAAACAAGTTCAAGTTATACAAGTTATAATATAAACAGAAGTCGGTATCCTAATCACAAATGTCGTTACCCGCACATTTCACGTGCCGGTGCGCAGAACGCTGACTGCTTCCGCACGATGATGGGCTATATGGTATTTGATTTTTACGCTATTCTTGCATTTTGCTAAATAGGCAAGATTTTGTGATAAGTCCAAGTGGAGAGTAAAGCTTATATAAAATTACTAGCTGTCTGTAAATTTGTTTGTACAGATTTAGTGTTAGGCAAAATTTAATTGCAATTAACAATTATATATTAACAATTCATTGTTTGTTTGTGGGAAAATGATAAAAAATCACAAAAATAATTTAGTTCTTACTTTTAACATTTTTAAAGTGTTATTCTTTGTACATTTTCGAAAATTGAAAAAGCCATTTATAGAAAAAGTATAAAAATTCTTGAACGCTACGTTTAAAAAATTTATATTTTATTGTTCGTAGAATATTTTTTGGGTAGCAGAAATTTGTAAAAATCTCTCTACAGAGATATGCTAACAACAAAAATAAGTTGTAATAAAGCGTATAAGAATTTCGACGCAGTTAGTAGTAGAACGCATGGCACAGTGGTGAGAGCGCCTGGACGGTGGTCAGAAGGCGCGGGCTCGAATCCCTCTGCGTTCAAAAATTTTTATACGTTTTCTTTTTTTTTTTTTTTTATTATTTCTACACTTTTCTACTTTTTTACATTTACAATACAAATAACAATTAATTAATTATGATCCTCGCACAAATAAATAATCAACTGTTCACATTTATATGTTTGTGATTTGTTTAAATGAAGTTAAAGAAATTTGCTACCAAAATGCACATTAGGTTTAACAGATTTTGTTAAGAAGCAACTATAAATCTTTACTTCTATATAGTATATAGTATATAGTATAGCTCTAATGTTATAGTTGTACAAAAGTTCTTTCACTCTTCAAAATCAATTATAATAGCCTAAATCCTATCTTAGCTTAAAAGCTATACAAGAATGAAAATATTACATTCAAATCCGTCCAGCTATTCTGAACGTACAAACGTTATGTTTTTACTGTTTTATTATAGTAATAAGGAATAGATAGATAGATAAGAAGCTGCATGCCTTATATAATATAAATGCAAATAAAATTAACAACCGATTCACTGACGTAAATGCCTATCAAACCAAAGAAGAAAAATGTCAGAGAAAGAAATTCCTCGTGAAAACAGGAGAATGTTTTCAAGTCCATTTGCTGATTTACTATCAATAATATAAAATTAATAACAATGATGCTTTTGTAATAGCTAAAATATGACTTTCTTCTTAAGCTTTCTTTTAGATTTTTAAAATGATATTATTAATATTAACCATCACCTAAAAAAACGCAGTCAAGACCTAATTATTACGCAAACAAAAAATCTGAAAGAATATTTCAATTTCATTTAAGAAACTAACATTATTATCATATATATTAACATATATTTCATTAGAAGAATCAAAATCTGCCTTTTATTTCCGCTCTACGATTACATATTTGTTTCATCGCAAAAAAGAATCGCGAAAGAGGAGAAAAGAGTGACGTATCATATCCTCTCTGCCTACAAAAAATATCTTTTGGAGACAGAAAGAATGTGTTACATCACTCAAACTAAAATACTTTTGACAATGTATCTACAACAGGACGGGCGAGGCTCCACACCCATCCGGAGCCCAAAACACAATGGTATTATCCCCAGGTCAAATGTACTATGAAGCTTCAGTAGTTATCTATACATTATAGAAATATAAAAATATCTTGCTTGATGAAAAAAACGTTTTTACATAATGTATAAAAAAATTGAGCGCTACGGCATTCGAACCCACGATTCTTGATAACCGTCTAATCACCCTCACCACTCTTTCTGATTCAAATCCCGTTCCGTTCAAATTTTTATATGTTTTCTAAAAATTTGAAAATTACAGTTTAAAATCTCGAAATATCTTACTTAATAATTTTGGATATGTTTTTCAAGAAACGAAAATATGTTAAATACGCACATACCTAAACGGGGATCAAACCCACAATCATCGCGTCCTATTGCATCTCATAAACATTATTATTCTTTCAAGACGCTTTAATAATAGCCGCAAAAGTCAACCTCCTAGCTAGTACGATGGGACTTTATCTAACTATAAACGCTATGGTTATATGGTCAATCTCGACTTGAGGGATTACGAGTGTATTAAAGTCATTCTTACTTCCCTGGACTAATAATAATAATTCCGCTCTTCAACACGAAATATCCCGAAACTGTTTAGAAAATGAAAAACGTAGTGTCTACAAATTAACAAAAAATCTGCTTGTTATTCAGTCGCTCACTAAATACCATAAATAAAATAAAACGAACATTATTTCATTTAAAAAGCAACATCTAATTCAATTAAATTTATCAAAAAATAACCTTCGTTACGTGCATTGCTTAACATAACATTTTTATATACAAAGGCAGATGCAAAAGATGCGCAAACCATTTTTTTTTAAATCCCTACACAACCGTAACTAAACACCACATACATAGCTAATACCTAAGAGCATTAGAGCATAAGACAATGGAGGAGACGTTATTGTCCCTCATTGTTTCCCTCCGAAGCCAGCCAGGCCGTGAAGCGTCGCGTGCGCATGAACATGACAATAGTATTGATTACATTGTAAAAAGAGATCTCGGTACATATTACAGACATATGTCACGCATGTTTTGTGATAACGAGATGGGATTAGTGTTTCTTTATTCCGTATAGCAGATTAAGGAGAGGAGCTAGTGTTAAAACCCTCCGTTTTTTCTTTTCGTGCGAATTTAAGGCATTACATGTTAGGTGTGGTCAGTCGTGGCCCAGTGGCCCACAAGCGTGTGACTGTAAACGACTGGTTGTGCGTTCGATTGCCACTCCAGGAGTGGAAATTATATTTCCATTTTCTTTGCTCTGGTGTCGAGGTAAAGCGCGGCGTTAAGTTCCGCCACATAACACGCAAGCCTCCGAATTCGGCTGAAAGTGGGGAACGGAGTGTCTTAACACTAGGTTCCCTCTGCCTACCCTGCTGTGCGGGATACAGCGTGAAGCTATAAAAAAAAATTATAACGTATCACGTCAAAGTTTCACAGATTATAAATAAAAGTCATAATTCAAATTCAATGCTGAATGAAATGTAACGCACTTATTTACATGTATTTAATGTATTTTTTCCTGTTTAGATAGATTTTGTACCGAAAAAAAGTTAATTCAATCGATACACGCTCTAAATATCACGTTTTTTTATTTGAACCAATTCATTGGCCTATCCTATCGGGTGATCGACCGTATCGACACATCCTATGGTTCAGCTCGACTAGCCCCGGACAATGGTAGCGGATACGAAACTGAGACAATGGATGGACGCCTTGATTGTTGGTTTTCCTTAGTTGAGAATGAAAGCTTTTTCAATAAAAGTTAATGACACGCAAAATTTTTGGGTCTGTGATTTTTTTGTTTGGTGTAAATTAATGGTTAGTTGAGTGGGCGACGGAGTGTCTTGACACTGGGTCCGAATACGAATAATTACGAATGGTGAAGCAATAGCTTTAAATGTTGTTTCTCTTTTTAGGATAGTTGTTAGAAATTGTAGTAATAGTATAACTGTAAACATTTGTTTATATAATACATCTCTTTTCAGGGCAACTCAATTCAAGTTTTAGTTTTACTGTTCACCCAATTATCCAAGGATCATTATATACATAATACGCTTTTTTAACATTTTAGACTGTTATTCAGAAACTTGGGAAAATGAAAAGATACTTATATAGACTGTGTCAAAATTTGAATGCAACGGGATTTGCATTTAAACGAATTCGAAGGAGAGCGAGTTCAAATCCCACTGCGTAAAAAAATAAACGTTTTCAAAAATGTCTTATATAATGCACATTTTAATAAAATAATACAAAACAATTGCTTTTCCGTTAAATTACTAAATATGGGTGAAGATTCTTCGAGAAACTTCTAGTGACTTTTGTCTCTGTTATCCACTTACTTAGATACATATGTAAATATAGAGATAGGAGACACATAACTTTGAGGCCATCGTGGCACAGTGGGCCAGCGTACTGTAAACTTGATCGATTGTGGGTTCGAGCCCCACTAGATGGATTGATTATACATATATCATTTTCGTTTCTATGCGCAGCGTTGAGTTTCCCCACTCAACATGCAATATATAGATTTAGAATGAAAAATGGATGACGGAGTGACTCAACACTAGATTCTTTCTACCTACCTCGTTATTAGAAATAAAGAAAAAAGTTATTGTGGCCAGTTGTGGCCCAGTGGCACAAGCGTGTGACTGTAAACGACAGGTTGTGGGTTCGATTCCCACTCGAGGAGTGGAAATATTTAATATTTTCATGTCTCTGGTGTCGAGGCAAAGCGCGGCGTTAAGTTCCACCACTTAACACAATGCCTCCGAATTCGACGAAAATTTTGGAATAGAGTATCTTAATACTAGGTTCCCTCTGCCTACCCTGCTGTGTGCGGGATACAGAGTGAAACTAAAAGAAAAAGAAATAAAGTGTACAGTAAAAAAATGTAGATTCTATATATCATATAATATTGAAATCTAAGATACCCGGAACAAAATAACTTCCATGCTATCACGTAGTAACACTTATAATGCAACTGCCTACAGCAGACGTAATATACACTTACCGGTAATGCAAAAATAATAATTTAAGAAGAAATTGTGGCAAGATGTAAATTATAGACACTTTCAAAGTTATATATTATGTTTTATATAATTTTTTTATTTTCAAATGCAGATAGTGCTATGTCACTATTCTGTTTCTCGTTCTTCGATGGTATTACCAAAAAAGTATTTATTAAATGCACTGCTAATCTGTACTGGAAATTTTGGAAACGTTTGGAATAACTGGAAATTACTTATAAAGGAAAAAACAGAAATAAAATTGCATATTTTTTACAAAAATGATACGTATGGAAGATTATAAAATTTGTTTTAGTCAAGTTATATGAAGAAAAAGTATAAATAGGTAATATTTTTTACAACAACACATTATAAATATAATCTCCAAAAATCGGCGATGCGTGGGGTACGGAGTGTCTTAACACTAGGTTCCCTCTGTCTACCCTGCTGTGTGCGGGATACAGCGTGAAGCTAACAAAATATATAATAAATTATATTTTCTCCTGGATTTAAATCCAGAACCATTCAATTGCATGCAATATACAAATTAACTAATCTATGGTCAACCGAGGACATAAAGACTCAGCTACATAATTTCACGTTAATCCCTTAGTGTAACACAACGTGATCAACATAATATGAATTACAGTATTAAGCTCGTACATATTGCTATCTTAATATTAAATAAATCAGCAAAAGTAGCTTATTCTAAGATTCTATGGTAATTTCCTAATATAGCTGAATCAGAGGCAATCTAGTGTCAATACACTCCGTCCACATTCTTCCTAATACCGAGACCGACCGAAATAACAACAATAAACATTGTTGTGGCACAGTGGAACAGCGTTTCACTCGAAACACGATTGTATATGAGTTCAATTCGCGCTTGTGGGAATTCAAATAATTTTCAATTTATTGCTTTGGTAAGACAAAGCACATCGTTGTGTTCCTTTGCGGGAAAAGGCGTGAAGATGACGAAAAAAAAATTAACTAATATCTTTTATTTTATTGAATAAAGGAGGTAAACGAGCCGACCACCTGATAGTAAGTGGTTACCTTCACCATTAGACTTTAGGGACAACACTATAGGGGTCGTGGATGCGTTGCCGACCTTGAGGGTGAAGGAGGGAAGGAGGAAGATGGGATGGGAATGGTGGGAATAGGGAGAGAACTGACTTACATGCCATCGAACCGGAACACATCAACAGATATTTGGCGGTTCGTCTTTGACATGCTAGTGGTCGCGCGCCAGTCGGAGAACAAGCTTCCTATCACCAAGCTACTGGGTACCGCAATTTACGGGACGCTATCCCAGCTGCGTAGGGGAATTGTATTCTTAACGGGTAACTAAATAAGGTAAACACTATACCTAATTATGACTTATCTATATCCTCAATCACATCTCAATCTATTCAATCTATAAACTAAATATATACAGAAAATATTTTCAAATTATAAATCAACAATTAACAAAACATTTCAATACACAAAAACAAGAAACAAAAACTATGTAATAACAACATTCATAAAACATGTAAACAAAATGATTAAAATTAAGTTATTTCCGTATAAGAATGCCTCATATAATCATAACAACGTAATAAATAATTCATCTACCATTGGCATTTAAAACGGCCAGGGAAGTGTGTCAATGCCGGAACATGTAGACGTTAATAGAACAAAAGGATGTTAGTAAACCGTTGCAGTTATAATTATAAAAGTTTATGGTATTATTATGGTGGAACACTATTATCATATACCGTGAGGGTACTGTGGGAGGAATAAAAGATATTTGACGTTCAAATACTAAATAGTCTTCTTTCCTGGTTTATTTGCTAACTAGTGATGCGCTCCACCGCGCCGACATCACATTAGAAACCTCTAAAATTATCAGTGTTTCTCTGCTATATTATGCATGTATTATACATATAAACCTTCCTTTTAAATCATTCTATTTATTAAAAGAAGCCGCATCAAGATTCTTTGCGTAATTTTGAAAATCTAAACGTATATCAGACAGACGCGGAAAGCAACTTTGCTTTATGCTTTATAAAGATCTCCACGATTTTTATAGTTCGTGTCCTTTTTTCCTTTTTCTTTTGTAATAATTTGTGTAAGATAACGACAAGCACACTCAGTCACACTTCACTTAGGTCAAAATAAAAAGTGTACATCATAGTAATTTAGAAAGGATGAAAGAATCCTGCAAAGAATAGTTCTTGTTTTACCAGTACTGATAGTTACATCGTGGACAAAGTGGACCAAGTTTTACTTTAATAACCATGACTTTGGGTTCGATTTTCTATTAGGGGAACAATAGTGCGATGTATTCTATTTTTCCGCTGTTGTAAGGTAAAGTGCGGCGTTAAATTCCGCCAGTCATCATGCAACATCTAGAGAAAAGAGTTTTGGTACTAGATAATATCTATCTAGCCTACTATACGGGGAAAAGCGGGAATCTGTAAAAAAATGTAATTATCAAGTCCGTCGTTGGCCAGTCGTGGCACAGAGGCACAAAGTGTGACTGTAAACCGATTAGTTGTGGATTCGATTCCCACTCGAGGAATGCAAATATTTAATATTTCCATTTTTTTATTACTCTGGTGTCGAGGCAAAGCGCGGCGTTAAGTTCCTACACTTAACACGCAATGCCTCCGAACTTTACGTGGGGAACGGAGTGTCTAGGTTTCCTCTGCCTATCCTGCTGTGTGCGGGATACAGCGTGAAGCTTAACAAACAAAACGCCTTAAATTTCTTATTATTTCAAACTGCAATCACAATACGAAAATATTGATTATATTCCCCTAACCAAAATATTATTATTAGAAATAGAACCCCCAAATTCAACAAGCCCCGCGGTAATCCCATACGATATGTTAAAATCAATGGCGTTATAAGATCGATATTGTCTTTCCTTCACCCCTGCTTTCACACATCTGGCACTCCCTTGCCACCCCCTTTCGTATAGAGAAATACGATTTCTAATGCAAAAAGTTGTTACGTTAATCCAGATCATAATTCATAGTTAAAATGCATTTGCTTAATGCCAGTTAAGTTGACGTTTCTAAAAGTTACTAAGAATAAATTACGGATAGTATAGGATCCATGTTGATATATTGAATTCTTTTAAAGAAGGAAATGTTTACAATTTTGTAGATTGAATATCCCCCTATATTGGAACCTACGAAAAAATAATTCTAAACTTTGACTTTTTTATATAAAGTACAAAATTTATCTTTTTTCTTTTAAAGTTATTTCAAATTAAATTAAAACGCTTTAATTTTCTTTAAAATTCATCATAATTGTCCAATGTCAATGACACAATTGAGCCACCTTTTTCGCAGTAGGTAATCAGAGAGAACCTAGTGTCAAAAAACTCCGTTTTCCACTTTTTGTTACAAGCCGTCACAACCCATGTTGAGTGACGGAACATAACGTTTAGTCTTAGATACCACAGCGGAGAAATAAAAATATTTTAAGCCATAATCAATTCACCCAGACAGAATCGAAGCCACAATCAATCGCGTTTACCCTAACGCTATCCCACTGGGCCTCAAAGACCTCTAACCAAACATACATAGTGTCTAAATATAAAATAGTAAAATATAGGGTAACGGTGATCTGCAGTCCACCCCATGGCATCTGGTACACCCCCTAACGCATTGTATGCGCGTGCGCAGCGCAGCTTTGTCATGTTGAAACCATTATTTAATGTGACACGTGTCTGTGATTGAAATTTGATGTAGAATTTCTCATTTTATGTCATATCAGGAAATTGGACATAGGAGAGATTTGCAATTTGTGTCACTCTTTATAATATCTTTTATATTCCCTATTTATTAAATGAAACTACTAAAACGGAGGACGGAGTGTCTAGACTCTAGGTGAAGCTACTGTATAAACTACTAGCGGCCCGCTCGCGGTTTCGCCGCTTACTATTTAACTATTTCGCCGTTAACTATTTCGTTGTATTGCAACGCTCGGGGGCGCATTTTCAAAAAATTAAGTAGTCTATGTATAAGCTAAGATTATCAACTATATTTATGCCGAAATTTATTACAATTGGTCAAGCGGTTTATATTTTTCATATAAACTTTCATTCCCTATTTCAATCCTTTAGAGGTTGATTTTTGACAAAATAAGTAGCCTATGTTAGACCCAGTCACTTTTACTACTTTCATCCTAAATTTCATCCAAATCGGATCAGTAGATCAGCCGTGAAAGCGTGACAGGCAAACACACAGACATTCGCATTTATAATATAAGTATGGATTAAAACGAATTAATCGCATGTATTTTCGTTTGATATAATAATTGTATCAACTGACGCATAAATGCCAACTGTAACTGCGGACTACTGTTAAAGTGTTCAAGCGTCGGGCATTCCAAAATATATTTTCGAAAATCAAAAATATACGCGATTGGTTAAAATACTTTCATTTCAAAAAATGTTACTCTAATTTCAGTTAACGCTAGCTTATCTTATGAAGACATTTTTTCCCAATTAAAATGCAGGTATAAATATTAATTGATATTATATGTAAATAAATTAGCGACTGTTCCTAAACTATAACGCTACATTTAATTTTTTTATTATTTCTTAAATACATAATTTGAGATTTTCTTTGCTGAGGCCGGAAATAGATATTTTAATTTAAAACTTAAAAAAAGGGATACACAGCAGGGTGTTGAATTTCGTCAATAAATACGCAATATCTCAAATTCAGACAAGTGAAAAACGGAGGATTTTGACACTAACGCTCACAGCAGTATTTGATAGGTATATCTTTTAGTCAGGGTTATAAGTAATGTCTTATTTTAAAATATTATATTTGCCAAGTACATACATTAAAGTAAATCAATCTCAGTAAGTTAGTAAAATGTGCAAGAACAGACAGACATCTGTAACATTGTGTTTATAATATCCTGTCTATTTCCAGGGGTGAGGGGTTGCTTCCCTCGGTTTACTCTCGCTGAAACACCGGTACATCCGTTTAGAATTTAGATTTTTTGTTCTTAGCTAACTATAGATAATTTTGAATCAAAATCAATTTTTGATAGTTGTTTCATATAGCTAAAATAATACAATTATTGTTATTAAATAATCTTTGATTTGAGTTATTTTAGGTGAATTAATTGCATATATTTTGATATTCTATGACATACTCGTATAGTGGTTAAAACGTCACATTTTCTTAGATATATATTTTAATAACAATTTAATATAGACGATTAATCAAGCTAAAATATTTTGCATTAAAATGTTTTAATTTGTTTGAGTTTCGGCAAAGTTCACTATAATAACAAAGGAATAAATATGTAAAGTATGAAAACCTACTACGATAATTCAGTACTTTTTTAGTAAAAATGTATAATTTTACACAAATGATAGATTATTATCCAAAATTATCAAGCGAAATAGGATATTGTCACGATTCTTTCGATCCCACTCAGTGGAATAACCATAATTTAATTAATTTCTAGCACCTCGAACCCAGAAAGAGAAAAACGGAGTGTCTTGACACTAGGTTCTCTCTATATACTCTGAAAACGCTGAAAAAAAAACTAATGTTACTACTGAAGTAGTAAAATATGCAAGTACAGATGGTCGTCTGTAACACGATTGTGTTTATAATATCCTTTCTATTTTTGGGGGTGAGGGTTGTTCCCTTACGCTTTGCTGAAACGCCGACACTTCCGTTTCTATGGTTTTTTGTTCTTACGTAATGAAAGTTTGTATTGGTTTCAGCCGTGTTTGGTTCGAGAGATTTGGAAGTAAGAAAAATATAAATGTTATTTTAATATTTGTATAAAATTCTAGTGGCCTTTGTGGCCAGTCGTGGCCCAGTGGCACAAGCGTGTGACTGTAAACGACTGGTTGTGGGTTCGATTCCCACTCGAGGAGTGGAAATATTTAATATTTCCATTTTCTCCGCTCTGGTGCCGAGGTAAAGCGCGGCGTTAA
This sequence comes from Dryas iulia moderata, assembly GCA_019049465.1. Taxonomy (NCBI): domain Eukaryota; kingdom Metazoa; phylum Arthropoda; class Insecta; order Lepidoptera; family Nymphalidae; genus Dryas; species Dryas iulia. The sequence goes on along the minus strand of CM032440.1, from coordinate 11,505,771 downwards.
GTTCCGCCACTTAACACGCAATGCCTCCGAATTCGGCGGAAAGTGGGGAACGGAGTGTCTTAACACTAGGTTTCCTCTGCCTACCCTGCTGTGTGCGGGATACAGCGTGAAGCTAAAAATATAAAAATAAAATGCTATATTGATAAGATAGATAAGGTTGACGTTGTTCTTACAGCTTCTAACATTACATACGTTTAGGAAGAATGTAATATTAAAACACTTAGCTCATCGCTATTCGCTCTAATTCGAAATATTAAGTGTCCTAGCTGTATATAAATGATAATGATAATCGAATCCATGTTTGCAGGTAAGCACCGTTGGTATCAATATATTTCAAACATACTTTCTTTTTTTACCTTCACGCTGTATCCCGCACACAGCAGGGTAGGCAGAGGGAACCTAGTGTTAAGACACTCCGTTCCCCACTTTCGCGTTTTGCCTCGACACTCAGAGCGAAGAAAATGGAAATATTAAATATTTCCACTCCTCGAGTGAGAATCGAACTCACAACCTGTCGCTTTGCAGTCACACTTTGTGCCACTGCGCCACGACTAGCCACATACAATTTCACATTTTAAGAAAAAGAAAAAAATCACGAAATTGTAAATACACTACCATTAAATAGAAAAACACTAATTTTTATGTCAAAAGACCCATACGAGTTAAGACGTAAGGTAAAAGCATAACTCATAAAGAGATTTCACTTGCGTCTTAAGTAACATTGCAACAATATTGTATTACGATATTCACCACAAGTAACTAACTGTTTTACAATTACAAATAGACATAACTGTGCTAACTACTTGCAAACTGTTAACTTACTTAACCTAACTACTTACGCACTTAGGATAGGATGAAATACAAAATATTCTTTAACCAAATGGGCTGTAGCTTCATGCTTCTTGACGGAAACTCATAGCAGGATAATCAAAGAGTATGAAGAGGTTGATGACAGTGGACGAGGCGAAAGAAGTATGCAGGGACAGTAGCGTTTGGCGCTCCGTTCTCTCTGACTACCCCGCAAGGGATACAGCGTGAAGCTAAAAAAAAATAGTCATAGAGAACCTAGTGTTTAGACACTCCATTCTCCACTTTACTGTCGAAAATCAAGACATTAAGTATCTAATGGTGAAACACAATGCCGTGCTCGGTCTTAAATACCAGAGCGGTGAAATGCGTACAATATATAATCATTTCCTCAAGTAGGAATACTACTACCATCGAGCCTACTGCCACCGCGTTTACAATCAGACATTATCCCACTGCGCCACGACAGAGAGGCACTTCTGAAATGTCTAATAATATAATAAATAGCTGTGATAGAACTTTCACTAGCATATAGCCGACGTAATAAAGAGAAACAGCAAACCTACTTTAATTTTAGAATTATAATTCTTTTGCTATAAAGTTTTTTTAACTAAACTTTCGGTTTTACAACTTAAGAATTATAAAGTTTTCAAATATTATCTTAAAGGTAATTTTTAACAATTAAGTAAGCACAAATACTTACAAGTATAAAAAAACTACTGCAGATGTAGTCTGGAACAGCAACCTATAACAAACAAAAACTCAAATATAAAAATCAGTAGACACTCAAAAATTTTAATTAATACTTAAAGTTAAACATAAACATCTTAAAAGTTTTAAGTTGTTGAGTTTATTGTCATGTTAAAACGCCGGCAACAGCGACGATAAAACAAAAGAATTTAATACAATTTACAAGCTTGAAAAGTAACTTTTTTTTACGCTTTTTCCCGCATAGCGATGTCAGAGAGGGCCTAGTGTCCAGACACTCCGTTCTCCATTTTTAAGCCTGAAATCAAGATATTGCGTCTTAAATGACGGAACACAGGCGTGAGGGAGTCGGTGGCCCACATACTGTGTGAGTGCCCCGCCAACGGTCTCGAACGAGTCCAGACTGAGCAGGAGCTGGCAATGAAAATAAAAGTGGAGAACTTGAGCACACTAATTAGAATCAAGGAAAGTAGAAGGCTGATATAAAATTTTATATTAGTGTAGAAGAAAAAGTAATTAAATGGAAGAAATGAAGACAAGAACAAAGAAATTTACTACTTACCTAACCGTCACGAAAGATTTTAATAATACTACTAATAAAAAACTTGATTTAAAAAATACTATTAGCATTCATTTTATACAGTTTCTAGGGAAATCACACACAGGACGAAAAAGTTATTTGGTTACGTCAGAGGAACATTGATATATACAAAAAATTAAAAAAAATGGCGGTTCACAACGCCGCGCGCAACGAGGTAGAATCGAATCTAAAACCACTGCACACATAAAGACATTATCTATTTACTCCACGATGTCCACTGTTACGCACATACACATTATTATTGCTATATACATTGGGAACCTAATTTGAAAACACTTGGCTCCACCTGAAATCGAAACACTACGTGTTAGGTACCGAAGCGAAAAAAATATATATTTTTTTTGCTTCACGCTGTATCCCGCACCTACCAGGGTAGGCAGAGGGAACCTAGTGATAAGACACTCCTTTCCCTACTTTCCACCGAATTCGAAGGCATTGCGTGTTAAGTGGCGGAACTTAACGCCACGCTTTACCTCTGATACCAGAGCGAAGAAAATGGAAATATTAAACATTTCCACTGCTCGAGTGGGAGTCGAACCCACAACCAGTCATTTCCAGTCACACGTTCGTGCCACTGCGTCACGAGTGGATTCAAAGAAAATAATTTCAATATAATAAAATCCCCGACCTAAAATCGAACCCACGACCAATCGCTTACACTCAAACTCTAACCCACTATACCCTAATGGCTTCAACTATAAACATGATAATTATCACAACATTCACATTACCTTAACACTAACTAACTACCTACTTTTGTATCACACTGACCGGAAACTTAAATTAGGAGTTTTATCAGTCAATGGCCCTTTTGAGGTCACTAACTGATTACGTGTTTAGGATAAAAGCATTCATCTAAGGAGAGCAAACAGCCAGCTTTGCTGTTCACACATCCGTCCCGCTACAATAGAGATGATAAGATAACGTTTTGGACTTCTTTAAATAAAAAACTTAAGGAATTGTTCTAAGGTAGATAAGAAATATGTTAATTTTTTTTTAGCTTCACGCTGTATCCCGCATACAGCAGGGCAGGCAGAGGGAACCTAGTGTTAAGACACTCCGTTCCTCATTTTTCGCCGAATTCGGAGGCAATGCGTGTTAAATGGCGGAACTTAACGCCGAGCTTTACCTCTGATATCAGAGCGAAGAAAATAGAAATATTAAATATTTTAATTATTACAATAAAATAAATAATATATAATATTTACCAATATACAGCACGGCCTTGAGATCCGCTACTCAACAAGCAATATCTCGATATAGGTGAAAAGTGGTGAAAAGATGTGGTAGAAAATAGGTAACGCGATAGGTACGCGTGTAAGCGTAAATATTACGCACAATTAAATGTTTTGACTTACACTTATTCTTAAGGTGGTACATTTGTTGCTAAGCAACGCGTATTTTACACATCAATAAGTCTATTAGAGCGTAGGACAGTAAAAACAATTATTTAATACTTAAGAAAATGCATTTCCTTCAGATATCTTTTTAGCTTCACGCTGTATCACGCACACAGGAGGGTAGACAAAGGGATATAATGTTGAGACACTCCGTTCTCCACTTTTCATCGATTTCCTGAGACATCACATATTAAATTCAGATGTCTATCTCCAAAAATTATATAAAAAATTAAAATATTTTGCAATTGCAGTTATAATACAACGCACTCACCAAAAGCATTGTATGCCGTGGGAATTTCGCCAAATAAAAGATTCGTATCTGTTAAATAACCGCAACACTGGTTACCAAGGACTTGAGTAAAGGAAGTCACATATACAAGTAACGTTAACGATAAAATTGATGGAAGATCGGTAGAAAATTCTCAGCCAAATTATTCTTTTTTCATGTAAATATATAATTTTGAAAATTATTTCGTAATCAAATTCTTAGTGAAATAACTTTTTTTTTTAGCTTCACGCTGTATCCCGCACACACAGGGTAGACAGAGGGAACGTACCGTTAAGACATTCCCTTTCCCACTTTCTACCGAATTCTGGAGGCATTGCCTATTAAATAGCGGAACTTAACGCCGCGTATTGCGTTGACAACAGAGCGAAGGAAATGAAAATATTAAATATTTCCACTCCTCGAGTGAGAATCGAACCCACAACCAGTCGAGTTTACAGTCACACTTATGTGCCCCTGCGCTACGACTGGCCTCGAATAACTTTATGTGCATATATACATATATATTGCTTTGTCCCGTATAGTAAAGTAGTCAGAGGGAATTTAATATTAAGACACTCCGTTCTCCACTTTTCACCTGAATTCGAGACATTCCGTGTTAAGTGATGATTCCGCGTCGGTCTGTTCGAGGAGGCAGACGTATTCTTTTTGTGTGTTACATTTTAATTCAAAAAATAATATTTAAAGTAAAATATATCATTAAATAGTTGTGTTGCGTGATTGTACAGTCTACTATATGTAATATTGCGATAAGTACCTGGTGAAAGTGCACAATAAATATTAAAACAAGAAACTAAAGTGTGTGTTTGGTGAAGAAAAATAAAATTGTGACGGTGATAGTAAAACACAAATCGCTTTATACCCGTCTACTAAATTTATAATTTTAAATCATAATAGTAGAAGCTTATTTTCGTATCTAACTACAGTAATAGATTGGTCTCATGGCCAGCTACTGAGGTTAACTAACCGATCGATCCTAAGATCGATCCCCACGGTCCGCAGTTAGAGAAATTTTCTTTCGAAATTCTAATTTAACATTTTTAAAATTTTGATTTCAAATTTATTTATTGTTTAAAACAAACATGGAAACACAAATGTCCTGGGGTTGTTGCAATATACAAAGTGAAGATGGATATACGCAATGTTTGCAATGCAAAAAATGTTACCACTTTGGCTGTTTGGGAATGGACTCACATTCTAGTGCGCATAATAATTGAAAGTGTCCGAAATGTAATAGACTCAAAACCAATGATGAGACACTCGTGCGATCTACAGTGAACCGTACAGTTGCCAAAGTTAACGATCCTAATGTAACTAAAAGGTCATTTACTCGTAAGAGGCAAGCGCTTAGTTCTCCTACGTCACCAACCACAAATGAGCATATAAGTCATGAAGATATTCGAAATATTGTCAACGATGCAATAGAAAAACAAATGTCCGATTTAATGATAAGCATTAATAAAACAATTAAAAGCTCAATTACTTCAAACTTTAAAAATCTTGAAAATAAAATTGAAGAACTGCAAGCCTCACTTTCTTTTATAAGTGATCAGTACGAGGAAATGAAAAAAAAACTCGACACTTGCTGTGAAGTTACCAACAAACTAAAACACGAAAATGAAGCCCTACAGTGTACAGTAAATAATTTACAAAATAAAGTGAATATAATGGAACAGCAAGCTCGTGAAAATAATATTGAAATACAATGTGTACCGGAGTCGAGAAACGAAAATATCATTACTATAGTTAAACAACTTTCAAAATCCGTTAATATAAATTTAAAAGATAATGAAATTGCTCACTGTACTCGCATTGCCAAAATAAATCCGAAATCAACTAGACCAAGATCAATCATAGTTCAACTCAGCTCACCTCTAATCCGCGACCAACTTCTAGCAGCAGTGATAAAATTCAACAAAAGTAACCCCTCCAACAAACTAAATTCATCTCATCTTGGTATCGGAGGAAGTAAGATTCCTATATATGTTTGCGAACACCTGTCTACTGCAAATAAATCTCTTCACGCCGCTGCTCGTAAGAAAGGAAAAGAGTTAAGCTATAAGCATATTTGGGTACGAAATGGACGCATATTTATGAGGAAAACTGATGACAGCGACTACAAGATTATTAACAACATGAATTCCCTAAACTTACTAACTTAATATACAAACACATTGCATGCAACTATTTATATAATTTGTTAAAAATGTTTAGTGTAGACATTTTTAACAAAAATGTAAAAGGTCTTCGTACAAAAACACATGATTTCTACAGAAATGTAAACTGCAATAGTTATGACATTATTGTTTTAACTGAAACTTGGTTAAATGATAGTATTTTAAATTCCGAATTGTTTAATCATATTTATACTGTTTACAGAAGAGACAGGGACCTTTTAAACTCAATTAAAAAGGACGGAGGAGGAGTATTGGTGGCTGTTAATAATAAATTTAACTCTCGCAGAATGTTATCCTGGGAGAGTTCGTGTGAAGATTTGTGGCTAACACTAAACATTAATAATAGTACGACAATAGCTCTCTGTGCGATCTATATTCCTCCACCAGTCAACAAGGTTGTCCTGGACAATTTTTTAAATAGTTTTAATCGTGTGACTGAAATAAATCACTATAGTACACTGGTTATTGGAGATTTTAACTTAAGTTGCATAGACTGGGATATGATAGGAAATGATAACAATGGCTATCATACGCCTTCATTGGCTCAATCTCTTATAGATTTTATCGGGGTCAACGGTTTTTGTCAACACAATCGTATAAAAAATCAACAAAATAAAATTTTAGATCTCGTCTTATGTGATAACAATACTTTTAAATTAACTATTGATGCATCAATTAACATAATGAGTCGGATAGACCCGCTACATCCACCATTGAATATCATTGTCGATCTCATTGACGAGAATATAAAGCTCTTAGATGTAAGCCCTAAATATGTAAGATACAACTACTCAAAAGCTAACTTTAAAGAAATTAATAAATACCTAGATATTGTAAACTGGTCTGAAATATTTACAAAACATAAAGATGTTAATGAGATGGTTGAAATTTTATACTCTTTTATAAAGTCTTCAATAGACAATAACGTACCAATAATAGCCAAGAAAAATAATCCAAAACACCCTCCATGGATGAATAGAAATCTTATTAAACGTATTCAAGAAAAAGAAAACCTCAGAAAAAGGTACAAAAAATATAAAAATCCATTGGACCAAATATCATTGAACATTTTAGAAAAGAGATGCAATGAATTATCCTTAAAAAGCTATAATACATATATTAAACGCTCAGAAGACAATATTAAAAATAACACGAAATATTTTTGGGTCTTTTATGAAAATAAAAAAAGGAAACAAAATTTATTCTTTTCCAAGTATAATGACCAAAAATAATGTCGAAATTTCTGGTGGCAAAAATGTTTGCAACTCTTTTGGGTCACATTTTTCTTCGATCTTTAACATGAATACGACAATACAATATAATTTTAATGATATTTTGTCTAATATGCATCATGTAATAAACAATGGCTATGTTCTATCACAGATTAAATTTAATGAAACTGAAATTTTAAGCAAATTAAGGATTTTAGATCCACATAAGGGAGCGGGACCCGACGGGGTACCTCCAGCCTATTTGATTAACTGTGCATCATCTCTTGCAGTGCCACTCAAAATTATTTATAATGAATCATTGAGAACAGGATGTTTTCCAGCTAAATGGAAGGTGGCGAAAGTTGTTCCCATTTATAAAGGATTTATAAAGAAAAAATAGAGAACTACCGACCCATATCTATTCTTTGCATATTTGGAAAAATATTTGAATCTTTAATTTATCCTCATATATATTCTCAATTTAAGAGTTTCATAAGTGACCATCAACACGGTTTTATAATGGGCAGATCAACTACTACTAACTTAGTCAAATTTACTGAGACATTAATCGACTCTATTGACAACAAAAAAAACGTCGATGTAATTTACTCTGATTTTAAGAAAGCATTTGATCTCGTGCCTACATCGGTTCTTCTCATTAAATTAGTGGCATACGGTGTGACGGGTTCAGTATTACGCTGGTTGGAATCATATTTATGTGATAGACATTTCTGCGCTGTTGCAAATGGGTATGAATCTGGTCAATATAAAGTAACATCTGGAGTCCCTCAGGGCTCACACTTAGGCCCATTGTTGTTCAATATTTTTATTAACGACCTGCCAAACTGTTTTGAATACTCTACACCGTTCATGTTCGCTGATGACCTTAAACTTCTAAAAACTATTAATAATATTAACGATGTCATATACCTACAGAGTGATCTAACAAGGTTATATGAATGGTGTAAGACAAACGGAATGGTACTTAATGCAGATAAATGTTACAGCATTACATTTACCCGTAATCAAGTCAAACGAAAAAACCAGTATTACATCGCAGACTCACCATTGCAGCGTGTTAGCACTATTAGAGATCTTGGTGTGATATTTGATGAAAAGTTGACTTTTATACCACACATGGACAATGTAACAATAAAAGCCTCTAAGATGCTAGGATTTGTTCTTAGAAATAGCAAAGTATTTAAAAAACCAAATACTAAAATAGTACTGTATAATAGCCTAGTACGGAGTATCTTAGAGTATGGTAGCGTGGTGTGGAGGCCTCATTAGGCAACACATTGTCTTCGAATGGAAAGGGTGCAAAAACGCTTTCTCTACCACCTGGCATTTTCTCAGGGAAAGACTAAAGAATTGAGTTCGTATAATAAAAAACTAGAATACTTCAAAATGAATACCCTGAACAACAGAAGGGATTTGTTAGATCTTATGTACTTATATAAATGTCTTAACAGCAAAAGTGATAATCCCGATACAATATCAGAATATAAGTTTAATGTTCCGTCGCGGTACCCACGCAAACCTATTACTCCTCTTGTAACACCTTTCCGAAGAACAGTTTTAGGCATGAACTCACCAGTTTCACGACTGTCAAAATTGTTGAACAATAATAAGGATCTCTTAGACCCTTTTGGGGACTCACTGACTAAATACAAATATAAAATCATTTCTCAATTCTCAATTGAATAATTATGTTTTTAAATAATTCATCGAAGTTTGACTAAACAATATTGTATTTACTAAATTTTGATTCAATGATAATATTTTAATAGAATTTACCTAATTTTAATATAATTTACCTAATTTAATTTACCTAATTTTTAATATAATTTTAATATAATTTACCTAATTTTTAATATAATTTTAATATAATTTACCTAATTTTAATATAAGTTACCTAATTTTTAATATAATTTTAATATAATTAACCTAATTTGTAATATAATTTTAGATACGAATTTAATAGAATTGTTATATTTGAAATACTTGAACATTTAAATGAACATGTGTGCAGGGGTGATGTTTTGGCTAATTATAGTTAAACAACGATACGTAGTTGTTTAATTGTGATTGGCTGGGGCATTGCTTTTGTACATATATATATGTGTTCATTTAAATGTTAAAATATCTATTTATTTTTTCTTTGTTAAATAAATTAAACATCTGTAACACAACTGTATGCATGCTGTATTCATCTTTAATGATAATGCATTTAGTCCTAAGTTTTTAATGTGTAAACTTCTGTTGCTTGTATCTAATGTAATTGTCGCTGATGAATCTAAAAAATAAATAAATAAATAAATAAATAAGTGACGGTACTCAACACCGCGCTTTATCTTATGTACCAGAGCAGGGAAAAGAAAATTATTTATAATCATGCCTCCGAGTGTGAATCGAAACCACAATGGTGTTTATAGTCAGATGCTATTCCATTGTGATGGATGATAATAGCTATAATTATCGTGTCAACGTGATTTGTTTCAAGAAGATAATCTAATCGCGTTTAAATGTGGTCCAATATTGCTTATAATTAATTAAATAGGACGCTAGAATAACTTAAATTAATCGATTTCGACCGTTTTCCTAAATAAATAAAATTAACTTCATTGATAACTTTCATTTTTCCAAGTGGGCTACTTGTAACTTGCAAGTATGTTTAAATATAAAATGTAAAATCCTACCTGTTCAAAAATTAAATTAAGCGAAAATATTCAAAATAAAAATAATCAAAACCAAGTAACTATAACTGTGCAACAGTAAAAATCTCAGAACTTCAGAAAAAATACGTATAAACATTTATATTATAATAATACTTATTATTCTCAACATTTTTTTATAACTATTGAATAGTATTGTAAAACCGTCTTAAATGGATGCCAACGAGTAAAAGTTCTACTGCCAATAATATTCACTCATCATCATCATCCCCTTTTTAAAGTATTTTACAGTATAAATAGCGTATTTCCTGCACATAGCAGGGTAGACAGAGGGAGCCCAGTGTTAAGACACTTCGTTCGCCTATTCCGCTGATTTTGGGAGGCGAGGCCATTTGCGTATTAAGTGGTAGAACATAAAGCTGAGCTTTGCCATCAAGGCACTGGAGCGAAGAAAATGGAAATATTAAATACACTCCTCGAGTGGGAATCGAACTCAGTACCAGTCGTTTACAGTTGCACGCTTAAGCCACTAACCGGGAACCTAGAGTCAAGACACTGCATTCTCCAATTACATAATTATCCAATAAAATCACCTAAAAAGGACGCCAGCAAGTAAAAATTACAAAGACAATCATATTCACTAAGCAAAATCGATTTGTCATTCATTCATCAACAATTCATCCCCCATTCCAAGTATTCTACAGTACAACTAATGTATTTATAGTTTGTTTAAATTAGCAGGTGTGTTCAAACATTGGGCACGCGTATGCAACGCACCTGTCGGATGTATTGGGACTCTATTTAACTACGTTATCACTTGAACCTTTTTGAAAGCTCTCTTGTTTAACTGTCTTTGAACTTTATTTGGGCTTTTTTGTATCTTAAAATTTTTAGGAGTGAAGAGTAACTGAAGTGACATAGAAACTAGAAAGAGAAATTATAAGTCCCGTTAACGCGCAAAATATTTGTTGCTATGGCAACGTATTTCTTTATATAAATACAAGAGAGTAAGTCAAACACATGATAGCATATGTATGAGTAACGTTTGATTAATAAATTTAATGTATTTTTCAAAAGATTTTTTTATTTTTTTGTCTTTTTGTACTTCTACTAAATATAAATTCTTAGTGTGCCGTTGTTGTATTAAACTCAGTCTACATGATTTTGGTAAAAGCACGCGAATGTTTTTCTTAATACTAGGTTCCCTCTGCCTACCCTGCTGTGTGCGGGATACAGCGTGAAGCTAAAAAAAAAAAAAAAGTTTTTCTTTACGTTATGTGGTAGGTATATATTACGTATATATGTTAAATTACAATTTAAAAGTATTACAAAATACAACAGCTTAAGTCGGTTTTCTAAGAGTAAATTATTTTTTTTAATCACGAAGTAGTAATAGATTTTTAATCACAAAGTAGCGAAATTACAAAGTCGCTGATCGAATGCTATTGCAGTCCACAGCTCGAATAACATATAGGGAAAATATTTAAGTATATGTATGTAAAAAATATTTTCAGTTATGAAAAAAATGGTTTTCTAGAACAATATAATTATGATGCTACTTAATACAAATGTCTCTATATATATGCTTATGAAATCTACATATTATAAAAACGGAGAGATCTTTCAGCTGATTTTTATTTTGAACCACGTAAACCACAGGAGAAATATTTGTATACTTATAGCTGTTTATATAACAAGCATTTTTACAAATTAATCTAAATTAATAGTATTTGAAAACTTACCAGGTCTGTACATTTGAAAAGCGCAAAGAAAATAATAAACAAAAATCCCACAAACAAAACGCATTCAGCAGCTTGTAGCGGCTGTCAACAACTGACATTGGGGGAGGGAGAGGGGAGATAAATCAATACACATTCTTTGTTTGATGTGCGAAAGAGAGGGAAGATCGTGATCAATATTATAGCAGCTGTCAAAATACAGTATAAAATAGATGATGTAGATTAAATATGACGTTGAAATATTGAAAAAGTTTTTATATTTCCTTTCGTGTTGTATTTTGACTATGATATTATATTACTTGGAGTACTATAAGACTACTCCCCTCTCCTTCCCGCATTAGTAAATCCCTATTATTTTTTTATATAATATATCAAAAAATTGCGTTTTCAATTTGCACATGCGCATTGCAGCAATGTAATATTACACAGAATGAAAATATATATTAACATAAGTAAACAAATCGTCTTTAAATGTCTAATGAAAATTAAGAAAATATTATGTTTGTTTGGAAATTATAACTATAATATATCAATAAAAGACTTTTTATAGTTTATAAATGATGCACCTGTAAGCTAAAAAATATCACCAATTATGTATACACGATTAGATTCTACGAAAACCTTAAGTCATATATTTCCTAGATAGCAATTTAACCCCATAACCTCTTATAGCTGTGACTGTCACTAACAACGAGGCCAACAAGACAGTCTCAGACTATCTTCATAATTATTATTATAATATATGCGTAAGTCAACACAAAATGAACTTAATTCAATGTAAATAATATCGTGATCGTAGTTAAAGGTCGAAGACCGCGATGTAAGGATGACACGGAATATCCTGATAACATATAATTATGTATAACGCTATATGACGCTATTGTGTAATATATAAAGTTTAGAATTTTGTTTTACAGCTGCATGGTTGTTTCTGCAAAGCGGGGTGGTCAGAGAGGATTTAGTGTCTAAATACTCCGTCCACTTTCCTCCTGCAAATCGAGATGCGTGTTGGGCCAGTTGTGGTGATTGACGGAGTGTCTTAACACTAGATTCTCTCCGACTCTGACCTCACTATACAGTAAAAAGTAAGAAGCTATTAAAAATATATATATAAAAAAAGAAAATTACTCAACTTTCCTCAACGAGCGTGTTTCATGCCGTTATAATAATCAATTATAATGCATTTCACTTTCACGTGGCTCCCGTGACGCGGTAACTACGTAACTGTTAACTCCCGTTTGTCATCACCTTTTTGTTAACAGTTGTTTACTGAGAAACACTTTCTGTATTTATTACTTTGACTAGCGGTCCCGCGCAGCTTTGTCTGCCTTTCGAAAGGACTTTATTTTTTATGTTTTTTATTGATTTACTATTACTGGTCAAAATGTGACATTGGTGTGAAAGGTGTGAATTGACATTGGTCCTTTGTGGATGGACTGAAATGAAAAAAGGAGTATACAACTCTTACAAATTTATCGAATTAAGAATTTTATGAATAGAAGAAATGGAAGTAATAATAATTTCCACTCCTCGAGCGGGAATCGAACCCACAACCAGTCGCTTTACAGTCACACTTTGTGCCACTACACCACGACTGGTTTTAAATGACTTAAAACGTTTCAAAATAGGTTTATTTCAAAATATGTAATAATCACGAAAAAAAAAGATGTCGAAATGCACTTTCACGTACCGACAGCGTAGAAAGGTCGTTCAGGACTCTAGTTCGACCTTGCCGATAACTTTGAGATATAGACTGATTATACTGATTATTGTCTTTTATACATATATTATGTTTGTGGACACCGACTTCAAAATTGACAATTTTTACTTAAGTGAGGTGTAATTAAATATTTTGATAATTGTTTGTTTGATAAAAGTGTAACTGTAAAGCGACTGGTTGTGGGTTCGATTCCCACTCGAGGAGTGGAGATTTTTCTTATTTTCATTTTCCTTCGCTCTGGTGTCGAGGCAAAGGGCGGCGTTAAGTTCCGCCACTTAACACGCAATGGCTCCGAATTCAGCGGAGGATAAAGAACGGAGTGTCTTAACACTAGGTTCCCTCTGCCTACCCTGCTGTGTGCGGGATACAGTGTGAAGCTAAAAAAAAATATTTTTAGTCGTAAGTTTACATGTAGACTCATATGTGAAGTGTAAGTGGATGCGTATCTGGTAGAGAAGTAGATTCATACGTCATATTTTATAATTAAAAGTAAATTGATAAAAAGTCGAAAAAGATACAAGAATAGATAATTATTTTTTTACTTTTCAGTGCAGTTTATTTAAAATCCGTTTCTTTTTTACGTAAAGAAATATTATTATCTTTATATTATCTTTATATATTAGTGTTCAAAACATCGAATTTCTTAAAATATATTTTTGAAGACCATAATTAAAAATACACGATAAATCGTGGTTTTATTCCAAAATATATAATAATGACGAAAACAAAAGATATGACATATAAATATATGTTTTTCAATACCATTTTCAAAATGCACTTGCACATAGTGATAACATTAGCAAGGTCGTATAGGACTCTAGTTTGACCTTGCCGATAACATTGTTTTTGACCGATTATTTCTTTTATCACTTTCTTAGATATTAAAAAGGGTTTTAAGAAATGAGTCATATATGTGTTATTATTTAATGCAGCATTACCAATTTACTCGATATATACAAGTTAGTGCTTGAATTTTTTTTTCAAAAATCTGTAGATGATTTTTGTGGAAAATTTACTGAAAATTTCAAAATACTCCTTACAATTCTTGTGCCATCAGCAGTTATTGAGATATTTATGGTTAAAGACAAAAAGATCCTTTTTCATTCAAAGTTCGATATCTCAGCGAGAAGTAGATGTATCGAATTTTCAACAACGGCAAATTCTTCAACTTCTTCCATCCATCCATCCATCCATCCATCGTCTTCATGTAGTGGTTAAGTTGAAAAAAAATGTTGCAACTTTGTAGACCTAAAAATAAACTGAAAAAATTTTTCCTCTCTCGGTATTCATTCGAATTGAGCGGGACAAGGCGCTTGAAATTTTTTTTCATCTTAAGATCTCAAAAGTAGAAACTTTAAACTTAAAATGCTCGCTTTTTGATTACAATGCGACCATTTTCGAGGAAAATACACCCACTTAAAAACCACAAAAAAAATTTTTTTTTTTATGATCCCTTAATTTTTCCCGCTAGTATATGCTATAATCACGATAAGAAAAGATGTTACATATGTATGTTTCACAATAGCCTTTCAAAATGCATTTCCCCGTAACGATTGCGTTAGGAAGGTCGAACAGGACTCTAGTTTGACCTTGCCGTTAACATTGTTTTTGACCGATTATACCGATTTTTATTTGTCTTTTATGTCACTTTCATAGATATTTCAAAAAGTTTTCAGGAATGAGTCAAGCGTGTTGTTATTTAATGGATTTGTAATTTTATATTAGTCTCGGTTGTTTTCCTTTTTTAAGACGTCGGTTCTAAGCAAAAGAGACAATTATGCCACATTATTGTAACTGATGGTAGTGAAGTCGTATCCTAAATGATTAGTTGTTCATTAAGTATTCAAACAATCTTTTATGAATTGATCGTTTAGAAATTGTGGCCAGTCGTGGCGCAGTGGCACAAGCGTGTGTCTGTAAACGACTGGTTGTGGGTTCGATTCCCATTCGAGGAGTGGAAATTATATTTCCATTTTCTTCGCTCTGGTGTCGAGGTAAAGCGCGGCGTTACATTCCGCCACTTAACACGCAAGCTTCTGAAGTCGGCGGAAAGTGGGCAATGGAGTGTCTTAACACTAGGTTTCCTCTGCCTACCCTGCCTCTGCTGTGTGCAGGATACAGCGTGAAGCTAAAAAAAAATAATAATTTTAATCAAATCGGCTAGACTAAGTATTATGTAGACTTCCGCAACCTAATACGTAATACACCCATACTTCGCTTTGCGTCGGGGTTACGTTCCAAATAAACACGACGCAAATTGAAACGACGCAAAGTGAAAGTAGATTTTCTATGGCAAACCATTTAATGATCGAAGATACGTTCCAGGCTTACGAAAATACTACCTTTTAAAAATAAAATTGAACAAGGTAAAATTTTACAAACAAAAATAATGTACAAAATGTATTTAATTAAACAAATAAACTATACATATTCATTTAATTTATGAAAGTTTAATTAAAATTAATCACTGTTTAATGAGTCCATAGTGGCTGTTGTCGTAGGTCGGCTTTCTTTCACAATAAATTGGTCCAATGTTTGTGGAACAGCTTTTTTTTCAATGTAAGATAAATTTCCTTGTAGCAATTGATATTCGAAGCTACCGCCTGGGACACTTTTAAACTCCATCCGCCGCCAGGATCGTTTTTTAAAAAAATCTCCATAGCTTCGCCAATCAAACACATCACTTAAGAAATTTGTTTGGAGGTTAAATTTTGTTCTTTGGAGATTTCTATATCTATGGTATTTCTATAGATGCTATAAGTCAAAGCATTTAAAAG
Source organism: Dryas iulia moderata (assembly GCA_019049465.1). NCBI lineage: Eukaryota > Metazoa > Arthropoda > Insecta > Lepidoptera > Nymphalidae > Dryas > Dryas iulia. The sequence continues at coordinate 11,489,670 of CM032440.1, read as the reverse complement.
GTGTATTACGATATGATACTTTCAATCATAAATATCATCATTTTTATCATCATTGGTGGAATTTTATTAAAAAAAACACAGATGTCAGGAAAAATATAAATTTACTTTTAAATTACGATAATTCATTTACAATCTAATTGATCTAACAATACTCCATTTTACAAATAAAAAAATAATAATTATAAAAACAATTAAAGTGAAAATAATAACTCTTACCGCAGATTACAACAGACACAATCCACGACCTCTAGCTACCGAGTCCAACGAGTTAATGTCCCGTTCACTCGGCTCATACAAACTCAGCCCTTTTTAAAGTCTGTGGCGTGTGATTTTTTTTTTTTTTTTTTTTTTTTTTTTTTTTTTTTTTTTTTATATTAAATAGGCTCACTTTTGACCACATCAAGCCTGATGTTAAGCGTTGATGTGGTCTAAGATGACACACGCTAGCCTAGCAGATACCTATTCACCCTTGACTTGAAAACCCCCAGTTTGTACGACGTAGGAAAAACAAACGCTGGCAATGAATTCCATTCTCTCGCTGTGCGGATAAAAAATGAAGATTCAAAGCGCTTTGTCCGCACAGTTGGAATTTCAACCATGTACGGATGGCGTAAAGCGGTTTTCCTTGAGGTCCGACGGTGAAAAGGGGCAGGAGGAATAATATTGTGCAGATCTAATGCACACTCTCCGAAGAGCATACGGTAGAAGACTGATAGTAAGGCAACCCTACGCCTATGACTAAAACTTTGCAGTTGAGCATCAGCGAGGGTGTCATCTCCCACTAACCTCCTAGCACGTCTGTCAATCGCCTCTAAAGCCTGCAATCGATATTTGGCAGAGCCATCCTATAAATGGGAACAGTACTCCAAACACGATCTTACCTGTGCCTTGTATAAATTAAGAAAATGCTGAGGTGTAAAGTACTGTCTCACTTTAGAGAGTATGCCAAGCTTCTTTGCAGCCAATTGAGCTCTCGATTCTATGTAAGGACCAAAGCTAAGAGTCGATGAGAGAGTCACGCCAAGAAGATCAAGATGGTCCTTTATCGGAACCGATACACCTCGGAAAGAGGGAGACAGTTCGAACGGCTTTTTCTTCACGCTGAAGAGGCACGCCTGAGTTTTGGATGTATTAAATTTAACCAAATTGGCATCACCCCAATCAGATATTGCCTTCAGGGTCAAATTCAGACGTTCAACCATGCTTTCCCTAAACGATTGGACTTCAGGCCCCCTAGCATTCGCCCTGGTTATGTAGCTCTCTACGACCGTGCTGTCATCTGCGTACCCAACGATTCCGGGCTCGCGCAAATCATTAATATGCAGCAAAAAAAGAGTTGCAGAAAGCACCGACCCTTGAGGAACACCGGCATTAAAGCCCCAGTAAATCAGACGAGCAGCCATCCACGACCACTCGTAAAGATCGGTCCCTCAAGAAGTCAGATAACCAGACACACAAGCCATGGGGCAAGCCATACGCTGGCAGCTTACCAGTAAGGCTGTTGTGCCAAACCCTGTCAAAAGCCTTTGAGATGTCTAGAGAAACAGCGATAGGCTCGCCGTATTTCTCAATAGCCTCACTGCAGACATGAGTGACATACGCTAGAAGATCCCCAGTAGACCGGTTATGCCGAAACCCATACTGGCGCTCACTCAAGAGGTCATTCGTTTCTAGGTACGTCAAGATCTTATTGTTCAGGACACGTTCCATGACTTTACAGATTATAGATGTGATAGAAATCGGCCTGTAGTTAGCAGGGTCGGCACGACTGCCCTTTTGGGGAACAGGTGGTGTGTTGGCAAGCTTCCAGGATTCAGGCACTGGACCAATTGCAAGAGAACGTTGGAAGAGGCGTGTTAACACGGGAGTCAACTCTGGCGCGCAATTCCTCAACACAATGGCTGAGATACCATCAGGACCACTAGCTTTATTTACATCAAGACTGCGTAGCACACTACGCACCTCCTTTTGATGGATGTGTATATCTCCCATGACGGCGTCACATTTTGGTAGGATAGGAGGTACTGCACCACAAGCGTCAAGCCGCGAAGATTCCGCAAATTGAGATGCAAATAAATTTGCTTTCTCTTCAGCTGTGTGAGCTAGCGATCCATCAGGTTTTATCAGTGGAGGAAGTGAAGGACGTGAGAAGTTCGCTTCGATTGATTTAGATAGGGACCAGAACGCTTTACTACCCGCTGGGTGCAAAGCCAGTTTGTTTCCCATTCGCCTAATGTAATCAGAGCGAGCCTTAAGCATCACCTTCTTGCAGGACTTGGCACTTGTATTGTAGGCTTTCTTCTTTTCGCGAACATCCTTCAGTTTAAAACTACGTGCTTCTGCCGATGCCTTATAAGCCAGTTGATTAAGTGCTTCCGCACGCCCGCACTCAGGCCCAAACCAAGGGCGAGCTTTTGTGGTAAGAGGTACATCGGAAAAAGGGATATAATATTCCATGCCTAGTCGCAGCACATCCGTTACAGCATCAGCACAAACTGAGGGATCACTATAAGAAAAGCATACAGATTGCCAAGGATAAGACGCAAAAAAAGACCGCATCTCATCCCAATTTGCTGATTTGTACCGCCACACCCGGCGATTTCCCACAGGGCTCGGCTCAGGTGGGGTGTAAAGTGATACAGATTTCACCAGACAGTGATCTGAAGTACCCAATGGCGGTGAAATGGATACTGAGTAGCGGTCTGGTTCATTTGTCAGCAGAAGGTCCAAACAATAGGGTGTATGCGACTCAATGTCAGGTACTCGTGTAGCGCCTTGGACAAGCTGAGTGAGGTTTAATGTTAAGGCAAGGTTTCTCGTCTCTCTCCCAGCTTGGTCAGTATCCCGGTATGGGAATAGCCACTCACCATGATGGCAATTAAAATCCCCCAGTAATACTAGTTGGGCTGCAGGGTACTCCAGTTGAGCCGCATCAGCAGTTTCACTAAGATACTCCGAAAGCCTAGTCGCCTCCTGATCTCCACTGTGTGAACGGTATACACAGGCATAGATTACCTTGTCTATGCTCAAGTCTACTACTGCCCAGAGAACGGAAAAAGTGGGGTCTTCAAGTTTACGAAGACGCCGAAAGCAGATGTCGTCACGAACATATACACAAACACCCGCTCGGGGTTTGAAGTTGTGCTCCAGGGTATACCCAGGGTAAGTAAGATATGATACATCGGACGGACAACCAATCTGCGTCTCCGTTAGGAACAGCAAATGTGGTTTTTCAGTCTCAAGATGATAGTGGACTGGTACGAGATTAGAGTGCAACCCTCTTATATTTACGTGTTGCACTTTTAGTGAGAGGGAGTGCAGCCGCTGTGAAACTTTTTTCATTTTGCTGTTTTTCATCATAAGGAGTGTTGTAGGTTAGAAAAAATCGGCAGTAGAACGAGGCACTTTACTACGTTCAACATGAGAAACACAAAAAGATGCACACACTAATAGGAGACTGACCTGGAGACTGCGGGGACGCCCGAGCCCCCCCAGCGATGTCCATCGGGCCCTCTCGTCCGGTCGCCAACCGGCACGATGGCGCATCACCAGGATTTTTCGCTAGTTGGCGGGGCAGCCTTTGACGAGTGGTTGGCTCGCTACTTGGGCCCCCTACTACCTGCGGTCGGCCAGCGGTGAACCGTGCCTCGGATCCCGCTACCCTCCAAAGTCAGCCACCAAGTGCGGCGTTCTTGATACATATCCTATTCGTTCTACATAAAAAGTGCAACTGTTCTGACCCGACCTTCCCATCTGGTTTCACCTGACACCACACCGAAACACGACTAGGCCGCTTCACGGCATGACTTTGTCAGATGGGTGGTAACTAGCCACGGCTAATGCCTCCCACCAGAATGTTGCCCAATTCGCACTACCCAGGGACCACGTGTAGGGATTCGATTTTTTCGAGTGTTCTCCTACGGACGCAAGCAACTCAGCCCTTTTTAAAGTCTGTGGCGTGTGATTTTTGCAAAATGCAACTCAAAATCCTAGGTTGTTCTAACAACATAATATTAATTATTATATGTATCCAATATATTGAAGTACCTATAATTTATTTAAAATTAAACCAATTTAAACGGATTAATCGCTAATACTTTTAGCATCCGGAAAAACATTTTAGTAAATACGACGTTTCCAACACTTTGCAGAACTCTGCAGAACAACACCCTTACTATCAATTAGTATCAGAAATTAACTTACAAATCTGTCTATAATCATCATGCAAATAGAGAACACCAAGTGTCCCCTACATGACAGCGTATCACATGCTAAGAGACAAGTCCATCTTTATGTACTAAACTTCTGTTAAAATTTCTCATGTATATTTTTGTTAATTGTAATAAAGAATATATATGCTGTCGTTGCGATCACTGGACACACTGTCAAATATACGAGTATGTACTATACCGGCGCCGAAGAAGACGCAATCGGAAAATTATTACGACGGGCAATCGAGAATCCTACAGCCGATATAATTGAATATAACATGAAAATGGTCATCACCTACAGAGACAACAAGGCGATCAAACACAACTAAACCCAAGACTAACTTAACCCTTCAATGATATCATTATGATAGTACAATACATATGTGACTGAGTAAGCTGACTGAACAACACATGAGATGAACTAAAAAAAAGGAAAAAATAAAACGATATCCGGAAGAAATACAGCTTAAAAATATATGTGTTTTGCAGTAGTCCATGATCGCACCTGTGTGTAGATGATGATGGTATGCGACCACGATTCACTATATTCTTTGGTGGGATTTTATAAAAATGTATTTTCGAATACCAAAAACATACGCGATTAATCTAGTTGAAAGAGTTTCATTTCAAAACATGTAATAATCACGATAAGAAAAGATGTTACATATGTATATTTCACAATAGTGTGTCAAAATGCATTTCCCCGTAACGATTGCGTTAGGAAGGTCGAACAGGACTCTAGTTTGACCTTGACGATAACATTGTTTTTGACCGATTATATAGATTATTGTCTTTTATATCACTTTCGTAGATATTAAAAGTGGGGAACGGAGTGTCTTAACACTAGGTTCCCTCTGCCTGCCCTGCTGTGTGCGGGATATAGCGAGAAGCTATATATATATTTATTATTAAAAAGGGTTTTAAGAAATTAGTAACAGTTATGTTATTTTTAGTGCATTTGTAATTTTGTATTAGCCTCGGTTGTTTTATTTTTTAAGGTTTCGGCTATAAGAAAATAAGATGATTATGCCATACTGTAACATATGGTTGTGGAATCGATTTCTATTCTAAATGACAATTTATGCGTAATATATTCAAATAATCGAGATCAATTAAGTTAGATAAAGTGTTATGTAGACTAGCACAACCTAATGTATAATATGTGCTGAATCGATTAGGAAAATAATATTTTGGGCATCCGAAAATCCATACTTATATTATAAACGCGAAAGTTTGTGTGTTTGTCTGTCACGCTTTCATGGCTAATTTAACGGTCCGATTTGGATGAAATTTAGAGTGAAAGTAGTAAAAATTACTAGGTCTAACATAGGCTACTTATTTTTTCAAAAATCAACCTTAAAGGGTTGAAATAAGGGATGAAAGTTTATATGAAAAATCTATACCGTTTGACCGACTGTAATGAATTTTGGTATAAATATAGTTGATAATCCAAGCTTAAATATAGGCTTTATTTTTTTTAAAAAAACCACCCCCGAGGATTGCAATATAACGAAACAGCCATGCAGTTCACGAGCGGGCCTCTACTATATTTCATAAAACACGACGTTTACAAACACTATGCAGTCGTCAATGATCACAAGAAGACTGTCTACCTGTATAGATTCACATGTGACCACGTTCTGCTATAAAATTGGAAAATAGGCGATTAATGCGGTTAAAATAAATTATTTGCCAAAATACGTAAAATTTACGAAAACAAAAGATCTTATGCATGTATGTTTCTTAATAGCATTTTCAAACTGCATTTCCACATAGTAACGATAGCGTTAGGAAGGTCGTACTGCACTCGAGTTCGACCTTGCCGATAACATTGTGTTATTGAACGATTGTACCGATTATTACCTTTTATATCACGTTCGTCGATATATCGAATAGTTTTGTAAACTTAACAGCTATGTTTTTAAGCATTTTTAAAGAGTTATTTCGCTGTTAGGAAAAATTGAAAAAGACATTTAAAGAAAACGTATAAACATTTGGACGCAGCGGGATTCGAACCCGCGCCTCCTGAACCGTCCAGGCGCTATGTTGTTCTTTAACTGGATTTGTGACTTTTTTTTTCAGGCTAAATAGCGAAGTGGAACAGCGTCTGACTGCAAACGCGATTGCTTGTGGGTTAAATTCCTACTCGAAGCTTTCTCCGCTCTGATGATAGGACAAATCAAGGCGTTTAATCATGTCTCGGAATTTGACGGAAAGTGAAGAACGGAGGGTCTTGACAACAGGTTTTCTATAACTACCTTACTGTGCCGGAAAAATCGTAAAGCCGTATCAATAAGATTATCTCGTGTTCTTTTTAAGTTTATTTTTCTAAGAAAAATAAAAAATTAGGCCGTAGTGGCACAGTTGTGACGTCTCATGTTGGTTGTGGAGTCGATTCTTCTTCAAGAAGACTACTTATTTATAAATAATCACGGCAAGACAAAATGCAATGTTGACTTCCGTAATCATATCTTGATGGATAATATTTATTAAACCATACAAAATTGTATATCGAAATGATACTATATCCAGTTATCACTATTTAACTTATAAAGTTCGAAACGGAAATTAAAATATTGAACATACATAAGCATAGCTCTGATTGAAAATCAAACCCAATACTATCCTATTAATATTATAAACGCGAAAATTTGTAAAGATATTTGTTACTTTTTCAAGTAAAACCTACTGGATTTGACTGGATTTTAATGAAACTTTACAATAATATAGCTTGTATATAAAGATAAAATATAGGCTACAGTTTATAAAGATATTTTGCGAATTGTTCAAATCTTCTTCGACTGTAAGTCAATAACTTTTTTTTGTTCGGGTTATCAAATAGAGAGAGTTAGTTAGAATTTTTAAGACATCACTTTTCAATTTGTGTCTCTATATGTCTACCCCAAATCTAGATTTTATTAATGCAGTGGAACAGCGCAGTTCGACAGCGTCTAACTGTAAACTCGATGGTCGTGGGTTCAATTCCCACTCAGCCGATTGATTATATTTAAAATGTCTGTTTTACTCTGGTACCAAAATCTCAAGGTAAGAATGCCTCAATTTAGGGCGCGAAAGTGGAGGACGGAGTGTGTTGACACTAGGTCCTCTCTGACAGGTAGTCTTGCTATGCAAGCAAAAAAGCATCTTCAGGCTTTTTACGAATACTTATAATACATCGTTTATAATCAAACACATTTCAACCAAGCCAAGGCAAGGCATCTTATATCTCTCATAGAATATAATACTGACAGTTTTTCAAGTACAACCCATAAACCAGTATAAGCAATACAGCTAAATAGCCCATTGAATTGAAAATCGACACTAAGCAATGTGCGTCCAATACTGAACAATGCATGGTTATGTATCAACCAACTCGATGGTATTACTAATGTCGCATTTTATGAGCTTTTTGTTAAGTAGCCTTGTTCTGATGGGACTTATGTCATAAGTATTATAAATAATTGATGTTTAATAATTTCTTGTTTGTTATTTTTATTTTTTATGGTGTAAATTAAATAGATAATCTAGGGGCCAGTCGTGGCACAGTGGCACAAGCGTGTGACTGAAAAAGACTGGGTGTAGGTTCGATTCCAACTCGAGGAATGTAAATATTTAATATTTTCTGTTTCTTCGCTCTGGTATCGAGGCAAAACGCGACGTTATATTCCGCCACTTAACACGCAATGCCTCCTAAAAATAAAACTAAAATAATCTAGGGGCTATAATTAATTACTATTACCTAAAACGTTCTACATCCTTTCGTCTATATTTTTTTTTCAATTCTTTTTTTAATTCTTTATAAATATGTATATAAAAGTGAATCTCTGTTTCACTTGGTTAGCATATCGATTTTTTACAGAAAAATGTATGGTTATGTATCAACCAATTCGATGTTATTGCTAATGTGGTATTTTACAACCTTTTTGTTAAGTAGTAACCTTGTGGGGCACGAAAAGCTTATGTCATAAATGTTTTAAGATAGTTGATCTTATAATATACAAATAAATTTGTATAGTTTGCAGTATTTTTATTTTTCTGTTATTTATTAGGTTTCTTCAATCTTGGTAATGAAACAGATAACACAAATAAACACATATACAAGGAGTGTAGTCAGTTTTATGTATAGTAAGTTATTATTCTTCTATAGTTAAGCTAAAGTTAAGTTTAGTAAAGCGCGGCGTTAAGTTCCGCCACTTAACACGCAAGCCTCCGAGTTCGGCGGAAAGTGGGGAACGGAGTGTCTTAACACTAGGTTCCCTCTGCCTACCCTGCTGTGTGCGGGATATAGCGTGAAGCTATTTTGATTTAAATCCAAACAAATATTCTTGTATAATCAGTTTTATGTATTCTTCTATATTTAGTACCCTCTATCGTCAATTTTTTTTCAACTCTCAATTTCTACGTCACTTGATCACGCTAACTTAACGATTTCGTTTATTTTGTTTATAGCAATGCATGGTTATATGTTAACCGACGCGATGGTATTGCTAATGTGGTATTTTATAGGATTTTTGTTAAGTAGCAACCTTTTTTGATGGGACTTATGTCATAAGTCATATAAATACTTATTTGAGGCCAGTCGTGGCGCAGGGGAACTAACAAAATGTGACTGCAAACGCGACTGGTTGTGGGTTCGATTACCACTCGAGGAGTGTAAATACTTAATATTTCCATTTTCTTTGCTCTGGTGTCAATAGGAACGACGTGTTTGGTGGTGGAACGGTCTTACAACTAGGTTCCCTCTGTCTAACCTACTGTGTACGGGATACACCGTGAAGCAAAAAACAAAACGTTAGCAAGTGAAATCTAGATTTATATATGGATATATTAAAAAAACCTTTTAACCTTTTTTTTATTTTATTTATAATATGGTTGTTGACCAACACCATGGTATTGCTTATGTGGCATTTTATAGGCTTTTTGTTAAGTAGCCTTGCTTTGATGGGACATGAAAAGCTTATATCATAAATGTTTTATAAATATTAAACTTTAATAGTTTCATATTCCTTGTGAACGTAGACACACGAGAAAACCTAATATAGTATATTTTTTTTTATTAATGTACTACTAGTACATTAACCCAAAATTAGTATAAAGTGTAGTAAGGAAGCTTTTGATTTTTTTTTATTTTCCACAGATATAAGTATAAAATAAAATTGTCTAAATTAATTTATATTTATTAGCTCTATAAAATGAAGATAAACAAAGTTCAGTTTAAGATAAGCAACGTTCTTTTACTAGGCGGAAAGTAAAAAAAGAGAGTGTCTTAACACTACGTTTGCCCTGCCTTTCTCTGCCCTAAGAGAGAAACAGGTAATTTAGGAGCCAGAAAGAGAAAAATAGCCTATTTAATTATTAACCATATACACATATATACAAAGTTAAACCAACAGATGTTACAGGAAGCTAGTTAAAACTAACCGGACAGTTAACGTGTATTGAAACAAAGGAATCACTGAACCGATATGAACAAGACACATTGTTGTCGCTTATTGTTTCAGAATTAACATTTCAAAAGCAAAACCACAGTACGGCTTTTGTTTCTATTCTATTACATTAATTTTGAACACGCGTGGTATATTAAATTACTTTATGTGTTAACTTTTTGTTTATACATAACTAATTACATGACTGTTTCATTATATTGTATCACTCGGTGGTGGATTTTTGAAAAATAAATCCATAGGCTACTATGGATATTAACCTTTAATTATCATCTATATTTATATCAAAATTAATTACAATCGGTCAAGCGGTGTAGATTTTTCATATAAAGTTTCATCCCCTATTTCAACCCCTTCGAGGTTGATTTTTGAAACAAATACCGCAACAAAATCGGTTGCGCAGTTTTGAAGATCTAAGCATATATAGGTACATACAGACGGACGTGGGAAGCGACTTTGCTTTAAACTATGTAAAGATATATCTACATATCTAACAGAATATAGGACAATTTTATATTTTTCTTAGAGTTTTCCGTATAACAGGGTAATCAGAACTAAGTGTCAAGACTCTCCATTTTCGACTTTTCACCTAAATTTCAGATATTGCATATTGACTGGTGGAACTTAATATCGCGCTTTATTTTAGGTATCGGATAGGGGAAATGAAAACAATTTCAATGTAATCATTCTCCCTAATGGGAATAGAATCCATAATAGATCGTGTTTACAGTTAGACGCTGCCCCACTGAGCCACGATGGCCTGAATCATTTGTATTATATGTTTATATTATTATTTATAAAATAAAACTATAGAAGCATTTAATTGAAATCACAATTGGTTGTGGGTTCGATTAAAACACTCAGAAATGTTTAGATGTAATGATCATCATATTTCAAGAACTCTGATGATGTTCTGATGAACAAGACAATGCGTGACGTTAAGTTTAGTCATCCAACCCGCAATATCTCGAATTTGGGTGAAATGGAGAATAGAGTGTCTTGACTCTAGCGTCGGTCTTACCCTGCTACACGGTAAAAAGTGTGAAGCTGACAGAAAATAAAACTTTATGTGTGAACCATTATAAAATTCATAGTAAATTATCACCCTAATTTCTACATAAACCATTTCAAATAAATTGTGAGAAACACGCACTTTAAGAATTCACTTAAAAGTTTAAAAATTGAAATATACACTCTACATTCTTACATAATATAACATGCATTAGACCACGTAATAACGAGATGTAATCATATGTTCTTAGAAAACGCATTCGTTTGGCTGCGCAAGCGCATCTCGGTATAGTTCTAAGCCGAACAGGGCCATTGACCCTATCTTGACTTACCAGATGTCAAAGTTTCCGGTTAGGTACTCTTATTATAATGATATGGAAAAGTATGCGGTGGTAGGACTGGAGATGACAAGGAATTGGAGTTACAGTTAGAAGGTTCTCTATTTATGGTTTAGCGGTTTAACTGTTTATTTGTTTGTTAGTTAAACTTAAGTTTATTGCGTTTTATATGTTAAGTTAAGTTTGAGCTTTTATAGTCGTTTGTTTTTTTTAAAAATATCGATGTAAAAAGTCAAGGAAAATGTGTTTATAAATAAATATTTTTGGGAGACGAATTGCTAAATTAAGGATATACGTTTTGTTGATTTAAAGATTGATGATCGAATTGATGATTTATAGTATTAGCTTGTGCTTGTTAAAGAAACTTTTTTTAATAAACCTAGAAGTTTTGTAATACAATATTTGTTCTAACCGTCGAACTACTAAGCATCCGTTTTGTAGTTCGACGGTTAAGATGGTTAGTTAAGCTTAATTTTGTTTCTTTTTTTTTATGGAATAAAGGAAGCAAACGAGCAGGAGGCCCACCAGGTGTTAAATGGTTCTCTTCGCCCATAGACATCCACAACATTAGAGTTTTGGATGCCTTGTCAGCGTCGGGGATGTAAGACAGAAGGAAGGAGGAAGGATGGGAATGGTGGGAATAAGGAGAGCTGGCCTACATGCCATCGAACCGGAACACATCATAAGATATTTGGCGGTTCGTCTTTGACATGATAGTGGTCGCGAGCCAGTCGGAGAACGAATCTCCTACCACCAAACCATGAATTAAATTATAAAATCTATGTAATTTAGCGACTATATTATATAGTCATACTTGGCAATAAGTTAAAGAGGAAAGTGAACTTTCAGCACAATTTCCTATCTAACCAGCATTAATATAACAAAAATTATAAAAAAAAATACTTTTCACTAATATTTAACTAAAGAAAATTCTAAAAAATCTATAAATTAGTGTCAAAACGAAAAATCGTTGAACTGTCAACAAATATGACAAGGAAGCTTCTTTTGTTTCCTGTCAACAAGTCAATGGGTCAAAACCCTTTGTTATGGTGTTCAAGATCACCGCCTTGACCTTAATAGGAAGATTGGGGAGTCGGTCTTTGCCAAGAACGTAATAACTATTAAAAGAATGCGTGTTAAATAGCTTTATCTAGTAACGTACTAAAAGTCGATTATGTATCTATCTATAACTCATCTCTACTTCCACACTTATATTATAAATGCGAAAATCTTTCTGTCTGTCTGTTTGTTACGCTTTCACGGATAAACTACGGTTGCTTTTGGGATGTAATTTGGAATAGAAATAGTTGAAAACTCAGAGTCAAATATAGGCTAGTTTTTTTTTTAAAATTAAATAGATAGATTAAATTAAATAGGGATAAAAGTTTATATGAAAAATCTAAACCCTTTTAATCGACTGTAACTACTTAAGCCATCAATATAATTGAAAAACTAAGATGAAACATAAGTTACTTTTGTTTAGGATAAAGTAACTTATTTTACTTTATTTTAAAAAATAAAATAACTCAGGTTTATTATTTAAAATCTACCCCAGAGACTTATATCAGAACGAAAAAGTTGTAGTTGTATAATTCATGCTTTAAAGTTGCAAGCGGACCGCAGCCAGGTCATTTTATTTTATATTTTATTCTGTTATATCATGTTATATATACATTTCGTAATAAAGGCATCGTGGCGCAGTATGACACCTTTTAACTGTATGTGTAATGGTTATACGTTCGATTATTATTCAAGGGAATGGTTATATTATAATTATTCCCATTTCACCGCTCTTAACACTACGTTGTCTCTGACTGCTCAGATATGCAAGAAAAAGTGTAAAGCTTAAAATAAAAATGCAATATTTATTGCTTAAACCTATTCATTTTTTATCTACTATTATGCGACACTGGCATAATATATTGCACCTGTTATCGCAAAATCAGGCTATTAAAAAAATAGGTATTGTTGTTAAGTAGCTATTCGTTTTTTTATCATGGCATATCTGTGCTTTATTCTAGAAAGAATTTCGCGGTATAATTTTTTTCCTTATTTTTTCTTATTTGGAAGTAATTTCTCCAATACACTTAGAAAAAGCTAATAATTTAAAACCGCTCTAGAGTAAGAAAAAGTGCTTATCGTTCAAATATAATATGTATTTTTTAGCTTCACGCTGTATCCCGCATATAACAGGGTAGACAGGTTACAGGGAACCCAGTCTTAAGACACTTTCCACCGAATTCAAGAGGTATTGCGTGTTAAGTGGCGTAACTTAACGCCGCGCTTTGTCTCGACACCAGAGCGAGAGAAAATGGAATTATTTAAAAATACAGTACTTTGTTAGAATATAATTTAAGTATACAATTATCGAACGTAGTCGCAAGCAACAAATACACGTTCAGACCTCAACAGTGTATGTTTATACAATTTGAATGGTAAACTCATACATTTATCATGAAGGTGTCTAGATAAATTCTAGGGTGTTACGTTCCTATTAGAATATTTACTAGTACGTTCATCGCAGTAATGTTATTAGTGAAGTTATTGGAACTCTACCTTAATAATTATTATTATACGGCCATAAAATATCACTTAAAAATATTATTTCTCGAAAGTAAACCTACCCTACCTACGAATGAAATAAGAAAAATGAAATGAATTATTTCTTTCTTCAAAAGTTTGCTTAAAGAAAATTAGGATTTATAAGTTAACATTTCACAGCTTATCTTTCATATACGCGCATCCACCATAGAAATAATATTAGCATTAAAAAAAAATCCCTAAAAAGCTTTTATAAAAAGCAATATTTAACATAATACTACAATAAATCATTTACAAACGAAACATTTATACTAGTTCTTGACAAATTTAAAATATGTGGGACATTTTTAATTGCAAAACATTAATTACACAGCTCATTATTCAAATAGATTTTACTATTGAAAATTAAATCTTTCCACGCTCTTCCACACATAAATATGTCCGACACATAATAGATAATAAATAAATACAAGCCAGTTGCAACTCGATTAGTAGCTAATAAATATTCACTATTACTACTTTAAATTACTAAAATATTTACAGTTAACTAAAGAATATTACACATTAAAACTTACCAATAACAATTTGATTATTTATAATTTTCAATTCTGGCTGTATGTTATTCAATCGCGTAATATCAAACGAAAAAAATTGTAACGTCAAAAAAGGGCGGGAAAATCACAACGCCCATGAAGCGCGCGCAGAGTTCGCGCCACAACTGACAGATACGCGCAATACTCAGCAGCTGATTATAATGTTTCTAAGGTAAGAAAATGTAATTTTAACTCTATTTATATAGGAAATACAGTTAATTTTCAATTAATAATAAATCAGAACATTTGTTAAACCATTTTGAAGTTTACGCCATTAAATTAAGAGTCGAATGGTTTTGTTTATTCAGCCACAATGAGATAGGTCGTTCAGGAATTGGTTTTGAGAAGTATGTATTTACATTTGTTCTGATTCGGCTTTACAAGTATGTGATCTACAATTGTTTTATCTAATTGAGTTGTTAACTTATTATTCAATTGTTAATTGTTATAGGAAAACTTGTATAAAAACTCATTATTATAAACGTTATTAATTTAGATTGTTTATATTATAGAGATTCTTGCTTTACGTGACGTTTTCGCTAAGTGCACCTAAGTATCATTTTTGGTAGTTAAATATTTATATTTAAATTTAATTTATAAACAACAACTTCTCCGGTCAATTAAATTTTAATTAATATATTATTTACTTTTTTACTTGTAAGAGGCACCCTAAAATAACTGTTAAGAGGCAACGGGGTCATATTCTGCTACTTAATTTTTTTTATACATTATTATATGTAATACTTTTCATGTTTTCCTAAGTGAACAATATTTTTAGAAATATTATCATATTCAATACAAAAGTTTTATAATTAGGCTTAAAAACTTTAAAAGGGAAATCACCTTTTTTATTTTGGTACAGTTAGTTTCGTTCATCTCTTACATTTCAATTATTTAACGGCCAAGATTAACGAAGCTTAACCGAACCAAGCCCACAAAACCACTAATTTTATTTTCCACTGGCAACCTCAATATTACGCATGATAGCTTGTAAGTAGTAACGAGGTGGCAGATGCCTCATCTTCCTATTAAGGAAGGAGGTCAAGGCAATAATCTCCCATTTCAGCGACAATGAGACTGTCCTGTTGACATAGTTGTATGTGGAATATTATAACGCCTAGTTTAATGTATTGTAGAAGTAGATTATTTCGATTTTGTCAGTCTTATCTGGATAATTATATAAATGATAGGTATATGTAGCAAAAAAATATAATGTATAAAAAAATAGGATGTATGAATCCACACTTATATTATAAATGTGAAAGTCTGTCTGTTTGTTACTTTGTCACACTTTCACGGTTGATCTACCGATCCGATTTGGATGAAATATAGAATGAAAGTAAGTAAATAGTCCAGGGTCAAACATAGGCATACTATTTTTTTCAAAAATCGCAAAATGTTTAACAGTAATTATTTTTGACATTAGAACCAAATGTCTAAGAAATTAAACCTAAACGAATTAGTTTAACCATAAATGATGATGATGATATGCACAAAGCAACGTGAATCTGATCTAAGCCCCTAAATAAATTGGAATGAATTTTCAAATGAAATATCTATTTCTCTTTTAACTAACTTGATGTGACGTATTATTATTTCTGAAGTAACCTGGTCACTTTATTTATAACTTATTTATATATTTTAAGAGTAACGGTTGCTATAGCAAATCTAACGTTTAATACATTATATCACCATAAACATGTTTGTTACCGTTATTAGTTACCTTAACGTTCTCTTATAGAATTGGTAGCCCCATCCCTCGCCTATAGTCCAGACATGTCTAAATTGCGTCACGGCGCCATCAACACTTATCAATTTATCAGTGCCTTATAACAGCATTATTTATATTACCATTCAACCGAAGACTTCACTTCAAGTGTTCTACGTAGTATACACTTGAAGTGTTATTCATAAGCATACGAATGTATGTATATATATACTAAAATTCTTCTGTAGATTCACAGAGTAACCGATAAATAAACGTGTTAGTATTAGTTAAACAGTAATCTATACATATATTACAAATATAAACTAGGAACCGCCTCTTTGCTCTGCATGGCGGGAAGAGCTGAGCGAAGTACATATTTAATGTTATTACATGTAGAAAAAATTTGTAAAGCAAACACTTAACACTAACATAACACTTAACTTAACGTTCCACAGGCAAAATCTATGGCCACTTATTGATCATTTAATTGCCATTTATTCAAAAACCACAATTACAATTGTCGCCAAAAAACTTAACACACATAAGACACAGAGGTCTACTACAAATAGCCCAGGAAGAGTTGAACCACAACGACACACACTTATGACCAGTAAGAGTTGAACGAAGCGAAGCTCAATGATCGGTGTCTGTACATAGAAGGTGCGAAAAAAAATATTAGTAGCGTATATTGATGTCATAGCACCTAGAATATTGTAGCGGCTTCACCGATTTAAATTCAATTTTTTGTGTTTGTGTTTTGGTAAAGTTCCCTTAAAAAATAGTATTTATTTTATATTAATCGGCTAAAAATTAAAAAAGAAAGTTATAACAATTGTAAATTTAAGCTGTTTATTATATTACTTAGATCGCGGGCGGACGAGAATACTAAAAATTGTGTTGTTTACGCAGGCAATACCGCGAGTGGGTAGCTAGTTTATATAATTTAGGTTAGGTACAATTAATTAAAGCGAAGACATCTAATTAATAAACACTGGAGTCTCTTAGAGTATAACTACACACACTAAGCTATTTTTGTATCTCATAAGGCTAGTTTTAAGTGCTGAAATTTTAGATTTTTTTTATCTCCATAAATATCTTAAAGCGGCTGGTTGTGGGTTCGATTTCTACTCGATTAATGGAAATATTTAATGTTTCATTTTCTCCGCTCTGGTGTCGAGGCAAAGCATGGCGTTGAGTTCCGCCACTTAACACGATACCTCCAGAATTCGACGAAAAGGGAAACTTATAACATTAGGTTCTTTCTGCCTACCCTGCTGTGTTCGGGACACAGCGTGAAGATAAAAAAATAATTAAGAAGGGCGCCTTAAAACTATCACCAGATCATTTTTCAAAGCAGTATCTTTTTACTAAACTCTTTAAAATTACTATAACTTCAAATTTGTATAAAAAAAAAAAATATTTCATTATTTATAAAAACACAAGTTACGCAGCAACAATAATAAAATTACCAAATAATGAGTAAATAAAACATTTTAAACCAAAAGATTTAATTCAATTCACTTCCGCAGCCAAAATGAATGTAAGTATGTACACCAAACAAAAGGAACCCTTCATTCGTTTAGATGTTGTCTGTGCTTTCTCCACTATCTCGGTAATAAATCTTTGTATAAACACATTATCTCTTTATCATATTTCATAGAACATAAATTTTACTTTAAAAGTGGCAAACGGCTTCGTAACTTAGTTAGCCAAAAATTTAACAACGTCCTATAAAATCTAAATTTCAGGGGATGATTAGCTTCACGCTGTAGCTTCACGCTGTATCCCGCACACAGCAGGGTAGGCAGAGGGAACCTAGTATTAAGACACTCCGTTCCCCACTTTCCGCCGAATTCGGAGGCATTGCGTGTTAAGTGGCGGAACTTAACGCCGCTCTTTACCTCGACACCAGAGCGAAGAAAGAGGAAATATTAAATATTTCCACTCCTCGAGTGGGAATCGAACCCACAATCAGTCGTTTACAGTCACACGCTTGTGCCACTGGGCCACGAATGGCCACAAATGATGATGGGATGATTATATTCAATTTTTTTTGTTCTCTGGTAGCTTTTTTCTTCGCTTTTTTTTCTACCATGGGGACACCCTGTTGTCTGGTATCCGAATGCTACATGTATGTAATTGATTATGTGAGGCTCCTGCTTTTGAATCCTACTCACTAAAACTCCACGGTAGCCCACCAAATCGCATTACTCGAGGCCACGGGTACCGTCAAACTCTACCGCAACCTCGAAGCAGTTGCTTAAATCGCTAAGCTCGTCTTCTTGTTTAACTCTCCCGATTTTATTCTTTCTCCCTATCAATGACCACGCGCCAGGATCAATAGACATATAGTCTCTGCTCGGGGAGTCTCTCCTCCTCGCTCTGGTACCTAGGGCAAAGCACAGCGTTGTATTTCACCACTCAACACTCATTGTCTGAAATTGGAACGGAATGAAAGTGAAGGACGGAGTGTCTTGACACTTGGTCCTCTCTGCCTATCTCACTATGCCGACAACAAGTGAAGCTATTTTATTATATAAAATCCCGAGCCCATTGCAGCGTAGTCAGAGAGAGCCTAGTGTCAAGACACTCCTTTTTCCATTTTCTACTTGAGTTAGAGATATTGCATGTTGAGTGGCGAAACTCAACGCCTTACTTTATCTTACTAGAGGAGGGAAATAAAAATAATTTAAATATATTCATTTCCCAGAGCCAAAATGTTTATTATACTATTAATAATAATATAAAATTAAAAATATGTTTATTATTAATGATAGTAATCTTAGAATAATTTAAGTTAAAACATATTGTATTGGATATTCTTAAGTAGTAAATTCTAGTGCATTATTTGTTAACATCCTAGGAACTGCATTTCTAGTAACCTACAAACCATTGCCAACGTTTGATCTTTTCCCACAACTATTATAGTACACTTATTATTCAGGCAAATATACAACATGATTAGCTTTTTAAAGTTTTAAAATCTCTTCATGGATAAAAATATACTGGATTAAATTAAAATAATCAGCTTTATATTTTTTCAAGCATAGTATAGTAATCAGAGAGAACATAGTGTCAAAATACTCTTTTCTCCACTTGTCACCCTAATGTAATATATATTTTTTTGTAGCTTCACTCTGTATCCCGCACACAGCAGGGTAGTCAGAGGGAACCTAGTGTTAAGACACTCCGTTCCCCACTTTCCGCCGAATTCGGAGGCTTGCGTGTTAAGTGGCAGAACTTAATGCCGCGCTTTACCTCGACACCAGAGCGAAGAAAATGGAAATATAATTTCCACTACTCGAGTGGGAATCAAACCCACAACCAGTCGTTTACAGTCACACGCTTGTGCCACTGCGCCACGATTGGCCACTGTAATATATAATATGCAGATAACTATTTTAATATCCCTCATGCCAATTCCCCGAATGGGAATCGTACTAATAACCATCTTATAGACAGTTAAATGTTTGCACACTGCACCACTATGACCACCTTAATTTTTTTTTAACATCTAATAAATTTTAATAGTTTAAAATTCAACTTAATTATAATTTTTATGAAACTTCCAAAAAACCTCGTTCTTCTGTGCCCCAATATATGGACTCCCAAAAATCCCAAGCCAACCAGACCGTATCGCTAATGAATACGTATGTAATTTAAACGCACCTATTATGTGTACAGTAAGCGATGCTCCTGACCCAATTTATATTCTTAACACGTAGAGTAACATATACCTATATATTTGTATTATTAGAGAAACTAGTAATTGATAAGCAAATCTTATGGCATGTATAAAAGAAAAGTTAGTTAAAATCGATTTAATATTTAAGTTAACTTCTAAATTGTTCTTCTACGTTCTAAACGAAAATATACTACTAAAGAAAATCCTATTAAATATTTTGTTAATGTTTTAGAAACTAACTGTTGCCTGTGGCTTTGGGCGTGTAATAATAAAAATATTTCCCTTACGATTTTAAGCATAAAATGTCTTTTTTTAAACGCTTGTGAGTGTAATACGACCATTTTAATACTAACCTGTCCATATCTTAACTACGTTTTAGCCAAATTTCATTTTTGCACGTCAAGTAGTAAGTAGTTATCAATATTTTTTTCTTTTTACATTTTTTGATTTTTTTTAGCTTCACGCTGTATTCCGCACAGAGCAGGGTAGGCAGAGGGAACCTAGTGTTAAGACACTCCATGCAACAACCACGCGACGCTTTGCCTCGACACCAGAACGAAGAAAATGGAAATACTTCCACTCCTCGAGTGGGAATCGAACCCACAACCAGTCGTTTACAGTCACACGCTTGTGCCACTGCGCCACGACTGGCATAACAAAATAATCATCCCTGCATACAAAACTGACCTCCAATGATGAACTAATGTAGTTTCTACAATAATAATTTAACTATAGACAGATAACGTTATTAATAGAACCAATCTATTATATATTATATTGTGATGAGAATGTGCTCTTGAAACCAATTTCCTGTTGTTGTATACAATATTCATTTGAATTTACCTTAAATATTAGTATTTGCTCATTCATAGAGGTCAGTCGTAGCGCAGTGACACAAATTGTTACTGTAAACGCGACTGGTTGTGGGTTCGATTCCCATTCGAGGAAATTAAATATTAAATGTTTCATTTTCTTTGCTCTGGTGTCGACGCGAAGAGCGGCGTTAAATTCCATCATCTAAGCCTCTAGAATTCGTATCCAAATGGGGAACTAAGTTTGCACTTGCAGTGTTTAATTTGCTTTATCGGATCGTTGTTACATTGTGAAATGGATGGAAAATATATGTTTAAATGAATAAAGAGGTCCTTGTGGTGCATTGGGGCAGCATATAGTTGTAAATGCATATGGTTGTGGATTCGATTCCCACTCGAGGCAAAGGATTATATTTTCATTTCTCCACACTGATCACTAGACAGCGTCTCGCTAAAATATAGTGTCTTAACTTTGTTCTTGTGTCTTTACTAGGTTCTGCTTACCCTGCTTTGCGGGAAAATGCGTGAAATTGAAAGCGTGAAGATATTATTCATATACTTTATATACTTAAATAATATTATGGAAATAAACAATAAAACAAACGTGGAACAATAGGTTCAATGAGCGCTTATCAGAGAGGTCAGCATCCCATTGCATTTGTACTTGCATCATTTAATTAGTAAATACATATTTACTCATATTTATGAGATATCCTAATGATTTTTTATATTTAAAATATTATCGTAAAGTAGGGAATTGTTTGTCTGTAGTATTCACGATGATTATGAATTCGATTCCTGTTCAAAGGATTATTTATGTAAAAAATATTTTAGTATAGATGTCCCACTACTTTTCGAAAGTAGGCAGAGAGTGGAGAAAGGAGTATTTAAACCACTAAGTCAAAGAGAGCATCATGTCAAGACACTCTGTTATCTATTTGAATTAAAATTAGCCACAAAATACAAATTTTCAGTTTCCATTTTTTCATTCTGGCGTTGATAGAAACACCACGCTTTGCCCTTTAAGTTCCCTCTGCCTATACTAATTTCTTCTAGCTTCACAGTATAGACCACACGGTCTACACTGTGAAGCTTAAAAAGACATATACATGATAAGATATACCTTCCAAATTAGCGTTTTTCGTGATTGACAAACATTTAAACTAAAATAATCTCTCAACTCCTATCATTGCTTTTAATAAGTAGTACATTAAACTGCACCGGAGATTTTTAAAATAGCTTCAGAGCGAAAGTCGAGTGACGCAACACTGGTTTTCCTGCTTAATTAAAAACATTGTGAGCTATGGAGGAACTCAATGCCGCGTTATATCTATGTAGACTCCGTAAAACGAAAAAAAAATTAAATAAAAATACCTGTTTTTTGAGGACTGATAAAATTACAATTACCCAAAATATTATCCCAATAATGTTGTCGTACAATCGTTTGAAGTATTGAGTAAACCTTTAATTACTAGTATGAAAATTACCTCAAAGGTGCTAGTCGTGGCGCAGACGCACAAAGTGTGACTGTAAAGCGACTGGTTGTGGGTTTGATCCTGGTGGAAACAATGGTCCTTTTTTTGGCTCTGGTGTCGAGACAAACCGCGGCGTTAAGTTCCGCCATTACCTCCAGAATTCGGCGGAAAGTGAGGAACGGAGTGTCTTAACACTAGATTTCCTCTGCCTATCCTGCTGCGTGCGCGATAGTGTGAAGCTAAAAAACAACTAATATATAATTTCCACGGTTCTTATTCTTTCTACGTACATATATTAGAGTCCATTACTGTATAATGGTATACTAAATGTACATTTTAATAGCTATAATGACTGCGTTGTAAACGTGTTAAAGTATTACCGGCGATAATGACTTAATAACTAGTGGTTAAGACTATACGATAGCATTATGCGGGATAAAATAGATTCACGAATGACAGGAAAATCAGAGAAAACCTAGTGTTCGTTCTCTCTTCATTCTCTTGCACATAGCAGGGTAGGCAGAGGGAACCTAGTGTTAAGACATTCCGTTACCCATTTTCCGCCGAATTCGAAGGCTTGCGTGTTAAGTGGCGGAACTTAACGGCGCGCTTTGCTTTGACATCAGAGCGAAGAAAATGGAAATGTTAAATATTTTCACTCCTGGAGTGGGAATAGAACCCACAACCAGTCGATTAACAGTCACAATTTGTGCCTCTGCGCCACGACTGGCGAAAATAATTCAATTTAAATCATTAAATGAATGGGAATCGAACCCACAACCAATCGCTTATTACAGTTACAGTTAGACGTGAACCCACTGCGCTACGATGACGGCTTATTAATTTTGTAAAATATTTTTGTGTAAGTATAAGAAAAATAAGAAAAACAGCTCTTACGTTCTAACAGATAGCAGGGTAATAAGAGAGGACCTAGTGTCAAGACACTCTGTTGTTCACTTTCCGCCTAAAATCAAAACATTACGTGTTGAGTAGCAAAATTCTCTTAGATACCAGAGGGAAGTTATAAAAATGTTAAATAATCACTTCCCCGGAATCCCCCCCTCGGAATCGAACCCACAACCATCTAGAGTCAGACACTTTCTCACTGCACCATAAAGTTCTTATTAATTAAAAATTAAAGATTCTTTTAATATTTTAAAGTTCTATTTATTCACACACTTAGGAAATTGAAAAAGACATTTTTGAACGCATCGAGATTCGAATCCGCACCTCTTGGATACCGTCAAAGCGCTCAGAACGCATGGCTCAAATTATTTAAATTTAAAGGTATGAAAATGTTCCCATATCATATTTTAAATACAGCGTACAAATAAATTCTCAAAGAGAAATGCATGCGTCCTTCTACAATTATTTACATTCCTTTCGAGCTTTCTAATTTGAGACGGCTGGTCCCAATTTGATACGATTGTTCAAGTAACATGCGTTATTCCCCCCAATAAGGATGTATTTTATGAATTATTATATGATAATAACTACTCACCTCACCTTCACACTTTTCTCACCTTCACAATTCTTTCTTCCATTTGAATACGAGATTTGAAGATAGTGTCTTGTCACTAGGATCTTTTTGCAAGAAAAAGGTTGAAAATGAAAAAAAAGTGTGACTTTTTAAAAGATGGCTCTTTATAGTTAACTAGTGCCCGCTCGCGGCTTCGCCGCGTTAACTATTTCATTATATTACAAACCTCGGGGGCGCGTTTTTGAAAAAATAAGTAAGTGTAGATTTTTCATATAAACTTTCATCCACTATTTCAACCACTTAGAGGTTGAGTTTTGTAAAACTAAGTAGCCTATGTTAGACCCAGTCATTTTTACTTCTTTCATTCTAAATTTCATCCGAATCGGACCAGTAGCTTAGCCGTGAAACCGTGACAGACAAACACACAGACATTCGCATTTATAATATATGTATGGATTTGTACATACAGATTAGGCCAGGTAAAGCCGCTTGTTTGAATATAAAGTGAGATATTTAAACTATATTTGTAAATCTGATTTGTATTCCGCCTTCATAACAATGTTGACTAGATACCTGAATTTATAATGGAAACATTGCTATAAAGCTACTGTGCTTAATAAACTAAGTACGCTATACGTGATAATATTTTGTTAAAAAACAAAATATTATCACGTGCGCCCAGTCGTGGCCCAGTGGCACAAGCGTGTGACTGTAAACGACTGGTTGTGGGATCCATTCCCACTCGAGGACTGGAAATATTTAATATTTCCATTTTCTTCGCTCTGGTGTCGAAGTAAAGTGCGGCGTTAAGTTCCGCCACTTAACACGGAATACCTCCGAATTCGGTGGAAAGTGGGGAACGGAGTCTCTTAACACTTCCTTTCTGCCTATGGTTATGGTTCCTTCTGCCTACCCTGCTGTGTGCGGGATACAACATCTTCATTGAGTTCCGATCAGCAGCTCTACCCAAAATGAAAATGGTTAGAGTCAGATAGATCTCCCAATTGCGTTATACGAAAAAACCGCATCTGTGCCTTTCAAATTTGAGGGTTACCCTCGATTTCTCCAGGATTCCATCATCAGATCCTGATCTCCTTACCACGGGACCAATTATGAAATATACCCTTTCGAACATAAAAAGGAATTTTGAAAATCAGTCCACCCATCTTCGAGTAATCGGGGAACACATAAAAGAACCTCCTTTTTTATGTCGGTTAAAAATTCCTATAAATTTTAACTTATTATGTTATTCTGATATCAAACCTGTATTACTGCAAAGTTTCATGAAAATCCTTGCAGTAGTTTTTGCGTGAAAGAGTAACAAACTCACACACATCCGTACAAACCTTCACATTTATAATATTAATAAGATAATAATAATATAAAAACATTTCAAAACAAATAAAAGTAAGTACTTCCGTCTACAGTCCCGTACCCGCCATACATACCCGCCATACATACCATCAATCTTACTCAGCTTAGGACCACCAAGGGCGACCTAATGATTTGATAACCACTGCACAACCGTTATGATAAGCTTTGTCCATACTAATATATACATTGTAACTTTTTATAGTAATATTTTTGGATTAACGCGGCGTTAAGTTCCGAAATTCAATACCCAAAGTCTTCATTTCGAACGACAGTAGAGAACAGAGTGTCTTTACTCTACGTTTTTTCTAACTACCTTACTATAGTTGGGACCAGTCGTCGCGCAGTTTCACAAAGTGTGACTGTAAAGCAACTGGTTGAGGATTCGATTCCCACTCGAGGAGTGGAAATATTTAATATTTCCATTTCCTTCGCCCTGGTCTCGATGCATAGCGCGGCGTTAAGTTCCCACTTAACACGCAATGCCTCCAAATTCGGCGGAAAGTGGGGAACGTAGTATCTTAATAACAGGTTCCCTCTTCTGCTGTATGCGGAATACAGCGTGAAGCTATATAAAAAAACTCAGGTAAGGTACCTGAAAAAAGGCGTGAAGCTTCTACATTATATTGATGTAAGAAAACTTTGAATTAAATTTTTATACAAATTATACAGTTAAAGTGGCCAGTCGTGGCCCAGTGGCACAAGCGTGTAAACGACTGGTTGTGGGTTCGATTCCCACTCGAGGAGTGGAATATTTAATATTTCCATTTTCTCCGCTCTGGTGTCGAGGTAACGAGCGGCGTTAAATGCCTCCGAATTCAGCGGAAAGTGGGGAACGGAGTATCTTAATACACCTAGTATTAAGATACTCCGTCCCTCTGCCTACCCTGCTGTGTGCGGGATACAGCGTGAAGCTATACAGTTAAAAAAAAATGAAATTTGGCATAGTTTATTTAGTTTTAGACTATATGAAGATGGAGTGCAGAAAGCCAATCTTAATATAATTTAAAAATAATCTAATCTAATGTACATATAATCTATAGTAATGTATTATAAATATGTTAAATTATTAATTTACCTTGTATTTAATATACACTTCTGTATTAAGCGAAAAATAGACTGAGACTTGCATATTTTATGCCTGAACTAACTGTTTGGGAGAATTTTACTATGGGATACTCGGAACTTGTAAATTTCTACAATTAATAATAACTATGTATTGTTATATAACATTATTATTTTCCTTTATCTGCAATGCTAGCCAAAACAAAGAAACGTTGAGTTCCGCCAGCTAAAACGCAATGTCTCGATTTCGAAAGGGCAACGAACGGAATGTATTGATACCTATTAACTTCTCTTTGCCTACCTTGTTATGACAGAAAATGAATCATTATTATATTAAAAATATGAAATACAGCGAAGTTAACATAACTAAGGCTAGAGTCCAAAATAGTCTACAATCCTTACCGAAAATATTATTCAACTTAACAACTAACAAACAAGCAATTTAATACTTAAAACAATATAAATCATTAAAAAAAACTTAATTGATGTTAAAACTAAGCTTTGAGGCGAGACTGACTCAGCCACTTAAAATCTCATAGAAAACCAAAAAGGATTTATGGGATACAGGGGTCAATGTACCAGGATCCGAACATAAAACACGTGAGAGCGTTCTATGGTGTTCACTTGTCTTTTTGTGATAACCTTATCAAAATAAGACGAGCCCTTTAACAAATCGTCTTCGCCTATTAAATTGATGCTTTTAAAAAGTGTTAGTAAAAAAAAATTTTTGAACAATATGCATTGTGTGAAGAATATAAGAAATAGAGAATTGATTCAGTTTTGTTTTATAAAGATTTTTATCTGTTTGGCCTGCCTTGTAGAGGAGTTGCAGAGGGAAATAATGGGACCTATCTTCGGTAACATTTTCCGTAAATATAAGTATTATTGGTAGTAATGATTTTTTTTTTTTTTTTGATAGCTTCACGCTATATCCCGCACACACCAGGGTAGGCAGGAGGAACCTAGTGTTAGGACACTCCGTTCCCCACTTTCCGCCGAATTCGGAGGCATTGCGTGTTAAGTGGCGGAACTTAACGCCGCGCTTTGCCTCGACACCAGAGCGAAGGAAATGAAAATATTAAATATTTCCCCTTCTCGAGTGGGATTCGAACACACAACCAGTCGTTTACAATCACACGTTCGTGCCACTGCGCCACGACTGGCCCCAATTTTTTATTTATAATTAATTTTTGTATTATAATAAAATAAAAATTGTAGAATCAATATCTGAACTACAAACGGCGAGCAGTCTTGGCATTTTAACCTTAAATTATTTTCTTTTTAAAATAAAAGTCGAAAGTTTAAAGATTATACAGAATTAAGAGATTCTATTCCTTGACTTGCTTATTTTATTTTAATATGTTAATTTCTCCTAATGTTAACAGAATTCAGAATACATCACTGCTGTTTTTAATTTTAATTGGCTTTTATTAAAGGGTTACGTGTGAAATCTTGTTTGTAGTAATAAAATTAAATATGACCCAAATATTGCTCTGTATTTGAAACCAGCCTTATTAGATATGTTCCAATATATCGGAAAAGAATTGGTTCCGTTCAAGAAACCATTAAGAATGTTGATATAACTACTCGAAATTTTCTTTGCGTAATTCCAACATTTTAATTTTTAAATTCTTTTAATTTTTAAATTCTTTGGGATGCATTCAAAATCAAAACACATTTTAAAAATCAATAAAAATATTGAAATCCGTTAGGTAATTTCGGTGATTACCTACCTTAAATATAAAAACTTACACATTCACAAACGCTTACCATACCAACAATATTAGTGTACATAAGCTGTGTCATGAGATATTTTCTAATTCAAGAAAATGAAACAAATAGATAAGAAGAAGGTCAAAATTGTGATTTTTCATTTTATATGTAATCGTATTGTTATTTTTCAATTATAATAACGATTATTAATATTTATTAATATTTATTTCAGTCATTAAATATTTAATGTAGTAAAGAACTTAATCAAATGACTTTTTTCAAGGTTTTTATAATTATAAAGGTCAATGGCATTAGGACAAAGGAGCACCTTGAAAATGAGAGCAGGTGATGCTATTTGATAGACAGCCGAAATATACTCGTACGTCGTACATGGTTTTAAATGCCAAATTAATTTGCCAAATATATTGTAAACACGATATAAACGATTACTACGATGTAATTTTTTTGCCTACGATGTACCTAGTGTGTTTTTTCTTTAGCTTCACGCTGTATCCCGCACATAGCAGGGTAGACAGAGGAAACACAGTGTTAAGACACTCTGTTGCCCATTGAAGTTAAGTATATTTTTTAATTTTGTTTTTTTTTTAGATTTTTGTTATTTGGAGCTTCAATATAAGATTTTTCTTCATAGAAAGCGACCCTTTCATCTTTTCAAAAAAATATCAATTAAAAAATAAATGTGAAGTTCATTGAAATTCCATAGAGAAATAAATATTCGAGTGTATCAAAACTTGGAATAGTTTCTTAAATGGAATCAAATATTAATACTATGCCATATATTAGACAATTTCTGGATACGAATATCTGTGCGTGTTTGTACATACTTCACAATACAATTATAATGATAAATAACTAAGGACATCGTGGCGCAGTGAGACATCGTCTAACCATAAGTGCAATTAATTTTGGATTCGATTTCCTCTGGGAAGACTGGTTATATAGAAATTATTTTAATTTCTCGACTCTAATATCAAAAATGCGTTTAGTTTAGTAGCCTCTTAACACGGAATTTCTCAATGTAGGACGGAAAGTGGGTAACAGAGTATCTTGGCACAGGCTCTATCTGTCTACCCTGCTATGGGGGAAAAAGTATGAAGCTGAAAAAAATACATACTCCGTGCTCCAGTTTCCGCCGAATTCCAGTGACCTTGCGTGTTAAGTGGCGAACCTTAACGCTGCGCTTTGCTTCGACACCAGAGCGAAATCGAACCCACAATCGGTCACTTTATAGGCACATTTTGTGCCTATGCGCCACGACTGGCCACTAAGTGAGGAACGGAGTGTCTTAACACTAGGTTCCCTCTTTCTACGCTGCTGTGTGCGGGGTACAGCGTGGAAAAAAAATATACATATACAATTTATATCATTAAAAAAGCTGACAGCTTATATGTAATTTGGTCCAAACAAATCGTAGATACACCTGCAAATTAAGTCAAGGTGTCCACTTGCCCTAATGTCACCGACCTCAATACACGAAATTCCTTAGAACCTTGAAATATATTGTTTATTATTATTTTTTGATTTTTTTGAGCATTTAGGTCTTGCAGCTTTTACACTGATAAAAAACTGCCTAATATATCGTGATTTAATAATAGTTTAAAGTGTTATTCGAACGATCGAAATGATTAAGTTTTAGTATATCTTGTAAAACATCTATCAAGTGAATTAATTTCATATCATTCTGAAAAAAAATACCTTGCTTATATGAAATTTTAATATTTTATTTATTTAATAATCACTTTTCCTAATTATTTATTTGATATAGGAGTTCTTGAAACGAATTTTCAAATTATATTCTGCATTAGGTACTTTGTATCAAGACAAACAAACCCATAAAACATAAATTAGGGGGCCAGTCGTGGCGCAGTGGCACGAATGGTGACTGTAAAACGACTGGTTGTGGGTTCGATTCCCACTCGAGGAGTAGAAATATTTATTATTTCCATTTTCCTTCGCTCTGGTGTCGAGGCAAAGCGCGGCGTTAAGTTCCGCCACTTAACACGCAATGCCTCCGAATTCAGTGGAAAGTGGGGAACGGAGTGTCTTAACACTAGGTTCCCTCTGACTACCCTGTGCGTGCGTGCTATGTGCGAGATACAGCGTGTAGCAAAAAAAAATATAAGTTACACACAAAACAATTAGAAATTATTAATAAATAAATCTGAAAACCGCAGTTTTGAGGTACTAGGTAATTTGGGAGGAAAGTGGAAATCGGAATATCTTAATACTGGATTCTTTCTGCCTGGAGGTGAGCCGGTGTTAAGTGGCGGAACTTAACGCCGCGCTTTACCTCTGACACCAGAGCGAAAAAACTGGAAAGAAATATTTCCAC
Organism: Dryas iulia moderata; assembly: GCA_019049465.1. Taxonomy (NCBI): domain Eukaryota; kingdom Metazoa; phylum Arthropoda; class Insecta; order Lepidoptera; family Nymphalidae; genus Dryas; species Dryas iulia. The sequence continues at coordinate 11,459,870 of CM032440.1, read as the reverse complement.
TCCTCGAGTGGGAATCGAAACCACAACCAGTTGCTTTACAGTCACACTTTACCACTGCGCCACGACTGGCCCTATGGCCCTAGAGAAATAACACTAATAAAATATTTTAATTCATACATTTCTTTTATTATAATTAGTTTCAAAATAATTAATTAGTTTCCATTCAATTACGGCACCTTAAAGCACCTGTAGGCAGGCAAGGTGTACACGTCACTGACCTCATTCCATCAGATATAGAGAGAGCCTTGAATAACATGTGATTGAAATTGAATCATGAATATAGAATGGTATAGGCTTAAGCTTAGATCAAGATTCGATTCTCGCTTTAGATAAATAATTTTGTTTATATTATTTTAAAGTAACCTGTATCTTTATATATGCACGAGGTATAGTGAGACAGCTTTTACTTTAATCGTGATAGTGGGTTCGAGTCCCAATCAATGATATGATTATACATTTTTTTTCATTTACTGCTATAGTACCCAAAATGATGGAATTCAGATATTAAATAGGCAATGTATTGATTTCAGGTGAAAAGTGGAGAACGGAGTGTCTTGACACTAAGATCTCTCTGGCTATCCTACTATAGGGGAAAAACCGTTACGATGATTTTATATGTACGTTATTTAGGTTCGCTTAAGTAAGTATAAAAATATAATAAAGGAGTTAAGAAGAATAGATTTTAAGAGCAGTGTGTTAATTTAACATTCTGTAACATTTACAATGCTTTTTTAATGTCTGATGCTAGGTGAGGATTATATTCGGGAAAAGGCATGAAACTGTTAAAAAAAAATGTAAAAGTTTACTTTTGTGAAATTTCTTATTACGTACCCAACCACTCCTCAGAAAATAAGAAAAAGCATTAGAAATTAACTTAAAAAGAGGCCAGTCCGTGGCACAGGGGCACAAAGTGTGACTGTAAACCGACTGGTTGTTATTTCGATACTAACTCGAGGTAAGGAAATATTTAAAATTTCTATTTTCCTCGCTCTGGTATCGATCGCGGCATTATGTTCCGATACTTAACATACAACACCTCATTTTGGCGGAAAATGGGTAACAGAGTGTCTTAACACTAGGTGCCCTCTGCCTACCCTGCTATATGCGGGATACAGCAAAAAAAACTTAAAAAAAACACATAGAACTACTCATATTTGAGTATAGTACGTACCTACAAACTACTTAAACTGATAAGAATTTATTTAAGTGGCTCCCTTGAACCTGTTTGCTATTGAATTTCTCTATTACATAATCGTTGTCGTAAAAAGGGCATTGCCTTTGACAGGTGCCTTCTTTTCAAGGGCCCTTGAGTAATATTGACTTATATATATTTTTTTTTTATTTAAAGAAAAAGATTGATTTTTGATTAAATTAAATACATTCGGCCTCTTTTATTGGTCAATTAGTTAATTTCTACCAATTAAGTTGGTTTTTGTAATTTTATTATTGTTTTTAGCTCCTCTGTCAAAGTAGTTGAGCCAAGGAGATCCTCAAATCATCTTGTATAGTTTTCTAATTTATTGTTATTTTAGAGACCGAGAATAAGACATCTGATGCTATGCTTTATCTAAACAAGCGTCAGCTTCAGGTTTTTTCTTGCGTAACTAAGTAGTCCAGAGAGAACATAGAGTCAAAACACTCCGCTCCCCATCTGCCTGAAATCGGTGAAACTCAACCTTTATCGAGTTACCAGAAGAGAGTAATGTAGATTAAATTTAAGCAATATCCCGAATGGAAATTATACCCACAATCACTACGTCACTGTCCCACTGCGCCACGACGGCCTCTACGAACATTGACTTATATTTATTTTTTGTTTAAAAAATGATTGATATTTGATTAAATTAAATGTAGGCGGCTTCTTTTATAAGTCAATTAGTCATTTTTTACCGATTAAGTCGGTTTCCGTAATTTTTATATTGTTTTTAGCTTCTCTGTCAAAATAGTTGAATCAAGGAGTACCTAATCTACTTTCTTGACAGTTCAAATTGTGAATGTGAATGCTTGTAAATTCTAATGCCAAACTTTATCTTAAGAGTCGGGACTCGAGTGGACATAAAGTCAATAAGTATAAACGCCTATACGAACACATATATTTTTATATGTTTTAAGCTAGCGACCGCTCGCAGCTTCGCCTACGTAACTGTAAAACTTTTGATACAAACTTTCACCACCTACAAACTTTTCATACAAACTTTTGCCACCTATTTCAACCTCAAGGGTTGAATTTTTAAAAAATAGTAGACAGGTCTTCAATTATGATCACTTCCGAATTCCATCTAAACCGGCCCGGTAGATTAGGCGTGAAAACGCAAGAGCCATCGTGACGCCGTGGGACAGCGTCTACTGTAATTGCGACTAGTTATGATATCGATTCCAGCCCTGTAGAATAATTGTAATTTAATAACTTTCATTTGTCCACTTTGATGATAAGATAAACCGTGGCGTTGAGTTCCCCACACAGCTCGAAATGCCTCGAATTGTGGTGAAAAATAGAGAAAGGAGTGTCTCAACGCTAGGTAAGGATAGGTTAATATCTAAAGCTTAATATCTACAAACAATACACGTAATTTAAATAACGAATCCTGTATATATTAACTTCTTCATAAAAAAATCTAACCTTGATTTATTAAAAACTCGATATTTTCAACCGATAACTGGTTAATATTTGTCAATGTAATGGACAATTAAATGTATAGGCAATAAAGAAATTTGGTTCACCTGTGCAAGGTGTATAGTGGATGTATTTAATATATAATACATGTACATGACGTGTATTTATACATGACATATAAGTACACTGACCTCCTACCCTTTGATGTTAAAAAACTTTTTTTTTTTTTTTTTTTTTTTTTTATGGAATAAGGAGGCAAATGAGCAGAAGCCCCACCTGGTGTTAAGTGGTTACCTTCGCCCATAGACATCCACAACATTAGAGTTTGGGATGCGTTGCCAGCCTTGGGGATGAAGGACAAAAGAAGGAAGGAAGGATGGGATTGATTGGAATAGGGAGAGCTGGCTTACATGCCATCGAACCGGAACACATCATCAGATATTTGGCGGTTCGTCTTTGACACGATAGTGGTCGCGAGCCAGTCGGAGAACGAATCTCTTACCACCAAGCCAACTGGGTTACCCGCCTTTTACGGGACGCTACCCAGCGGCGGGGGGGAATTGTATTCTTAACCCGTCCCCCCACGGGGAGATGAAGAAACCTTGAAAATGTTCCCTGATATTACTACTTCGGGCCAGTCGTGGCGTAGGGGCACAAAGTATGACTGTAAAACGACTGGTTGTGGGTTCAATTCTCACTCGAGGAATGGAAATATTTAATATATCCATATTCTTCGCTCTGGTGTCAGGGCAAAGCGCGACGTTAAATTCTTACATTTAACACGCATTGCCTCCAGAATTCGGTGGAAAGTGGGGAACGGAGTGCCTTAACACTATGTCTATCTATATGTCTGTTTGCGGGATATAGCGTGAAACTAAAAAAATGTGATAAATGGGAAGCTAAAAAACAATGTGTATAATAACAAATCAGCTTAGTAAACTAAGTTCCGTCACTCAACACGCAGTGGATTGTCTTGAAACTAAATTCTCACAGACTATGTTAGTTATAGAGAACAAAATTTAAAGAAGTAAATCTAAATACTTCTCTTTCATAATTTTTAAGTTATTTTTTAAAGCTAATAAATTTATCATTAAGTAAAATAACTACGTACCGTAGTTAGCAAACCTGTGTATAATATAAAGTCGGAAATAAAAGCTTTTTTATTTTAAGTAATAAGTGTTCGTGTAAATACGTTATACGTTTCAAAATGGACGTTCAAATTGTTCTCAAGTTTAAAAGATATTTAAACTAATTTTATTTAACAGTAATAGATTTTTAAATATTGGATTTTCTGTATATTTAGATATCTTTGACTGTTTTTAACTGGGTAAGGTATGTTTGTTGGGTATGTTTTTAACATACATTTTCACATATATCTGTGTAATCAGTGATATAGCACCAAGAAACTCTTTTACGCTTTTCCAAATCGACATTTCTAATGCCTATTTTCTTTTAACTGAACAGAAAAAAAGGAACAAAGGGGTAAATTTGACAACTAATTCTTCTACTTTACCTACAAACATTAACCCGCTTCTTAAATATCATCTGGTTTAGGTTTTGGGCATGACTTTCTTCATTTTTTTTCCAATTTTACTCTTATCATGGTTTTTAATATATATTTTTTTATTATTCAATATGTCTAAAACCCAGCGGTGAAGTAAGCCATTCACAAAAAAAAATACATATAGAAAACGTATAAAAATTTGAACGCAGCGGGATTCGAACCCGCGCCTCCTGAATACCGTTCAGGCGCTCTCACCACTGAGCCATGCGTTCTACTAGCCGCTGCGTCGAAATTCTTATACGCTTTATTACAACTTATTTATGTTGTTAGCATCTCTGTAGAGAGATTTTTACAAATTTCTGCTACCCAAAGATTATTCTACGAACAATCATTTGGCAAGAGAGAATGCTATTTATTAAATACTTTTTAGAAACAAAACCTAACAACAAAAATAAGTTGTAATGAAGCGTATAAAAATATCGACGCAGCGGGTAGTAGAATGCATGGCTCAGTGGTAAGAGCGCCTGAACGGTATTCTGGAGGCGCGGGTTCGAATCCCGCTGTGTTCAAACTTTTATACATTTTCTAAATGTCTTTTTCAATTTTCCCAAGTGGGGAATAAAACTTTAAAAATGTTTAATAATTACGCCATTCACAACTCAATATTTTGATTTCAGGTAAAAAATGTATGGTGCTCTCGCATTTAGTTAATAATTTTGCTACAATCATTTTTTTATACTTTTTATTACCTTCAAAAAATTCTAAACTACACTATAATATTTTTTTTTTCACGCATTCCCTCCATAACAACTAAGAAACCACAGAATCCATTATTGATAAAAAATGTATGTATTTTTCGTATCTTTATTTTTGCATTGTTGGTACTACTACTACTACAGCAGGGCATCTTTATGATGTATAGCTGTGTACCTAAAATTAACATGTAAATGGAAAACTGTAATTGGCTTTGTTTTGTTGTAATTGTGGTATACTATTTTTTATTTTTTAGCTTCACGCTGTATCCCGCACTCAGCAGCATAGGCAGAGGGAACTTATGTAGGCAATGCGTGTTAAGTGGCGGATCTTAACGTCACGCTTTACCTCGGCACCAGAGCAAAGAAAATGGAAATAATTCTTTTAAACATTTTTAAAGTGTTATTCCACACTTAGGAAAATTGAAAAAGACATTCAAAGAAAACGTATAAAAATTTGAACGCAGCGGGATTCGAACCCGCGCCTCCTGAATACCGTTCAGACGCTCTCACCACTGAGCCACGCGTTCTACTAGCCGCTGCGTCGAAATTCTTATACGCTTTATTACAACTTATTTATGTTGTTAGCATCAATAACACTTTAAAAATGTTTAAAAGTATTTAATAAATAGCATTCTCTCTTGCCAAATGATTGTTCGTAGAATAATCTTTGGGTAGCAGAAATTTGTAAAAATCTCTCTACAGAGATGCTAACAACATAAATAAGTTGTAATAAAGCGTATAAGAATTTCGACGCAGCGGCTAGTAGAACGCATGGCTCAGTGGTGAGAGCGCCTGAAGGGTATTCAGGAGGCGCGGGCTCGAATTCCGCTGCGTTTAAATTTTTATACGTTTTCTTTAAATGTAAATAATTAATATTTCCACTCCTCGAGTGGGAATCGAACCTGCCTGCCCCACGACTGGGCCCCTGTTGTTTTTAACAATACAAAATAATAATAAATAAATAAATAATAAGTATTATACCTTTTAAAACAACTTCCTTACTTTCCATTGACCACCATTAAGCAGCTGCAAAACAAAAGATAATTCCCAGATTCAGATGCATTCGGTCTATTAAGTTCTCTATTAAATTTCTAATGACTACATATTGTTTTCGGCAGTTCGTTGACCCCCGACCACGTGTTCCTTCACACGTGCAAAGCTTCCTTTCATAGTCCGATCTTTGTGCTTTTTACATCCTTTCTAAGTTCTAAATTTCGTGAGGAGGACTAGCGTGATGATGGAATAGAGAGTGCTATAGAGTAGTGTCTTAATATTGTTTGATTTTATTTATTATTGTACATAAATAAGTACTACACTTTATCTGAAGAATAGGATTGTACTAAGTTCATTATTAAGCCTTTTTTTATTTAACAGAATTTTCTGAGTAATATTTTTTTTAATATGAAACTTCCGCCACTTAACACGCAATGCCTCCGAATTCGGCGGAAAGTAGGGAACGGAGTGTCTTAGCACTAGGTTCCCTCTGCCTACCCTGCTGTGTGCGGGATACAGCGTGAAGCTAATATGAAACTTCTTATCTCTTCTTAACTTTCAAACAATAAAATATGATAAATTACGCTTTTTTTACATAATATGTATGTGTACACTACTAATATTACAAGAATTGATAAAGCGATAGATGATGTTCAAGAGACGATGAAAGGAGAAATCAGAAAATATAAACATGAATATGAAAATACCTGGATAATACACGCAGATTATTTTAATATACCTAATATAATGAGTTATAGCATTAATTATTCGTAATTAAACAATTTACCATGGATAAAACACAATAAATATAAAAAAAGAAATGACAGATAATGAATAAATGTACCATATGAAGAAGGAATAATTTTTTTAAAAACTTATTTTAAATTAGAGGATTACTTAAATTTAGTGTTTAATTTTATAATTTCTCTATTTCTTGCGTAGCAACCCCACTACTGTCTTGCGAATACCCTATCAGAGAAAAACTAGCACTAAAGATCTCCATTTTTTACTTCCCAATTCAAATCGAGACGTTATGTGTTGAGTAACGGAACTAAACGCCGCGCTAGGAACGGAGAAAGGAAAATTATTTAAATACAATGTGTAGCCAGTCGTGGCGCAGGTGGCACAAGCGTGTAACTGACTGTATACGACTGATTGTGGATTCAATTCCCACTCGAGGAGTGGAAATTATATTTCCATTTTATTCGCTCTGGTGTCGAGGTAAAGCGCGGCGTGAAGTTCCGAAACTTAACACGCAAGCCTCCGAATTCGGCGGAAAGTGGAGAACGGAGTGTCTTAACACTAGGTTCCCTTAAAGTAAAGTTAAAGAAAAGAGAAGAAGATTTAAATACAATCATTGATCTGAGAGGAAATCGAGTACACAACTTAAGATTCGAGGTTGGACGTCAGACGATATCCCACTGCGCCACTATAGACTAATTACTTATTATTATAATTAAATAACAATTATTACATATAAAAATTTTCAAAAAAAATCTACGAAGAACACACAGTCCACAGCTTTCCCAATACAATTCCCTAACCGTGCGACCCTCTTACAAGACTGCACTTGTTTCCGAACAATACGTAACCCTCCGATTTGGTCCTATTCAACTTTGTCACGTTTTTATCTAACATTTATATACATACTTAATATATAATATAACATATATAAATTGTGTCCGTCTGTCCGTAATTGTTTGGTCCTGGTTCTTAAGGAATGTAGATTGTATGCTTTTTTCCTCTCGTGCCCTTAAATGTAGCTTTGTATAGACACTGTTGACGATTTTTATTTGCCTTAAGCATTTTGTCATTATAGTGGTTAAGTTAATTTTCTTTACAATTGATGGTTGGTTGAAAGATACTTCTTATTTTATGAGTGTTTTTTTGTGTATGTGAGCTATTGTTAAAATTAAAATCAAGCTACATTGGCATTGATATGTTTCAGAACTACTTTTGAATTTCAAAATAAATTAGTTTTTTCGTGTATATCAGGGACTGCCTAAAATGCTATACAGGAAAACGTGTGTTCTAACTACAGAAGGAACTTAGTGTTAAGACATTTCGTTCTCCATTTTCCGTCTGAATTCCATTGCTTGTAGAGTTGCGGATATCAACGCCGCGCTGAAAATTGTTTAACTTTGAAAATTTACTAAGCACAAACTCAAGCATATGTTTTTATTTAAGAATATTATTCCTTATTTTATGAAATAGATAAAGATACAACTTAATAATGGACCAAACTGTGTTACACCTTCAAGACAAGCACTGTTAGTGTTGCATCGCGAAACCCATTAATTTGCTCTGTTTCTGGCGCTCTGAAACGTTCGACTGCAGCGTAGTCCTATTTACGTAGTAGTCTTAATGCACCCTGATAATTCTTATTAAAAGATTTACTTAAAATTTAAAAGGTTTCTTGCGTTATTCTAATCTTTGACGCTGTATTCATTTCCAGTTTCACTCTCTATCCGTCGCTATCGTAGGAGAGCGTATGACTTTTCTTTTTTTTTATTTTATTGAAGAAAAGGCATACGAGCAGAAGGACTACCTGATGGTAAATAGTTACCTTCACCCATGGACATCCACAACATTAGAAAGGTTGTGGATGCGTTGCTGACCTTAAGAGGGAGGAGGAAAGGAGAGAAAAAGGGTGGCGATGATGGGAATAGGGAGGGCTGGCTTATATGCCATCGAACCGGAAAACATCATCTGATGTTTGGCGGTTCGTCTTTGACATGATACTGGTCGCGAGCCAGTCGGAGAACGAATCTCCTACCACCAAGCTACTGGGTTTAATTGTATTCTAACCCGTCCCCCCACAGGTGACTGTAATCACTCTAAGTCAACAATTTTTTTCCTTGAGCAATATTTTTTCTTGTTTTTTTTTTAGGGAACCCAGTATTAAGACACTCCGCTCCCCACATTCCGCTAAATTCGGAGGCTTGAGCTAATTTGTTATTATATTAGTGAAGATATAGGATTGTTGTCCTATATTTTAAAATAAATAAAACATAGACGAAATTTTATACGCAATGACTATACTACAACTATTTTAATAAATGTTTTTTTTGCAATTTTATATTGCTTTCACATAACAAGATAGCCAGAGAGAACCTAGTCTAGTGCCAAGACACTCTTACCCACTTTCCGTCTGAAAATCGAGACAGTACGTAATAAGTGACGGTACTCAACGGCATGCTTTGTCTATCTATGTCTTCTTTTTCCTGGCACTATCCTGGATTTAGCCAGGATCTGCCTTCCTGCTTAACCTTCTCCACTTTGCATGGTCTTTGGTATCTTCGGTGGTAAGTCCATTGGCTCTCATATCCTGCTTCACGGTGTCCAGCTATCGGTTTCTTGGGCGTCCTGGGGGTCTTGCTCCAGGGACGGACATATCAAGGCAAATTCTTCCGCATAGTTCTCAAGCCAGCTTTGTCTATCTATGTATTAGAGCAAAAAAAAACAAAATAATATACACCCTTCCCCCCAATTGGGAATCGAACCCACAAACATCCCAGTCCGGCCAGTCGTGGCCCAGTGGCACAAGCGTGTGTATGTAAACGACTGGTCGTGGGTTCGATTCCCACTTGAAGAGTAGAAATTATTTTTCCATTTTCTTCGCTCTGGTGTCGAAGTAAAGCGCGGCGATAAGTTCCGCCACTTAACACGCAAGCCTCCGAATTCGGCGAAAAGTGGGGAACGGAGTGTCTTAACACTAGGTTCCTCTGCCTACCCTGCTATGTGCGGGATACAGCGTGAAGCTACAAAAAAGACCTATATTTCAGAGGCCATCATTCTATAGTGAGACAGCCGTTTACTGTAATGGCAATTAGTCGTGGGTTCGATTCTCACTCCGTGGAATTGTCATTATCTTTATTTGTTCGCTATCACGAAGAAGTCAGAGTGCGGCGTTGTGTTACACGTCATGTCTCGTTTTATTATTTCGGATGTGTATAACCTATCAGCCACACAGTAACGAAGCTAAAGAAGAAAAATTACATGTAAAGAGTGGGAATCGAATTCATAACCAATCGCATTTTCAGTTAGATTTAGGCTACCATCAGTCTAATTATTTATAATGTAAAAATATATCTTGTTAAATAAAAAACAATATTTGATTTCAACTAGTGGAATATGTATGACTTAGGAAAAACAAGGAACAGGATATCAATTGTAATTCTTCAACAGGGTAGGCAGACAGAAAAATTGTTATAATACTACTATCATCTTTCAGCCTATGATTTATGCCCACTTTCAGGACACTACGTTTAGAGCGACAGAAGTCAGCCTCAATGCTTTATTTATTTTTCTATGACCACTGGCGAATTTAAATAATTCAAATATTTCCTCCGAATAGAAATCAAACCTACAACCGTCATCTACTATTAACCACTATCCCATAACACTGAATATTTCTAATAATTAAAAAAAATCATCCCCAATATATAAAAGCTAGGGTAATCTATTATTTTAGGGGAACATGTTTTGATGTTATTGCTCAATAGAGCATGTTAGAGAATATAAACAAAGAAAGAAGGGTTAAATGAATATGTGCATTCGGTTGCGTGATCTAAGTTTATGATTAAGTATTAGACAACAACAGCATTAGTTGCATTAAATTTGATTGCATTTTAATAGTGCATTTGATTATTAATTGTGGGTATAACTGCCATTTAGATCTTATAGGTAGAGTAATAAGAAGTAGTGCTAACTGGCCCTAAGTTCAAAATTTGATTTACATAAAAAAGTAAGTCTATGAAGCTGTAAAAGACATAACACCTCTTAACATTTTATTAACCATATCCGCGCTAGATTTCATTGGATTATGATAGTCCAAAGCGGAGCTTCGAGTTACGGTTTTCAAGATACAAAGTCTAGACTACCGTGATATGTGGGGTAACGCGTGTAGCTAACTATATCTATCTATATATCTATCTATATATCTATCTATATATCTATCTATATATCTATATATTTATATCTATTTTCTAATATATTTGGCTATTAAAATTTAAATGAATAGCAAAAAATATGCTCTATATGTTCAGCTTCATACTTTTTTCCACCTAGCAGGCAGCACATATTAAATATTTCCACTCCTCGAGTGGGAATCGAGCCCGCAACCAGTCGCTTTACAGTCACCCCCAACTATACTACTACGATAAAACTTAACGTAATATAATTATTCAAGTAAGGAATTAACCTGCGATCATCACTATCAATAAGTCTCACTAATCCACGATGGTATCATTCATTAAAATAGAAGAAATCCTATTACAATTTGATCAAACGATTTTAGTTTTTTTCAGCTCCATGTTTTTTCGTCAGCATTCACACAGCAGCAGTGGTAAGGATCTACAATACTTATCAACCAATGTTATGAATACAACTCTGTTCTTCACTTTCCGCCCACTACTCAACACACAATAAGATTGCGTGTTGACTGGCGGACCTCAACGCTGCCCGTTTTATACCAGATATATTTTTCCTAAAAACTTTTTACATTTTTACTTGCAAATATTACGCCAATGCAATATTTTTATAATATTTCTCTATACATATGAAATATAATCTTTACATATTCACACAAATACATAGAGATAACACTTTTCTTTTTTTACCTTCACGCTGTATCCCGCACACAGCAGGGTAGGCAGAGGGAACCTAGTGTTAAGACACTCCGTTCCCCACACACCGCCGAATTCGGAGGCATTGCGTGTTAAGTGGCGGAACTTAACGCCGCGCTTTACCTCGACACCAGAGCGAAGAAAATGGAAATATTAAATATATTTCCACTCCTCGAGTGGGAATCGAACCCACAACCAGTCGTTTACAGTCACACGCTTGAGGTAACACTTTTGAAACATTAAATTCACACCACATACATTAATCCATCTCTAACAACCAAATAATCTCAACAACCAAAATAAGCACAAAACAATAATTATCAACGGTTCCTACGTAATCTAACCCTTGTGGTTAATAATTTTTACCTCATCAGGATAAGGGCTAATGCGGTCACCAGCATCCTTGATGTCCTTTTTTATAAAAACACCCCTTGGCCATGCATGCAGTCCTAATATCCTGTGGGTTTTTTCCTTACAAAATCTTTGTACAATACATTTTAAGTCACATATAAGAGCGAGGTACTTGATTGATGCTTGAAACTTGAAAAGATTTGGAGTAACGTTTTAAAAATATTTTGAAATATGATTTTCTTGGCTAATTAACATTTTTTAAGAGGATTTTTAGTGATGAGGACGACTTAGGTTCCCACTCAGAAGAAGTTATATTTAAAACATTTTTGTTTGAATAGTAATTTCAATTATTATCAACGTAGCATTGAGGTCCACCATTTAACATCCAATTACAATAGGTTCTGTGCTGCTATAGGGAGAAAAAAGAAGAAGATGAGCTGCTTTGAGCTGATGAACGTAGCTGATGTGCAAGTGTATATATAAAAAATACGATAAAACAGCTTATTTAAATTTTTAAATTACTAGCAATTAAAGCGAATAGAATCGTTAACATCGCCAGGGATAATTAATTAATTATAAACCTTAAATACTTACAATATCCGAGATCTAAATATAATAATCCTACTAATTTTAAAATAAGTGGTAGAATTTAACACTGCACTTTTAATTAAAAGTGTTGTATACAACCTTAGCTAATCTTAAGTAATTATCGAACCCGCAACCAATGCCTATAAAGTCAAAGACTACCTATAACAGAGCCTCTACTAAAAGTACCAGAAATACGTAATTTTAATTTTAATAATTAAGTAATAAGTATTTTTTTATAGCTTCACGCTATATCCCGCACACAGCAGGGTAGGCAGAGGGAATCTAGTGTTAAGACACTCCGTTCCCCACTTTCCGCCGAATTCGGAGGCTTTGCGTGTTAAGTGGCGGAACTTAACGCCGCGCTTTACCTCGACACCAGAGCGAAGAAAATGGAAATATAATTTCCACTCCTCGAGTGGGAATCGAACCCACAACCCGTTACAGTCACACATTCGTGCCACTGCGCCACGACTGGCCCCAATATATTATATTTTGATAATTTCCCTTTTACGATAGAAAGCGAGAGCGACGATGACACTTCGTTTTGTGGTTACGCTATGATTACGTTCTATTTTTTCATATTAACTACACTCGATGAAGTAAAAAGTAAAAGGCCTGTATAAGGACACGTATTCGTAGATACACGTTAACGTTAACGTACACGTTCTGGCTCGAATACTGAGAAACGCTTAAAAAATACCGGCACGGAAGCTACAAAGGTACCCCAATTATTGTGTAATCTTGTAGCTTATTGGAGTGTTTTTTAGATTATTTTATTTTATTTTTTGGTTTTTAAGATAGTTGTGTTCATATATTGTATACATTTTGTAATAAACGGAAAAGTTGTGGCCAGTCGTGGCCCAGTGGCACAAGCGTGTGATTGTAAACGACAGGTTGTGGGTTCGATTCCCATTCGAGGAGTGGAAATTATATTTTCATTTTCTTCGCTCTGGTGTCGAGGTAAAGCGCGGCGTTAAGTTCCGCCACTTAACACGCAAGCCTCCGAATTCGGCGGAGAGTGGGGAACGGAGTGTCTTAACACTAGGTTCCCTCTGCCTACCCTGCTGTGTGCGGGATACAGCGTGAAGCTATGAAAAAAATAAATAAACGGAGAGCTGCGAGCGAAGATTTTTTTTTAAATTATAAGAAAACATAAGCTTTCGTCGCAAGTGAGAAGTTTGGGTCTACACGTGATGGTTGCGAATTCTATCCCTACCCAATCCCAATTTTAACTTTTTCAGACGTCTTTAGAAAGATTAGAATAAAAGATGACAGTATAGATAGAATAAATGAAAGTATATTAAAATACAATTTCATTTAACTGTAACTTTCATTTATTTTGTTAACACCTAGACTTGCTTCAATATATGTAAGTTACCTACCTCTCATAATAAACGAAAAATGGAGCGTTTTGTCCTTTTCTGTGGCGGGGAACTTAACAACGCATTTTGAATAAGCATCGAACCTACAACCTTCACGTTTGCAATCAGACGTTCCACTGCACTATAATAGCTTTCTTGTTAATGAATTAATTTAAATAATTAGAAGATTTGCTAAAAATGTTGCTTTCTACATCGTAACCAATTCAGATACCTCTATCGATCAATACAAATAATCGATGCTAATCTAAAAACTGAATTAGATTGATCTAGCAATAATTTTTTTGAGAAAATTAAAGGTTGAATGCAACCCATGGCAATATTATTGGCAATAACCAAGCGAAGGATTGAATCTTTACTTTACTCCTAAAAATATTTGCTAGATCAATCTATAGATGCAGTTTTTGGATTTGGATCGATTATTAATATTGAGCGTTACACATACCTAAGTACCTGTATATAGATAGGTATATAGTATTTTTTTAACTTCACACTGTATCCCTTGCGGGGTAGTCAGAGAGAACAGAGCGTTAAACACTACGATCCCTGCATACTTCTTTCGACTCGTCCACTAACATCAACCTCTTCATACACGCCATCCATGACCCCTTATGCTTTTTACGTGACCTTCCTCCAGTATCGTCGATACTGTGTTTTCGAAGGTCAAAAGGTCTCCCCCTGCCTCTCTTACCACTCAACCTTGCTTCATAAGGATATGGGATGATTGAAAGTATTGCCAATTTTTTTTATTTTTCATATCGTAACTGATTCACACATACCTGAGTATCTCTATAGGTAGGGATATATATAGGGAGTAGAAACGAGGGGTCCTGTAATAGCCGGCATCCTCCGCAATCACTGCTTGACTTGTGACGCGTGAACTGTTTTGTGCATCGCATTTGCGGCACATAATGTCATTTGTTAACGAACTTTTTTGTTTGAAAAATTACGTTTGAGAATAATTAGGCATTATTTAAAACTAAGGTTAAAGATTTTTTTTTTACCTTCACGCTGTATCTCGCACACAGTGTTAAGATACTCCGTTCCCCACTTTCCGTCGAATTCGGAGGAACTTAACGCCGCGCTTTACCTCGACACCAGAGCAAAGAAAATGGAAATATTAACTTTTTCCACTCCTCGAGTGGGAATCGAACCCACAACCAGTCGTTTACAGTCACACGTGTAACGGAGTGTCCTTAACTCTAGGTTCCCTCTGCCTGCCCTGCTGTGTGCGGGATACAGCGTGAAGCGTTCAAAATTATTATACGTTTTCCAAAAAATATTTTTCTATACTCGCTTTAATAAACCATTATAAACAACAAACTTCTTAAAGACTTCTTGAAAACTTAATAATGAGTATTCAAACATTTTTCAAAACAAGTTCAGTTGTTTAATTGCTCGCATAATATTACGTTATTAACGAACACTTTTTATCTACAAAAAAAATCTAACTTTACAAGCATAACTACAAATGGCATAACAATGCATAACATTATGCATACTTAAATGTTACTCTTTTCCTTTGGGTTAATTGTTGGGATGTAAGAAGGTTCTGGGTTCGACTTCCTTTCAAGAAATAACAAAATTTGATTCTGGATATATGTACCTGTTATGACAGGTACATATCTCTTATGCGAGTGAAAAATAGTTTATCCACTAGATCCTTTAACTCCAGAATAATAATCAATTGCATTTAAATATAAAAAAATGATGCTGGTTTGCTGTAGCTGTTTTCGAACTTGCGTTTTTAATAAGTTATACGTTTCTAATATATTCGAACAATTATTTTAGTAGATAACAGCTCTGTAGAGACCAAAAAAATATATTTCCAAAAATTATCTTGACTAGGGAGAATGCCATTATATCTTTTCTTTCTAATAACATTTTTATCTTTTCAAATTTCTCTTCTTTTATTTATTATATATTTACTTGCTAACAACATTTTAACTATCTTAAACATACGAAAAGCACTTTGAAAATATTAACAAAACTATATGAATTAAAAAAAACCAATACAATTTAAACTACAACATATACACAAGTCCATAGCAAATTCCCCCTACATGTCAATCGTAATGCGCATACGCATCCAAGATTGGCACCTGTCAAGTCAGACACGGCGCGCGCGCACGAGTATACCACAAGGACAATACAATGAATGAAAGAAAGGATCATTTGTATGTCCGTTTTGTATTTTTTGAAATATGTTTAAATTACATCAATTTACAGGCCCGTCGTGGCGCAAAGGCAGAAAATGTGACTGTAAACGCAACTGGTTGTGAGTTTGATTCCCACTTGAGGAGTGGAAATATTTAATATTTCCTTTTTATCGCTCTTAAGGTCTGCCGCTTAACATGCAATGCTTTCAGAATGCGGAAAACGAGGATGAATTGTCTATATATCCTCTACCTGCTGTGTGTGAGATACAGCGTGACGCGAATTACACTTAGTAAAAATGTCACTTTTCTGTGATTTGCTTTGGTTCGTAATTTTGTATGGAAACGCTTAAAAGGCCATCGTTTGACTACGTATGATTACGTGAAGGTTGTGGGTCCAACCTTTCGCTGATAATACAATGCAGTGTTAAGTTTCGCAACAATGCACACGACATATCAAAAAGGAACAAGGAGTGTCTCAACACAAGGTTCTCTCTGCCTAATCTGCTTGGTGTGCAAAACTGTATAGCTCCTTTTTTTCGTTGAAAATTGATTATTTTAATTTACTCTAAATCTATATATTTTTCTACAATATATTCATAATGTTTTTTTGTATGTCTAGATATATTTATTCAATAGATAAGCTACCAACTCTCAACGTACAATTTTAACTTTTCTCCTATTTGTTGCCGTTAATACAGTAAACTAATTGTAATATTTCAATAAACAGCTTAAAAAACTTCATTTCATATTATTTCTTACAACGTTTTTATGTCTCAAATGGCTGGCAAAAGAGTAGGTTGGAAGAACTTTTTTGGTTTAGTAGGTACAAAAAATGTTGTTTCGATTTATTTTGCATGAATTTGCGGTTGTTTAAATTCTAGTTACGCTGTTGTTAATATAGAACATTATATGTTTATGAATCATTTTTATAGAGTAAGTCAATCATATTTTTTTCAGCTTCACGCTGTATCTCGCACACAGCAGGGTAGCCCGGGGGGAATCTAATGTTAAGACACTCCGTTCCCCATTTTCCGCCGAATTCGGAGGCATGCCTGTTAAGTGGCGGAACTTAACGCCGCGCTTTACCTCGACACCAGAGCGAAGAAAATGGAAATATAATTTCCACTCCTCGAGTGGGAATCGAACCCAATACCAGTCGTTTACAGTCACACGCTTGTGCCACTGGGCCACGACTGGCCACAAAAAGAAGAAAAAGTCAATCATATAAAGTGAATTAATTAGAAATTACCTTCGAAAAGGCTAAAGACTTAAAGTGAACATTTTTGTCAGATTTTATTTATTAAGAGTTTTACCATTATAAGTTTAAAATCAATTAAGATGTTTATTAATTAACATTATTTAGATGGCACACGATTGGTTGTGGGTTCTATTCCTATTCAGTGCATTTATCATAATTTAATTATTTTAATATTTACGCTCTGGTGAATAAAACAAAGCGTGACATTGAGTTCCACCACCTTAAGCTCCACCCCAGTCACAAATTTGGACGTAAAGCAAAAGGCATAGTGTCCAGATATTATATCTAGACACTAGGTTCGCTCTGATTAGAAAGTCTATGCGGGAAAGACATGAATCTACAAAACAAGTCATTCAAAGAATTAATCAAAAATATAGAAACAATCTATATTCACAGCGGATGTTTTAAAACATACACAATCTTAATAATAACTGAAATAAATCAAGCAAAATACTTGGAAAAAAATAATTAATATTTTACTTTGATATGAACAAAACGGCACTGATTGCGCTTAAAATAAATATATAGGTAAGGAGATTTGAACGCAAATCCATTATAACTAGGGTTACCATTTGTCCGGGTTTCCCTGGATTGGTCCTAGCTTCGAATTCAGTTTTAATCTTAGATAAAATAATTTAAAATTTTATTAAAATTCATTAAAACCTTTTTGTTTTTCTATATATGAACATTTGCTAATCTTCTATTATACTGCTTTAAAAGTTTAAAATTATACTGCTTTGTGTTTAAGATCTTCAAAATTCGAGAGGCCAGTTGTGGCACAAGAGTACAAAGTGTGAAAACAAAATCCCACCATATGACATGAAATGCCTTTACATTTCTGTTGACGTGACGCTACGACATGATGATAAAAAAAAAGAAATTTATAATTGTATTAAAATAAATTTTTGACCCTCAAAATTACATTTTACTCTACTAAGGATTCAAGGTAACTTAGAAAATATATTCTGTTCAAACGTCCAGGTTGTGGACTACCAAACGTAAGGTCTCGTTTCTTGTCCTATTTTATATTTTTTTAAAATGGAAACCCTAATTATAGCCCAGTCTTAATGTAGAAAAATAAAAGATATTTTGAAGTTCCTCGTTTCTTTAGAACCACTCTAGTCATTAGTCCCGCTTCGACAGTGTAATGTAATTTTCTATGAATGGTTAAAAAACTTGGGCAAGGTCAGTGATAAACATAATAAAAACAAGTGTTTTGTCGGTCTCATTCATGATATGAGAATATATAGGTATATGTATATACAAAAATATATTGTGTGTATGTTTGAATGTATGTTTCTTATATTTTTTAATATTTTTTATTCAAATAAATTCTTAAATAATATAGCAATTAAAAAATAAAATTTAAGTGTTTGTTGTCGTATATTATAGCTTCTACGTATCGTTAATTTTAACCACTAGCCAATATCGTAGTGGTTTAAAAGTTGTTTTAAACCAAAAATAAGTTATTAACTGATTAATCTTTAAACCTTATATAAAAAAACAACAACAGAGGCAGAGGTGTGACAGAAATAAGTCTAAATTAAATTTTAATTATAATGTCATCGTAATAGGTGTTCATTTAGAAAGAAAAAGGCAGCTTTACTTTCTTCTTCTTTCTTTTGCATAACAAGGTAATCAGAGAGCACCAAGCATCAAGAAAGTCTGTCCTCCACTTCCCAACGAAAATCAGGACGTTTCGTATTGAGTCGTGGAACTTAACGCTGTACCTCGTCTCTAGAGCAGAGAAATAAAAATATTTTTTTTTTAGCTTCATGCCGTATCCCGCACATAGCAGGTTAGGTAGAGGGAACCTAGTGTTAAGACACTCCGTTCCCCACTTTCCGCCGAATTCGGCTTGCGTGTTAAGTGGCGGAAGTTAACGCCTCGCTTTACCTCGACACCAGAGTGAAGAAAATGGAAATATAATTTCCACTCCTCGAGTGGGAATCGAACCCACAACCAGTCGTTTACAATCACACGCTTGTGCCACTGGGTCACGACTGGCCACTGGAATAAAAATAATTTGAAATAAATAATTTTCCCAAAAGGAATCAAATCCTCAACCAACGCCTTTAAATAAAACACTTTAAACAATACTTTTTGTATAACACTTAATTTTTTTAACTGATTTTATTAAAATTTTCTTTAAAGCTGAACCATGGGCGAGAGCTAGTATATTCTTTTGTAGTTTTTTGTAATGGATTAAGATGAAAGTGAAATCATCACTTTAATCACGAGCAATACTTATTATTCGTATAACCTACATATATACGGATGCATAATTTAATGATAAAAACTTTGTATCGTTTTTTAAATTGTAATGATAATATAATTACTTTTTAAATGTACTTAAATTTTAAATGTTACTTGCTTAAATAAACAGGTTAACGATTTTTCTTGGATAGTAGAGAGAGCCAGAGAGATGTTAAGACACTCCGTTCTTCACTTTCCAGTTGAAATCAAAACATTTCTTGTTAAATTCAAGAGCTTAATGCCGCGCTTTTCCTTTTTTCCGGAGTGGGCATTGAAAATAATTTTAATATTTTCAATATTTCCTAGTTTTAGTGTTTAAAAATAAAATAAAATAAAATAAATAAATAAAAATTAAAGTTATTTCAGACGAATAATCCATAGAAAATATTAGTATAATAGTATATAGTAAGTATATTTCCATATAAATGATGTTACTTATAGTTACTCGTACATATAGAGTACTTATACGTTCGTTTAGAGTAACGTTCCATTCCCTGTACTTTTATAAACAACTTCCCTTCCCGCAAAACAGGGGTTAGAGGGTATTTAGAGTCAAGACACTCCGTTCTCCATTTTCCACCTGAAACCTAGACATTGTGTGCTGAGTGGCACAACTTAACGCCACACTTTGTCTTAGAAGGACCTAAAACATGAATAATTTTACCTACTGCTGTACCCGTGTCTCACGGGTTATGAATACAATTCCCCTCCGCCACTGGATAGCGGCTCGTAAAACTCGGGTAACCAAGTAGCTTGGTGGTAGGAGATTTGTTCACTGACTGGCTCACGACCACTATCGCGTCAAAGACGAACCGCCAAACCATCTGATGATGTGTTCCGGTTCGATGACATGTAAGCCAGCTCTTCCTAGTCCCATTATTCCCATCCTTCCTCCCTCTTTCAGTCCTACATCCCCGAGGCTGGCAACGCTTCCATAACTCTAGTGTTGTGGATGTCTATGGGCGAAGGTAACAACTTAACACCAGATGGGCCTCCTATATTCAATAAAAAAAACCTAAGTTAAAAAAAGTATAACCGATCGCTACCTACCTATATATTACGAACATTGAACATGTTGACTCACAAAGCAAAATCTGCAGACCGGAAAATGACTCATTTGGCAATTGTCACACACAGCGGATATTAATTAGAATAATTGAGATCACCTAACGTTATGTATGTATTGTTTTAAAGTTTGAAATAAACGATAAAATTACATAACAAATTAGATTTAATGGAATTTTTAACAACTTTAGTTTGTTTACCGTTCGGATAATGTTAGCTTAATATTTTATTTAAATATTTTAATGCCAATTTATGTTTGACAAAAACTAATATTTGTGTTTTTAGTCATAATATTTCAATGCATCACGGACTGATAAAATTGTAACATGGGCCGGATCCGGCCAGTGGGCCGCCATTTCCTCAGGCGCGGTCTGGAGTGTCTTGACACTAAGTTCTCTGTAACTACAATGCTATGAGATGCTGTATACTACTTTATAAACTGACATTTACTTTAATTAGTCTATCTGTAGATATTCCTAAAGGCTATAGATACCTCTCCTTTGATTACTGAACTCTAAAAACGTGCTTTATGAATTCTATACTAATAAAATTCAAAAAACAAAAAATTAATTGTTATATTCACACTAATTTCCAAGAATTTTTAATCAATCATTCAAAAAGCTGAGCGTAACAAAAACAAAGGATTAAACTATTAACTCCCATTAACAATTAAGATGAAAACAAAACAAATTTAATGGGAGAACACATCAGAACTGCCCTTAAAAGGAGATCGCGCTTTGAACCCCGTACCGCCCTTATCTAACAATAGTTATTCTTAATTACCCTTGCGCGTGTCTAAACCTTAGTGGCCCTGATTCTAAGATTTTGGGGTTAAATCGATGACTCCGTGAACATATTTGAGGTCCTTGTACAGTTATAGGCATAAGTGTTACATAGATTTATATATATTTGTAATATATGTATATTTGTATTGGAGTGAGTCCATTGGTCGTGGCGGAGTGGCACAAAGCGTCACTAAAAAAAAACAAAATATTTGTAATATTCCTCAACTTTCCGTCTACTTCACCCTTTTCCCGCATATCCCGGATGGCAGAAGGAATATAATATCACTGAATAGACATTCAGTTCTCTCCTTTCATCGGCGTTGAGTTCTGCCACTCACATATTGGACAGTGCTTGTTGCGACAGTTGCGGAAATTAACGCTGCGTTTTTTACAAAATTTGTTAATATTAATCGAAAATAGTAGTAATTATTATAAATCACAAGTAGATTCTACTTATAGTAACTAAAAAATCGCATAGAACAAATAAATATGTAGTTTTAAAACTTTACAGTCTTCGATAGTTTTTGAAATTTACAGCTACTCAGTAAAACTAATTAAATTAAATTTCGTTTTTTAGTTTTTCTGTTTATATATAGTCCCGTATATATCCTCTATATGTGTGATACATACTGGTCTCGTAAATAATATAATCATATCGTGAGTAAAAGTAATTAAGAGCCAACTAAGCACTATAATTAGATCTATGAATAGTTTAATGCAAGTAAAAGAAATGAAAAGTTGCTTCATTCAATTACACTTGTTATTTAAATTACTTCTTTACTTTGTAGAAAAAGTCATCCTCTATATAAGCAATTTGTACATATAGTCATTCTAATAGGCCGTAGGAGCTAGTCGTAGCTCCTAGCATAGAGACAGAAAGTGTCACTGTAAAGCGACTGGTTGTGACTCGAGGAGTGGAATTATTTTATATTTCCATTTTCTTTGCTCTGGTGTCGAGGCAAAGCGCAACGTTAAGTTCCGCCGCTTAATGCCTCTGAATTCGAGGGAAAGTGGGAAACGGAGTGTCTTAACACTAGGTTCCCTCTGCCAACCCTGCCTTGTGCAGGATACAGCGTGAAACTAAAAAAAAGGTATAAAGTTAAATTGAATAAATTTAATTATGTTTTATACATTTATTTAGCTTACCTTTTATATTATATGGAAGGATACTTAGTGAAAACTTGGTGTAATCCATTTTTCCTCAAAATTTAAACATGTGTGTTGAGTGGTGAACCTTTGTCTTACCAGAGTTCAAAAATAAAAATATTTTAAATATAATCACTCTTTCGAGTAAAATCGAACCCACTACCAACAGCTCATAGGTACAGTCAGGCGCTGTCTCTATGCCAGTCTGAGGAAAAACACTATTATAAAAAAATATATTGTTTAAGCATTTATGTTTGCTAATTGTAGTTTCATACATATATTAACGATATCTGCGTACGTATCCGGTGAGCTATCGGTATAAAATATTATTTCCACGTAATATGGGCCATAATAAACATGACAGCTACTCGTTCACTTAATATACATATACATACATAATTACTACACGGTTAAAAGAAAATCGTTTAAAGTTATTTTATTTATTTATTTAGATGTTTGGCGGTTCGTCTTTGACATGACGGTAGTCGCGAGCCAGTCGGAGAACGAATCTCCTACCACCAAGCTACTAGGTTACCCGCCTTTTACGGGACGCTGCCCAGCGACGGAGGGGAATTGTATTCCAACCCGTCCCCCCACGGGTGAATGTCTAATAAACGTTATATATATATTTGTTATATTGACACGGCCGAGAGATATGGTGTAATATATGTCTTTATAAGCGCTTTTAGCCTTCCTTCTTCCTGCATATACATAGATATCCAGCCGATAGTCAGATAGATGCTGGTAGTGTCAAGACACTTCGTTTTCCATTTTCGAAAATCGTTGCGATTCAAATACATTACGTGTTAAGTGGCGGAACTAAACGCCGGTTTGTCTTAAGCTGCAGAAATAAACATAATTTGAATACTCTCAATCATCCGAGTGGGAATCGAACCTACAACCAATCAAGTTTATAGTGAATCGCTGTCCCCTGCGCCACGATGACCTCAAAATTATTTACTTTTACCAAATTTCACTTTAAATTCACCTTACCATGTAATGACATGTAAATTACCTTCAAAAATACAATTTTAACATCAAATTTTCTGGACCATCGGTTCGAGAGGCCTTGTAATATGCGGTCTCGATCTATCACATGCCCCAAATTGTTGCAAGTTCAGGCAGCTGTCAATTTTTTTATTGACTTCACACATTTTCCTTATTTTATTGGGAAGGTAAAGTAAATCTAGTGATCATTTATTCTGTTCTCTTCTATTTCCTTGTTTAGAGAGATTGCGTATGGTACACGCAATTGATCTTGACTAGTCACATCTACGTTTGCGAAACTTCGCATACATACAGTCAATTCGTCAACGAGAGTTAATGAGTTACTGAGGCACAATGGAATAAATACGCACAATGAACACTTTGCATAATGGTCACTAGTATTTGTGTATCACCCGTCTCGTTTACTGTTTGACCACCAAAAAATTGGGTCTGCGACATCTATTGTAGCTAGGTTCTGACCTTTCAAGTTTTATTAAGTATATAATTTTTTATTTTCGGCGGAAAGTGGGGAATGAAGTATCTTAATACTAGGTTCCCTCTGCCTACCCTGCTGTGTGCGGGATACAGCGTGAACTATGTAATTACACCACGGCGACATCAAGTTCTTAATTATTTATATAATAAAAAAGATGAATAAAATTTAATTAATATTACATACTCTTAAGAATAAATTAAAAAAAAAGCAGTGGGGAACAGAGTGTCTTAACACTGGGTTCCCTCTGCCTACCCTGCTGTGTGCGGGATACAGCGTGAAGGTAGGAAAAAAAAGCATAATAACTTTCGTATACGAGTGTATCACCCGACCCGCGATTACACGGCGATTTGCATCGCGAACTAAAGGATTCCCGAGAGCTTGCCCACACTGTCGACACGCTTTGCTTTCGATTTGTAACACTTCTATTCTGATAGAGTTTTTAATTGAGATACACAAAAAAATTCAATACATTTATTCACATGTAAGCTTGTATTAGGTGTTTTGAGTGACTCGACGTTTTCCCTATATTGTATGGACGGCGGCTATTCGTCTCTGTAGAATGGTTTTTTTTCGTTTAAAGTGATGTATTTGACAAAAAAATAAGATAGATTTAGAAAATGTTTAGGATTTAAGGGATTCACGTTTTTTCCCGTGGTAAGAGAGAGTCTAGTGTCAAGACACTCCGTTTTCTAAAGCAGAGAGTTTCGACATTGACACATGGCGTGCAGAGTGATAAAGCTCACAATTTGGAATCTAATTTGCAATTAATCGGTAACAGAAAAACATAATATGTTGAAGGAGTATGTTGAATGAATCATAATTATTTCGAGTTTTAATTACGACTTGAAGTAATATTTACTTAGTATATAGTACTATAGTATGTTCATACAAAACGCAAAGTCAAATTCCTTCATGTTAATGAAATGGCGAATTAGAAAATTACTCATAAACTTAAAAAAATATGAAAATAACAGGTTTTTTTGTTTATTAAGAATACTTATATTATAAATGCGAAAGTCTGTGTGTTTGTCTGTCACGCTTTCACGGCTAATCTACCGGTCCGATTTGGATGAAATTTAGAATGAAAGTAGTAAAAGTGACTGGGTCTAACATAGGCTACTTCTTTTTTCAAAAATTAACCTCTAAAGGGTTAAAATAGGGGATGAAAGTTTATATGAAAAATCTAAACCGCTTGACCAATTGTAATGAATTTTGGCATAAATATAGTTGATAATCTAAGCTTAAACATAGGCTACTTTATTTTGTAAAAATGCGCCCCCGAGGGTTGCAATATAACGAAATAGTTCACGCGGCGAAGCCGCGAGCGGGCCGCTAGTTAATAATATAAATGTTTTTTATAAATAAATTAATTATACATTTCTAAAATAGGTGCAGTAGTTACAGTACAGTTCGAGCAGATAAATAAATATATATGGGGGCAAGTCGTAGTATAGAGGTACAAAGTGTGACTGTAACTTGTGGGTTCGATTCCCATTTGAGGAGTGGAAATATTCAATATTTCCATTTTCTTCGCTCTGGTGTCGTGTCAGTTAAACTTCCCTCTGCCTACTCTACTACGTGCAGCGTGAAGATAAAAAAATATGTTTATTTATACTAAAACAAATTCTCTAATAATAATATTATATAATAAAACACTTTTTACATCAATATCTCTATGAGAATTGGAATAAATCGAACGCGTCCAATCGATTAAAGTTT
Source organism: Dryas iulia moderata (assembly GCA_019049465.1). Taxonomy (NCBI): domain Eukaryota; kingdom Metazoa; phylum Arthropoda; class Insecta; order Lepidoptera; family Nymphalidae; genus Dryas; species Dryas iulia. Next base: position 11,434,188 of record CM032440.1, on the reverse strand, counting down.
TTGCATACGCAAATTATAACTTTACTTACAATTCGCTTTGGCTCTTTGTTTTATACCACATTTTATTTTATACAAACATTTGTTTTAAATTCTTCGATGGTTAGAGTTAAATTATTGATTATTGTTTTATTCTCAGAGTACCATATAAGATATATTATAAAAAGTTTTTTTTAAGTTTTTTTTGGACCTGGCAAGATATGAACCTAACAATTCTTAAAATAGTCTTTGTTTTATCTAATTTGGATATTTATTGCGATTTTTTAAATTATTTTAAGTTTCCTTAATTTTTCAGTAAATTGGTATTACCTATATAATCATTAAATGGTAATAAATAAACATTAAATGGCATGAAAAGTACTTAAATAATAAAAATCTGTACATGGCTGGAATCCTTGTCCCTGAATCCTTATTTATTAATAAAATATTTTAATTAATTCGATTCGATTGGCGTGGGTTCGATTTCCACTGGAGGAGTGGAAATATTTAATATTTCTATTTCCTTCGCTCTGGTATGAGATGCAAAGCGCGGCGTTAAATTCCGCCACTTAATACGCAATGCCTCCGAATTCGGCGGAAGGTGGGGAACGGAGTGTCTTAACACTAGGTTCCCTCTGCCTACCCTGCTGTGTGCGGGATACAGCTTGAAGCTAATTAATCTAAAGTTATTATTCTATTACATTAATTCAACGCACAACAAATACTTACCATAAATAAAGCAATCAATATAAATCAAATCAATAAAGAGAGTTTACCAGATTTAGGTAAATCATAATGAAAGAATCGACCAAATATAAAAAAGGAAATAGAACCCACTACCACCTACGTACGAGTATATATAAAAACGACTGCGTAACTAACATTTATCAACCAAGTGGTCTATAAATTTAGTTACATATTTACATTGAGTGGTATACAATTTCAGCTGTATTTGCTGACCTTGGCGCCGGGCGTGCAAAAAATATGCGCTACTTGTAAAATGTATTTTTCAAATATTGGAGCAATGGCGGTCTGTAGTTACAGAATTAAATTAAAGATCTATTTCTTAACTACATAGTTCGTATAACTGGAAATAGTAGTGATAAATCCATTTATATGTAAAAAGAAAGTTAACTGTAATAAGATTTTATTTGTGACGACAATGATTTTATTTATTTATTCGATTCGTCTCTTCTAATGTAAAAAAATATATGTCAAGGACGCCATGCTCCTTAATAGTCGAAAGCATTTTTGAGAATTTTCAATTTTTCCCCAGCTTTAGTGTAAAAACTATGTGCAAAAGATATTTTTTTTTTATTTAAAATATAGTTAAGGAAAAACTAAAATGGGAATATCGTACATTTATAAAGAGTCAGAAATAATACTTCAAAGAGTTGCTATATAGTATAGTATACTCGTATATAGGGATTGCGGGCCACAGATTGGCCACCCCTATTATATAACCACACGTACTTAAAAGTTCTTTAGCTAAATGCATTATAAAAAAAAATAACTACTTGAATGAAATTAATCTATATGTCAATTGTTTATCTTCATAGGCTTCTTTCATTTACAGTAGCTAAGAAAACTTAGTGAGACAACTCTCTAATTTCTTCTAATTCTTTCCGCTAATTTAAGGCATTTACGTGCCAAGTGGCGGAAATGAAAATTTTTATTTTACATAACAGACTGAAATATCTACATTTGAAATAAAAATATTTACTCAAGTGTATTCAAGAGTTATATATTGTGCTAATTTATATACATATATGTATATCTTAACAACATTCCAACGCTACGACAACTTCAATACATATTTTTAAATACAAATTAATTTTTATACGTGCCCCATTTTTATAGAATTCGACTATGAAATGTCATGGATGTTTAATGTTACTCAAGCGAATGATTATATAATATTAAAAACAGTTTAACTATTACTATTTCCTGATAAGACATTGACGACTACATGATGAATATCAACAATTTTCTCCAAATATAGATGAAAACTAGAGGACGGAGTGTCTTAACACTTAACACAAGTTTTGAAGCTAAAAAATATAAAAATCAGTCCGTCGTAGCCCAGTGATAGAGTGAATTATCAAAGCGTTTAACTATAAACACGATTGATTGTGGATTCGATTCCCACTCGAGGAACTTCTCCTAAGACAAAGCGCGGTGTTGAATGCCGCAACAGAACACGCAATAACTAAATTACGTAAAAAAACAAACTTAACCATATTGAAGACCAACTGAAAGTCAAAAGTTATTCCAAAAATAGCTTATTATATCGGAAACGCGTCTGCCAGGTGTTTGTAAGTTTTTGTGGTACAAATGTGTTTCAGATCAATCGTCAGTCGGTGCCGACCGGAGAATGGAAGTTGGAAGGAAAAAACGTCCACGATGTGCGCGTGATAGAATTCTGTTTACTTTATGTGTTTAAAATTGATCATTTTTGAGTATAGTTACTTGTTATATAGTTATTGAACGCAAAAATTATTAATAATTTATTTTAAATATTTGTTTTCAAAATTATATTTATCCTCATAATAGAAAATACGTGTGGTTAAATCGTCATACATCTGCAAATGGCTGAAAAACTTATGGTTTTTGCGAAAATATTATATAAAACATGAAATGTTTTTTGATTAATCTGCCCGACAAAGCACGGTGCTTAATTCCGGCAATCACTAATGTCTAATTAATGTAATGTATTGATTTCAGGAGGAAAGTGGAGAACAGAGTGTCTTAACAATAGGCTATCTCTGACTACGCCACGGGAAAAGGATTGAAGCTATTATGTTAATTTAATAGTTAAATAACACACACATCTCTGTCAATATATTTCGTGAAACAATAACAAAATGTTTATTATTTTTAATTGAGAATGATCCATAATATTAAAAAAACCGGAAACTGCAAAACCCAAAAGGAAATGTCATACATTTCAAACATTCTATACTCGTAAAATAAATTAAAAAATCAATTTTGCCGCTACATCCCCCTTTTTACATAGATTTATGTTAACTTAAAAGCATCCCCCTGGCACCTGCGGAGATAGATTTTTTCACGCAACACATGCAACGAACGGAAATGTTTTTGCTACTGATAGTTTTACGCTAGTTTCCGTTATAACTAGGTCAGAAGTCAGCAACGTTTGTTAAATTCATTCAGTGCCCATTTTTACTTAGTGAACAGTTTTATGTAAAACGCTGAAGTATGGTAAATAAATTGTTGATAATATAAGCATTTCTTTTAAAACCATTCATTCAAGTTATTTTGCTCCTTTTTTCCGCTTAGCAGGGTAGCGAGAATCTAGTGTTAAGACACTCCACTTTTCTCTTGAATTCGAGATATTGCGGAACTTAACTCCGAGCTTTGTTAAAGCTAAAAAATTTATTTATGTAAATTTAAAAAAATAACGAAGCGAACGAATAAGAAAATGCTGTGATGGTCACAAAAAGTTATAAAATAATTTTCATCAAATCTCGACAATTTATTTTTCATATATTATGACAACTAATTTAATAACAACATACTTTATATAAGTATGAAGACTAAAGATATTTTAAACTAAAAACTACATTATAATTTGCATCATTGTACCGCCGTTTTTTATCAACAAATTCAGGTACAATAAAGGAAAATCTTTAGCGTATTAAACACTACTTAAAAACATAATTTTTCAAACAAACAAAAACTAAAACCTTATCGTATACACATAAAAATAAGTACATTCCAAATAAATTCGCATAATTAAAGAAAATTCGCGATATAATCATATATAATAAAAAAATATTCCAAAAAACATATTATTTGACCTAGCATAAACTACTATAATACTATATTCTATATATATTCAGGACGAACACCTACACAAAAAATATTGTAAGCGTTACCAAAATAAAAAGTAAACAGAAGGCAAAACGCGCCAAACACAATTTTCCGTAACAAAACTCGTGCGCACCGGAAAGTCGCGTTTATTTCCCGCCATCCGGCGCCTCGACCAACCGAAATTTGCCGCCTAAAATGCCCCAGCCAATGAGAACGTTGGCCGCCATTTTCGACCAATCACAGACGAGCCCGCGCTCTCGCCATCGCGTCATTGTCATATCTCGAAAATTAGTACGCCAGTGCAGTGAACCCCGACGGTAAATTAAAGATTTTCCGTGAAATAATTATATAAAGTCACATAGGTAAGTGTAAACTTAATATTTATTCGTAAATACATCTATGGTTTTAATTATTAACACTTCACATACGCGACTAAGGCTAACCATTGAATAATTGTTTCGCAATTTTATTATAAATGCCCACAGTCCGAAATGTCATGTATTTTGAGTGTTGTTCTAATAAAAATAATTATATATATAATTTGTAGTATTACATTTTATTAATATTGATTTGTTTTGTAAAGTCTAATAATGTTAAAGTAGTCGTGTATAATCGTATCCAAAAAATTCTAGTCTCCGTTCAGCAAAATGGCGGCGACGTTGCGTGCTATTAATACGTCACTCGTCCCTTTCCATGCAATGCGGTCGAAGGCCAGAGTAAAAGGGACAGCCATAGTTCTGATAAGAAGTTTTAAAGTATGCTGCACACGTAACTAGACACGTCTTCGTTCTTCGTAAACAAGCTTGACTATGGTGTTGCCATTGTTATGCATCAATGTGCCCAAGTTTTAGGGAGTAATAAAAGGTCTTTAAATAATATTTTACTTAATCAACCTTTTTATAGTTGGTTTTGATAGTAAATGTTGATGTTTTAGTTAGAAATTTTATATTAATGGAATTTTACTCATTTTGAATGTTAGAAGTAATATATGTAATAGTTTTCTTATACGAATCTTTTTGAACTTTAGTAAATGTTAAATTATCTTTTTATATTGGTAGTATAATATTATTACGTAATTCACTTTTTTAAATATAATTTAAAAAATGAATTGAATTCGTTCGTAATGTTGCTTACAAGTATGTTAAATTATATTATAATGTAACAATATTGTTATCATAAAAATGTATTAATTACATGTTATGTATGTATTATTAACATTTCACTGTTTAATAATAATGAATCCATAAAATTGACTAGAATTTGAATTCAATTTAACTTTCAAATAAATTTATCATTAACTGTTGTTCGACTTTAAATTAATAATAAAAAAAAAACTTCATATTTGAAAAATATTAAGCTGATTAAAATCTAACAAGATAACAACTCATTATGTTGTAAAAAAACTTTCTAACAAGCGTGTTATCTCTGTATAAGCTAATTGGGCATCCGAATTTAATACTTCAATTTAGTCTTCGTTTACCTTAAATAAGTAATATTATTTTGTGAAAGTATAAGCTTTTTAGTAGTTAGTAATAAATCGACGTATTCTACATAGATTGGTGACTAGACGAGTGCAATAACAAAACTTCACAGTAAAGCGATTCAAAGGTTTTTATTTTCTTATTATTCAAAGGAAAATATTAAAATTTCAGTCTACGCAATATTCAAAATTCAAAATGTAATAAATACATTTATGTATATAAATATAAAAAGCCGGTCATTATTTATCATATTTTTCTCTTTTTTAAAATTAATTAATAACGATGATGTAATGATTGTATCATTATCAATTGTTATTATAACAAACTATCATCAAACGTTACGAGATGAAAAAAAAATAATAACTAGCAATTTGCTCGCGGCTTCGCTTGTGTATACTTCACTATAACTAACTAACATAGACTTTAACTGTTTCATATTTTCGCACGCCCGATTAAATTACGAACATTGCTTAAATTTATAAAATTAAATATTTAAGTAAATAGTTTTTACTTTTTTAAATGAAATAAACTAGAAATGTTAAGAAAAGTTTACCAAAATATAAAATTGCATTTAAATCGATTGTGCGTTTCAGTAGTTAGCGTGCACAAACACACAGACAACAAGACAAATATAAAAAATGAGAATCTTAGTTTTGAGGTCTATTACTTGAAAAATGCCCCTAATAATAGATTTTCTTACATATTGTACATATACAAGCAGCAATCAGTCCCATTAGAGATTACAAACATTTTTGAATAATTATAAATTATGTACTAATATTATTTATAGTGAAACGCATCAAGACTTTCAATTTAATAACAAAACCAATACACAAACGCGATATCTCAACTTACAGCAAAATAAAAAATAATCTAATAAAAAAAAATTAAAAAAGGGTTCGAAAACGCAACATAAGTGTAAAATTGATGGCTACAGTAGCGCCACACCGTGCCGAGTGGTGGAAACTTGGCGACGCGTCCGACGCGCACGCGCATTCGATCAGTACGCGATAGACCGTCAACAGAGCGGACGTGTTTTGTTACTTCACTCAAATCGCGACGTTGTTTACAAAAAAAATCTTATTAGTGCGTTATGATAATAAACTTAATATAAACTATTTGTTTAGGCGTCGCGGATGCTACAGTGTGCCACTGGACTACAAGTTTAAACATGTCCGCATTAAGTGTAAGAGCTCCCGGCCTACAGGCCACAGTGCTGGACATTAGGTCGTTGCGTAGTATACGTGATGTGACCACGTTGGGGGGAGTGAGGAGGAATCTGTTCGGGGCCACGGATAGAGAAGAGAACAGACGGTTTGTGGAGAGAGAGCTGGCCAGGCAGTTGGAACTTGACAGCCAAAGATGGGGTTTTGATTTCGCAAACGAAAAACCTTTGCCTGGCACGCAGAGGTTCGCATGGCAGCTCGTCCCAGCGTCCAGCATCCCTGCTGCGTTGAGAAGATCACCAATAACAATAACAACTACACCTAAATCAGTCAAGCCTGCGCAAGAGACGAAAGTATCGAGTCCAGAGAGCAACAAAACGCAAAAGAGAATAACAGGTTAGTAATTAACATATCTATAAATTGCATTATACGTTTAATATTTCAATATAGGCGATGATAACCTGAAAAGTAAATTGTGAAGTAAACACTCGTTATCTTCACTTTAGATGTAAATTACAACTATTAACTCGGAAGGTCGATAAAGTACAACGATTAAAAGTTATTTATTTTTAAATTAATACAAATTTATCAACAATACAATATTGTGTATAGATATATATCTAATAATAGATGTTCTTGTAATTGATGTTGACAAGTCTACTTATGTAACACAAGTTACATTGTTGCAGTAGTTATGAGTATAACTGGCTAGACTAAGTGACGGCTAACTTTACCTAGAATTTAGAATTGAATTGTATATATGTAAATATTTACCTTTACGTACAACTACACTTTATTTCTTAGTCTTCTAAGTTAAACATGGCGTAAATTTATTTACCCATTAAAGTTTCTTAAGCATAAGTCTTCGTAACTATAAATCTGGCTATATTAAAACTAAATTTAAAACCATAATAACATAACAATACTATAAACAAAACATTACGAATATAATTATCACATAATTAAATTACAATAAATACTTGAAACTTAACGCGGTAAAGAAAAAGAAGTTTTTTTTTTAATTTTAAGTTAACACCAACTTCCTTGTTATTCTGCCAACCCTAGTTTAAGAAGAACGCTTTATTACCCTTTCATAAACTGCGGACGTGCCATTTTTTGCCCGCTAAGGTGTTAATATCTTCATAAAAGTTTTCAAGGAGTATTATTAAATAATTTAGTAACGCGCAATTAAAAATTAAGATTAAATATATCCTTTCTTAGTTAATTTTTAATGAACGTTTTTGCGCCTCAGTCTCGAAGGGTGAATTTGCGAAAAAAAATTGTTAAACTGCTTATTAAATTGTTTTTGTAAACTAATAATTTTATACTGTTATGACCTACTTTATAACATTAATATTGACATACGCCGTGGAGTGTACTAATCTAACAGCCTCCCACATTTGTTCCATTTTAGATTGCACATGTGGCAGAATTGAGATATAAATAAATGATACTATAGTAAATATTTGCGTAGTACAACGTTGATTAGTTGTTTTTCTTTATCGCCAATTTTATTGTACGTATTATTATTTATTTATTATCCATATATGTCTTATGAAATATATATAAAAACTTTTTTTTAATATTTTGGCAGAATATTAAGTTTTGTTAGTCAAAAATATAAAATTTTGTGAAAAGTAATTAATCTGTAGCTACTGTATACGCTATATTGTTGTCCTTGTCGCACCCACGCGTAAATGTGAAACAGACGCGTCATTTTGCCACCTACAACGCATGCGCAATCTTTATTGCAAAATGGCGTCTACTATTGTTATTTGTTGCGATGGTGAAAAAAATATCTCTATAAAAGTTGTTTTTTTTGTTTTAGGCAAATGTTTAATTATATCTAATTTTTTTTTGCAAAAATTGATGGTTTTCAAATGAGATGCATGTTTGTTTATCGGTCAGTAACTTGGTGTTAATATTAAAATTTTCTATTTCTGGTAAATTAATTAAAACTGAATTTAATTTTAAATAATAAATGTATACAGCTCATAATAATTTTAATTTTATACATTATTCTCTAAAATTAAAATGTGCTATAAAATTTACATAACTTTTTTTGTGACAATAACTTATAAGTAATTAAAGCCTCAAACTTCTTACAAAATTGGATACAAGAATAAACAACCAGAAAATGAATAAATAGTTTTCAAAACACTACGATACAAAAATATATATATGGGAAATAATCAACAATTATATTATTAATGGCAGAACTTCGTTATCCCACAATTATTTACAGCTGGCATAAAAAATTGAACTTATAAAATCAAAACCATGTTATTACTTGCAGATGTAAATTTCTAATCGTTTATAAATAACTAGAGGAGGGTTTCAAATTTTTATTGTCTAAAACTGACCAGCCGTACATACCAAGTAGGGGGTCCAAGGAAAAAGCGGGTCACGCGATTTCTAAGATCCCTTTCGTTTCTAACACATAATTACGCCTTTTCTAGTGTCATTGAACTTTCAAATGTTTTCGATTTCGGTAACTTAAGTGGACTTAACTGCGGGATACCTGAAACTTTGAAAAGTATTGTAAATGCTACAATTGTATGTATTTTTTTTTATTTGAGTAAGAAACAAACAGATCGTGTTGCGTTTAATGTTAAAAAATGTAACGACTTTTCAGTTTTTTTTTAATAATAATTTCATAATTTCCTTTAATTTTTTTAAAAGGGATAGATAAAAAAATAATATAGCGTTTAAAGAAAAAGACATTTAAAGAAAACGTATAAAAATTTGAACGCAGCGGGATTCGAACCCGCGCCTCCTGAATACCGTTCAGACGCTCTCACCACTGAGCAATGCGTTCAATTTTCCCAAGTGTGGAATAACACTTTAAAAATGTTTAAAAGTAAATAATATAGCGTTAAGATATATTTGTTGACTTTCTGCCTACTTTTAAAATATGCTAAAATCATCACTTAGTATTGTTTAATCAACAAACAAAAACAGAAAAAATATATGTAAATATTCCCCCAAATTTGTATTGAACTTGCTATCATCGTCACTACCATCATAGACTTCTCTTAATATCGTCGTAATTTTATATATCATATTTCGCTTCAAACTTTTGTCCACATTGCAGAGTAGTTAAAGAATAAAAGTTAATACTTTGTCCTTTAATATGCTCGTAATTACGTGTTAAATGGCGAAACTCAACGCCACGCTTTCCCTTAACTACCAGAAGCCCGAAGTAACGAAAATATATAAAACAATCATTCCCCGGAGTGGAAATCGAACCCACAAACACCGCTTTCCCGTCAGACGTTGCCCCACTGCGCCACTAGCAACCTCAATTTTCGTATCGTAATTTTAATATGTAAAATACTGACAAAGATATACGTATACAGCAGCTGTACTCATCATTTAATGATATCCATCAGTTTTACTAGCAAATTTTATAATATGCAGTTGCACTCGTAAATCTTGCATTGTGCATTACAAAGCGGGCCGCGCGTGCGCACCCTTTGTGTTTCACCCTCGCGGACACTGACTTCTAACGGTTTATATTGATTTTTTAACTGTCATTCTACCCCCGTCCATATAGTATCCTGTTTTAGGTAATGATTTTTAATTTAATTTTGTCTTTTTTTGGTTTATTTTGGTTTATTTTGACATGTGGTTGCGGTTTTGGTTGCGAGGTTTGCTTGTTTTTGGAATGAAAATGGCGGTTTGACTGGTTGTTTTAGTTTTTTATATATTTTTAATGAAACTATATATAATTAAAAATATATTTGTTGAAAATATATTTTTAATTATATATAGTTTCATTTTAAATATGCTTACCAATAGTTACCAATAGTTACCAATACTCACTATTAAATTACTTTAAAATTAGATGAAAGTGGAGAACAGAGTGTCTCCACACTACGTTTCTTGCCTCGCAAAAAAGCGAAATATACATAGATATAAAAAAATCATATATTACTAACCTACTTTCGTGATTGAGTGATGATCAATAATTTTACTATAATCGTTCATATCTTGATATCATTATGGCCGGTCCAACCTACCGTTGAATTAATTTATCGATAACACATTCGCATAGCTGATAACTGGGTTAATACGTTTTTTTTTTATATGAAGATAACATCAGAAACAATAGCTAAATAGTAATCGATTAGAAATGTATATTTTTTCATAGTATTTCAAACATGTGTGTTGAATTTGAAAATTTGAACAGATAGGGGAATGGTAACGGCCGTCGGCATCTGCCAACCCCCGCTCGTGCAATATTTATAGCAAGCACCCTCTGATATTCTGTGTCGGGTGACCGGGGGCTCATCTGTTATGAGATATATATTGTTTCAATGCGGGATATCACGCAATTTCGTTGAATAAGTAATTATGTTAATCGTGAATTATCATGTTAGTATGTAAATTGTTGTATTTTTGTTTTTATTTTTCCGTCTGTTTGTTTATTTTGCGAAATATTGATGTAATAACTTTTTAATATTGGTACGATATAAAGCCTTTCTAGTTAGAAAAATAAAATGAAGTGAGTGGAGTGTTTTATGATTTATTATTATTAGCATATTTATATATAATATAAGAAAGTATAAGAAAAAGTACCTGTTCTCACACCATTTTTACATGCCAGAGTAACTTAAATAATAACAGGGTGGACGCCTAAATGCTTACACTTGTTCGGAAATGTATTTGACATTGCTAATGGATTTCGTTCCTTAGTTCCCACAATGCGAATAGCCCTAAGGAAGCAAAATGTACGATATGGTTCAGTGATCTTAACGACTGCCGCACAGTGATAAAAACTAACACTTCACATAGCTCTCTGGAACACTAGAATCGAGAATGTCTTCTTACTACCGCGTCATACATTATTTAAGATTTATCTGGAATTAGAGCTGAGTCTAGATAGGTTTTATGTCCTTGTTTTTTATTTCATTTTTCCCACTTATAGACCTTATTTCCCATTTTGTCTCTGAAATTTGTGGGCTAGTTGGAGAAATGTCTAGAAATTTCTGTTTTTGATATCTTATATGTAAGGTAATGGAATCTAACATGTCAAATAAACACAAAGTGTCAATTAACTTTATCGGAGTATTTACCCATATATTTTTTTTCCGTACAGCAGGGTAGTCTGATACAACCTAATGTGGAAGACACTCCGTTCTCCACTAACCGTAACCATATTAGATATACAATATATATATTTATGTCAACATTGTTAATAATTTATTTTCCTATACTCAATAATTATATTTCAAAATATTTATTATATTTAAATAAAATATATGATTAATAATGAAGTTAGTTTACAATATTCTATGATATTCTAATACACTTTGCATCAGTTACGCGTGACATGGTCGACGCACTTTCTAACATTGTGCGAGATGAAAGTGGCGGTCCACGCGCGGCTAACACGCAAGTGGCATGCTGCGATTTACATAGATATGTGCCATAAAAATTTAACTAGGTGTAAATAGGCATATCTTATTTGTTTTTTAACATTTTTTTTCGTATACAGAATATATGAAAGCCCAAATTGTATACTAGTTTGAACTTGTTACAACTTATTTGAGAGAGATAGAGATTTTTTTTTCCAAATTTTTGTTATTCAAAAGTTATAACTAACAACAATCGTTAGGCAGAAGAGAATGGTATATTCTAATGCTTGTGAATAACATTAAAAAGGATTTAATATATGCTTGAGTGACTGGTTTTTGTTATTGCATTATATTAATCCTTATATCGTCCAATAATAATAATGTTTAATGACTTAAATGACGCTTAATGCCTAAATATTGGCTTATAAGATATACAATATTAGTAAATTAAAGCTATTTTTGATATTAAATATTACATCGAAGGCGTATATTTCATAGCAAATTCTGAAAAAAAATATCAATCGTAAATTATGATCTCGTTTACATGGTATTAGATATTATCGCGGATACAAAAACTAATGATGAACGGAAGTCCCCGACACCCGAGTCCTTGGGAGTTTTTCTATATAACCTCACGACTAACCGTAAAATCTATTATATTCCTGTTTAGACACAAGTGAAAGTACTCTAAGACTTGCTTTCATTCAAACATTGTACTAACTTAGTTATGTCGGTATTATACTGTAAAATAAAAGTTGTAATTATAATGAGCTGTAATCATCGCGGTGATTGGATCATTAACTTGATATGATTTATTTAGAAAAGAACAACTCCATTTTTTTCCCATAAAGCTCGGTTAGTCAGAAAGAATCTAGTGGTAAGACACTCCATTATTCATTTGCAAAATCGAGACATTGCTTTAAGTGGCGGAACTTAATGTTGTGTTTTGCTGAGTTACAAGAGCGGAGGAAATGAAAATATATGATCATTCTCACTGTTGAAAATCGAACCAACAACCATCGTTTATAGTGAGCCACCGTAGTCTCAAATTTATTTAAAAATGCATATAAATGTAATTATTTATATTAATATTCATATGAAAACATTGAAAAATTGTAAGTATGTATGTATATAGTTCTGAACATGTCATTATCGTCAACAATTTGATTACACTTAATACTTGTTACGTATAAGCCCATTACGTACGTAACACAATAATAGGGTAAAATAGATAGTGTTTTAAAATAGATCCCCATTAACGAATTTCCTCCCAAAATAATTGATGGTAATCGATCCTCACAATCTATAAACATAAATGGTGCACGATTTTCCCATGCTTTTGTTTAAAGACGGTTTTGGGACTAGGTATATGTATATTTTTTCTGTAGATTCCCGCATACCCATATAGTCAGAACCTAGTGTCTAGATACTCCTTTCTCCACTTTCCATCTTAATCCGGTACACGAGTTAAAAATTCATAAAAATATTTGTAATATAACCATTCCCCCGAGCGGGAATCGAACTCACAAACACAAAATTACATATTCATTAAGACAAACTTAATACCAACCATTTTAACCTTCCATACTGTAACTACACCAAATGCTTGTTACTTATTATCCTATTATAACCAATAATAGGGTAAAAATAGATAATAATTTAAAATAGGTCCCCATTTAGAAATATTCCTCCCAATTTAATTGATTGTAATCGACACACATCTGAGCACGATTTTCCCATGGCTTTTGTTTAAACAACGTTTTCGAGCGATATCTATAATTTCCCAATAGAATTTCAATGGACTGACAGATAATTGGCCATCTATATATCACCCTCGTTAAATGTTTCCCATGGCCGGGGTCAATGAGAATGCACGTGTGATGAACTAACCGTGTACCGTTTTGGTTCATAAGTTTTTTACGTTAAAATACGTTAATGATATGTTATGTTTGATTGGTTGTAACCGGAAGTGTTATTTTTTTATTAGTTTGAGGAAGAACGGAATGTTTTGACACTTGGTTCTCTCTGTTATGGGAGAAAAAGCGTTGTTGTTTTTTTTAGTTATTATATTATATTAGCTTCACGCTGTATCCCGCACACAGCAGGGTAAGCAGAGGGAACCTAGTGTTAAGACACTCCGTTCCAAACTTTCCGCCGAATTCGAAGGCATTGAATGTTAAGTGGCGGAGCTTAACGCCGCGCTTTGCCTCGACACCAGAGCAAAGAAATTGGAAATATTAAATATTTCCACTCCTCGAGTGAAAATCGAACCGACAACCAGCCGTTTACAGTCACACGCTTGTGCCACTACGCCACGACCGGCCCCACTTTTTTAGTTATTAGTTTTGGTAAATTTTGCTATAATTTGTGGTTTTAGTATGTGATAAGCTTATCTGTAATATTTGATTAATTATGTGTAAGCAAGGTTTTAGAAACTACTTACAATAATAGTAAACAAGGCCACGTTGAACGATAATTTTACTTGGTCTCTTGCAAGAGAATGTTTAACGATTAGTGTCGTTTCTCTTTACGTAGGGTAGGGTATTTGTAGGATAAGAGCGTCGATTTTCCTATAGTGAAATCTTGGCCTAATTTTTTTTATTATTAAAGAATATTATTTATTTCGCAATGTCACTTACGAACAAGCTTAATATAAATATTAGTTACATGCTCGTGTAGTCAGAGAGCCTAGTGTCAAGACACTGCGTTTTTCACTTTTCGCCCGAAATCAAGACATTTTACTTAAGTGGAACTTTACGCGACACTTCTCTTAGATAACCAAACAGAAAAAATAAAATATTATATAAACATTGAAATTACAGAGTGAGAATCGAACCCACAACTTTCGTGGTTACAGTCACCCGCTATGCCACTGCGCCACTATGGCCTCTAATTAATAAATATCAAATATAACAAAATATACTATTTATATGCCATTGTTTATTTGACATACTTTTAAAAAAACTACATTTATTATAAATTTAGTATTTCAAAAGTTTTAGCAAACACCATCAATCACCTTTCATTATTTTCAATATACCGGTTGTCGTTTTATTGTTTTAAATGGAACGCGTCAATTTCAATTTAGAAAACGCGCCGGATTTATATTTCGGCTGACAGCTGTCCGTGGTGAATAAATGCATTGCAAAGAAAAAGCTTGTTTGTCAGTAAATCGGGCGGGTGTTGGTAAAAAGTATTGACACGCAAAGCTTATTGTTTTACGCCTAATATCAATAATCGATCCTAATCCCAGTAATTGCAACCTTAGATTGATCTAGATATAGATTATTTGAAATAATCATTTTTTTTTAGTAAAGTGAAGGTTGAATATGTAACCTTTGGATTGGTTATTGGCAATAACTAACCGACTTTTCTTTTATTTTATTAATAAAAACAATTTATTCAAAAAAAGGATTTTTTTAAGAAATAATTATTAAAAAAATTGATTTGTTCAAGAAATTGATTTACTCAGAAAATTGATTGTTAGATCAATCTAAGGTTGCAGTTTTTGGATCAAGATCGATTATTGGTATTGTGCGTTACGTTTTTGTGGTTAAAATTTGAATATAAACGGTAATGTTCCGGTTAGTGCGTCCACAGGCAAGGGAGTTAAGTTCTAGTGTTAAAAGTAACGGTCGACACTTTTTCATGTCCGTTACGAATTTTGAAAACAGTGTTAACTGCCACTCTGGGTAAATGTCGGCTTGTCGACTTACAAATGTACGCCTACGTACTTTACTTTACGGTTCCTACGGTTGACACGTTGTTGGTCAACTTTGTTACTTGTCTTGGTAGTAGGGTTGCCATTTGTTGGATTTTTTTAGGATTTTTCCTAATTTAGGTATACGGAGAATGTCCGGAGATTGATTATAGATAAAATAATTTCAGTTTCTCATTTAAAAATAGTTTATAGCAAGTGAAAATTTAACTTCGAAATAGTAACGTTTAAAATTGTATTAAAATCAAATAAAAGTTGCACCAAATGACCACAAAAACAAGATTTTATTCTACTGAGTAACTAAAAAAAATATACTTTAAGAGATTTTCACGGTACTTGTCCTAGCTTTTAGGTTTTGAGATGGTAACCCTACTCGGAAGTCACATTAACGATCTAGTCGTGGGAACTATATATATAATAACACTTGCAAGGACGTAAGTTCGATAATGGACTTACATTTTCGTCCTTTAATGACAGCATGATGATCGTATCTGAAACTTAGCCAAGCGCTACATCTAATAACACCATTCGCAGAGTATTTATTACGCAAACCGCATCGGGTGTAATTTTATATAGTTAGATATCGTTTGCAACGAGATATAGAGACGAAACCACAAATCTAGAACATTTCTCATTATAACTACAGTTATATTATGCATCTTAGTTACATTAGATTTCTCTGTTGATATTTCTAAATATTAGAGGCCAGTCGTGGCCCAGTGGCACATGAGTGTGACTGTAAACGACTGGTTGTGGGTCGATTCCCACTCGAGGAGTGGAAATTATATTTCCATTTTTTTTGCTCTGGTGTCGAGGTAAAGCGCGGCGTTAAGTTCCGCCACTTAACACGCAAGCCTCCGAATTCGGCGGAAAGTGGGGAACGGAGTGTCTTAACACTAGGTTCCCTCTGCCTACCCTGCTGTGTGCGGGATATAGCGTGAAGCTATTTTTATTTTTATTTAGAGGCACTTGAAACCAGATATGGGCCAAATGTTATTGAAATTAACAAGTGATCATTTGTTTGTGCCTAAATCTTAATGATCAATTAATTCATTGTTAATTGTAGTGTAAAAATTACGAACTAGTTAATTTTCCACTAATCTTCATTTTAATATGATTTCGCCACAATTACATCTAAAATTATTAATATTTAAGTGTTAATTACATCTAAAATTTGTCTAAAACTGCTTGAAAGTGAAAAACGGAGTGTCTTAACACTAAGCTCACTGCAATGCGAGAAAAAAGCGTAAAGCTATATATAGACACTTAAATATTTCCATCATTATGTAAATAGCCTCAAGTGTTGTCACCCAAGGAAGGGCGTGAAGACCCCGTGATGTATGGCTTCATTATTCCCAATACAAACGTTCGGGGTGACATATATAAATCAAACGACACCAACACATTACTTATTCTGATATCTCCACTTCAATTGAAAAAGGACAACGGTCCACTCGAAACGCGGTCGGATTAGGCATCTCGATTCATACATTCAAATGCATTCTCGTATTGTTATATAGTATCTATTATATTATACTTGAGCAAAGAACGAATCGGAGATGGATTGACGCTGCATAAAATTAACTCTGGGTAAGGATAATTTGTCAACCCATGGGAAAGTCATAAATAAAACGTCAAAGTGACAGGAGTCTAACCAGTAAAACTAATTCTAAGTTAAACAAGTTAATATACAAGTACTTTAGCCTAAAGTGTTTGCTTTAGGCTGTTTGTACAAGGAACTAGAAGTACGTGATCTTAAATACTCACAGCTAAGCGTAGGATGGTAGGTATATATTGTTGATTTTTTTCAAGTATGTTAACCCGTCGCTTTCTCTTGTGTTATGTCGACTTTCTATATAATTATTATGTCACTTGGTATAATGTAACAGTAAGGAACATTCGTTAGTCAAATACAAGTTTAATTTCACGGTTGTAAACTTTAATTAATCAACAGTTATATGTATGTTTTGTTTATGTTATTTGATTTATTTACTGAAACCTTTGTGTAATTGTAAGGTCAAATCGAATGTAAATATAATAAAAAATATAATTATTTATTAATTTTATGTTTATTTCATTTAATTTTGTAAAATAATTAAAATCTTTTTTATTTCTCTTCAAAGTGATCATTTATAATGATATATTAAAAAGTTGGTGGTATATTTAAATATAGTAACTAAACGAATTGAACCGACGACAACCTCGTAACAAGCAGATGCACACAATGACCCATATGGCACAAATAGTAAATACAAGTTATGTCACCACGTGTGAACTTTAACTTTTGTACTTTCCATTATTAATGTAATACCATTATTCCCAACAATTCAACTGTCACAAATGTCCACCATCTTGAGCGCCATGAAATGATAGATGGGGATTTATGCAAATAGAAATATTGAGATGTTAATTTCTTAATAATTATTGAGTCGAGTGCGTCTACAACTGAATAAATAGTGATGTTCATTTCGTGTTTATAACAGTCTTTTTTTTGTTATTTTTACGTTTGCCGTCCATTAAATTTTAAGTGTATAAACTTAGAAGCTTCTCTGTATGCTTAACAGTTTTTTTTTGGTAAGCAATAAACTAAAACAAAGAGCTATTCGAGTATTCGACTGCTATAGTTTTTGTTTTTGTGTAAATGAAGTAAGCAAACATTTGTGGTCGTAATACATGTTAATATGGATAATAGAGGCCGTTGTAGCGCAGTGGGACGGCGTCTGACTGTAGCAAACGTTGAGGGTTCGATTATCACTCGAAGAATTATTATATTTCAATTTTCATTTACAGTATTTAAGATAAGCGCGGCGTTGATCTCCGCCACTCTCCGCGCAATATCTTGATTTTGGGTGGAAAGTGTAGGACGGAGTGTCTTAATACTAGGTCCTCTCTGACTACTCCGCTATGCGGGAAAAAGCTTGAACTGCTCTTAATATTATAAGCCATCCCTTATTCCCTAATGACGCCTCCCACCGTCATTACCATAATAAAGCATTCTTATACGATACAGGGACGACGACTTCGAGCTGCCCCCTAAAAAAAGCCACTACAATAAAAATATAACATTGTTATGAAATATTAAAATTCATTTCGTTATAGATAGAATTAGTGATATAGAATTACATTCTTGAATTCTTATACAATAATATAATAGATCTAATTGTGTGTGAACGAACGTTCGTCATAATATGAATATTTAATTTTTTTTAGCTTAACGCTGTATCCCGTACACAGCAGACTGAGGAACCTAGTGTTAAGACACTCTGTTTCGCTACTTTCCGCCGAATTCTGAAGGCATTGCGTGTGGCGGACTTTGCCTCTGATACCAGAGCGAAGAAAATGGAAAGATTAGTTAAATATTACCGCTCCTCGAGTGGGAATCGAACCCACAACCAGTAACTCTACAGTCACACTTTGTGCCTCTGCGCCACGACTAGCCCCATATGAATATTGATTATCATAATCGTTGTATTGAATTTTAAACGGGTCAAGTATGATTGGCAATCACGTAACGTTCGGTTCGAAGCGCCCCATAATAACCTCTTTATTTTATGGCGACTACTTAATATGTCCACTTTGTATTGAGATATTAATGTTTTATTTTTGTTATTTTTTGTATTTTACGTAATATTATCGGTTAGAATGCTTGTAGTGTAATCAAAAATGGGAAATGTGCTGTTTATATACAATACTCATGTATATCTAGATGTTAGATGGAAGGTGGAGAATGGAGTGCCTTAACACTTGACTACTCTGGTTCTCTTTGACTACTCTGTTACGCAGAAAAGGCGTGAAGATGCCAAAAAAACGTGTTAGTTTCATTTCATAGTCAAATAGTTAATAGCCTCACGCAATATCCCGCACACTGCGGGTAAGCAAAGCAAACATAATGTTAAAACACTCTGTTATTCCATTTTCCGCCGAATTCAGAAAATATTGCGTTAAACGTGGCGTTAAGCGCCACGTTTTACCTCGATACCACAGCGAAACATTTAAATATTAAATAATAGATAATATTACATATAAAAAAAAAAATAAAGAAAAACAGCTACATCTTATAAAAAAAATTAGATACGGTGCCCCATAATTATTTTAATTAAAAACCCACTCGGACTTTCTAAATCTCGGACGTTGCCTTATTACATTCTTTGCTTGTTAACTAGTTTTAAAAAAAAGTATGACGCCCAAGTATGCCAAACCAGATATACGTATACGTACGTAGGTAGGTAGGTAGGTGCCTAAGAAGTGCCGTTATCGGGGCCCTACGGGTAAACCTTAACGGTATCAAAATGGCCACAATATGTCCTTCGGTTTGTTCTTCTTTATAATAATATGTACTATTGTCACCATTGGCTCAGTTGTCGTAAGTCTGAAGAATGATAGAGGTAGTGAATTCGTTTATTGGTAAGTTAGTAAATCTTGATTTTATTAAAAAAAAATCTTTGCTCTGGTAACAAAGATAAAGCGCGGCGTTGAGTTCCGCCACTTGATATGCGATGTCTCAATTTCCAGGCGGAGTGTTTTGACACTTGGTCCGTTCAAACTTTGCCGATATGGAGTGAAAAGACTTAGCTGCATTTAGTAAAAACTAATTGTTTAAGATAATAACCTTAGTTCATTATATGCATTAAAAACTGCTTCTAAAATTATATTAAAATATGAACATTTATTACATCTTTTTCATTTCTTTGTATCAAATCTACGCGAATTTCGCTTACCGTTATGCGCATTAAAACGGATTCAGCGTTCGTTCTAAGAAGTTACCATAAAAACTATAAACACGACGGACAAATAACTATATTTATTAAATATTTTAAATAAATATTTATAAAAATTGTTCATTTTACTGCAACTGATTTGATTGAACTTATGTAATTAATAGTTTCTTTAATTATTAAGAGATTAATCTCAGCTATTTGACATTAAATTGAAGAAATTAATATATTTTTTAGATTATATAATTTTAATTTTATTATAAAAACATATAATGCAACAATAATATTGCTTAATGTTAGATTCGCAGTGTCACATCGTTGTCTTTGCGGCGCCTGCGCATGAGGTCGACGAACCTACGCCACTCGTGTTATTGAACGTACGCATCTAAAGACATATCCTACGGCAAACAAAAAATGACCAATTTTAGCTTTTATTGTGTTTTTTTTTTATTAATTTTTAACGGGATTTGAACCGGTTACGTCTATTAGTTATTTGAATTTGTCAAAGAAACTCTTGTATGTATCATTCTAAGGTCAAAATGTAATAACAATTAAATATAATTACTTAATAATTATATATTTATAATTCGTTTATATTGATTCGTAAAGTAATTGTTATGTTTTTTTGTTTAAATTACTGTAAGTGTCTATAATAAAACGATATTAAAAATCTATATACATAATAATATAGATATTGATATAAAAAAATATATATATATATATATATATATATATATATATATATATATATATATATATATATATATCTATCTGTATATCTATATATCTATATATATCTATCTATATATAATCTATATATATATATATATATCTATATATATATATATATATATATAATTTCGTATCGTAATGAACTTTTTGCTTATCCAAATTAGATAAAACTAAAGAAGAAACACTTTCCATTGTGCAATAAATATATATATTTTTTATTTATTCTTAAAATACACCATTTTCGACCATCTAAAACAATAAAATTCGCATCCAAATAATAAATTTTGCAAGTTAAACCTAACTAATGATGGTGGTAATTGCGAGTGTGGCTGTGACCTAATGCGACGGTAGCGCTCAATTAACGGTACCAGAACAACGCCTTTCGCGAGGCCTTATTCTAAATTCACACAATACTGCGCGTACGCACATTGTCAACGTAAACAAATGTTATGTTATGTTTTGTTTTGCGTATTGTGAATGAATTTACAGTTTTTTTGTTAGGTTCTAAATAGTGTGAATTATGTTAATGTTTTTTGTAGTATTATTATATCAACTTAGTTATTTTTTTTTAATGTATGTATGGTTTAATGTGAATCCTATAGGATTCAAATGCTAAGTAGGTTATACCTACCTATATGAATGATAATAGTCTTAATTTTTTTTCTTTAATCTTTTTATAGGTAAACCGAAAACCGTATTTTGATAGTAAAACCGAAGTTTAGATTTTACTTATACGATACGGTTAATGTTTAATTATATTAGCAACAGTTTTTAGTTTTAACATTAAAATTGATAAATTTGTTTTACTTAGAAAATCTGACGATTTACCGTATTTCCGGTTTTCACAGCAACACAGTTATATACTTAAAACTTAATGTGAGTCAGTGAAGACAGGAAGAAATAACATAATGTAAAACTAAATCAGTATTCAGCAAATAAAGTAACATCTGGCTCTATTCCTGAACAAATTTGAAATACTAAATATTAAATAGCTGTTAACGTCATCAATTTAAATATTAGACCAAAGTTGCACGCGCAGGCTTTTTAGGTTTTCAAAAGACAAAATTTGCGAAAATGTTAGGTATACTAATGCGTACGCGGCACGCCAGTAGTAGGATTCGGAGTTTGGCCCTTGGCCAGAACTCCCGAATCGGCTCCCAAAACGGGTTTGTTGTCGGCCATCGAGCCTAAAAAAAAAAAAAAAAAAAAAAAAAAAGTGTGGTATCCATTTGGGGGTTTTGGGGACGCCCATCGATTGCTGCTATCGTTTTGTGATAATCTCTTCATGATTACGAGATACGTTTTTTGGTTTTGGTTCTCCAATGACCCTCATTGCTTAAATTACAATTAGACTTAATTACTTTATTTGTGTCAATTTCGAAATCGCCAAGTATTGTTTCGCTCGGGTAGCGCTAATGAGTCACACTCGTTATCGCACCCGATTGTGGTTCTAGCTAATAAAAACAACAACATGTCTTACTTTACGTTTATTCAAAATATTGTTTAAACAGAATATATAGCAATATATCATTCATTACAGTGTCGTTTATATTAAATAATTTGGTAAAATCCAGCATGCTCCTACCCTGAAATTTATAGTATAAATACACTAAGCAGTATTCGCCACATACTGAAGTCCAATCATCTTGTATTCTTTTGACATTGAAATCCCACAGTCTACAATTCCTGTTCAGGAAAGTTCTATGAAATGCTGCAGGTGGTCGACCAAACGAGTCAAAGTATTGTCCAACTTTGTTATTGTCTATGTGAATGGCTACCCAATGTGAACCAGGTTGCGTATCCGAATCCAGATTACTTATTAAGAACGTAGGTGCTTCGATACGAAAGGGCAATCTGTTCGCTGCGTACACATTATTTTGTAGAGACCAATGAATTTTAAATAAGCATTCCCTGATCTCAATGGTGTTCATGTTTCTAACTTGTGCTATCTTGTGAAGATTACTCTTGTTAATGATCTGTGGTAGTTTCAGAGATGACTATTTAAAGGGACTTTTCAATAAAATAAATGCATGTTATAATATAATATTTTTATTTATGAAATAAACACACATTTATTCATACGTAAGTACATTACAACTAGCGCATAATATTTATCCTATGTTAACTACTATAGTCTACGATAACATTACGGTTCTTATCTATTTCAATAACATTATCGAACTCGGCATACACAATACAGTTTATAGTTTGAGATAGAGATGATTCAAAACGAACTTCTAATCTTACACTTCCATTCCTTATCAAATTCCAATGACTTGACGAGTTAGCTGATAAATCAGGAGTTAAGTCAAAAGCTAGTAAACAGTAACCTTTAGCATACTGTTCCCTAGATATCCCATTGCCTTCGTTAAGAAAATGTATACCCGTTCCTGAGAATAATGTATGATAGGCTGTAGTGAAGATATTATTCTCGAACGATGGTTGTAATGCTTTCGAAGGTATTTGCTGACCATCGATATACAAACAAAATGAACACATATCATAATTCTCAAAATTAAAGGGATTTTTAACCAGACTTCCATTAAACGCTGCGTTATTAACAAAGCCAACAATGCATCGTTTAGGAACCTGCCCTAGAAAAATATTATCCAGTGTTTTTCCCTGAACTCCTGATGGTATGGTTAAAACTTTAACTTCAGCTCGAGTGATAGGGTATTTAGCTGTAGTAGAGGCTAAAACTTTTTGGTGTGCGAGTAAAACTGTTGGATTGATTCGAGCTCTGCGAACAATGAGAGTAGCATCTACAATGCATACTTTTAACTTTAAATCATTCGAAGAAGCCATTAAATTAACTGTTTATCATATAGCAATATATCATTCATTACAGTGTCGTCTATATTAACTCAAGTTATATGTAAACATGATATCTTATCTGCATGGAATTTGCCCGGTCCTCAAAGATAGTTTAATGTTTTATTTACCAAAACCATTACTTAATGTAGTGTTTATTCTTATAAAAGCAATACAAATTACAAACAAAGTTTAATGCTTTATTTACCAAAATCATTACATAATGTAGTGTTTCTTCCTATAAAAGCAATACAAAGTACAAACAAAATACACTCAGTATCAAGTGAAAGTTGTGTTGTGACTTCTGAAGTGGGAATAATAAGTTTAAAATAAATTTAACCGAAGTTTATAATCATCTATCAGCACTAGAATGAATGTGAGTTTTTTTATAATATTTTTTTATATTATTTATAATTTTTGCTTATTTATAATCATGATTTTTCAAAATATTGTCTATGTTTTTTTTAATAAAGAGTTTATGTATCTATCTACTTATCGAATACTTTGTAAATTTAAACTTATTATGATATTTCTCATAGTAATTGTAATTTATATTACAGAATTCAATCTTCGAAGAAAATACATACAAGCAATATTACTTCCAACCTCAACTGTCGGATGAAGATACTAACGATAATAATTTGAAAATAGAACCCAAAACACTCAAAAGGAAACGTGAAGAAACAGAAAACCTAGACGAGTTTTTTGACTTTTCTAAAAATAAGAAGAAGAAAAAACAATCATCATCAGTATCGAAATCGTCAAATGGAGGGGTAGCTTTTATTACAACAAACAAAGATGATGCCTCTAATGCATCGCACTTAATCAAAATAGAAATTTATGATCTTAGTGAAATCGCAAAACTACCTGCTTCCGATCATTGGAAAAATACTAAAATGAGAATAAAATATTATACCACCGAGAAAAACAAAATTTTTGATGAAATCAATAAGGCTATTTATAACATAACAAAAGAAATTTCAAGTGAAGACTCAAGCAAAAAAATGGTATTTAACAAATAGTGGTTATTAAGGACAATACGTGTTTACTTCCTCGTATTGTAAAGGACTTACTATTAGGAACAATATGTTGTAAATAGATTTAATAAATAGTGGTTATTAAGGACAATACGTGTTTACTTCCTTGTATTGTAAAGGACTTACTATTAGAAACAATACGTCGTAAATAGATACTAATTACTTTATTTTTTAACTTGTCTTGGTGTATAAGAAGATCACTAAATGTGAAGAGAACATCATTTATAATTTAACCTCATTGCTGTCAATTGCTCTAAAAATGGATCGTGTCGTCGTCAGTGCATTCTTTGCTAATACTGAAGATTCGGAAATGTTTGAATGTAGTCAAGGTATTGATAAATGTGAATTGAAAGAAATATGTGAAGACATAGATCTCATGATCCTTTGTGAAGAAGCTGAAACAAATATTAAATTGTTCGATCCCACATATGACGATGAGATGTACCAGATATGTGCATTGGTTGAGAATAATATGAGGTAAGAAAACAACATATTTTTGATTGTATCGTCCAGGATGTTGTATTCACAACTGTTAGATTTTAATGTTTCGTTACTCCTCTTACAGTCAACCATCATCATTATCATCTAACGTGGTTCAAACAGGGCTTGGAGGAGCGTTGAAAAGAAGTGTTGAAGCTGACGTTGAAAACAACAGTTCTTCAAAAAGACATCGAAACGAAGAAGATACTTCGGTAGTGGGCAAGGTACATTGTAATATATGTAATATACTTGTTAGTAAAAGATATTTTGCTAATCATCTAAAAAGTAATACTCATAAAAATAATATATTAAAATCACATAACTCGTTCGAAAATGTATCCGTTATAGAGTCAGCTTTCGGACAGCGTATCATAACTTACAAAATCAAAAGTAAAGAACAATCTGACTTAGTTTTGCAAACGCCAGAATCTTTTCTCGATTCAATAAAAAGCGAAATGTTTCTCTTAATTGATGATAGCCTTAAACAACATGCTACTGTTAAAATTAATTTTGTGCTTCATGCATATTTTGTCCAACAAACCAAAAATATTTCTAATTCATTTGATTTTCAAACAAACAACTTTATAGTTTCTCAAGCAGATGATTTAAATATTTTTGTAACAACTTTACGTGACACTTTAGCGAACAAAATAAGCTCTTTTGAGAAAAAAGACAGCGGATGGAGTCTAACTAAAATCAATTACATAGAACTCAATATAAATAAATTTAATCCATTAAGAGGCACCTCTTATATAGATTTACCTAAAGATATAAAGTTAAAAAAGGCAGTAATAAACGTACAAAACTCAGATAATTTATGTTTCAAATGGGCATTACTTTCAGCACTATATCCTGTAAAAAAACATACAGAAAGACCGACATCTTACAGTGCTCATGTAAATAAACTTAAATTTGACGGTGCATCGTTCCCGATTAAGTTAACAGACATATCTAAAATCGAAAAACAAAATAACATCAGTATTAATGTTTTTGGATTAGAGTTTAATACCAAGTCCCAAAAGCATTCCATTGTAGGTCCACTTTACTTCACAAAATCACGAAAAAGCAAACATGTCAACTTATTATATTTACAAAATGGAAATAATGGTCACTACTGCTATATTAAAAGTCTCTCACGATTAGTGAGTAAACAGTTGTCTAATACTAATGGTGCAGTTTATTTGTGTGATGGATGTTTGCTGCGCTTTACCACTGCAGATAGATTAACTAGTCATCAACAGCATGACTGTTCTCATATTAAAACTATTTTGCCCAATAGTGAAAAAACTTCGAAGAATTGGTTTGGACAACCGGTATCCAATGATACATTGCAATTCGATAAATTTGAAAAAACCCTTAGAATCCCTTTTGTAGTATACGCCGATTTTGAAGCATTATTAAACCCCATACAAACATGTGTTAAAGACCCATCAAAACCATACACTATTAATGTTCAAAAACATGAGCCTTATAGTTTCGGTTACTACATCAAATGTGCATACGATTGTAGTTTGTCTAAGTATGAAACATACAGTGGTCCTGACTGTGCCAGCGTATTCATCAATAAATTGTACGATGATTTAAAAATAATAAGTAGAAAAAATTGTTTTCAAAAAACTCCAAAGTCTCTTTCAACTGCAGATAGGGATAATATAACTAATGCAACAATTTGTCACATTTGTGAAACCAATTTAAATGGTGAAAGATTCCTAGATTTTGATTGGCAAACTGGTGACTTCAGAGGTGTTGCACATGAAATATGCGAAAAGAAATTTCGTGCGCCTCGTTATATTCCAGTTTTTGTGCATAATTTAAGTAATTACGATGCACATTTTATTGTGCATGCTCTTAATTCTTTTGAAGGGGAAGTTGATATTATTCCTCAAAATAAAGAAAAATATATATCATTTACAAAACATTTAACAGTTAATAATCGAAAAATTTGTTTAAGATTTGTAGATTCTTTCAAATTTTTACCATGCAGCCTTGATCAACTAGCCAAAAATCTTAAAGATGATAATTTGTATGAACTAAAAAACCAATTTCCTGCTAAAGAAGATTTTGTTCGTCTTCGAAGAAAGGGTGTTTACCCTTATGAATTTATGACATCTTATGAATGTCTTAATTTAACCTCTTTGCCAAATCAAGATAAATTTTATAGTTCACTTACTGATACAACAATTTCCGACGAAGATTATAACTGTGCTCAGGATGTTTGGCAACATTTTAACTGTCAAAACATGTTAGATTATTCAAATTTATATCTAAAAACTGATGTTTTGTTGCTAGCTGATATTTTTGAAAATTTCCGTGCACTTTGTCTTGATACCTACGGTTTAGATCCAACTCATTATTATACAGCTCCAGGACTTAGTTGGGATGCAATGCTTAAAAAAACTAAAGTGAAATTAGAATTACTTACAGACATTGACCAGATTACCTTTATCAAGTCAGGGATTAGAGGGGGCATATCTCAATGTAGCAATCGTCATGCAAAAGCAAATAATAAATTTTTAGATGATTTTGATGAAGATATACCTGCATCTTATTTAGCTTATTTTGATGCAAACAATCTCTATGGCTGGGCTATGTCACAGTTCCTTCCTGAGAGAGGTTTCAAATGGGTGAGCCCGCAGACAGATTTCAATGTTTCTGATACTTCAAAGATCGGTTACATTTTAGAAGTTGATTTGGATTATCCAAAGGAACTTCATGACTTACATTCCGATCTACCATTATGTCCTGAAAATATATGTGCGGGGGAATCAAAAGAAAAAAAACTAATACCTAATTTAAAAAATAAATCAAAGTACATAATTCACTATAGAAATTTGAAGCAGTGTCTTAAAATGGGGTTGAAATTAAACAAAATTCATAGAATATTAAAATTTGAACAAAGTCCATGGTTACAAAAGTATATAGATTTAAACACAGAGTTAAGAACAAAAGCTGTATCAGATTTTGAAAAAGATTTTTTCAAACTTATGAATAATTCAGTGTTTGGAAAAACTATGGAGAATGTTGAAAAACGAGTAAATGTCAAGCTACTTACCCACTGGGAAAATCGAGGTAAATCTTTGGGTGTTCAAGATCTAATTGCTAAACCTGAATTCAGAAACATTTCAGTTTTTTCTGAAAATTTGGTGGCCGTACAGCTTAATAAAACAAAAGTTACTTATGATAAACCCATCTACTTAGGTTTCTCAATCTTGGATATATCGAAAATTCTCATGTATGATTTTCATTATGAATACATATTAAAAAAGTTTGATAAGAAAGTTAAATTAATGTATACTGATACCGATAGTTTCATATATCAAATTTTTACCGAAAATTTTTATGAAGACATCAAGCCTGATATACCATCACTATTTGATACTTCTAGTTATCCTACAAATAATATCCATGACTATCCTCAAATAAATAAAAAGAAGTTAGGATTTTTCAAAGATGAAAATAACGGTGAAATAGTAAAAGAGTTTGTAGGGTTAAGATCTAAAATGTATGCAATACAAACTAAAACAAAATTAACTGCAAAAGCCAAAGGCGTTAATAAATGTATCACTCAAAAAATGTCAATGAAAAACTACAAGTCATGTCTTTTGAATAGAAGCATTGAATATAGCACAATGTATAGGTTTAGATCAATAAAACATATTATATTTACGCAGCAGATTAGCAAAATATCTTTATCATGTAACGATACTAAACGACATATCTTGCCCAATAATGTTGACACGCTAGCATGGGGCCATTATAAGTTGCAAGAATTTATGTAAAATTGATGCACTTAGATGTAAATAATGTTATGTAAGTGGTTCCTTTGTGTGTATACTTTAATTCAATAATGTAAATATAGTTTAAGTAGTTTCCTATAACTATTGTATTTTTTCTCCATTCTAGTGTTGATGTAAACTTCAATCCAATTTAATATAAGTGTTTATTTTAGTAATTAGTTTAAGTTACTATCAATGTTATTTTTATTGAAATAAATATATTGACTACCTACCATAGAAATTATTTAATTACTTACCAAACCCCTTAGTGATTACACGTAGCAGAATGTTTCACTTTGTTCATCCATTTACTGCAATAGTTGCAGGACCGAGTGGTTGTGGAAAATCAAATTTTGTTACAACGTTTATAAAATATGCTAGTAATATTTGCAACACTACTTTCAAACAAATAACGTGGTGTTATGATGAAATGCAACCATTGTATAACTTACAAAACGTAAACTACTGTCAAGGTATTCCAGATCTTACTATGTTTGATGGTAAAGATGCAAACCTCATAATTATTGATGATCTTATGAGAGAATCCGATGGACGAATTGTTGATATATTTACTAAAGGCAGTCATCATAGAAACTTAAGTGTATTTTACATAACACAGAACTTATTTCATCAAGGTAAAGGACAGAGAGATATTTCACTGAATTCAAGTTATATCATTTATTTCAAAAATCCTCGAGATAAAACGCAAATTCGATATTTGGCACGTCAAGTTTCACCAGAAAACTCAAAGTTCATAGAAGATGCCTACAGAGATGCAACCAAAGAAGCACACGGTTATTTGATGATTGATCTGAAACAGGACACTAGTGATATATGTCGTATTAAGACAAATATTTTCCCCTCTGATGGACATTGTGCTGTATATGTTCCAACAAAGGGGTTTAAATATGCTAAGAACCAACAAATTCCCGTCATTTACAAATAATGTCACGTAGTCTCAAGACGCATAAAGATTTATTGAGTGCGCTACATACACTCAAACCAAAATATAAAATAGCTCTTCTAAAATCTTGTAATGAAGATGAAATAAATTGCATTTGCGAATGCGTTCATAACGTTTTGCAAGGCAAAGTGCCGCTGGAAGAAAATAATAAGAAAAAATTAAAAAATATAAATCTGTTCTTCGTAAGTTAGTACGCAAAGGTACAAATAAAATAAGAAAAAGTATTTTAGTACAAAAGGGTGGTGCATTTCTACCAATAATACTGGGTTCAATTTTAAGTGCATTACTTGATTCTCTTGTTTAGTAAAATGGAACATGCTAAAAAAATGTTACTCATTGAACCTAGTCTGATAGAGAGGTTAAATCAGCACAACAATGTTGATAATCCGATAACCAGATTAGAAACAGAAATGAAAAATGTATTGAATACAAATATGGATGACAGGAAAAAATCTATATTATACTTACAAATTTTAACAAGATACCTACACTTAGTTGAGAAAGAACGGCAGCCATTTGAAATACCAATAATTTCTAAAAATATTGAATTATCTGACGTCAGCGTAAAAGGTAATACTTCTTATAAAAATAAAAATACTGATACCCAAGGTCCAGTTGTTGCTCAGACTTCGGATGAAGAAGAAAAATACGAAGAAAGTACTACATCTTACGGAAGTCCTCTATACAGTACCAATCAAATTCTCAGTTTAATACCCAAATCATATACCAAGAAAGGTGAATTATTATTGAATTTGATTTCATCAACTAAAAACAAAATTAGTTGGGAAGATGATGGTACAGTAGTTATAGATAACGAAAAAATTCCAGGGAGTAATATTGTTGATTTGGTAAATGATTTACTTAGACCACTTAAGAGAAACGAACCAATAGGTTGGGAGAATTTTGCAAAAGCATTAAAAGATATTAAAATACCACTCACTTACATAGGGAATCCGAAAAGAAGCGCTTTTATAAATAAACTAAGATTGAATGATCTTGGAGGACATACGACAGATGAAGAATTTACTACACCCACTAATAAACAAGCAGTGAGGCTGCCGTATAAACATCAACTTAAAGAAGATTCAACAGATGATGAAATTTCTGCATCATCAACTACTAAATATATAAAGAAGCTGCGTAACAAACTTGACTGGGAGAAATGGAACCCTTACTAGAAATAAATGAAATATATTATGATCCTGCACATCCTGCTGGTTTTGGTAGTGTCAACAAATTAGTAAAAGCAATGAAAGGTAAAATGAGTAAAAACGATATTAAAAAATGGTTACAGGCACAAGAAGCATATACACTACATAAACCTGTTCATAGAAAATTTCCTAGGAATAAATATATTTTATCTAATCTTAACGAACTCTGGCAGGCAGATTTGAGTGACATGAGAACTTATTCCAAGTACAATAATGGTTATAACTATATACTTTGTGTAATTGATGTGTTTTCCAAGTATGCTTATGCTAGACCTCTAAAAAATAAAAATTCTGAAACTATTAAAAAGTGTTTTGAAAGCATATTCAATGAAGCTAATACTACTCCAACTCACATACAATCTGACAAAGGTACAGAATTTGTTTCAAAAGATGTACAGAGATACTTTAAAAGTAAAAATATTAATTATTACACAACAAATAATCCTGATATCAAAGCAAGTATTGTAGAAAGATTTCAGAGAACACTTAAAATGAAAATGTGGAGATATTTTACACATAAAAATACATATCAATACATAGATATTTTACAAGACCTAATGCATGCTTATAATCATGGTTATCATTCCAGTATAAAGATGTGTCCAAGTGAAGTGAATCCAAGTAATATAATGACAGTTTGGAATAATTTATATGACAGGGGTAGAAATATGAAAAATTCACCTGATACTACAATACCCAAGTTTCATATTGGTGATCATGTGAGAATCACAAAATATAAACATATATTTCAAAAAGGTTACGAACCTAATTGGAGCAATGAAATTTTCATTATATCTTCCGTTATAGATAGGTCACCGTGGGTAGTTTATACTTTGAAAGATTTACAAAATGAGACAATTGTGGGAACTTTTTATGAAAGAGAACTTCAAAAAGTAATTTATAACCCCACTTCAAACTATAAAATAGATAAAATTATCGGTTCTCGCTTCTCCGGTAACAGAAAGAAAGTGTTAGTGAAGTGGGAAGGTTATCCAGATAAATTTAATACTTGGATTTTGGCTTCCACTTTAAGACAATTATGATAAAAGAAAGTTTTTATTTAACATTACTTAGCAATAGTTCTATGGACTACTTTCCAGATAACAAAACAACCCTCTTTTCAACTAAATTACCAAAACCCATAATACTCGAAGGGAAGTGGTGTGTTGGTGTTGTTGAGTTCCAATATCCATGTACAATGTTTACTGTTCAAGAACATGAAAATGTTGTTTACATAAAAAAAATGATGATGATGCCAAATGAACGTCAAGCTTCCACAGCTTACTATAAAAGCCATATACCAGCAACAAACTATGACAATATTAATCATATTTTATTAGCATTAAATAACATTAAGGAGAATGTTAGATTTCGTTATGATGAGTTATCAAAGTTTGTAAATGTTGCAGTGTTAGATCAAAATATTATCTCCTAAGTTAGCGCTACAACTCGGATTCGATCCGAACAGAAACCTCATTGATAAAAGTCTTGGAAAATGTCCAGCTAACTTGCATTTAGGGTTACCATCCCAATTGTTCGTTTATTGTGATATAATTGAACCACAGATTGTTGGGGATGTGATGTCTCCATTGTTGAGAATTATACCGTTAGATCCTTCTAAGTATATTTACGGTGCTAATAAGATGTATGTATTTTCACCACCTCACTATTTGCCAGTCATGCGGAGGGAGTTTGATACAATTGAAATAGATATAAGAACAAGCACTGGACAAAGCATACCATTCCAGTTTGGAACAGTGTGTATTAAACTTCATTTTATTAAATTATAATGTACCCTCAACGAGAGAAAGTCGCATGTCCTTATGAACATTACTATTCCCACCAAGCCGGATCAGGTATTGGCGTAATTTACAAGGGAGCCCCATATCAACGTGGACAGGGAATCGGAAATTTCTTGGGAGGATTGTTTAGATCAGTCTTACCGTTACTTTCTAGCGGAGCTCGAGTGATTGGTAAAGAAGCTTTAAATGCAGGAGTTGGTCTCTTATCAGACATGGTTAGTTCGCGTCCTATGGAAGAATCTGTTAAGTCTCGGCTAAAAGAAGCAAGCTCAAACCTGAAAAGAAAAGCAGATGCAAAAATAGATAGACTTAACATGTCTGGTTCAGGATATATAACAAAGAGAAAACGTCAATCTGCATTCATTTCGCCTTCAACCGCTAAAGCGATTGCTTCTGTTAAAAAATCAAAACAAAATAAATTGCAAGATATTTTTTCCTAACGAATTTTATAATGTCTTTTTTACACAGTCATTCCTGCGAATGTATTAAGTCAGAATTAGATTTATTCGCTTTGCCATCCACACAAACTAGTATAGAAAATGGATCATGGATACATTACAAACCAATATCATCACTAGCCGATGATGGACCAATAGAATTCCAAGTGCCAGGAGCAGGTGACGACTACATAGATTTATCACATACGTTGATACATATAAAAGCAAAAATATTGAATCAAGACTCCACCAAGCTAACAGCATCAACAGTAGTGGCTCCAATTAATAATTGGCTGCATTCACTTTTCAATCAGCTTGATGTTTATCTGAATCAAAAACTGGTATCACCTCCAAACAATACATATGCCTATCGAGCTTACATAGAAACTTTATTGAATTATGCACCGACAGCTAAAGATTCACATCTAACTTGTGGTCTTTGGTATGAAGATACATCTGAAAAAATGAATTCAACTGATGATACTAATAAAGGATTCGTAAAGCGTCAAGAGTTTGCAGCTGAGAGTAAAGAAATTGAAATGATTGGACATTTACATGGTGATTTGTTCAATCAAGATAAATTTTTGATTAACGGCGTAGATATGTCTATAAAATTAGTTCGATCTAGAGAAACATTTAATTTAATGGCTTCTTCGAATGATTTAAAGTTAAAAGTATGCATTGTAGATGCTACTCTCATTGTTCGCAGAGCTCGAATCAATCCAACAGTTTTACTCGCACACCAAAAAGTTTTAGCCTCTACTACAGCTAAATACCCTATCACTCGAGCTGAAGTTAAAGTTTTAACCATACCATCAGGAGTTCAGGGAAAAACACTGGATAATATTTTTCTAGGGCAGGTTCCTAAACGATGCATTGTTGGCTTTGTTAATAACGCAGCGTTTAATGGAAGTCTGGTTAAAAATCCCTTTAATTTTGAGAATTATGATATGTGTTCATTTTGTTTGTATATCGATGGTCAGCAAATACCTTCGAAAGCATTACAACCATCGTTCGAGAATAATATCTTCACTACAGCCTATCATACATTATTCTCAGGAACGGGTATACATTTTCTTAACGAAGGCAATGGGATATCTAGGGAACAGTATGCTAAAGGTTACTGTTTACTAGCTTTTGACTTAACTCCTGATTTATCAGCTAACTCATCAAGTCATTGGAATTTGATAAGGAATGGAAGTGTAAGATTAGAAGTTCGTTTTGAATCATCTCTATCTCAAACTATAAACTGTATTGTGTATGCCGAGTTCGATAATGTTATTGAAATAGATAAGAACCGTAATGTTATCGTAGACTATAGTAGTTAACATAGGATAAATATTATGCGCTAGTTGTAATGTACTTACGTATGAATAAATGTGTGTTTATTTCATAAATAAAAATATTATATTATAACATGCATTTATTTTATTGAAAAGTCCCTTTAAATAGTCATCTCTGAAACTACCACAGATCATTAACAAGAGTAATCTTCACAAGATAGCACAAGTTAGAAACATGAACACCATTGAGATCAGGGAATGCTTATTTAAAATTCATTGGTCTCTACAAAATAATGTGTACGCAGCGAACAGATTGCCCTTTCGTATCGAAGCACCTACGTTCTTAATAAGTAATCTGGATTCGGATACGCAACCTGGTTCACATTGGGTAGCCATTCACATAGACAATAACAAAGTTGGACAATACTTTGACTCGTTTGGTCGACCACCTGCAGCATTTCATAGAACTTTCCTGAACAGGAATTGTAGACTGTGGGATTTCAATGTCAAAAGAATACAAGATGATTGGACTTCAGTATGTGGCGAATACTGCTTAGTGTATTTATACTATAAATTTCAGGGTAGGAGCATGCTGGATTTTACCAAATTATTTAATATAAACGACACTGTAATGAATGATGTATTGCTATATATTCTGTTTAAACAATATTTTGAATAAACGTAAAGTAAGACATGTTGTTGTTTTTATTAGCTAGAACCACAATCGGGTGCGATAACGAGTGTGACTCATTAGCGCTACCCGAGCGAAACAATACCTTGCGATTTCGAAATTGACACAAATAAAGTAATTAAGCTAATTAGGTGTATTGGAGAACCAAAACCAAAAAACGTATCTCAGGATCATGAAGAGATATCACAAAACGGATAGCAGCAATCGATTGGGCGTCCCCAGAAACCCCCAAAATGATACCAAACTTTTTTTTTTTTTTTTTTTTTTTTTTTTTAGGCTACGATGGCCGACAACACCCGTTTGGGAGCCGATTCGGGAGTTCTGGCCAAGGGCCAGAACTCTCGAATCCTTACTACTCACGCCGGAAACGGAATGGCAATTTGGATTGCTAGTTTCGTCCAAACTTTGGTGTGTCGTTGAACTGCAATATGTTCTTTCTTTGTTTTTATTTAATTTGCGCAGAATTTCTATGTTTTGTATGGTAGAACTTAGCAAAATATTAGAGGGAGTTTAAAAGTATTTTTCCAAAAAATGGGAGTTGAATTATATAACTCATTGGTGGAGTTTGTTTGACAAAGAAACGTATATGTTTTTTGTACTATTGAAATATTGCTTTAAGTGAAAATAAAACTCGATATCTTCTAATTAGGTAAAGCGCGGCGTTAAGTTTCGCCACTTAACACGCAATGCCTCCGAATTCGGAGGAAAGTGGGGAACGGAGTGTCTTATTACTAGGTTCCCTCAGCCTACCCTGCTGTGTTTGATACAGCGTGCAGCTAAAAAAAATCTTCTAATATTTATTTAACATCAATGTATATTGCAATATAAAATTTGATATTGACAACACTGATACACAAATAAAATGTGATACCGTTCGTTCTGTCATATATTTATGTTTCCTTATCAGTCTGCACCTAACTAAACATAAACACGTGTGTATTTGTATATTATTCTATCGAACTACTTAATTTCGATAAAGCTTTCATAGAAAAATGCTATGTCAATAACCGCGTAGTGCCGAAAATGGCTGCAAGAACTTAGTTTACAAACAAACAGACCGTCTCGCTCGTTCTCTTTAAGTACGAACGAGACAGCTGTATACGCTGTACGCTAAAGGACGCCGTTCGCCGAAGGTTATTCAACCTTTGACGATTTATGGAGAAAATTGCAAATATACATTTTCTTGCATTTTTTTACTTATCGCATAAATACAGAATAACATATTATGATAGTGAAAAACAAGTTTATTTTACACATTAGCATTAGATATCGATTCAATTCGGCATAAATAATTTCCCATAATTAAAAAA
This sequence comes from Dryas iulia moderata, assembly GCA_019049465.1. Taxonomy (NCBI): domain Eukaryota; kingdom Metazoa; phylum Arthropoda; class Insecta; order Lepidoptera; family Nymphalidae; genus Dryas; species Dryas iulia. The sequence continues at coordinate 11,397,404 of CM032440.1, read as the reverse complement.
ACGCAATTAACAATCAGTATGCAATAGAAATGAAAGAATCGTGAAGACAATGCTAGAAACAATGCAGTTTTTTTCTATCACAGCCCATTATGTCCCCGCATAGAAGAATGCATTTGATTAATACCTAACAAGTCGTTTAATTAACTGGGATTGACAGCCTTGCTGTTAATTGTTACTAAATCGTTCAATAATTACATAAAAATAAGTACTTATAAAGTAAAATAAACCTGCTTTACGCTTTCTCACGCTTAAGTAGTCAGAGAGAAACCCTCCATTCTACACTTTTCTCCCTGAAATCAAAACATTGCTCGTTAAGTAGCGGATCTTAAAAAGCTTTTATACATCAAAAGTTATTAGATATATAGTTTTCATATCACATACACACAATATGACCGTGCCGTGTTGCTGTGGGAAAGTCTGACTGTAATCGCGGTTGGTCGTGGGTTCGATGGTCATTTGAGGGATTCATTTATGAACAAGATAAAACGGCAGCCAGCGTTGATGACTTGTTGGGAAAGTCAAGTCAAGAAAGAAAGAGACTAGGTTCTCCTAATACAGAGTTACGCGGGAAAAAAGATTAAATATAATTTTTTCTTACGATAGGAGTTCATATCCACAAGCATCGCGTTACTGAGTCTACAGCCTATTACTTTAATTGTATAATTTTTATATAATAATCTATTAGACCGGTTAAATTTGTATTAGAAATACCTATCTAACGTTTGCTTATTATTTTAATAGGCGCTCGTTTTGTTCTAGTTGGATAATTGCAGCATAATTCTAAGGAAAGAATGAAGAAAATTTTCCGTAATCGTTTATATGTGACGATACGAATATATTATAGCATTGATTTATTATAAGTTTTTATAGTATCTCTATGCAATTATATTAAATACTAGATATGCCTGCGACTTCGTGAGCTTGGAATATAATAAACTGGTTGGTTATATTTCTAAAACAAAAGTTTTGTTTCTTTACTTGGCTATTTTCCAGTGAAAGTATTGTCAAAATTGGTTCAGTCGTACCACAGATTAGTTAGCCGGAACAAATGACAGACGAAATTTGTAAAAGAAATTGTAAAAAATGTATACAGTTGCATTTAACGGTTACTTTAATATTACAAACAGACATTCCAGTTTTATTTATCGGTATACGCATTATGAGAATATTATATTGTTCTTAAAGAATTATATATTAATAAAATATTTATTTTGTTCACAGGTAATTATAGAGCAATTTTCTTCAGTTTAATACAGTTTGTGAGTAGAAACTTCAATATCGATCTATCAACACGCATTACTTACAATGTGGATAAGCAAAGGAAATCTATTTAAATGGTATTTAGTTTGTCTAATAACAAAAGATTATAGTATGGGAAAAATCCAATTAGAATTTGAACTTTTAACTGTTGCGTATAGATTCCTAATATATAAATATGTATTTTCAAAGTAATAATCAATTTCTTAATCCTTTTGGTTGAAAACTTTCTCCAATAATTCCATGGAATATAAAATAATATTTACAATTTCATCCTTAATTTTTAAAAGCATTTAAACATAAGTTAGATAATTTGATCAATTTAAATGAAATGTACCATCTAAATTTATTCACCACGATATATAATTTGTAACGATTTGTAATCGCTCCTCGCCCGTAAACACAGTAATTTAGGCGTATTGCTTGCTAGCCTTCTATAAATGTAGGAAATGGCATGGTGTTTGGAATACCTTAGATATGATCGTATGTCTATTCTAGTTAAATGGTCTGATAACTCTTCGTTTTGTAATTTAACTAGTTATAGTGGCCAGTCTTGGCCCAGTGGCACAAGTGTGTGACTGTAAACGACTGGTTGTAGGTTCGATTCCCACTCGAGAAGTGGAAATATTTAATATTTCCATTTTTTTCCCTCTGGTGTTGAGGTAAAGCGCGGCGTTAAGCTCCGCCACTTAACACGCAATGACTCCGAATTCGGCGGAAAGTGGGGAACTGAGTATCTTAATACTAGGTTCCCTCTGCCTACCCTGCTGTTATCGTTTGTTGTTTTAAAGGAGAATTCCTGAAATTCTTGTTAAAATCTTTTTTGTGATTTTCATAAGAATTTCAGGAAATCTTTTCGAATTGTTTCTTATTTTCTCGAATGCAGTTACATATTAAATTTTAGATTTCTACGCACAGTAGTTTCGATTATGCATTATCTATCTATCACTCAGTAACTAAAAGAAGAGATTTTATATATTATTGATAATAGAATGTTATTTTAACAACAAAACAAACTCTTGACTCGATAGGAAATATTCTGACTACCCTAAAGGTTGTAGATTTAGTTTAAAAAATTCTTGCTCCTTGAATTTAGTTTGCCAGAGTATGACTCGGATAATATAGATTATTGGAAACCTTGTATCACCAGTAAGAAAAAATATGACTTATCATTTAATACTGTGTGAATGGTATACATCGAGTACGTCTATCCGACTGTTTTAGGTCAAGTGCGTCCACTTGAGTCGATGGTGTATTATGCATTTAAACGACTACACTATAAGTGGCAAATTCCACGACGTTTTGTTAAAATCGTTAAACTTTAACTATATAAATCAATTTTAAATATTTCGAAATATGTTTTTAAAATATTCAAGAGGTTTTTTGTTAAGGTATTTTGTTTTTTTTAATTTATGGCTCTTTTTCATTATTTTTTTTTTGTTATAGTAAAATACGTTTTGCTAAGAAGATATGTCTGTCTTTGAGATACAATTTATACAGAGTAATCAGAAAAATGCCAGTTACATTTTTAACTTATTGTTGGAGATTCCTACTATAAATACCTCTATACACCCTTAGAGGCCGCCGCGGCGCAGTGGGAGTGTTTGAGGTAAACACAATGATTGTGGATTCGATCGTGAACGATTTTCACTTTATTTTAATTTAATACTTCAAGTAACTTTGTCACACACTACGTACTACGAAGAGTTAATTTCGACCCCAATACTATACGATACACTCTTTTATTTATTATTCCTTTGAAATCAACAACGTCCCAGACGATATGGCAGTCTAACATAATTAGTACCTTTTTAATCTATTTCAGCAGACTTGATAAGCAGTTTAAAAGGTTATCTAACACAACTAGGTCACTATTACTATTTGGGACTCTCGTATTTTTTGTCCTGCTAACCCACAAAACGTTGATAAGCAAGGATTGAGATGAAAAAAATTTTAAGTTTACCCAAAAAAAAGATATCGTATGACCTTGACTTTTAGCATTTAAATGTTTTAAGTTTCACTTTTACAGTATTTTTTTTAAGGGCCTAAGTTTTTTATATAAGTTGTTGGTATGTTAAAATATTTGGTTGTTCATTTTTATAGGTTTATAATTTATAAAAATAGCCAATTCAATAAGTTTTTATACTGATTTTATAGTTTTTTCAATTTTTATTTTTAGTTTCACGCTGTATCCCGCAAGCAGCAGGGTAGGCAGAGGGAACCTAGTGTTAAGACACTCCGTTCCCCACTTTCCGCCGAATTCTTTGTACCATCTAAATTTTTTGAACCATCTATTTAATATTACATTATATAGGTTACAATTTTGAAAAAGTTAGGCCTGTTCTTGCTCCTAAAGCTTCAACTGTTTTCATTCGAATTGAAGGACGGTAGATTTGCCACTGTTAATATCAACAGACTTTCGCATTTATAATAATTAGTATTAATAAATATGCACATACATATTTATAAAGTAGCCTGTCACTAATTAAAAATCTACAACCAGGATCTACAAAACAGACTTGCGCAAACAAAAGTTAAAAATATCAGGGCACAGTTCACATGATACTAGGTTAATTTAATCTCATATTAAATTGTTAACAAGCGAGTGGCCTACTTCTATGAACTTGAAATTATTCGAGACAAGTCAAATGCGCCCGCGCATGTTCCCAGAATCCCACAAAGACCTATCTCTGCCGTGGATCAGGTACGCTGGAGGAGGAACGGGATGGAAAGTGATCCATCTCGCTCATTTACTATTCGTGAGCTCGTAAACCCATTTCGGAGCGAACAAAAAATTGTTTTGATTTTTTATACTATAGCCTTTTCTTTCATATCGCCTTTTGTATGCATGTACTACGGTCCGTGTTTTTTATAACAAAATTCAAATACAACCAACGGTCTATTGGATCAGTCGATAACGTGTTGATTTTTTCTTATCTAAGCTAACTGGGTCACAGCTCGGCTAATCTATTGTTTCGCAAGCGTTTCAGAATCTGTTCGAACATAACGAAGCGTTATAGCGAGTGATCTGAAGTAGTCGATAACTGACCTGTGTTTAAGATTACAAAATTATCTTTTAATTGGTCAGAAATTGGTTCTATCTGGGGGAAGCTGCCTGGCCACTAAATGCAATCTCGTCGGAGATGCGCGGTCAGTGACCTCTAGAGTGGGATGGCACTATAGGTACGATCGCAACGGGTAGCATGCGCGTACGCACCAAAAAGGAATGAAAATTATTGTATTATTGTTTGTTATCCTTACTTTGCTTGTGTGCAGGCTTCGGGTGGGTGTGTGCGTCTAAACCAGCGTTTGTTATTGTTTAGGTTGGGACATATTACATGTTACGCCATTGATGTTGACTGAATATTAAAATGAGTAATAAAAAATATTTCACTTCACCTCCAAGTTTAGAGGCTCACAAAGTGCCTTTAACACCGTCCATATAATATCTTTTATGTTAGATTGTGTTTTGTAAGCGTTAAAGGCACCGAAAAGGACCTATTATGCGAGGATTACGTTTTATTTCTTATTCGAATTCCCAACGAGTTGACACGTCTCCATTGAATTAATGAAAATAGGTCGTGCTTATTTAAACTGTTTGAACATAAGAGGTCACAGAAAATCAAATCCAATCAATTTGACATTTAAATGGCAGGGTTTAACAGTCACAATCAATAAATTAACATACAAATGTATTGAAATTAGTCTTAAATTATTTTTATAAATCATGTCGTCTGTTTGGAGGAGGAACGAAGATTAATTTTTTATAATATAATTATGTCGTTGATGATAAAGATGTTTGTGGACGTATAAAAATTTGAACGTAGCGAAATTCGAACCCGCGCCTCTTGTAGACCGTCTGTTTTATACGTTTTCTAAAAATCTTTTTGATTTTCTTAGTGTGAATAATACTTTAAAATGTTAAAAGTATAATATATAACTTTATAAATAAGTAAGTCTTGTTAGTAATAGTAAAATAAACATTTATATATTTTTTAATGTATGAAAATACGTTTATAATTGGAAAAAGATTTGTAATATAGATAAGTATGCCAATTTTTGTATATATTATACACACATTGGTAATTTAGCTCCACTCTCCCTACAAACGTTTCCCATGCTCTATGGCGCGGTCTTGCTTCGGTAATTTCGAATGATTATGCGTCTACGGTACCTGCGCACTGCATCCACGAGCTCGCACAACGGACAATGTGCATTCATCCATTCACATTTAAATACGAAAAAAATCGTAAAACCCAGTGTTTATTGCTCAAAATACACAAATAGTCACCGCTCCCATGGTCTAAAGGGGTCAAACTGTGGCCATTGTCATCCTAAGTTGTTTCGAGTAGGTTACGAAGGGATAAAGGTGGTGACACGACCAGTACCCCAGCTAGCTATGTAAATGAGATTTAATTGAGTTTATAATGGTCAGAATGATGGATTCATAGCGTAGAGGCGCGATAATTACGATGACTCAGTATTTTCTATGTTTTGTTAATAAGCAATATCAGTTGTTATTAAACGTTTTTCTACTCTGATTCGTCTTGCGGTAGGTCGCCTTAACTAAAGTTGGTTAAACTATAGGGCAAAGTAACGACGTGTGACCCAAGTTGACAAAGACACGGTATTTCTATTTGACAAATGAACGAATGAATGAAAAGGTCATTTAAGTCTCATTAACTGTAACAAAGTCCTTGCGTTCTCACTTTCTTTAGAGGACGTTTTCAAATACGACACGCTTTAGAAAAAATGTTCATTCATTCACTTGGACTGCATTCATTGAAATCGAAAGACAGTGGATTGTGATTATTTACTTTCTTATCTCTAAATAGAATGGAACAAGGTCGTTAACGTTCTTACTAATCATTAAGCGCAAGATGGAAACGTTATTTCCTCGGAATTTCTTCTAAGAGGCGATGTCTTTTATAGATTTTATTGTTATAACATTTGAATATAGTATTATTTAATTTATTGTTATTAGAGAAAATCATTAAACATAAATTTTGGAAAGGCTTGTTGAGGTGACCGAAATATTATAATATTCAGATGTCCAAATGCTTTATAGGTATATAATAATTAATTTATATAAAATAACTGTTTTTATTACCACATTTACTACAAATTCGTTTAACATCTTATATACAGATTCCACCTCTAAAAAATATTAAGAAAATCCTTATTTATCTTCCAAAAATACACTAAAATACCAAGCTCAGTCGAAACACTCACAAAAGATGCCTTTATCTCACCAGTTCAACAAAAGTAATTGAGTTTCATTGCTCAAATCATAGCAGGTCGATATTTCGCAAGCACATGACATTCAGTGGGGAAGCAGGCCAAGGGTCAAAGATCTCTCTTTGTTGTCACCCCAGCATTGTACGGTGGAAGGTAAAAATATATTATTTATTGTTAACTCAACCTGAATAATGAATCAAAAGAATATATAAAGTTTCTTTTTTAATAATAGTGTGGAGAGAAGTAATTAAAAAAGTTCGCTAAGAACTTTAGAACTCCTTTCTGTTATGAAAACTTTTTGTTAGATTTGAGACCATTGTGGTGCAGTGGTTAACCTCTAAGTGAAAACGATTGGTTGTAGATTCGGTTCCCACTTGGGGGAATCGATTATATATAAATTACTTTGATTTTTTCGCTTTAGTAAGAAAAAAGTAGCTTTGAGATCTACCACTCAACACAATGATCTTTGTTATGAGTAGAATATGGAGAACGGAGTATTTTGACACTAAGTTTCTCTGCCTCAGACATTATACTACAAAAAGGAATGTTGAAAAAAAAAACAGCTCGAAGTCATTCAAGTTCAAATTATCTTTTAATGCCAAAACAAATACTTTAGGTATTCAAATAATGTTTATAAAATGCACATTATGATATTATAATGCGTCGACAAATTGCATGTTTTTATGTTTTTGCTTTCATTTCTCTCATCTGACCTGATAGTGTTATCTCTTGGAGATAATATATTGTAGGTAATACAAATATATTTATCGCTGCATATATACTCGTATGTATGGAAGTATGGCGACTGCAAGTCTGCTTTGTTTTTGTTACTATCTCACGTCAGGCGTGATTTTATTGTTTTTTTTTTTGTTTTTTTTGTTTATTTTTATAATAATTTATGATTTTGAACTAAAGATTATAACTTCAGTTTCAACTTATATCGTATATACCTATGTATTGATTTATTATTTTCTCTTTAGAAAATACGCAGCTTAAAATAATTTATATTCGAATGGCTTATGACGTTTATTTTTTAAATATTAGGTTATTTTTTTTTAAATAACAGCATATGATATACACATTGGTTCAGGGTTCGATTCTCACTTGAATGAATGATAATACATATTTAAATTGTCTTCATTTCTTTTCTCCTATGGTTAGTGAAACCTTGAATTCCGTAAGTCAAAGAAAGAAAGAAAGTAAAGAACGGAGTGACTTAACACTAAATTCTCTCTACGTATTTTACTGTGTAAAAAAGATGGACAAAAAACCCATGTTTTATAGCACTCAAACACGCTAATTGACTCGTAAAATTAGTGTTTCAAGTATAAAAGTACACGAACAAAGAAATGCAAGCGCGTATTTGCGCAGGCGCAGCGTGCAACATGTTAATACAGTTTACATTATCCGTCATCTCGTACATACACGTAATACGTAGTTGGTACGTACGTAGGCGAAGATTTATTGCATTTTGCACTAACAACAAACAATGGAAATTTGTGAAGTAAACTAAATAATTGCATTAGCACGTGATTGGTTGATTGTTTGAGTGGTGGGTTTTTTTTCTGTAGTTATTTTTAGTTAGGATGTGTGTTTAGTTTGGGTTTTAATATGTAGTATTTGGACGTCTTTGTCGTGATTTAAAATTCTTTTTAAATTTTTATTAATATTATATATGTGAAAATGTATCGGTTTGTATGTTACGCTTTTACTCTATAAATCTACTGGCTCGATTTGAATGAAATTCTGAATAGAAAAAGTTAAAGAACTAGGGTGAAACATAGGCTATTTTTTATTCTAAAATCAACTTCTAAATGGGAAATGGTAGGGATCAGTGCATATACACGATATCTATAATAGACATACGTAGACTCATATATGATACAAAAAATACAATATATACCTAAATATAAATATACATTTAACATACTCATAAAAATATTATTTTTTTAACATAAAATAACAATAGTTCTAGTAGCTTTTATATTACAGATCCCATCGAAAGTGAAATCAGTTCCCATGCTAATACGTCCATTATTTTGACTATTTTAATTAAACGGCGCACGCGCACCCTTCCCGTACATACAAATTTTGGTATAATTTGTGGGAACAATCTCAGTTATATGGGATTTTTGTCAACGTTTATTTGTGTATCAGATGTTTGTTTTTCATGTATCCGGTGGTTTTCGGTTTATACAATCCATATGCTGATGTTATGATTATCTTATATTGTTTATTATTAAACATTTATTCCTTTCCCATATGAAAAGTGAAAAAATGTTATAAATTTATTATTTTTGAGAAAATTATATATATTATTGTATTAGTTAGAGGATTTTAGTGTCGAGACACTCCGTTTTCTATTTTTTTGTCCGAATTTGAGTGAGTGTGGGTGACGGAACACTTCGCCGCGCTTTATCTTACACTAAAGCAAAAAAACAAAAATAATTTAAAAATAATCGTTTTTCCTAATGGGAATTGAACCCCACAACCAATTTCACATGCAATTAATAAATATTTAATTTCAAATATCCTTACTTATCAATAAACATGGCAAGAATTATATTAAAATAGGTATGCAGTAAAAATAAAACAATAAATTGGTTATTGTGGCCGTTATAGTAACCGTTACCCGCAACCTTGAAGGCGTAACACGAAAACAGTAAACACCGATCTAAATAAACATTTTGTACTACTCCAGTCATCGTTACATTTAGTTTTATGTAATTGAATGTTTCTTCTAGTTAAAAGTGACTCAAATTTGGTAGTAGTAAAGAATTAAGAGTATAAGCTTTTTGCTTTTTCTCTTATTATATGTGTTTTTTTCCTCTTGTTTTAGTCTTTATTTGAGAACCTAGTGTTAAGACACTCCGTTTAAATGCTGTGATAATTGTAGGTTAATTGATCTAATGAGATAACAAGAGTAATTGATTACAAAAACTGGACTCTCTTAGGAAATATAGAGAAAATTACCTATTAGAGTCATATGTGTATACCTAGTTTTAACTTTATTATTTTTTACAATAACAATAACAATAATATTAAGAAAATCCTTGTAAAGGTATCAATTAAACACATAAAAAATACATTTTTTTTATTTTTAAAATATGTAACTTATTTAAAATACGTAACTACTATAAAACATAATAATTTAGTCAATAACACATGTCTCTAAAACCACAACTATACGAGGAGCGCAATCAAAACAAAGAATTTATTTGACGTCGTAAACGCCCTTAATTGCTACTCTAACGAAACTCTATTCAACTATCAGTTCGTTACAGCATTGTTTTATGCAAATCTCATAAGCAATTGTGTCATTTTTTTTTTATAGCTTCACGCTGTATCCCGCACACAGCAGGATAGGCAGAGGGAAACTAGTGTTAAGACACTCCGTTCCCCACTTTCTGCTTTCTTTTCTTTTTTGTGTTATCCAGTAATTATAATAAGTTACTCTGCGGGATATGAAAATTGACAAAAGGACAAATCCCTTTTTTATCATTGTGGTAGCTACAATAAGAGTGTCTTGTGAATATAAGTATAGAATTCGGTATACTGTTTTGATTCTTATAAACGTTGAGCTTTTCATGTGTTAATTTATGCAAAAATTAAAATTTGTGTTGTATAATGTAACTGTTAATTCATATGGTGCGAATTTAATTGTTAAAATAATGGGTAACTTTTAAGTATATGTTTTCTCGGTTAAATGAATATAAGAATTAGTTAAGTTAGTAAGTTGGTAAGGGGCCAGTCGTGGCGTAGTGTCACGAACGTGACTGTAAACGACTGGTTGTGGGTTTCATTCCCACTCGAGGAGTGGGAATATTTAATATTTCCATTTTCTTCGCTCTGGTATTAGAGGTAAAGCACGACGATAAGTTCCGCCACTTAACATCCAATGACTCCAAATTTGGCAGAAAGTAGGGAACGGAGTGTCATAATACTAGGTTCACTCTGCCTACCCTGATGTGTGCGGGATACAGCGTGAAGCTGAATGAAGTTATTATTTATGAAAATAGCAACTTTTCCTTTCTTTTTTTGCAAAGAAGGTGAAATTTTCAAAGAACTAATTGAAATAAAAGAGTTAATCAAGTATCTTAAACGAAACCAAAATATGCATTTCTAAAATTAAACCTGAACGAAAGTAAAACAAAATGAAATTTGGGGATACATTTAATCGGATAAGTTTATCGGGCCAGCGTGAATCACACGATATTTGCATACATGCATTGCAAACAGGTCCGTTTGGTTTTCAGCGGGCCTGTCTTCCCACGGGTCAGCAGATCACGAATCTGATATACATCAAAATCATTTAGTATATTTTGGAATTGGTTATACTTTTTTCAATTATTTTTGGTGCCAGTCGTGGCGCAGTGGCGCAAACGTGTGGGTCCGATTCCCACTCGAGGACTGGAAATATTTATTTATTACATTTTCTTCGATCTGGTATCGAGGCAAAGCGCCGCGTTAAGTTCCGCCACTTAACACACAATGCTTCCGAATTTGGCGGAAAGTGGGAAACGGAGTGTCTTAACACTAGGTTCCGTCTATCTACCCTGCTGTGTGCGGGATACAGCGTGAAGCTAAAAAAAAAAAAAAAATTTTTTAGTACTATTTTTATTACATAGTTATAAATTATCTAAAGATAATCTTTTAGCTTTCAACGTTACGTGTAACTGTAAATTATGTAACTAATTTGTAGACAAATTTCTAAGCTAACTAGAGGCTCCGTCCCGTTACACTTTGATTGTATTTCAAGACACGTGCAAGACAAGCGTGAGGTATGTATCTGTAACTTTAAATGGATAAACAGTTACATTCATGAACTCTGAGAAACTCGTTCAATACGACTATTATTTTTTTAAATAAAATACAAGAAATACTTTCATATTATACACGACGACAACGTTTTATGTTTTATGTCCGGCAATAAAAGTAGTACAGCATACAAATTGCATAGCAGTTATTACTACCTATTCGATTATTCATAACGTAACAAACAGCTCCACTATCAACTTCCTTTCCCAAGACCGTCGGTGACCCATATTCATAAATTCTTCAAATAAAATCTTTGTATTGATCCGTCAATGCTTGACCAATGGTTTTTACTGCGCGACCCCGGCCGTCCTGCGCGTACGCATTATAATTTTATGACTAGTGTCAAAATCAACCCTTTCAATGTTTTACTTTCACACGTTTTAAAATACGGATTTGTCGAAACCGAATGAACGGTCAGCTCGTAAAGCCTCGTTAGTATAACAATTTTAACGCGCCCCGTATAATAATGTCGTAAAATTTGAAAAATTGTGCAGTCACTGAAAACCTTTGTGACGATACAATTTTATAGTTCGTTGATTTTTATTAGCAAGTTTTATATGTGTTCGGACTCGCCCGTCGTCGATTAGCACAATGTCGCGTTGAAAGGTAATCAAAAATCGTGACTAAGACATGTTTTGAGGAAATAGATCACACCTACCGGGTGGTCCTAGCCTTCCTTGCCGAGTTGATTATATCTGCTCAGATTAAAGTTTTTATAACCGTTTCAGTGAACCGTGACCTGACTACTAAACGTCATATGTTGTATTGGGAAACAAAAAACATACCAAGTTTTATTACATTTTAATGGACTTAGCCCCTAAGTTACACAATCAAGAAGTTTCTTTCATTTTAAAGTGTCTTTAAAAAGGCAACTTTTTTCATAGATAAGAAATTAGTGGCATCAAAGGAGCGAAACACGTTTGTAGGAAAAATCACCGCTTAGCAAAAGATTGCGAGCTTTCGCCGCGAGCACTTAAGATAAGGCTAATCTTTGCCACTTATGCGTTTTAAAGGCACTGTGAAGAGGCCATTAAACGCTTTTAATTTCACGTCCGCAAACCTAGCATGAGTGTGCTAGGTAGTAACTCGAGTACGGCGCTGCAACTCAATACGCACAGAGAGTTGCTAATCCACACCAGATGTGACCGCAGATGCCGTCCGCTCCGCCCGGACTTCTAAACCACTACACCGATTATAATTGGCTAAATAGCTGCACCTACCAAATGTCGTTAACTTTTCAGCAAACATTTACACTGTTCTAACATATTTTAACACATTCTGAGTCATATGCATGTTTACAATGAGAATTTGTTAACGCTATGCAACAATCAAGCATTAGTATGTCTCAAATTTCATCACTTTGCATAATAAAAACGAAATTTTTACATAAAATAGCCAAAAGGATGGTAATTTTGTTAATTTACTTAACAATGCACCTATTACAGTTAGCGAACGTCTAAATAGACCATTTAAAAAACGGGATTACACCAAACAATTTCGTCGCCCCAAATATGCACGATTTAACTTGAAACGCGAATTCGTTATACACGAAGACTTATCTTGAGAAAAGCTGTATGAACCTGTTGAACAATCTTATTAGCATAGCACCGGCTATTGTGCATTATATTCTACATTCATGGGTAAACATACACTGCTCTTTGTGTCTATTGTTCGTGTAATACTTAGCAGCTTCGCCCCTTTATGATCCCATCTTTTCTATCCATTGTCCCGCACAATATGAGAGGAACGACGGGAGCTGTTCTAAAATTTGGTCCAGAGGTCATTTTTAGTAACCTTAGGTCATCTCTATAATACATTACATCTTGTTTGCTATAGAAAAACCAATGTTTAAGTCTATAGTGGTCCAGACATCGACTCGTTTGTCTCCATTATGACAATAGTCGGACATTTCTGAACAAAAGGTAGACAATAAAAATATTGTTCTTAAATATCTTAGCTACCGTTTTATTCGTTACCTGTTTTTGGAATTATCGATCTCATTGTATTCTCAATTTATTGAGCTATTTAGGCTCCTGTTTTTAAACTATTTGTATATTAATAGCCATGGGAAAGTAAGTTGCGTGTTCTTTGTAATATGTAACCGTTTCTAGAGTTGTAATTTTGTATGAGTAAATTAGGCAGTCTTCAGATAGCCGTGACCTTAATTTTTTGTTTCCCGGAATTGCCTTAAACGATCTGTAACATAAAATATTATAAGCTACGATTTAACTCAACTTTAATCCATTACACTAAAATCAACAAATAAGATAAATTCCACATAACAATATAAATCAAATGCTTTAAATCGGATCATATCATCCGAATTTGTATCCCTAACAAAACTAATACTTATTTACACGGTAGCTACCAATAAAAAACATCCATCTCTCATGGGAATGCCTTAAAAAACTAAAAATCGAATATAGATTATAAAGATACTGTGTACGCCGGTAGCTATGTTAAATCGAGGCCCATCCAAGATAGTTCAAGTAGCTGATAATGGCGGCGCTTTGATCGGTTGGCTTATGCGCCTGCGCATACCCGGTTGCTGTGTCTGTACCACCTTGCTTTGATCTCGCCGCCCGCCGGGTGTTCTTTATTAGCCATTCATTAAGGTCCCTCATTCGTTTACAGTACACGTTTACTCTCAGAATAATTGTTTTCAATGGAAACGTTGTTCCAACTTCAGAATACGTTTTCATTAGCGTCTTAATAACTATCAATGTTTTGTGTCAATAACTTCATAATTGTCTTTTTTTGTGTTCGACCGTATTCAATAGATCATATAAGTATATTCTATATTACAATTTCTTTTTATCCATCAGATATTTTATAATTATTTCAAATTTACTCTTTTATTAAATAAAAATGGTCTCCATAACCCTAAAATCTTGTTTATTTAAGCATTTACATTATTAAAATCCGTAAACGTAAAGCCGATCGTAAATAACATTAATATCTAAACGATTAAAATAAAACCTAAATCCTATAATGCTTCCATAACTCAATACAGAGGTTTATCATTTTATTAAAACTGACTTACAAGTACCGAGCGAGATGTCCAAGTCGAACACCTGCTCCTAGATCTAACTAGTTAGGGCGATGAACCTGTATAAGATCACTTGTCGAGTGTCATTGCATATAAAGGAAATAGATAAAGACCTAAGAAACAATATCGATTGGAGCTACTTTTCTAGTACTAGTTTTTTATAGAATTCAGATTTTTCTGTTTTTATATCTAGTTTTAAGATTTCAATAAGAATGTGTGGAAAATTAAGATTAAATTACAGATAGTCAGCATCACACAGCGTTAGATATTCGCCATTCACTGCATTACCACTTCGACACGCAACAATGGCTTCCTTCTCACTCACTTTCACAGTTACGAGTAGTGGCAGTGTTTCTAGTTTCTATGAACTTTCTGTATAAATACAATTGTTGGTCCAAATTGAATTCACGTTTTTATTTATTGCTGGGCTTAAAATATCGACTCTATTTTTGGACAATTGAATATTAAATTCATGTTTTTTATTCTGACATTAAAGAATTATCAACAATACTTTTTGTCCACTTAATCAGGTCATTGTCGTTCTAGTCCAGGATTAAACGAGGTATTATTTCATCCCGCATGTTTATCGGTCAAATATCAATCACTTCTAAAGCTCTTGCCAAGTGCACGCGAAACCACAGCGCCGAACCAAAAAAACGTGTTCAACGGTGACATTGATACATATACACATTATTTAACAATAACGAATGCCCCATAAATATTCACTTAAATTTGATACTTACGGCTTTTAACTATAGAGTCCATTAAAAAAATTTTGCCAATCCTCTAACCTAACTTACTCATTTCACACAAACGCAGCAAAAAAATGCAGCGCACAAAAACGCTAATTCAATGTATCAACCAAATTCGATGCTACGAAACATCCAATTTACGACATCCTGTTTTAGAGATCAAATCTGAATAATTGCAGCCTTCACGACAGGCTTCAGACCTGTCTGCTTAGAATTAGCTGCTTCAGTTATCCTAGGTAGTTATTTTAGTCTATCTAGCAATAATAAATTTACATATGAATCTTATGAATATTTTGATACTCAAGATAAATTTCTACAAAATATAGATGCTAAGTTTGTACTGATGTCTAGACATTTGGATGAAAGTGTTGACGAAAACGAAAGTAGAGATAACTATTGTTTGCACAACATCACCGCTACGCTGAGTAAATGGGGCAATAAATTAACCTGGACGCGTCCCGTGACTCACTGGTACGAGGTACGAGTATGACGACGGCCGCGGCATTTCCTGTGGCGGCTTTTTTATTCATACCACAATCTATTTTGACAATCAATACCGAAGTCGCATTTTATTATGATTCTGTATTCATTAATATTGATAATGTCATTATGAAAGTTTTTAATTGAGCGTGTTTCTCAAGAAAAATATCAAATATTTAACTGCTGAAGGTTAAAATTTTGTTCAATAATGTCCCCAAGCAGTTCCGTCACATATGACTCATATAAGTTAAGCGGCTAAACTTGACATGTACTCGAGAAAACCTTTGAATAAAGACATTGACCGCAATTTAAATAAACTATATCAGATAATATTGAACAAATGTTGAAAAGGGACACAATGCACGCAACCTGCCTGTCACTTATTTGTTTAGGCTTCTACATCTTAAAACCAGTAGCCGTACGTAGATACATGTATATACAAACGCGGCATACGGATATTCGAGCTGCACAAGATTGCTTTTTGTTACTCTTTTTACCTTCAGCGTCCAGTTGTGCTAGACTACTTGTTTAGGGCTGCCTGCGTGTGGAATCGTTAGTAGGAAATTGTTAAACTGTCTTGGTTTCGTTTCTCGTCTTGGTTTGAAATAATATATTTCAAATTTAAGGAATAATATTTAAAATAAATAAATAATGCACTTTACTGTTGTAGAAGAAAAAGTAGTCGCTCTGTTGATCGCGTAACGAGGCGTATTCGCAACAAACAAGCGTTTTGACATCGAATTGCCTTTCACTTGACCTAGATATTTGGGAACTGGTTCGTAATGCAAGTGAGTGGCATTCCCGTTTCGCTATCTAGTCGAAACACTAATAATTCTGCTTCCTGTTCAAGTTGGCTGAATGAACTTGTCTACGACTCTATAATATTTAATAGCTTGCAAGCGTCCTGTATTCTTGTTACATTATTCATGTGCACGTATAAAATGGAACCAGTTATTAAATCTAAACTAATTGCCTCTGAAAAACTAACATCTATAGTAACCCTGTGCCAGAATGGAAAAAAATATTAGTAAGCGCTAGAACGAAGCGAGTAACCTGTTTGGTTGCGGAGCTCAGTCGCCGCCTACGTCTGACAAATCCGCGCCCGTTTTTTTCAATCCCTCCTCCCTCCCTCGAGATCGCTTTACAAGTATACACACATCTACCGAGGAGTTACGTGCGGCGAGTGTGGCGTGCTCGGGACGCGCACGATCAGGCTTCGACTTGTTTGGAAGCTGTGCGTCATTAAACCAGTCTCGGACTCGTCAAATTGTTAGAAATGTTTGTAAAATTGCCTGCGTTTAAAATGTTTTTAAAATACACGACTTGAGACAGAAACGCGTAGGCACCGTCTATCGTCGTCTGATTCACATGTAATCATCACGGCCATTCCAATGTACGCGTCACCGCTTTTTACTTGGAAACGACTTTCCACACTTCAAGTACCTGATTACTTTAGCTGAATCAAAAGATTATTCGTAAAAGCTAAATCAATTACCTGAAATTTTTGGTCGTGACCATCACGCCGTCCTCTGCAGTTTTGGCAACAAAAATTGGCAATTTACGGTCATAATTTTTTTGCGTTTTCATAAATTTCTTGCACGATTCCTTCACTGCTATAGAAATTATACAGATACGCCAATTTTCTCGACAATATTAAATAATAAAATGCATTTTAAATATATAAAGTTCCTCAAGAAAATTGAAATTGAATTCTCAATTCTCAACTTCATGATTCCTGCATTTTAATTTTTTTTCTTAAAAAGATATTCATGTTTTATATATTATTTCATATTTTTTATCGTGCACTATAAATGATTCAACTCGAGTAAGAAAACGGCGGATGCTTGTTCATCAGGCTCGGCCTTCGATGCGCGTGCGCAGCATTCGGTGCATTGTTTAAGTAACGCTGTTGCCAAGTAAAACTTATTCTGCAGCTTGCACACATTTAAAGTATGTATTCTATATCTATACATTGATAAGTCTAAAGTCATCAAACATGTTTTTTCTGGGATTTTTATAACGTGATAAGAGAAAATTCTTAACCTTGTTACCTTCTTGGACTTGAAATCATTCTAAAATACTGAAATATTCATCATACTAAATAACACAAACGTATGCGTCGTCGCACTCGTCGTGCCACCAGATATTTAGGTCGCCGAAAATAGCCAAAGCGTTTCGACAACACAATCAACTGCTCGCGAAATGTGTTTTATGTCACGATGTAATCTACTCATTCAGCTAATAAAAGGTAAAAACGCATCCGTCAGAGAATAGAAATGAGTTTTATGATATATGAGTTATTACGCGGAAATACAAAAATACTATAGCGGTACGTTTAAGCTGGCGAGTGATAAACGTTGATAATGTCCAAGGCAAGCGATAATGCGAGTTTGGAATTGAATAGAAGCGACGCGTCGCGGCCACGCTCTGCGCACGCGCACGCGCTCGCTCCCCAAGGCCATTTTGTTTACGCTCACACCCACATGTTTACGCGGAGTATACGCTGGCAAATCGAATACCCGCACCGGGGGCTCGGCCCAGTGTCTCCAGCGTACTATTAAAATCTGCCGCGCAATATTGGCGAGAAAATGGCGCGAAACGCTCCATTGAACGTTTGGCGGGAAACTGTTGCGTAATATTTGTGAAAGTAATTTCTCGTTGTTTGTAACCAATATACGAGTTTTTACAACATACCTCAAAGCGAACGTGTCGTTAGCGGACATTAATGATGTTTGTTTTAGAAATTTTGAGGTTATTATTGAACCACGCTTTGGATTAGCTGCTACTTATTATTATTCAATTGATTGGTTTTTGTATGTAGAATATTTGTTAGTGAGATCCACGTGTTTGTTTTGGCGGGAAACCTACAGTGGCTGAGTGGAGCCGATAGCCGCGTGGTCACCAGTCGGCCTTGAGCCACGTGACGTCATTGACATAGTTCCCGACTGTACCAACCGATGTTTTTCAAGAAAACGTTCACCTCAATCTTTATTACTTACTTAATTTGGACTATTTTTACCCGCGACGGAACGGCGACTGTATATGTGTTTGGGGTGAGAGGTTGTTTGTTTGTTTGTTTGTTTGTTTGTTTGTTTGTTTGTTTGTTTGTTTGTGTGTTTGTGCAAATTACTATGTCAATTATTTCCAAAACTATAAGTCCGATTTTGATACGGTTTTCTATGATATGTTAAGGCTCAATTGGCGTATGTTCTTAGATATGTCTTATTGCCTTA
Source organism: Dryas iulia moderata (assembly GCA_019049465.1). Taxonomy (NCBI): domain Eukaryota; kingdom Metazoa; phylum Arthropoda; class Insecta; order Lepidoptera; family Nymphalidae; genus Dryas; species Dryas iulia. Next base: position 11,378,577 of record CM032440.1, on the reverse strand, counting down.
ACTCACCAGGGGGCGCTGCAGTAAGCATTTAACGTGAAAACGAATGTTTTCAATTATCTCAAAAAATAATAGTCTAATTTCAATAGATTTTCAGTGGTAGATTCAGGTTTAATTGGTGGATGTTCTTGGATATGTTTTATCGTGTCAAACCACCAGGGGGCGCTGCAGTAAGCGTTTGTTTGTACTTTTTTTGTATTTATTTGTCTAAAACCGAAACTACTGCTCCGATTAAAAAGAGTTTTCATAAAAAGATTTATCTTTGCTTGGTGCATATTTTAAGATTTTTCTTTTTTTGTTACGGGGGAAAACTCACCAGGGGGCGCTGCACTAAACATTTGTTTATGCAGAGCAAAAACTACTAGTCCAATTTAGATGAAACTTTCAAGGATGGGTTCAGGCTTGATTGGTGCGTCTTTCCATATATGTGTTATGGTGACCACTCATCAGGGGGCGCTGTAATAAGCATTTGTTTGAGTTTTTTTGTGTAAAACCAAAATTTTTCTTATATTTATTTGTCTAAAACCGAAATTACTTATCCGATTGGCTAGAGTTTTCAGAACTAGATTAAGCTTTACTTCGTACATATTTTAAAATTTTTGTTTTTACGTTACGGTGAAAATTCACCAGGGGGCGCTGCAGTAAACATTTGTTTATGCAGAGCAAAAACTACTAGCCCGAATCAGATGAAACTTTCAACGATAGATTCAGGTTTAATTGGAGCTTCTTTTCATATATACGTTATGGTGATCACTCACCAGGGGGCGCTGCAGTAAGTACATTTGTTTGTGTAAAACTAAAACTACGAGTCCGATTTGAATTCAGTTTTCAATGATAGATTCAAGTTTACTTAGTGCATATATTCATATATGTGTCATGTATGTTTACTTAGTGCATATTTTCATGTATCTGTCAACTCTCTAGGGGGCGCTGCAGTAAGTAGCTGCTTCTATTTTTTTGTGTAAAACCAAAACGACTAGTACGATTGTCAAGAGTTTTCAGTATTAGATTCCGCTTTACTTAGAGCATGTTTTTAAATTTATATTACGGTGACAAGTCACCAGGGGCCGCTGCAGTAAAATATTGTTTGTGCAAAGATAAAATGACGAATTTGATTTGGATGCAGTTTCAATGATAAGTTCAAGTTTAATTAGTGCATGTTCTTGGATATGTTTTATCGTGTTAACTCACCAGAGGGCGCTGCAGTAAACATTTGTTTGTAATATTTAATGCAAAACCACAACTACTAGTCCGATTGGGCAGAGTTTTTAATATTAGAGTTGCCTTTACTTGGTGTAAGTTTTTAGGTTTTTTTTTCACGTCAAGAACTCACCAGGGGGCGCTGCATTAAACATTTAATTATGCAAAGCTAAAACTACAAGTCCGATTTGGATGCAGTTATCAAAGATAGGATCAGGCTTAATTAGCGCGTGTTCTTGTATGTGTCTAGATGACACCTCACCAGGGGGCGCTGCAGTAAGCATTTGCTCGTATTTTTTGTGTGAAACCTATTTAGATGCGGTTTTCTGTGATAGTTTCTGGTTTAATTGCTGCGTGTTTTTATATGCCATATCACGAACTACCACGGGGCGCTCCAGTATATATTAGTTTGTTCAAATTCAAAACTACTAGTGGGTTTTGTGATTTTCACTGATTTGGTTAGACTTAAGTTTCGTGAAAATGTTACGGTGACAATCTCCCAGGCGCTGCAATAAGCATTTGATAACCAGAAAGCATTGGATTTATAATTTCTTTTGGGTTTGCATGAACATTAATATAAAGTATTTCGATATTATGTAATAATATATAATGTGTATCTATTCACTTTAAAAAGTTTAAAATAAAAAGCAAAATTAAAAATTTTGAAAAAACCCACGACGGTTTAATTGTAATTGTAAAAGGATAAAATAACTATAAATCCCCCGCCTAAAAGAATATATGTAACGAGATGATAGGGACGACTTCGTCGGGGGCTGCCAGTTGCAACCTCTATTTTAAATATAGTAGCTAACAGTATAGATTTCGTTTTAAAGTCTTTAAAATACCAGTTATCAAAACTGTAAATCCATATTAATGTTTAATTTTTTTTGCCAAACCTGTTTTAAAAGCAAGAAAACCTATGAGAAGGTTTTTGCAAACTTAAAGTATTGGCAGCCCCGACGAAGCCGTCCCCATCATCTCGTTACATATATTCTTTTAGGCGGGGGATTTATAGTTATTTTATCCTTTTACAATTACAATTAAACCGTCGTGGGTTTTTTCAAAATTTTTAATTTTGCTTTTTTTGAATATATTTTGGTTGTATCTGTCAAGGACGCTCTTAGAACCTATTAGAATTTCTGATTTCTAATTTATTGTACATATTATTAGCACTGAAGTGTTAATTGACAGAGAAAATAAATCAGTGAAGGAATCTCATCTATGTTTTTTCTGAAATAATAAATTATTTGATTTTTGTTTATTTTAAATAAATAAACGCATTAACAAAAAATAATGACTGTCATATTAGTCATTATATAAGTACTTGTTTAATGATTGCCAATTTATAGTAATGTTGAGTAATATCTGCCTTCTACTGTAGATATATCTTTAGTATATAGATATATCTTTATCGCGTATACTACAATTTTCTATTTTAGCAATTTTTTTTATCAAAATTCAAGATAAATGTAGCTATTACCTAATTCGAGGCACGTGGTACATTGGGACGAAAGCAATCTTCTGACCTTCAAGACGCCGCGTGTTGCCATGCTGTGTGCCATCTACCGATCACATTACTTTAAACTTATTTATTGTATCCTAACTACTTCTTATGTTTTTTTAGATATTTAATAATTTTAAATTTAATGGCGACACTAAATATATCTTTTGAACTATACCTCTTAGTATAACTAGGTTGTTTTCTAAAGGAATGGTTATAATGAATACTCTGTTATATTAGATGATGCCATAATGACGTAATTAGAGCTTATCATAATGAATCTATCAATGATTGGACTCAAATATCACTCATGTAAATGCTCTATTTATAATAAATGTTTTCTTCTTTAGTTTAGCAGAACTCAAGCCTATATAAATCGAGAATTTAAGATCAAGTAAAGTACTTTAACGGTTCTGTTTACATGCAAAATGTAGGAGAACATCATAATGAGGAAAATAAACACAAACATAAATATGTGCAATCAGGTTCAATGGCTCGCGTAATTCCAGCGCACGCACTATCTAATCACTGCGTTCGTGAACTTTGAAGTTTACACGTCGATGCGAAACGTCTGCTACAGCTTTACTATTACAATGCAGATTAAATAGTAGTAAAAATATCGTAAAATATATAATTTTATAGCTTCACGCTGTATAGGTAGCTGTATAGCAGGTTAGGCAGAGGGAACCTAGTGTTAAGATACTTTGTTCCCCACGCACCGCCGAATTTTGGAGGCATTGCGTGTTGGGTGACGAAGTTTTAAGGTCGTGCTTTGCCTCGGTACCAGAGCGAAGAAAATGGAAACATTAAATATTTTGCACTCGTCGAGTGGGAATCGAACTCACGACCAGTCGTTTGAAGTCACACGTCTGTGCTACTGCGCCACGTCTCGCCCCATTACATATAATTTTAACATTCAGAAATGTCCCAAGGGCGTTGCCAAGAATTATTTTGAAAAGAATCCGGTGCATTAAGTATTTGGAGACCCTTTTACTGTGTTATCCTTACGGATAGAGTCGTAAAAACGTCGACTCGGGCGCAGTCGACTAACGAATTTAAAGTTTTCGAGATCGTAAAATTTCCTCTAAAATCGGGTTCGACTCCGCCTTCCACGCGTTTTTACGACCACTTACATGTAACATAACTTGCGAGTGTCGCATGGGATGAAGGTATATGGAAATTACCATTTTATGCGTTTTAAAGTGATATAACATTTTTTTTTATTCGTGTATTGTTTGCTCTAGTTGTATTATTGGTATACGAAATCGTGGGATTGTCGTAAAATTGTTTGTAATTGTTCTCTTGGTTATTTATTTGTTTATTTGAATATTTTTTATTGCACATATTTGATATTTTAAACATGCACAATAGGTAGGTTTAATGGTAAAAAGCATTCTATATCAGCCAACCTTGTCGTGTGAGATATAGTATATAGTATAGGTGCGAAAATATACATTATAACTAAAATGCCGACAAAAGGGTACAAAGTGTGACTGTAAACGCGACTGGTTGTGGGTTCGATTCTCAGTCGAGGGATGGAAATTTTATTATTTTCAATTTGTTCGCTCTGGTGTCAATCCAAAGCACGGCTTTAATTTCCGCCACCTAACAAGGCAACGCTTTTGGAATACTGCAGAAAGTTAGGTAACGGGTGTTCTTAACATTAAGTTCCTTCTGCCTTGCTGTATTCGGAATACAGCGTGACTAAAAAAAGACAAGCATATAAAAATGAAGTTATTTAGTGTGTGATTTAATATTTGATTTTCATTGTTTACAGATTTCCTGAAGCCCCGCAAACGGCTGCCCAGCGCCAGCAAGAAGTCCCCCGCGGCCAAACTAGCGCGACTCGCGCCGCCTCACTACACGCGGACCAGTTAACTCGCACGTCACACGCAATCTACTAAATAATATAATTCTTAATTTATTTCTATCTACCCCCGAGCTGGCGGTCCTCGGAAAACAATATAATAATGTTAAGTAATTTGTAAGACGTTTCGTATATCGTAGAATATATTATACTGGATACATACATCACAGTGTTGGCGGGTGAGCCCCGTTATTATTAATAATGTGACAATTAATTATAAGCTTATTATGATCTCTTTGACATGTAAATTAAGTTATATTAGTCGTAGAGTGTAGGTTTAGTGAATCAGGTTTTACAATAGATTTGGTTATTTTTATTTTTCATACAGCTAGTAGCTGAGGCAAGGAAGGCATCAAGGTCACAAGGACGCCTCGAAATCGTTATTTGGTACTGAAAATCAAATTTTCACTGTCGATAAACGATTTCGACTTGCGTTTTGTTCTAAATTTTCATTTTTTATTTCTGGTGATATGGAATATATTGGACATTTTAAAGTGTTTGCAGTTCGGAAATTGAACAAGACATTTTAAGAAAATGTATAAAAATATGAAAGCAGCGGGATTCTAACAAAAAACTACGTTGTAATGAAATGCGTATAAGAACTTCAACGCAGTTGGTAATAGATCACATAGTTCAGCGGTTAAAGCGCTTGGACGGTTTTCAAACGGCGCGGGTTCGAATCCCGTTGCGTGCAAATATTTATACGTTTTCTAAAAATACCTTTTTTCAATTTCTTTTCCCCCCCAAGTTAGTTGTAATGAAATACAAATACTCAAGCGTCGTTTCTCGCTGTCGTAGTTTGTCGCAGCGAGTGCACTTTACTTAGAGACTTTATGCAATTATTATTATAATTTTTTTTTTAATAAAACATTGAGTATTTGTGTTTTGAATTTGCCTAATTCTTAGTGTAATTGTTTTGTTGTTTTATTTTAATGGATTATATTCTATATGGTTTATTTGTTAGACTGAGGGCTGGGGGACACCTTGACTGTCGTTTGCAGTATACTACAGATTTATATAATATTTACATTAAAATAGTAAATTTAAATTAAATTCATGTTAATTGCAGCCTTTGAAAAAAAATTAAGATCATTTCTATGGTTAAAAGTTAAAAAAACATTAGATTTCTTTTATAGAATTAACAGTATAAAAAATAGAGTCCTTCAGTGGGACAGCATCTGCTTCGGAGAAATTAAATTAAAAAAAATTAAATAGCTTCACGCTATATCCCGCATACAGCAAGGTAGGCAGAGGGAACCTAGTGTTAAGACACTCCGTTCCCCACTTTCCGCCGAATTCGGAGGCTTGCGTGTTAAGTGGCGGTACTTAACTTCGGAGAAATTGATTGATTATATTTAAATTATTTTTATTCTTTAACTCTGCTAAAACGAGACAATATGCAGCGTTGAATTTCGCCACGCGAAGCAAGTTTTGCTGCTTTGCTGAAAGTGGAGGAGGGAGTGTCTTGACACTTCAGTTCTCTAGCTTCTTCTCGTTCTTTATAACATATATAAATATAATTCTTTATAACATATATAAAGTGGGGAACGGAGTGTCTTAACACTAGGTTCCCTCTGCCTACCCTGCTGTGTGCGGGATACAGCGTGAAGCTATTTTATTTTATTTTTTATAAATATAATTGTAGTTTTTCTAGCTTTTCCGCCAGTCAAGGTGTTTTCCAATTCTTCAGTTTAAAACGTTTTATTTCGATGTCTATTGTGTCGTGTGGGGTCGACGCGAGGTCTCGCGGCCCTTCGTTGAAGTACAAATTAATTTCATTCAGTTTAGGTGTAAGGGTCGCAGGACGGTAAAAGACAATCATATTTTTTTTATCATTTCACTATAGTAATTGGTGATTGCGAATAGTTGAATATATAAAGTAATAAATTTATTATTTTTTTTTAATTTTGTCGAAATTAATCTTCTATTTTGATATTTTAAAGTTATTATGTAGGAAATTGAAAAAGATATTTAGAAAACGTATAACTAATTATATAAATTAATTGTAAAAAGCGACGCAGCTGGTAGTAGAACGCATGGCTTAGTGGTCAGCGCTTAAACGGTTTCCAAGAGGTTCGGGTTCGAATCTCGCTGCGTTCAAATTTGTATACGTTTTCTAAATGTCTTTTTCAATTAGTAATATTTTTATTAGTGTTTTTTTTTGTTTAGGTAAATTTTGCGATGTTAAATGGTTATTATTATGTAATGTTTACAGAGGGATGTCTGTAAATCGATAGATGTAGGTTCTATTCCCATTTGGGGAATTATATTTAAATTGTTTTATTTCGCTGGTCTTATATAACAAATGTCTGAAATAATAGATTGAATTTAGGCGGAAAATGGAGTGTTTTGACACTATGTTTTCTTTACCTTTACTTAAAAATCAGTTTTTTAATTTTATTTCATTATTCGCAATCACCTATAGCTTCATAATAACAAAATTCATTTGGTAGGTTTTAACGTTTTAAGTTCTGCCAAAGTTCGCACGCAGTAGGTCTGACTTAGACTTATGGGAAATGTAAATGAATTCATATGAAAAATGTAAGAAAATTGATTTTTTTTTTACGAATATACTTTCTAAAAATGTTGACGATACTCGATATTCATGAATTGTGTTATTTTGTGGTCTTTGAAACAGACGCTCAGTGCTTAATTTGGCTTTTAAATATAATAATATGTGTTTCTGAATAATTTTTTATATTTTGAAAATTAATTTAATGAAATTAATTACTAATTTCTGTTTATTTCCACTATTTATACTAAAATTACAATTTGAATTTGTAAATGCATTTCAAATGTTTGTCCGAAAATAATGGTTTTTGTATAAATATTTGCAACAAAATGAGCTTTTGTTTGTGAGATTACAAAGTGTTTTTTTTTTATATACGATGTGAACGATTTCGAATGATTTGTTGATCGATTGTGAATTATAGTTATTTTTTTTTTCAATAATGGTTTTAAAATTTATGTTTTGGTTTTCAAAATATGTTTGTAATATATTTAAATTACGAGAATGTTTTATTCGTTTTTTTTTTAATATAATTTCATTAATATAACATTATGCCCATTTATTAAGAAAATGTTTGTTTAGTATAAAAAAGTAATAGATATTTCAAAATTAAAAATAATTTCATAATTGATGTGTTAAATCATTCAGAATCGTCCACTTCCAATATATAATATATTTATTTATATAAATTCTATCCACTACGTCGCAGTCATCAGACGCGACGGCAAAATGGCCAATATTCGTCTTTGTTTCGAAATAGAAACAACGTTTGTATAATTTTGTAATTTAATATATTCTTTTTAACCCCTGTGATGTATTAAATATGATCTCAGAACAATTAACTGTATGCAATGTTCATTTATGTTATAATTATCCCTATACTTATTACTGAAGGGAAGCTGTTACGTAACTTAACTCCGGCTTTCCAATGAGAAATATTTTAATACATCCATTGCATTATTTTATTATTTTGTTAATATATAAAATTTTTCTTGGTTTGCGTTTTTGAACCTCGGTCCTTTGGCTCGCACTGTATATACGCGCACCCGCTCTTTACACATATATCGCCAAAATTCACTGTATTCATATTAAAATACTTTATTTATAATAATAATGTTGCCAGATATAATTTAAATTATTATTTTTGTCTATTATTAATAAATAAAGTAGCTATTTAATTAAAATTTTGCACCAAACTAAAATATTATTTAATTTATTTAATAAATGTATTTTTTACCGTAATAAATATATGAAGAACTTATAACTGGCAACATTATTAATATAATAAGTGCATATATAATAAATATTGTTATAAATCCGTTTTATTTAAGAAACAGTCGACGTGAGACCAATTAATTGTAAATACATTGCGATAGTTAGCGCGTTGTCGAGTTTATATCTGATTATGTATTATGTGTAAAACTTAAATTAGTTTAAAAAAAGCTTACTTCATACGGTATTTGTTGTTTTTTTTTTCTTTTCCTTGACATCTGAATTTAATTAATAAAAGATATTAATTTATAATTTCTGGTCAAAATTAATTTTTACAAAATATATATACATTTTTGCTTGGTAAAGAAAATATTTTCGAGTAATATTTAAAAGAAATACTTACCTATTTTAATGATGTTTTCTAATTTTAAATGAGAATAATTGATGCAGCAGTCTTGTTACAATTTTTCGATAATTTTCATTTTAATCTTCTGAAATACCTGTTTGGTTTACCTTTTACATTCAATTCCTAAATATTTTTTGTTTGCATTTTGTTTTAATTGTTATGTTTTGTTAATAAAAACAAATTTTAAAATTAAACTTTCAAAATTTTAATATATAATGACTTTGATCATAAAATTTACTAAATTAAAAAATAAGAAGTTAGAAGAAATTGTTTAAATATTAAAGAAAAGTCATATCTTTTGTGATAAATACATACAAGCTCAGCAATGAGGGAACTTTTTCACACAAATTAATAATTCGTTGATATATTCATCAACATGCACATGATTACAATTAATATTATATTAAACACAAGTTTAAAAATTAATATATTCATATTATTTCAAAATTACACACAATTATTAGTCGCCAGTCGTGGCCCAGTGGCACAAGCGTGTGACTGTAAACGACTGGTTGTGGGTTCGATTCCCACTCGAGGACTGAAAATATTTAATATTTTCATTTTCTTCGCTCTGGCGTTAAGTTCCCGCCACTTAACACGCAATGCCTCTGAAGTCGGCGGAAAGTGGGTTTCCGGTCCCTGCTGTGTGCTGGATGCAGTGCACGTGAAGCTAAAAATAAATATTAGTCAAAGTAGCTGTAGTAAGGGAGCAGTTAGTAAAAGGGAGGCAATTAAAACAATTATTTGGATGCTCGTATGAAAATGTTTATTGATATCACAATCAAGTCTACACAACTACCGATACCCAATATTCGTGTACACAGCGCGCGTTGACACACGGCGCTAAACTCTAAACATTCGATACAAAAACTGACTAATTACGATTTTGAAATGCAAAAAATCCTGTGGCGTGCTAGAAATTTAGTCGCTAACTCCTAACCGAGACGGAGCTACGTGAACGACGTGGGAAACAAATTACCCAGTACAAAAACAGCCTACATTTATTACAATTATCAAGAGAAACAATTGATAAAACGACCAATTTGAAAAAACAGAGTTGTTAATTTGTAAAAAATGACAATTTTAGTAAGTTAGTTAGTTGAAAAAGGAAAACGTTACGTTACGTATAGAGATTGCGGCAAATGAGAAGTTATTGTCTTAAAACACTTCCGAAGTCCGAACCAACTGACGATAAACACGATATTCATATAAGTATAACGCGGAGCCGCGGCTACGACTCGGGGACGACTCCGACACGACGCCGGGACGACACCGAGACGACGCCGCGGTGCCGCTACATAATAATATATAGTAGCTAACCATATATATACATTTACATTAATAGAATTACACTTAGGCACATCAATTGTTATAAAATTACGATTTAATTCGAAAACGTGATCCTGTCACCGATATTCAACTATTCTACCACGAACTAACATTTAGGTGATTACACATCACGTGAGGTTTGCAAAGTTTAAAAGTACATTAAAGTCCTTATATCACTGAAACGATGCAATTAAGTTATCTAAAGTGAACGCATTATACGAATCGCGACATCTTTGTCTTATATCATACTAAGTATATAAGAAAAGAGCTCAAGCATCCGAGGTCGGGGGGTAGTTTGATAAATTTGTACTTTAGTTCCCCGTCGCCTCGACGGCGCTAGACCGCAGCGTACCACTATATTATGTAAGTATTCATGTATATATATTTGTGTTTCGAGATATATTTAAAATTACCATCTAATTTGGTCGTAGACCTACATTACTGAATCTATTCTAGCATAAATAGGTGTAGGTGATTACTGGGAGGGTTCCCTCCCATAGACACTGATACACAGAACGAGTTACCTCACTGGACGCTATTAGGACACTTAACATATAAGTTTATATAGAAAGACAGCAAATATCGAATTACTTGGACATTCAAATCACATTTCGTAGAAACAAACCTCCATAACATCTAACTGTAGGACTACATCTACAAGTCACGAGTAGCAGCAGAGGCAACAACGAGATTACATTATAAAATGACATTTACGCTAAAAACAACTGCATTGAACCTCTAAATATTTAAACGTTTAATTTAACACGTTTAGGTTAAAAAAGCTTAATTTACGAACATTTACGACGAACAAACAAACAGTTATACGATCGCGTGTTCTTTATATATAGTAAATAGTTTACATACGACACTTAGTAAAGTAAATTTTGAAACGATTTTAATATTAAAGTGTTAGATTCCGTTAATTCGATTACAACTACCTACATATTCAAGACGACATCGATCGCTACGACGTATTGCAAATCCCGTTGTCGCTTCGCACTCATCGAACGAATAATAAAACGACGATATATAAACCTTTAGCCTACGCGTAAAACACTACACTCATAATTTTATAAATCTTTGATAATCAACTAAGATAAAAGCCTTCTACTCTAGAACATCCCTGATATCTGTTGGGTGGTGAGGGGAACTCCCGGTCATGCTTTACGTCGACATTTTATATTAGAAAATCGATTATTATATATTAAATATATATGAAAAAGTGCAATTAATATAGCGTTAGAACCACAAATCGAATAGTTAAAGTCTTAATGTAAAGATTATGTTTAGAAGCAATTAAAAAATCTCAATTATCAAGACCAGTGGTGGGCAAACATTTTCAACCAGAAAATTTTTGAATTATTAAAGAGGGCCAGAATTATTAGGATTGGTTCTCATTTTTTTGCAATTATCACTCAAATATATTAAAATGTATTTATCATAAAACATATACTATTAAGAAACATAGCTTTCGGGCCTTACTTTGCCCATCACTGGTCTAGACAGTGCGTATCGTATCTCATAACCGAGACCTCCCTCCACAGCTTATCATAATCCCTACAGCCCTAAACCCTCTATAAGCTCTATACGAATATAAAATACTTAAACATCTAGAATTTTTAAAAGTCGGTTGGTGTCGAAACATGAAATACATTGTTAAAATGAAATTATTATGTTACATAAATGGTAAATAGAGCAGTCCAGCTGTCTGTCTGTCGCACGAGAGGTACGAAACTTGGACGGCAAAATATTTTGGTGATAACAGACTTGAAATGCGATCGACCTTAACCACTATCTACATATATCGGATATAGTAACACTCGGTGAAAAGCTTTGGAATAACTATTTAATTATCGTGTTTTAACATTGTAAACTCGGATTTAGAAAAATTTCTAGATATATATATTCATATATATATATGTATATCTTAATCACATTACGGAGCGTAGCTTACTTACCGAACGTAAATTACGCAAAGTGTTCCGACGAACTGGACCGCGATATTCTAAAACGTTTAAACTACAGACAAAATCACATTTATATTTAAAGACAGTGTAAAAATAATATTTATAAACATTGGCCTATGAGATAATCATTAGAATTCATTGTACTTCATCTAGTTGAAAGCTTAACTTTATTATCACACATACCTATAAGGTAGATACATACAACGTCGAATATATAAAAGTTATTCTACATAAGAGCTAGTGGTGGTGGGCGGCGCTACGAACCCACTACCTTCTACCCTATGCACTATCCACTCACTATAGTATCAAACGCTACGAGCTTCAGTTCAGACTTGTGATATCGCGACGCGACGCGTCCCTGTAAGACATTGCCTTCGAAAACCTGCAGGCGTTCTATACTTTAGACTTTGATATCGTTTGTTTGCCAATTTTTGGGATTATACTATCGCCAAAATGCCTTCTTACGCTATAGATATATTATAATTTACTTTAAGTGCATATTATATTCAACCGTAGAAAACCTCGCATCTTGAGCTTACTACTGTGCGATATCTATGACACTTTACACCTAAAAGCTGCGACTAAGCACTTACGAGTTGAAAATATAACATTCAGTCAATATTAAAATACACAGACAAACAGACAAACGGTTGAACTGTCGACAGCTAAACGACTAACATTACGTATGATTACGACGAAATTCCTTTTAAATATTCAAATACTAATTAACTAAAGTTTAAACTATTAACGCTGTTTCTCTAAACATTTATAATGCGTATTCATATTCAATATTATCATAAAATATATTTTAAAATACAGCCATAATTGTTGAAAATTTACTTTTTGTTCAGTGCATAGAGACGAAATATATTCATATAGATTTTTTAAACATTCGAAAAAAGATATTCTAGTCTATGGAAGAAACGTTTAGTGCTCGTAACCGAAATGCCACATCAAATTCAGACTGTCGCAGTACAAATATTAATTAAAAATTGCATTTATAATTTCTACACATCTTATACTAAACTAAAAATATAAGGTACAGAACCTCTTGACATTGCACAGATTATATTATTTCGAATAATTAACATATATATCAATTAATTAATTAGTATATATTAAAAAAAAGAACTTATCTGCGGCTAGAATGATACCTAATAGAATAGAATAGAATAGAATATTCTAGAACTATAAACAAAACGTTCAGCTATTTGTCTAAAAAGGGGCGAACGGAAGATTCTACTAAGAGGCAAATAAAATATATAGTAAATGATTATTGTCTGACACTGGGTTATTGTCGAGACAGCAGCTCAGGCGGTACACGCCTCTATAACAATGAGATAAGGTACAAATACGCGCAATCTACCCACACTGTGGCCATCTTGTGCTTTACTGGGCTTTAGTCGTTACAGAATATAAATAATAGATGCCTTCTCTACTAGACCACAGCAATGCTAATTTGAATAATTCTTATTATTGTGATTATAATAGGCATATATAGTTTAGCATTGCGAATAATTATTTAAAGAAGCACTAAAACCTCGTCCTATGAACACTGGACAGGCCCACGACAGCCAAATTCAACCTAAAAAATAAAAAAAAATAACAAAAAATCAAGGAAAAAAAACAGGAAAAAAATAAAAGTAAAATAAAAAGGGGTATCTGGATGTTTATTTACAATTCTCTCATAATAACTATGTGATTATTAAAATGAAGAAAAAAAAATATTCTTAAGCAACACTCAGTGCTATCCCCTGATCACCAAAAAATAATGTTTATATTACGTTAATGGTTTCATCTACATATAATCTAACATTAAAACGTACAATACCCATACAAATATAGTTTTAGCTAAGTATTTAGCTTCATAAAAGCCATACACCGTAATCATCAGACATCACAGTGGGAGAAAAATTAAAAAAAAATCTAATCGGGGCATACAAGATCAAAAATTAAACACTAAAGCGTTGAATAACTAACAAATAACTTGGTATTTGTACATTCTGTTATATAATAATTATTGTCGTTAATATTCTGGCTGACTATACCTACGGGGGGCGAGCTATTGTGATTTTATTCAGAAAATTTATTGCAACAACCCAAATTTACATTCGAATTCACACCGACGGACAGTTTGCGTTTTATATATATATTTATCTAGTTAGTATATACGACCCGACATGCCCCTCAAATACTTATACATTAGTGATAAGGCAATATTAAAATCACGACTAAAAATAATAATTAAAACAATAAGCAATTCATTAAAAACTATGAAAGATGCACACTTAATGATAAGTTTGTTAATACACTTAAAATAAAACCCAAAGTTCCGCAAATAAAACAACTTAATTATAAACAAACTTAAATAGAATATTTGACTATCGTAGAAACCTACATCTAGAATATATGATGGTTATTTTTTTAAATTCTAAATAATATAATCAAAAATAGTCGAATAAGTTAGACAAAAATGATACAGATAATAAAGAATAAAATTAATTGTTTTTTTTTTAAATTAATGACAGACCAAAGTATTAAATAAAGAAAACCTAATCAAATCATAATTTCTAGATATTACTTGACATAAAATGACAAAATTTATATTATGAAACTTCGAGAACCATTCTACAAATATTCATTTCGTAAATACAAAAACTCATATAATTTGCAAATAAATCATTAAAAAATCATTACCAAATGACAACCATTAGTTGAAATTTCACTCTTATTTAGTTAAATATGACCACAATTTTAGTATTTTTATAGAACTTTTAAATTTAACATTTCAAAATATAAATAATTATCATTTAAGATAGTCAAATACGCTATTAGTTAACAAAAAAAAAACACACGCGAGCTGAAAGCTAAATCAACATTAGGTAGGCTACAGTACTACTACTAGCTTAGAGATCAATATGTCCCCGCGTGATCAAAATTAAAACTTACATGTATGTATGTATGTATGTATATACGTAATGTGTCTCATAATTTTTAAAATAATTAAAATAAAATATTTATTTTAACTTTAAAAATGTCAATTCAAATTCAGTGTGAAAATAAAAAAAAAATCTTGTACGAGACAATATAAGTTTGTATGGAAAAAGCATTGTAAAAAATAGACTAAAATAACCAAAAAAACAGAGAAAAATAAAAGAAGGCAAGAACATAAAAAACACAGTCCGTTGAAAATTAAAATAATAAAATAGCAAGCTGAGGTTTAAGAAACACACACTTGGCCATAAAGTTATTAAATACAATGCTTCAAATACATAATTCAGTAAATTATTAAAATTAAAAAGAAAAATCACCAGACCTCATAACGAACAACTTAATTTAAAATAATCGTCAGGCAGCGATACTAGTGTGCTTCATTTCGAAAAGAACAGCGTTTAAAAAATCATTGTTAGTTTGTCATTTAAAACATATTTTATTGTAATAGGCAATAATAATAATAATAATAAAACCTACCAATAAAAATTAAAATTCCATATAATACGGTACAAACTATCGTATCGTCTAAAATATAAATTACATTGTAAACAACTAAAGCGAAACTATAGAAACACATAATTAAACGAAAAAACTAATTGTTATTTTACGATAAAAATTATAATTAAATGATTATATACACAAAATCGATAATTAATAAGAGAAATCAGTGCGATAATAAAACAACGTGGGCCTGTCGGATTCGAACCCAGAACGACCGCAGCAATGTTTAACGCAAAAACAATATTCCCACTAAAAAAATAATAAAAGTCGTATATATTCCGCTTGACAGTACCAACAACTTTGTTCTATCTAATAAATGTACAGGATAATCAATAACCTATAAGTTTATTTCGTTTACATTAATAATATAAAACTATTAAATATTTTTTTTATTTTCATTATGTCGTATTGAAAATATTAAAACCGGATATCGAACCTGCACTTTAGTATTTTCAATACGTCATTCAAATAGCCTTGCCTATATTTTATATTGATATAGAAGCCACCGTTCGCACAAAGCTTCATATTATAACGAATACTTTATGTTATTTAAAATGTATTTTCTCCTAATTAACCAATTTGAAAGGAAAACGTTTAGTATTTTTTTTTTATTTAGTAATTAATATTGTATCTAGGTGTATACAATCCGTCACCGCCTATACGTACGCATATATCTACATAACTCCAGTTAATACGATTAAATAAGTAAATAAGTAATAAACACAGCATGTTTCTCGGTCATAGTCGACCGCTAGACTACGTGATATGGAACGTAAAAATAAAAATAATAAATCTCGATACCTAAAAACAATAAAATCAATAATAATTGACGCACTGTCAAACTAAATCTACTTATGTGTTAAATATACATCAATACATCAGTATATGAATACATTAATTAATTATTTAATTAATAAAACAGTTTTTAATTTGGTAGAAACTCTAAACTACTAAACATATAAAATATTAGTAAATGCAACCTATACATACGCTCCGTTCTCGCGTCTTATACATTTTAAATTACACATTACAATGTACAAGAAAATATTTTTTTTTTCGTCTTAGCGTATACATATACGTTCATTACGACTTACAATTTACACATTAGGAAATAAAAAAAACACAACACGAATAAGGAAATCCGTAAAAACATCTAATTTGTACACGATTATAGTAAAAAATCTCGTGATCGCATTCACTTGACAGTACATACGACGATTTGTCGTGTATATTATTATAATAATAATTAATAATAATAATAACGTGAAATACCAAAAAAAAAAGAAATCACCAACTACAAGCGACCTTTAAAGCTTCTGTTAGTGTTATAATGTATTATAATATAATAATAATATAATCACACCTATATTTTTTATACCATAATAATAATCATAAAAATAAAACAAATAAACCCCGTTTACACGACCCGCATACGATATTTTCATACAAACATGAAAAAAAAATCGTACACACACAATGTAAACCGGTTCTAAAGGCATCAACACACGAGAACATTCAGAACACTCGTTCAAAACACACTAGTAACAGTTTTGAATAAAAATTGCAGTGTGAAGACGGCTTCGGGGGTGGTCACTCGGTGGCACTTGTTGTCGTTATGTAGATATCCAACCATATACATACATTTAGTCGTCAACAAGGGCTGCGAGTTGTGCGTAAAATAACACAATTAATTACATATACATACATCTAATGTATTATCAAATCGTTCGCGTTTATGTGCTAATGTTGAGATAAAATTTAATTGCAATTAACAATTGATGATCATTTGTTTGTACGAAAATCACGATTAACGATTAATACAGTATATTTTTTTCACCTAATTCTAATTTCCTTACAAACGATTTAATAGTTAATTACAATTAAAATTTACCCCAACACTAGTATACAATACACATCACTATTCATCGATATCGTGGTCGTTTCTTCGCGGAGTGATGGTATGTGGTGGGTCAAAAAATCAATTATTAACATTTAATTCCAGCTAAATTCAGCCCAACACTAGTACGCAATACACAAATCAACATCACTATCTATCGATATCGTGGTCGTTTCTTCGGGTAGTGATGGTCCCTGACGAGTGGTGGGTAGTGATGGGTACGCAAATCGACATGACTGTTTATCGATATCGTGTTCGTTTGATCGCGTAGTGATGTTCCGTGTTGAGATGGTAGTGTTGTCCTCAGTCGGTGTACCAGAGGTGTTGCTGCGGGTGTTGGGGCACCAGGTAGGTGGGCGAGTAGGGCTGCAGGTAGGGCAGGCGCGTGCTGCCGTGGTGGGCGGGCGGCGGGCCGGCCACTCCGCTTACTCCGCTCACGCCGCTTACGCCGCCGCTGGGGGTTTAAAAATGTTATTATTATATATTTTTTATTGCACTTAAAAAAACATATAGATAAGTAAAATAATAGAAGTTAAGTCAGCAACGGTGCAGTTGTCTTTAAAAGAGATTTCTTCCAGCCAACCTGTAGATGTGGGTGAATGCAGTTCATTGCGGGAAAATTGCAGTTCAGTGTGCAATAAACAATATGAGTTGGATTTAAGCATAACATAGATATTACTAAATTACTAAATACATAAATAGACATATACATACAAATAACTAATGTATAATATAACTATATAAATATATACATATAAAAATAATATAGATAAGATAACCATATATACTAATATGAAAAACATTAAGATTATTATTATATATTATTAAATTTAATTGTTATTATTATATAAAATTATTTTAATTTATGAATATAAGAGAATTTAATAAGTCGTTGAATAAAAGTTAAATAAAATATGAATCATTTTTATTTATTTATTTTTAATACACATTTTATTTGATTAAGTAAAATTCAATTAAAGTTTTTCTGTGTATTTGTTGTATGTTATTTGTTTGTATTATTACCAATAGATAATTTACATTCTCAAGTTAGGAGTATAAAATTGAAACTACTGGACACAAAAAGATGATATTGGAAAGATTTCCCCATTTTTTTACAGGAATGGAGTAAAGCGATATTTTATATTATATAGTGTGTGTGTACCCATAAGGATTTGAGAGCTACAACTCGTCATAAAAAAATTGAACTGATTTTTTTTTCTTGTTACAAATAAATAGAAGAAACATTTTCAACCTATTTTAGACAATATTTATATTAACCTAGTAACATTCTAACTTAAAAAGAATGAGCCACTTTTCGCAATAATAAAGTAACTCAAAAGTATATTTTTTCGGATCCTAACCTAACCAACTGTTACCAGTCGGTATAGTTTCATATCTGAAGGTAACGTGAGCACTGTGTATACTCACGTATGGTAATGATAGGTGGGCACGTAGAGCGGCGGCGGCAGGTAGCCCGGCGACACGCCGCCCGGCGACAGCACGCCGCCGCCCGCCGCGCCGCCCACGCCGCCCACGCCGCCCACCCCGCCCGCCGCGCTCACGCCGCTCACACCACTTCTGGGAGAATATAGGGATTAGTGATGTTCATAACGTAATAGTGATACTCAAAAAATCATCATGACCTTACGAAATCACATAAATCATGATTAATATTTTTTTGCCTTAATAAATATATAAATATTAAGTAAATATATAAAACATACATTAAATCTAGTTACAGTTTAGTGATCGAATTTAAAAATAAAATATTTTTTATCCATTTTTGTTTCGTTGTTTTTTGTACAGAAGGTAATATAATGTAATAATATTATATATAAATAACAATTGCTGGTAAAAATAAATTATTAAGCTCTTGAGCCTAATCATAGAACAAATACTAGTTTTTTTTTAAAACTTTACGTAACTTATTATCAAATTGCCCACTTTTCACCAAAGAGATCCGTGTCTTGTTTCATCAAGAGTAATTGTAAATGATAAAAATATCCATCCCCCAAATGGGAATCGAACCCACAACCATCACATATTCAATATAACACTTACATATGTTGAAATATGACACTTCACACAATGATCTTTATGAATAAAATCTAGTTACATATTTCCCATCATCATTAAAAACAAAATTCAAAAATCTAACATAACTCATTCCGCTCAAATACCGCTTAAGCGAACAAACAACTCACTTATAATGCGGATGGGGGTGGTGGTGCCACGCGTGCGCCGCGTGCTTGTGCGCGGCGGGCGGGCCCACGTTCACGCTCATGCCCATTCCGCTCACGCCGCTCACTCCGCTTACTCCGCTCACGCCGCTCACTCCGCTCACTGCACCGCTTACCGGCAGATACTCTCGACAGCCGCCGCTCTGGAAATACGTATATAGGATATAAATATCAGATGTATATTTTTTTTAGTGTGTCATAATAAACGTACATATTTAACTTAGTTAAAATTGTAGTTTTCATTTTTTTTTTAACATTTTTATTATGTTTACTGTTTTACTAGTTTTATACTTTTTTCACATTGCAGGATAATAAGCGAAAGTCTAGTTGCAAAAACATACTCCATATTACACTTTCCACCTAAATCTGAAATATTTCTTATTAGGTAGCAGAAATCAAAGCAGCACCTCGCCCTTGGAAAGCACAGATAGGAAAATAATTTTTAATACAATTATTCCCTACATAAAATGATTTGTAAATAATCGATACTTACGCTATCCCTCTTGTGCTGTTGCGTAGGAACGTACTGATTGCATTGATAGTCATTCGTCTGGCGTACCGTCGAACCGCTCTGTGATAAAACATATATTTAATTAAAAAATTTCTTATAAAAATATACTGTGTTAGTTGACAGAAGCCCTAAAAGATGTTCAAAACAGCATCAAAAATAAACAGTATTTTTAATATTTGAATAAGTTGTTTAAATCCATTCATAATTAAATATGAATAAAAAAGCTTTAAATCCGTCCAAATCGAGACATTGCGTGTTGAGTGGTGGAAGTAAACGCCGCTCTTTTTCTTAGGCACAAGAGAGGAGAAATGAAAATAATATAAATCATTTTGTAAGTGAGAATCGAACTCACATCACTATCACACTACCTCATAACGGGCACACAAATATAACAACAAAAACAACACTAATATTACTTTTAACATTTTAAGGTATTAATCACATAATTAAGAAATTCATAAAAAAATTAATGGGATACGAACCCGCGCCTCTCAGAGCGAAAACAAAACAACATTATAGTATCTAACCATTATAGTAGCTTGACACTAACAAAATTACAACAACAATAAACAAAAACAAAATAACAACAACAAAAAAAAAAAAGCAACACTTACATTATAGTGCGCGGCGGCGGGCGGGTGGTCGCGGTGCTCGAGTTTCGCTTGCTCCTGCTGAGCGAGAGCTAAGAGTCGCTTCTTCTGGCTCTGCGGCGTCGCTTGCGGCGGCGCTGGCACTTGGCGTTGTTGTTGTTGTTGTTGCTGGGGTTGTTGTTGGGGCTGCTGTTGATGGATTTTGTTGTTAGTATCATTTTGATTATATGATTAGATATAACTTTATATATGAATTTGCTATAGGTAAAAATATATTTTAAGCAATTTTATACAATGTATAAAAAATTGAATATATTTTATTAAATAACAAAAAAAATTGTAACAAGCGTATGGTTTAGCGGTCAGAGTGCTTGAACTATGTATTTCCATATGTTTAATTTTTTATACATTTTCTATAAATGATTTTCTCACACTAATTGTATGAATAACACCGTTATGAAGATGAAGATGCTTTCTGATGTCATTAGCATTGAACGGCAAATATAATTTAATATACAGCTCTATCCCTTTTTTTTAAACAATACATGGCAAATTAAAATTGTAAAGAAAATAAAACATATATTTTAACTAAAACTATAACTAATTGATTAATCTTCATTCAAATTCCCCCAAAAAAATATACTCTTACACCAATTTGCCTTACAATAACAACTACAAACAAAACAACATACATTATGATGATGACACGGCTGTTGCTGATGCGGCTCGTGTTTGACGTGACGTTCGTCACGCGGCGTCTTGGCACTGCATATGACGCCCGTCGTGACTGACGCAGGCACGCCTGACACGCCTGACAGGCCTGATACGCCTGACACGGTCACACCTGACACGCCTGACACTGTTGTCGCAGTGTGTGCGTTTGTTGTGTGAGCGTGTGTATTTGTTGTGTTTGTGTTTTGTTGACAGTCGCCGCTACCTGAAAATTAAATGAGGGATTTAATTGTTTATCTTATTAACGAGTTAAATTTTATTTTGAATAAGCTTTTAGATTTTGTAACATAATGTCTTAAATAATTTTCTAGTATTTATTTAACTTATTTGTTAAAAAATATTATTAATAAAAAAAAGATAATTACAACATATGAAATTCATAACTGTATTTAACAAATATACAGTATACTTTAAATAATAAATTCATTTCGTGTTACTAGTACATAGTTTTAAATACAGATACAAAATAATCCTACCTATTAATAAAACTAATGTTGTCTTCAATGAAGAAGCACTACAGTAATCACTAGATACATAATCACATGCATTATGGAACACCAGTATGGCACTATAAAATAATAAATGCATATATATATTCAATTTTTTTTAGCTTCACGCTTTTTCCCCTTACAGGGCAGTGAGGTAACGAATTTCCAGAAAATGTCTTTTAACATATTTAAATCTAGCCTTAAAATAATGACATGGATGTTTACTAAAACTGATAATTATTCTTATAACAGGAAATCTATTACATTATAATTATGTATTCTCAAGAAACTAAACATTATTCCTCCTCTCACATTGAATTATTTTATAACATAATATCAGTCTTAAAATTTACAATAACCTCAATAAATACATTTAAAACCACCCCCACCTTAAAACTAGTAATAAAATCTAAATATACATCATATCACCATTAAGAGTCAATCTTTATTAAACTCAAAAACGACAATCATCATCAACTATCACTCTGACAATAACTGTCAACTGTCAAAATGACAGTTACCATCACACTAACAGCAGTAACTGTCAGATTATATAAATTTCCTTACCTCTATTATTCCTAGGCTCGTTATCATCATCAGAGTCGGATATGGTGATGACCGAGACAGCGGGCGAGGGGGTGTCACGTATGGTGATGGTGTGTGGAGGCGCGCATGTGGCGTCCCAACCGCTTGTCGCTGTCGTCGTGGGGTTGCGGCCTCTGTAAAAGAACCATATAAATATATTCAGTTGACATTTAAATTAATAATATCAGCCTATTAGGGTTCTATATGGAAAAATATTATATATAATATAAAATAAGGATAAAAATTGCATTTTCAAATACTTTTTCTTTATATTATAGAGTCTTTTTCAGTGAAAATACATAAAATGAATATTAAAACAATTTAAAGGTTTAAATAAATTTAAAAATATATTATTAATACTATTAAATTCATATAAAGAAATTACCTGTTATGATATATTATAAATTAAAGTGTATGATTGGCATCAAATTACAAATTTACAAAATAAATTTGAATAATGTGATTTACATTTTGTAGTTTTTTTTTAGCTTCACGCTGTATCCCGCACACAGCAGGGTAGGCAGAGGGAACCTAGTGTTAAGACACTCTGTTCCCCACTTTCCGCCGAATTCGGAGGCTTGCGTGTTAAGTGGCGGAACTTAACGCCGCTTAATTTTGTAGTTATTTTTAACAATACTTTGATTAATTGGAGAAAAGAAAATATTTTAACTACATAATTGCCTCAAACGAGCATCAAACATTATCTCCTATCTTAAATAAAAACAACAGAAACAATAAAGTAATAAAATTTAATATAAATAAAACTCACGTGTGATCATGATGCCTATGCCGGGACGGGGGAGTGCCTTCCTTCACTCTCTTCTTGACCGGAGAAAGCTGAGTCGCCTCTTTCTTACCGCCACCGCTCGCCATACTGTATAACAGATTATATTTAAAATTACAGATTTTATTTAATTTGCATTATTATTGCCTTTTAAAAATAATATCTTAATAAATATAATCTTAAGATAATATTTTCGAAATGCAATTATTATTGTTCATATTTTAAATTCCGTTTAAGTAATTTAAAAAATAGAATAACAACATAGAAGAAATAAAACATAAGAATATTCTATAACAATCATAAATAAATATTAAACTCAGTGTTTTAAAATGTCCTATAACTTGTTTTATATTCAAAATTTATCATTGTCATTCACTTCATAAAAGAATATTTTTTAAAAAAATATACTAAAAAATAAATATACTTTTAGTTAAATTTGGTAAAATTTAGTCACTTCAACATATTATTCGAGAAATGTTAATATTAGATGATCATAATATAGATGATTTTATGAATGAATGTACTGTAAGTATAAAGTAGATGGTATGATAATAATTTAAAAATAAAAAATTAGGAATTTCAAATTGGGCATATAACAAAAAGAGGGAAGCCGTCACTAGCGCCAGGTGCTTTAAAAGAAGTTATGTATAACATACAATTATAAGTTTAGACAGCCAAATTAAGTAACTAATAAACCAAAGATATAGGTTATCATCTATTCTATAGAATAATATAATCAATATATAGAAGTTAGGTTCCGCCACTTAACACGCAAGCCTCCGAATTCGGCGGAAAGTGGGGAACGGAGTGTCTTAATACTAGGTTCCCTCTGCCTACCCTGCTGTGTGCGGGATACAGCGTGAAGCTATTAAAAATTAATCAATATATAGAAGAATATATCTTAATAATTAAACTTATGACACGATATTTATATAAAGAAGATAAAAGATGATGCGTTTCACTTCAAGTTTATTTTTTCTATTTTTTTTTTAATTGTTTTAAGTAAATATGATTGTAGTATATAAATTATAAATATATAAGTAAATGATTGTATGTTATATATTATACGATATATTTAAAAATATGTGCGTTATAAATAACATACACATATAACTTAAGACATATTGTATGTAAAAGATGATCCATTTAGCTTTATACAAAGTTATTTTATAGATTTAAAATTTAAATTTAGCTTTAATATTAATTAGTATATATTAGCACCTGTATTGATGCGCTTGGTGGTGCGGCTGGTAGTGCGGCACGGCGCTCGTCTGTTGCTTTGTTGATCTGTTGACAACCGCCTTATGTATTCTACTACTTTTTTTAATTTACTACTACATAAACAGTACAATATATTCATGTTTTTGGTAATATTAGTGTATTTGTATATATATATTCATAATTTTGAATATTATTGTTATAATAGTATAACTATTTCGATAAGTACATATGTTTATTATAACTTTAGGTCAAATGGCTCTTTAATGTCAGTTAATAAATTTGAGTTTTAAGTTTAGTCCATCTTCAAATATTTGTTTTTCATACCCTCAAATAAATATCTTATATTTTAATTATTTTTCATACTTTCAGTAAGTTAAGTTAAATCACTTATAGTAAGTAATAGTAATAAGTGAAGCTAAATGACTATCTTTTTTATTCAAACTATGTAGTATATAAAGTACTGCAGTAATGAACTTTATACTTAACATACTCTAAATATGTACTCTGAATATTTTTCATATCCCTAATGCCATTACCCATATTATTCATGCTTTAAGGTTGATAGTAGACATCGCTATTATAGTTATAAAGTTGTACTTGTATGTAAATATTAGCTAATATTTTTATTTTGTAATATTTCTTAGACTAATAATATTATATAAATAAAATATTCACATATTAAAACTTCAAGAAACAAACAGATTCCTTCAAAATACCACTTTCAATAACGAAAAGACATATTTTCTTCCCCCATACCTCTTATGCGTATGATGGTGATGAGCATGATGGAAGTCCCACACATCCGGGTCTGGTAAAGGCGCAGGCTCCACTATGAGGGGGGCACGCCATTCTCCTACTTCCCCCACTCCCACTCCCACGCCCACACCCACGCCGTGCTGGTGAGCGGCAGCTGCTGCTGCTGCTGCCGCCGCTAACTGCTGCACCTAGAGAAAAAAATAAGTTTAGGTTATTACATCAGCTATCCGATAATAAAAGTCTAATTACAATCGATCGAGATTAGTCAGAACAAACAAACAGATACAATTTGTATATCCGCTAGTTATTGCACCTGAGTCTAAGTTACCTCTTTATTACATTAACTATCTGACAGTAAAATTTCTATTCAAATCGGTCCAGCCGTTTCTGAGATTAGCCGAAACAAGCAGGCACATATAATTTGTGAATACTAATATTTGGTATACATATGTACCATGTATCAGCCTAGCACCTGGGGGAAATGTTCATGTTAGACTAGCTGAAGAAGTAAGCCTAAGTTATTTCTAAATACATTAGCGATTTGACAGTGAAATTCCTATTAAAATCGGTGCAGCTGTTTCATTCTGTGTTGAGATTAGTCGAAACAAACATACATATATTGTAAATACGTACATAGGCAGTGAAATTGTTATTTTAATATTACAAAAAGACATTAAAATTTTATTTATTTCTATAGATTATTGCTTTTAATTTTTAATTTCTGTTTCGTTTTAACTGACTTTATTGAATTAAACTTATCCAAAAAAGGCAAATGTTTTTTTGTTTGTTTTTGATTCTTTTAATTTAAATAATACGAAATAATGTTTATTTTGTTAATATAGTAGATAATAACAATTAATAACTTTCATAATGTTTGCACAGCTTTTATTACCTAGCAAAAAAAATTGAAACTATATAGATGTTATTTATACGATATTATTTGATATTTTCTTTCATTTTTTTACTTTCAAATTCAAGTAAAAGCGTCTATTTATTAAAATCCAATTTATAAAACATACCGGATAAGGCTGACACAGTATGGACGACACGAACTGATGCGGGAAGGGTTCCGCAGCTCGGGTGGCGTACTGCCGCGCCCCGCCCACCGCTACACGACCGCCTCCGTATAATTGGTACTGGAATTGAAAAGAAAATGATATGTTTATTGTTATATATTTATATGTATGACAAAACATATTTGGGATTACATTTTTTTAGGTGTAATATTTAAGAGAAAGACACTGTTTTCCACTTTTCGTAAATTTAGATTTACAGATATAAAGAGCTGGAAAACAAATTCTTATACATTCCTAAATGTTAAATATTAGAACATGAGATATAGACAAAATATAAACTTTTTTTTCATCTTAATATTTTTTCCAACATAATATAGTAATCAGAGAGAACTTAGCGTCAAGACATTTCTCTTCACTTCTCGCCAATATAAGATGTAAGACCGAGCATATTAAGCAGCGAAACTAGTCTACGATGGTCGACGCTTGTCTAAACAAAACTAATGACAATCCGTTTATACCGTGATATACGGTAACAAACAAACCATATAATATTTACAACATTGGTAACAATTATATACCACATTGGTAACAATTATATACCACATTGGTAACAATTTTATACCGTATATGAAAAAACATGTTACCAGATTATCATAGGGCGCCGCCCTCAATCTCTGCTGGTTGATAGTGAGCGCGAGATGGTGGGCAGAGGGCGCGGCGGGCGCCACCACGCCGCCCACGTACTCGCCGCCCACACCGCCCACGCCCACGCCGCCCACGCTGCCTGAACGACGGCAAACCTGCATAAATATAATTATATATTTTTAATTATTTATTTATTAAGTAGAACACGTTTTTTGTAGCACAAGAGGGTAAGTGAAAATGTAGTCTATATATGAAAGATTGAGTATTGAATGTCAAAAATAAAAATAGTCTTTTTTTAAGTGTAAAAAACTTCTTTTTTATTTTTTTTATAAAAATATTTACCCTTTTTTAAATAATTTAATTTCCTAAGAACGTGAAAATATTTTAAAATGTTTAAAAATATAAAATAGTAAGAGTGAAGAATAAACCTAAAATCACATGTGATTATTGTAAGATGCTGTCTCAGTGCGGCATGATAGCTCCATCTTTATTTGAAAAAATAATATTTGTTTACTTACTTATTATTTCCTACAATTATATTAATTAAGCAATTTTAGTGAAATATACAAAAAAATTGACGATTCAGACACTGCACTTTCGCCAATTTTTTTTTTATCAACGCATTAAAAATATAACTAAAAGATAAGAAAACCTTAGTGTCGAATATTTCGTAAAACATTTAAAATATAACTAAAAAATAAGATAAACTAATTGACACCTTTTTTAACTATGTGAAAATTGTCATTCAAAAGATTACAACATTATAATGCAAAGTATAAAGACAATACAAAATAAATTGCAAATAAAAGATAAAGCCTAGACTTAAGTGTGTACTATTAAATATGAGAAATATATTTTGTTTCATATATTCATATATACAACATTTTAGTAATAAAGTAAAGTAGGTATATTCATATATCAATCTTTACAATAAATGAATCTTTAAAGTGAATTTCAGAGTATAAATTAACTTACAATTATTTTTGAACCTTTACACTTTATTCCGCAGTGTCAAAACACTTCGTTTTCCGCTAACTCTAGTAAATATATCTATATCTGTTGTATATAAAATGGAAAAAATATAGTATAGAACAGTAATCGAACGCGTTACCTCCATCATCTGGACGGAGGCCTTGACGTTGTTGCAGTGCGCGTAGTCGACGAGGTGCGCGAGTGTTACGAACGCGTGGTTTAACGCCTCGCCGGGTGTTATTCTTCTTTCCTGGAAATTATTTATATAAAATGGTCATATAAGGTATTATTTTAATATGGCATAGAAGAATATATATAAATAAATATATATTTGAATATTTATTAAGTGGTTAGTGAATTTAGATATAAAATGACATGTGACGATGATAGTTTCTATTCTAGATATCTCCCATTCTAATAATACAATATTTTGTGAGGCATTTTATGAATATGTACTAGTAAATTTTATTTATCATCAAGGATAATCAAAAAAAAAAATTTTATAGTTAAATATGATATAATTTTTATATAATACTAGCGACCCGCTCGCGGCTTCGCCACGTGAACTACCACTTTTATCCTCTATTGCCCCTTTGGGATTGTTTTTTTTTTATAAATGGGGATAATCTATATTTGACCTTGCGTCACTAATTATGTTCTTGAGAAAATCATAGATACATCTAGTACAATGTCTATACTATTTGATAACATATAGCGATAACTGTTATAGTAAGAAAACGTACGAAAT
Organism: Dryas iulia moderata; assembly: GCA_019049465.1. Lineage (NCBI taxonomy): Eukaryota > Metazoa > Arthropoda > Insecta > Lepidoptera > Nymphalidae > Dryas > Dryas iulia. The sequence goes on along the minus strand of CM032440.1, from coordinate 11,349,909 downwards.
CTGTTATCACATATCTATATGATATATAGTATTATAAACTGGTCATAATATCTTAAATAAATTTTACGCTTTTTATTTTAATTTACAATTACTTACTATATTTCATTTACTGTTATACTTATTGTATTTCATTTACTGTTTTAATGTCCTAGGGTCTGATTTTTTAAAAAGTAGCCTATATTTGACCCTGCGTCTTCAGCAATCTTTACGAATTCCATCTAAATCGGGCCAGTAGATTACCCGTTAAAACATAACAGATAGAAGAGATACAGATTTTTTCATTTTTATAATAATAATATTAATGAGAACGGATATATCTAATACAATGTCAACTATATAATAACAAATGGCGCTACCCGTTCCAGAAAACGTAGTGACATTGCTGTCATACAGATAATATATAAAGTTTTATAGACCGGTCAGTGTATCTTTAATATATGTTACGCTCATTTTATTTTATAATTATTTTAGTTAGTGATTTTAAAACAAATTTAGCTTCACTCGTGAACTATCAAAATAATTTAAATATTTTTTTTTAATTTTATTTTTCTGCGGGAGTTGTATTGAATACCGGGATGAAAACTATCCCATATGTTGCTCTAACCTCTAAGCTAACTCCATACAAAAATTCATTAATTTTTACCCGGTAGATATTAGTATACAAATAATTTACTTATATCGGCTTTTTATTTTTTCCAAAAAAACTACATGGAAAATCGGGATAAAAACTATCCTATATGTACCTTTGGACTATAAGCTACCACCATTCCAAAATTCATTCAATTCTATCCAGTAGTTTTTGCGTGATTGACGAACAAATTAACAGACAGACAGACAGACAGACAAAAATTCTACTGAGTGGATTTTTGGCCTCTGTTATCGATATATTAACGCACCCAATTAAAATTTTTCTGAAATTTTTCATGTACAGAATTGACTTTTCTACTCTTTTATTATATATAGAGATAAAACAAAAACTGAAGCAACTAGCTTAAACAAAAATAATCAATTTAAAGAACTTAAATGTATTAACAACTCAGTGCCACGCTTTACATTGTTCAGAATAGCAGAGAAATAAAAATATACAAATTATGTACATTTCACTGAATGAGAATCGAACCCACAACCAAAATATAATTAAAAAATATATAAAAAAAGTGAATACACGAACCTGATCCATAGTAAGCATTCTCTTCAGTAAATCAATGAATTCCCTTCTATCCGCTTTCTCTGCCAACAGTTGGCCGCCTTCAAGATCCGTTGGTACATTTACCTAATAACAAAAAAATACTTATTTAACCAATTATCAAAACACATATACTTACAAAAATCTTAAATAATCATAACCTCATTTATTGTTAACAATAACTATTAAATCTCTATCTATATAAAAACACAAATATGATTGCAACACTTATTAAATCCACTTTTTTCAATCTCATTTAATTTCAAAATTTTGCATACGTGTCCGGTTTTAAAGAGTTACCTAATGTTAATAATATGAAAAGTCATTTTGGTTATTTTTTTAACTATTATGTTATTAATTACACACCCATTTAAAAAGTTAATATATTATAAAATTCAAGAAAACACTTTTGATACTAACTAAAACACATTTACTTTTTAATTTAATATAAAATAATTTATTAAAAAAAAACAACACGTCTAAAATAAACACAAAGGGTATAAGAATAACGCAAGAGAGCTACCGCATTATAATGTGCTGTAACCTCGAAACGTGTAATCTAGATTCAAATCAAAGTTTTTATTTCAGTATTATTATAATATATTATATTCACTATTTACATATAAAATCATATTTTACTAAAGCAAAAAAAAGCTCACATATAACGTGTATATAACAAAACTACATAAATGAAATTATTATTATTATTTTATTTAGTTTCCACATCTAAAGAACCCGTTCCATATTTTTTTCGTATATATCAAGAAAGGCAGAGAGAATCTAGTGTCTAGTCACTCTATTATTTCAGTCTAGAGTATTAATTATAAATTAATTATAATATTTCATAGAATAATTACTTTTTTTCGTTAAGTACATACGTGTATTTCGTGGATAATATAATATTTAAATTATATACGTTTTCTATATAAGAATATAAAATTTATTAATGAGCAAAAAAATATACTAAGTATATGAGAAATGAAACAGGTTTCAAGTATCATATAATGAATAAAATTCATCTTTTTACATAGCAAATAATTTGATAACAATAAAAATTCATTTACTATCCGCCATATATATTTAGTGCCAATACAAAATACATCAATATTTCAAAATTACCGCTCCAGTTTTACAAAACAGAAGTTTATTATACTATGGCCATATGCTTGTGAGGCAGATCGTTATAAAAAATTAACTTACACAAAATCAATAAACAACATACAATATTAATATTTGAGTTCTTACTTTTTACTTTTTATTATCATAACTTCATCCTTTACTACCCAACTAATCTATAGTAGAGAAAAATATCATCAGAATTTCTTTTTATTTTTTTTACCCTTACTCCTATTACCTATATTTTTTTAACGGGATACAGTCCCGCACACAGAAGGGTAGGCAGAGGTAACCTAGTGTTAAGACACTACATTCTCCAATTTGGTATAAATGAAGATAATTAATTATACACAAACAAACCTGTCCAATATCATCCAGGCAGTTGAATATATACTTCCTCGCCTCCTTACTCTTGATGCCCGTCTCCAGTTCGTGCTCCTCGGGCGTCTTCAGCCTCCAGAACGGGTATGTGCTGTCGACGTCGCGGTAGAAGAATTTCGCTGTTTTAGATGCGCTGGAATTATTTGAAATAGGATTTATAATTAGTGTAAGTGTTAATTAATATTGCATATATTTTTTATTTTCCTTACTTTATGTATTGTAAAAACAATTTAGTATGAATATTTAATTCTAAAACTTTGGAAAGATTTTTATCTAAGAGTAAGTGTTCTTGATATAAATACACAGGGTAGGTAAAACTGTAATAACTATAAGTATAATTGTTGTTGTTGAAAAAGAGTTTTCATCACGGACTAAGTCCGGTTAAATTCCTTACCTCCACCCTGAGACCCTCAGGGAAAAGTAGGTTCGGATTTCCCTTAACTAACGAAAACTGAGTCCTCTAAAACTTTACATAAAACTATAACAGTATGTATGGCGGCTTGTTTTTGAATTATGTGTACATTTATGTTGGCGTCCAGTTTATTTACGTATCTATGTATGCTCCTAGCGACAATCCCAGTGGCTCCTATAACTATAGGTATCACTTCTGTAGGTATTTTCCAAAGTCTTGTGATTTCTGTCTTTAACAAATGGTATTTACTTAGTTTTTCTATTTCCTTAGCACCTATATTGTAATCCGATGGTATTGTTATATCTATCAAATATATTTTATTTTCTACTTTATTATATATATTATATCTGGTCTATTGTGATTTACGGTTACGTCAGTTTGGACCGGTATCTCCCACATTAGTTTAGCTGTTTCATTTTCTTTAACTTCTGGCTGTATTAAGTCATACTTCCACCAGAGGGGTGAAATATCAAATTCATGTTTCTTAAGAAGTGCCCAGTATATATATTTTACTATATTATTATGTCTTTTGGTATAGTAAGAGCCAGCTAGCTTTTCACATCCAGAGACAATGTGATGTACGGTCTCATCCTTAGCCAAGCACAGCCGACTAAGTATAATTAATTATAATCATAGTAATTATAATATAATATATTATAATTAATTATAATATAATTGGAGTAAGAATAGGTCCACATTTATGCTATAATTTGAATGTGCCCAAATTGTATGAGGAAAATGTTTACTAACTTTTACTAAAGTTGCCATTTACAATAGATATATAAAAATCATTTTAGAATAGTATAGTTTCTGTACAAATTCTTTAATTAAGATCTGAGTTCACATAATAATTAAGAATAAAAATAAATATATTATCCCAAACTAACCTGTTAAGCATATGCTCAGTGGGCAATCCCTGCGTCTGTGATATATATCTGATCTGATCGTATTCTGAGGAACCAGGGTATAGAGGCCAGCCTAGAAACAGCTCTGCCACCACACACCCCAGCGACCACATGTCGATTGCCTCACAGAACGCCAGGCCCAGGATGATTTCTGGTGCCCTGAAAATAATAAAATTAGGTTGTTATAAAGTTATCAATGTTTATAGTTTACAACGGTATCGGATACGGGTGATGTAGTGAGATGGCGTCTGAGTAAAAACCAAATTGGTTATTTGGTAATGAATTCAATTCACATTTAGGGTAATGAATGTTACTTTTCCTTGATTACTTTCACTTATCTGCTCTAACACTTAATAATACTTAATTTCTTATTTGTTTTTATGATAGTTGATTTAGACAAATAATAATTTTAAAACTGGTTAACATTTTAAAGTATTATTTAGTATTACGAAATAATTCTTTGCTAAATTATTATTTAGTATACAGTATTTGTATTTTATGAAATTGGATAAAGTAATTATAACTTGTAGCAAAATATTAAATTATTAATATTGTTTTGGTAAACATGAAGCTGTCAAACATTGCAAATTTGTTTTAATTATACAAATTGACTGCACTTGCAGACATCGATTTATAAAGATAATTCTAATTACGCATTTATTTATCTGCATTATTTGTTATGATACGATATCCAATAATAAATATAGATCATGATATTGAGTACGTTAATCAATAACAAAGATCCGACATGACTTACTTATCTAAGAAAACAATATTCTCAATCTCATCTAATGCAATATCAAATATGTTTTAAAATTATTATTTCATTTAATATTTTATTGACTCAAATAGCAAATATTATAATAATGACATTAGGGATAATTAAATAATTAGTTCTTAGATAGAACTATTAAAATATGTTCATTTTTAACCTTTATTGTAAAGACATCGTATAAAATCTAAACATTACATAAAAAAAAGGAACGGAACGTTTGTTAAAAACGGAATTTAACGTCGCATTTTATCTCATCAAAGTGGAAAAATAACATTAATTTAAATAAAAAAATAATAACAATTCCTCAAAGTGGATATTATACACAAATTCATTTACATTTACATGTGTTAAATGAATCCACGACTACTTACCAACAAACCACTACCTAGATTATCAGAAAACAACAATTTAACACAAAATCAAATAAAGGACTCACCTATAATATCGACTCTGCAGATAAGTATTACACACAGCTTTACTGACGTGCGAGGCGCTACCAAAGTCGATCACTTTGACCCGGTACGGTTGACGAGCTGGTTCCACAAGCATTATGTTCTCAGGTTTTAAATCCGCGTGGATGAGACCCAATTGCTGGAAATGTGAAAATTTTATGTTAATATACATTAAATTAGGAATTATGTAGTAACAAAAAAATAATGATTTATTTGGTATTTTTCAATAGTTTTTCTACAGTTTTCTCACGAAGTTATCATATATTTTTTAGAAGGAGCAAACGTTAATTATTACTTCATCACAGTGATCAAAATACAACTTCTTCTAAATGTAAAACAGCTCAAAAATCCCGAATTACATCTTGTTCTATTGAATGAGTAAATGTATTTATTTTACGTATAATGAATTCATTTCACATTCTTTTAAGTAACTTGAATTAAAAAATATATAATAATGGTTATGAAATCGAAAAGCTAATATTTTGTTAATCTTCCGAAACTGAAATTATATCTGTAACTTAATAACCAACTTAAAGCAATTGATCAATTAAAAGAATTTATTCATAATATGAACTATTTTAACGTCTTATTATAACTCTTATTTTTAAATTAAGCAGAATTTCAATTAATCTCTTCTACCTTTAGATACAGATTGATATACACATATTAAAAACCACTCACTTTAAGTTTAAGCAATGCAGTCAAAACTTGCTGCAATATCGGCCTTATGTACTTCAACGGGAGCGGAGAGAATTTGTTCTGCTTGAGGAAGTCGTAGAGATTCTGCTCCAGCATCTCGAACACGAGGCACGTGTGGGAGCGGTGCTGGAAGCATTCGTACGCGCGTACAAAGTTGAACTCGTCCGCCGACTCTTGAGACAATCGGGAGAGGATTGACACCTGGTGGGAAATTGATAAACATAGATATTATTTATTTAATATCACTAAAATCAATAAAAATAATTCATTATTATTTTATTTAGTTATACAGATTAGGTAGAGAGAAACTGGTGTTCTAACACTTCCTTCTCCGCTATCATTTGTATTCTGTGGTAGAATTTATCACTTATATCACTTTGTCTTACCACATCAAATATATACTAATAATTTTTATAACATGTAATTATTACATTAGGTTACTAATACAAAAAAAAAAAAGATCTTCTTTATTATGTGCTGTATTATAGATACGTTTTAAGCTCAAGCATGATACTTTTATTTAAAGAATAAAAAAAAACGAATTCCTTAAAATGCATTTTCCTATGTCTAAACATAGAATAAATCATTTCTTTTTTATTATTAAGTTTATATATTTTAGGATCTTCTATGTAAATTATTTTTCATTTGTATGAAAAAGATCGAATTTCAGTTTGCATAATTTAACTTATTTCTCTTATCCAATTCAAGACGACACATAATAAAACCAAAATAAAATATAAAATTTTACAAAACACTAAAACTCATTGGCAGGCAGTATTGAATAAAAGTATATTGCAACGAATAAAACAGATAGCATCTTTCATAAATATCTTATCGGAACCAAGTTAATAGACCGGGGTATAATTTATATATAATGGCATAAAGGAGGAATTCTTTTCAGCTATATAGTATCGAGATACAATCTAAGTACTATACATATATTAGAATCGAGGGTATCGGTGTAGTGATCTAACCTACAAAATAGAAATATCTGTACGTATATTTCAGATTTATCTTTATTACTAGTCTTTCTAGGGGCCAGTCGTAGCGCAGTGGCACAGACGAGTGACTTCAAACGACTTATTGTGGCTTCGATTCCCACTCGAGGAGTGGAAATATTTCATATTTCCATTTTCTTCACTCTGGTATCAAGGCAAAGCGCGGCGTTAAGTTCCGCCACTTAACACGCAATGCCTCCGAAATGCGATTGGGGAACGGAGTGTCTTAACACTAGGTTCTGGACACGGCGTGAAGCTAAAAAAAATTAGTCTTTTTGATGCGTAAAATATTCGTTACCTTAGCCACTAATAAACTAAAATATATATAAAATCCCTGACAGTAACTGTGATAAATTATTTTTTGTGTAAAGTAGTTGAACATTAGAATGTTATTATTTTTTTAATCAAATTTATAAATAGCAAACAAAACCTTGAATTAATTAATTTTGTTATAAAAACAAACCGTTTAACAACTCTTATTAATAAATTAAGCTAACATATAGTAATTAAATTTTATATTAATTTTCATTGCAAACCATTTCAAGTCCATTCACATTAGTTTAATACAGTTTACATATATTTCATTTTAGTTCATACTTTAACCTAGAATCAAGATATTCTTTCTTCACTTTCTACCCAATTTCTAGATATTCCATATTGAATATCAGAAATATTTGTTATTTATATCCCCGAATGAGAATCGAACCCACAACCAATCATCTACAGTGTTAGTACATATATAGTATATTATATACTCGGATGGTCAATTATCGGCCCAGTAAGGACGTTCAAAGCGATATATACCGCGGGAGCACTCTGGTGGGTAAACACAAACATTTTGATAGCTGGAACACTGCCAGGCGATGTCGTAAAGCGACTCACGAGAAAATAATGCTTTTTGATATATAGGACATGAGTGGCGTACGTAAGGAACAACACTCGTTCTATATTTCTGTTCGTGTTCTTGCATCTCTATTGCAGGTATTCTGATGTACATTGGCGTATATCACTTCGTACCTGTTCTATATTTTACCTAAGGTTTATTGACTTTTGTATATATAATGTATAAACATTATTGTATTTATGTATATATTTGGATTCGCAGTTTCATATAGTACTTACTAGTTGTAGCAATTTTGTTTGTGTGTACTATAAATATATAAAAAAAGTCTCTGACTAACCCACTGGTCTTAAGACCTTAGTACTAAGACCATAGTATCGTCTGAATATTCTTGTATGAATGTCTAAAAATCCTTTTTTAATATTCACTTCACTACTCAAGGAATGACGTCTCAAATTTCTGGCTGAAGCTTGAGACGTTATTCCTAGTAATTTCTTCTGTGTCTGTCAGTCATGCGGTAAGACAACGCAAGACTTTTGTATATATGTTCTATTTTTTCTGATTTCAAAATATAATCTAATATGAAAATATTTGTATATGTATTAAGAGATCTTCATATAATATTATATGTAAATGTAATTTTATATTCTTCCATCAAATTCTTATACATTACCTAAAATATCCTAACTTGATACTCATCTCAATAAACAAGTCATCTAAAAGAGAAAAAGCTTTTAAAAAGCCTGATAAAATATGACAAAGGCCTCTTTAAAGATAAATTTGTTTACTACATTTTTTCTTAGAAAATAAGACCTTTTCGTCTTTTATAAAACACTTAATTCGTAAAGGATAACGATAGAATAACAAAGAATTACCGGGAAGAGCGCCATTATCATAAACAATAAATAATACTTTCCGAGCTTTATGTATTAATCTCCATTTTTAGACTAGAATAAGCTTACAATGTTTTCTGAGTGTATTAAATTAATAGTAAGATATTGTAAGAAAGTAAATCAAAATTACTTATATCTCTCTATCACCCATACTTAAAGAATCTTTTATATTAGGTATATCATTTTTGAAAAGATATTTATATATTTGTGGCCAGTCGTGGCCCAGTGGCACAAGCGTGTGACTGTAAACGACTGGTTGTGGGTTCGATTCCCACTCGAGGAGTGGAAATTATATTTCCATTTTCTTCGCTCTGGTGTCGAGGTAAAGCGCGGCGTTAAGTTCCGCCACTTAACACGCAAACCTCCGAATTCGGCGGAAAGTGGGGAACGGAGTGTCTTAACACTAGGTTCCCTCTGCATACCCAGCATACAGCGTGAAGCTTAAAAAAAAGTGAAGATATTTATATAAAAAATAGCTAGAATAAAAATACGAAAAATAGAAACAGTCTAATGAGAAACACTTTTAGGAAACGTAAAACAAAACATAACTGGGACTCAAACCCGCTCCTCTTGGATATCGTCCAAGCGCTCTGCTCAAGGCATACGTTCTATATCCGTCGACATCGAAATTCTAATTAGCTTGTTACAACTTGTTTTTTTAGTCAATATCTCTGTAGAGATTTTCTTCTATCCGAATATTATTTTTAAGAATTATAGTTTGGCAAGAGAAAATGATACTTGTTTTCAATTTCTTCTATCATATACTAAGTCTATGAAGAACACTTTAAAAATATTAAAAATAGTCAAAATAAGACCAATAAGATAATCATCAATTTACTAATGACATTTTCTTTATACAAACATTCCTCTATTCCAGTTATAAGAAAAAACCTAAGGCCGAATTACTTTACGCCACCTAACGCCTTACTTGTCACTTAAGAGAAGAGAATGTTTAACCAATATTTTTCTCCTAAACTTATTTTTTTACAATAATTCAAGAAAATCTCTCTCTCTAAATAATTACACACCTCAATCTGGCCCTGGCGTGCATAGCTGGGGTGGTTCTTCAGTATCTTGATGGCGACTATCTCGTTGGTGCCCTTCTTCCAGCACTTCACCACCTGCCCGAACGTGCCTCGCCCGAGGAATTCGAGCACCTCGTACCTGTTCATTTAATTTTTTTATTTTTATTAATTATGGACAATTTAGTGGAATATAAATATATATATAACTCTCTCGAATAGTGATTTTGTAAGTAATGTTTTTATATTTTGAACGTTTTTAAAAAATAATGAACAAAATAGTGAGCAAGTAAATAATTAAAATAACAATAAATTATATTTTAAGATATTGTTTTGATACAATCATTTATTTAGCTTCACGCTGTATCCCGCACACAGAAGGGTAGGCAGAGAGAACCTAGTGTTAAGACACTCCGTTCCCCACTTTCCGCCGAATTTCGGAGCCATTGCGTGTTAAGTGGCGGAACTTAACGCCGCGCTTTACCTCGACACCAGAGCGAAGAAAATGGAAATATTAAATATTTCCACTCCTCGAGTGGGAATCGAACCCACAACCAGTCGTTTACAGTCACACGCTTGTGCCACTGGGCCACGACTGGCCACACACAACACTTTGATACAATCATTTATTTATTATATTTTGTTGAACAAAAAAATAACTAATACTTTTTTATAAAGTACTCTACCTCTACGATTCCATACTAACTTGCGTCATAAACATATCAATCAGCACAAATTGCAACTATAATTTTTAGATATAATTTAATTCAAATGTGGATATTTAAATAATCTTAATTTCAATATTCTTGTACAAATAAAACACTTAAATTCCTAACTCTCCAGAATATCGTCGCGTTATTATGATAAGTTTTTCCGATTTTTAAGATAAATAAATAAATAAATAGCTTCACGCTATATCCCACACACAGCAGGGTAGGCAGAGGGAACCTAGTGTTAAGACACTCCGTTCCCCACTTTCCGCCGAATTCGGAGGCTTGCGTGTTAAGTGGCGGAACTTAACCCCGCGCTTTACCTCGACACCAGAGCGAAGAAAATGGAAATATAATTTCCACTCCTCGAGTGGGAATCGAACCCACAACTAGTCGTTTACAGTCACACTCTTGTGCCACTGGGCCACGACTGGCCACCATTTTTAAGATGCTGACGTTATATTTAGCGTAATGAGAGCGGCACCTTCGTTTATATAAAAACACTTTTTAGAATTGGTTTTCGGGGAAATTGTCCCAGATTATCAATATAATTTCTTAGAAGCTGAGAAATAATAAATAAAATATTTATTATCAGGAATGGAGGAAAAATTTCAAAATTTTGATAGACTGTTAGTATTAGAGGCAATTTTGTTTATTAAAATTAAGAAAAACTTGAATTATTCAAAGTAAAAAACATATTTATATATACATTGGATTGGACCTACTTCGAACACTGAGACTAATGGTGTGATAGTTATGGGTTTAGTTCCCTCCGTCGGATGAACGATTATATTTAAATAATTCTAATAACTCAAGCTCTGGTCACAAAACAAAACGCGGCGTTGAGTTCCGCTACTATACACATCTCGGTTTCGGGCAGAAAGTGGACGTTCATTCATGACATTATATTCTTTCCACCTACTCTACTATACAAGAAAAAAAGTAAACCTGCAAAAAAACAAATAACAAAAAACAAATCCTTACCTATTCGACGACGAATATAGCACCTCATGCTGCACCAGCTGGTAGTCGCCATCGCCACCGCAGCCGGAGCCTATAGCGTTCCATCGCATCGTATCGCATCACATCGCGACGGCATCGTTATACGACACAAGCACCAAACCGCGCCCGCATGAAAACATAACGTACAAACATTAGCCCCGTTAGATATTAGTACAATAGTTATTTATGAGTTGAAAGGGTTGATTCACTAACCTAAATTAATATGATTCGATCATTATAAATATAAATCAATTTCGATTGACTATAAAAATGTTTTTATAATAGGTACACTGTTTATTTTAACGCATAAGCCATTTTTGCAGTTATATTTTGATATTTTAGTATCAAAAACGTAGTCCTAAACTAACCACAGAAACAAAAATAATCAAACGTTATTCTATTTCATCAATTGAATAAAATTTTTAACTTTATAAAGAGTATTATTACAGTTAACCTATTATACAAGAAATTCGTGTAGTACAAACAGGATTTATACAATATGTTAAAAGATTATTATTTTATTACGTAAGCAATATATAAATATCTATTATATCATCCTGTCCATACTAAAAAGAGTGCATCACATTTCAATCTATAGGTACATAACATCTCCTGTTGTCTCTTACTAGTAGGTTGGTTGAAGTTTTATACTCTCCTATACTTAAAATTATGCCTAATTAATTCCCTTATAATATATAAAGTATATAATGTATATAATGTTATGTAAATTGTATTGTGTAATTGTACCGTTATGTAATCGTGAATAGATTGTCTTAATTAGGAAGTACAAAAATATCGAAAATGATAAAATATCGATATAAATATCTATATACCTATCTACGCAGCTTATTTAAATATGAATATAGTACATAGTTTTTATTATTTTTTCTGTTATTTTAATACAACTTTTTCTACTAGGTAAAAAATATAAAAGTATGTCATAAAAAAGTCTACATTTAACTTTCCAGGTTACAAGTTACCTATCAATAATACTACTGAATTCCAAAAATATATTAAGTGTATAATAACGATCATAGCATATTTTTGAGAATTCTGATAAAAACATCTGCCTGTTTGTATAAGTTCCAGTATTGCGTCAAACATCTGCGAATAATTTAAACAAAAACGCATATTGCGTCAGGCCACAAAGATACAAGTTATCGTGGAATATTTAAAATATTAAATTATTTGTAAACTAGTGTTCAATCCTGACTTTGCTTGGCATAAATAATTATTATATACGATAATTGTTTCGTTATGCTGCAACCTTCGGGGGTGAATTTTTGAAAAATAAAGTAGCCTATGTTTGACCTTCGATTATCAACTATATTTATTTCAAAATTTATTACAATCGGTCAAGCCGTTTCAACCCTTTAGTGGTTAATATTTGAAAAAATAAGTAGCCTATGTTAGACGCATGGTTATTTACTACTTTCATTCTAAATTTCATCCAAATTGGACCGGCAGATTAGCCGTAAAAGCGTGACAGACAAACACACAGACTTTCGCATTTATAATATAAGTATGGATACATTGATTTAGAAAGATACATCATAATACCTGCCTAATTAGGAAAAGTATTATTGTAATTTATTTTTCCTAATTAGGCAACAAGGCAAGGCAGGAAGAATAAACAGACGTCACAGCTAATTATAACAAAGAAATGTCACTGTAGTGTACAATAATTGTTCAGCGAAATAAAATCATTTAATTTTGAAAAACACACGCTATAAATAACTTTTCTGATATAACAGTGTACTATTTAAGTACGTAAATGTAGAAAACACAAGTGATTGGCTCGGTTGACATTTAAAAAATGAAGGTTATCATTAATTATATTAAATATATACAACATATTGTAGATATACAGACGTATGAGTCCTATGTTGAGGTTGAATTATGCTTTAAAAATGATAATTTTTATATATTATATTTACAATATCTGTCCCTTTTTATTTCTAATAATAAATCAAATGTTGCCATAATACAAGCAAAAAAATATTTCAAATTCCACATGACAAAGGCAAATTTTATTGATTGTTTGTTATACTAGAACACTTTTTACATTTCCCATACTTTAGATATTCTAGGTAGTGGCAATATTACGCCATAATAACGTCAGTTGTAGAACAAATATTGCGCATTACACATACATAACCATGTACGATGAAATTACACGCATTTAATCGCAATAATTAGACCCATTATTCTAAGATTAACTCGTGAGCGATTGAAATAAAGAAGATTTTAATATGGCGGCTCACGCAAAGACTACCAAGGTATTTTTAGTTAGTAGCGACCTGCGCGCGGTTTTGTCTACATAAATTGAACTTTCAGCCAATTAGTTAAAACTGTTATTTTATGAAAATTATTAAAAAAAAATAAATAAATTCTTATATTTTTTTAATCATGAACCGATTGTAAAAGATACTAAATGTTATGGTAAGGTAACCAAAATATGTCAGTCAAACTTTTTAAGTAGCTTAAAGATCGATTAAGCCGTTTTTGAGACAGCATCCACAAACAAACAGACAAGCAGAAAAAAATCATTATAGTTATGAAAAATGCCCCCATGAAAAGTAACAATTTTTCTCATACATTATCCACGTACAAACAGCAATCAGTTATATTTTCTTAATATATAAGTACAGAAAATTACGAAATTTGTAAATTTTCTTTTGGATACACAAAAAGACATTTACACGATAGAAAAACATTAAACTTCATTACAATTACCATGAAAATGAAAATAGGCAGTAAAGGTGAACGGGTATTATTAACAAAATGTTTGTAGATGATCCCAAAATATTCCAAAGTAAATTAATTAAATTCATTCTGAGTATTATCGGGAATGTTTTGAATTACGAAACCCTTTCAACTAAATTTCTAATCAATTAATATTTAATTAAGGTTCCTCGAGGCTTCAGTACTTAGTCGAAATACAGACAGACACACTCATATTAATCAAGACAATCTAATAAATTTATATGGAATTAAGATTTCTTATTCTACTTTATATATCTTGCATGAAGTTTGTTAAGTATATAGTGTAGTTAGGATTACCAACATTTTCGTTTGAATATGGTATTTTAAAAAACATTCCAATAACAGATTTAATACAGTTGGCAACCCTAAATGTATTTTTAGTATAGTTTAATATATATCTGACTGTATGCTATGGTTGTAGGTTCGGGTGGATTTTCATTAAAATTTTTCTTCTTTTGCTCTGGTATCAAAAAAAACCCCCGGCATTGAGTTCCGCCACTCAAACGCTTGCTTCAATTTCGGGCGTGAAGTGTCTCGACACTAGATCCTCTCTGGCTACTCTGCTACGCAGAAAAAAGCTTAAAGCTGCGTTTTATTAGTATAAATAAACATTAGTTAAATAGTTTGTAACAACAATTGGTCGACCATACGTTTGTTACCTTGCGGCTGGGCCGGGTGGTTGGCCCCGCCCGCCGCGAGCTGCTTGCTGTGTGCCGTCGTCGTGCCGCCGCGCCCGCCCGTCCTGTGCCGCGCCGCCGCGCCCCCCGCGACGCCACCGGTGCACGGGACCAACGACTGGCGTGGTTTGCTATCTCCCACACTGTTGACAAATATAACAAAGATATGTTAATAATTTTATATATACGTATTTAATAAAATATGAAGATAGAGAAGGGATAAAGAGTCTCAAATACTCAGCTCGTTTCAACGCAACTCGTTGGGCTCACCGTCGGCATGATATAATGGATGACTAAGGAGTGGCTTTGTACTATAAGGATGATACAAGAAAGATTAACGAAAAAAAGTAACTTTCATATTTATTCCCGCAAGCACGGTAATCGGCAAGAACCTAGGAACGTTAAGACACCAAGTTCCCCGCTTTCGCTTGGGTGAGTGGTGAAACTCAATGCCTCATAGGCTTAGTTACTAAAACGAAGAAATAGAAATAATTTAAATATAATCATTCCTCCAAGTAGGAATCGAACTCACAATAATTGTGTTTACTATAATAAACTACACTAATTTACACGTTTTAAATGTATATACGTATTAGAAAGTAAACATAAAACCTAGTGACAAATCACTCCTATACAATACAACGTAAGGACACTCCTATACATTACTTATTACTTGGCAGAACTCAGGTATGCTCAAAGTTAAATAAATGTTAAAAGGTAGGTCACGCCTGGCCAAACGATATACCGTTCATCTTTATTAAGATAAATCTCATATATCTAATATTTTTTCTGTTTATAATGTCACATTAATGCACATTTGGCAATACCGTTAAACGACGCAACCGAGTACCTTAGCACTGTACTGTTAGTGCCAATAGCACTTACACTGTAATTAATTATACTACTTTATATTTAGTTATATTACAGTAATTTACAAGAATAATAAATTATTAAAAACGCGTAAAAGTATAGTTAATTAAGTAAATTGAAAAATATATCATTTTCTCAATTTGCTTAATTTATCTAATGTACCTTAACATACACGAGTACTATTAACTTTTATGATGTTATATCCTAAAGCATTGATATGTATAATGGTTTATAACACTATCGATATTAGTTTCACGCTGTATCCCGCATACCTAGTGTTAAGACACTCCGTTCCCCACCCACCGCCGAATTTCGGAGCCACTGCGTGTTAAGTGGCGGAACTTAACGCCGCGCTTTGCATCGATACCAGAGCGAAGACAAAGCAAATACTAAATATTCCTACTCCTCGAGTGGGAATCGAACCCAAGCAGTCGTTTACAGTCACACGTTTGTGCCACTGCGCCACGACTAGCCCCAATTATCGGTATTAACAATATTAGTAAACCTCAAACAATGCTTTTGAGATAATTGGATATCAATATACATATCTATTAGGGTAAAGCAGGTACTATTGATGATAATCAATTTTACTAACAACATTGAAACACAAAGTGGCAACATCTTACAATTTCTCTTTCTAGTCATAAATAAACGTTCCCTTAAATGAGATTCGAATGCTAATCTATCATTATAACATTAGCTAACAACATGCTTTCACTGAACCAAAACAAAAACTACAAAAAACCCACTATATTCGATAACACTTTAATAGGCAGTAAAGGCTCGAAACGAAAATTAGCATAAACAATCTTTCTAACTTGAGGTTGCAGTTAACTTTTCCAAAGTGTATACAGTACAGTTACGTTATTGTTCTAAAACTCTATTGTTTCGTAGGTACACCATTATCTAATGTTACTTGTATTGTACTCGTTCTAATCCCGCACAGAATATTAAGTATTGTCTATCAACAAAACTTTGTTTTACTATAGGAATTTAGCCGCTAGGAAAAGAACGTCGGTTGTAAAACAAAAATGTATTACTTTATGGCCAACACGCCTTTGAAAATTTTAAGGATTTACCATTATTAATACGTTTACTGTTTTAAATATTTAATGGGTAGAGCTTAGAAAAACACATTGAGGTTTTATCAGTATCCGCCAATTATTACTTTATTATTTATAACTAGCGGCCCGCTCGTTAACTATTTCGTTATATTGCATTACTCGGGGGCGCATTTTTAAAAAATAAAGTAGCCTATGTTTAAGCTTTAGATTATCAACTATATTTATGCCAAGATTCATTACAATCTGTCAAGCGGTGTAGATTTTTCATACAAACTTTCATCCACTATTTCAACCCTTTAGAGGTTGATTTTTGGAAAAATAAGTAGCCTCTGTTAGACCCAGTCACTTTAACTACTTTAATTCTAAATGTCATCCAAATCGGACCAGTAGATTAGCCGTGAAAGCGTGACAGACAAACACACAGACATTCGCATTTATAAGTATGGATTAACGATTACAATACGATTTCGTATACGTCAAGTGAATAATATAATAAAAATACAATTTTATTACCAAAACAATCACGACAAATAAAAAAAAATTGAAACCTGTCAAATTTTAGATAAAAAACAATACAATAGCATGTTATTTAGATATTTCCAGTTAATTCTAAATAAGAGAGCGACGTGAACGCTATCTAATTAGCTGCACGCTTTGATTAAGCCGCCAATGATTTGCCAAATTAGACATTCCAATAAAGGTATGTCAGTATGCAGTCAGTCAATTGGGTATCAACTGTTAGTGACATTATGATTATGGGATCTATTGAAATTGAGGTTAAATACTGACTAGTTAATTATATCTATAATACTAATTATCATATGTCCAATATAGTAATTCTAAGTCTCCTTATAATAACAGTTTAGCTGCCAGCAAAACGAAAATTAGTGAATAATATTTGTGCTATCAGAATATAGGTGGTAAATATTTTCTTAGATTCTATTTACTTTTGAAACTTAGTGATTACAGATTCACTTTCCGCCCTAAAACGAAACATTGCATGTAGAGTAGCAGAAATCAACGACATGCTTTGTCTTACCAGAGCAGAGAAATGAAAATAATATATAATCATTCTGTCAACTGGGAATCGTGGTTACATTCAGACGCTGCCAACGTGTCACGACTACCTCAAATCTCTAACAATTATATGTCCAATATAATACTAAGTCTTGTAACAATTACAGTTAAGCTGGAGGCAAAACGAAAAATAGTGAATACTATTTTGTACTCAATTATGATGTTCTCAGACACTTTGTATTCTACTCACTTCGTTCCTTTGAGTAGTTCTGATGTAATATATCTTTGGTTTAGTTCAAGTTCATTCCAATTAAAAGTTACAATAGAATTAGTATTATCAAACTAAAGCACTAAATGACAAAACGATCAAAATCGACCTATTTCAAGTAATCTACCATAAAAATATAACATACTAATAATAACACGCCAAAATCCTACCATTCAGACAACCATGAATCAGTTTCGCAAATGCACCAGCCTACATGATACACACTACATGCAATTTGTCCAGTACAATATAGTAGACATATACGTCGTAACTGTGTCGCTCCCAATTCCCAGACCAATCTCGCGAGAGTCAACATATAATCCCAGTGGTAAAAAGTTTTGCGAGTTTTGCGAGGAATTTGCGCTTCGGCGGGTATCGGCCGTCGTTAATAACTTATGTAAAGTTAAATGAGACCAGGCGCCAATTAAAAATGGTGCACGTGGCTAGTGGCAGTGTACTCGTGCAACTAATACTGATAATTACTTCTTTATATCATCTAAGAGTGCTATTTTTCCATTTAGCTTTGTGTATGTATTTTGAAATTTTGTATAGAAATTGCTTTTTACAAAAAGTTTATATATTCTGAATAATAGTAACAAATGTATGGTCAAAAGCATTTAATTAGCTTTAATAACTAACTAAAAAACTAAAAAAATCGACATATAAAATAAGAAATTTCGACAATATTCACAGATTATTAGACGGTACGACTTAAACATGACATAGTTATAGTAAAGGAATCAAATTGGCAAACTAAAATAAATATTAAAATTGTCAACTTACACGTCGTCTATATCAAATTCCTCTTCAAAATACTCTTCAGCCTCAAACTTAACCCTAGGTATAGACAAATCCATTTTGTACACAAACAAACAGACAGACAGACACACAAACACAAAACACTAACTAGAGTCACTGTACACTATATATAACTAAAACTACACAAAATAATTAAACATCATAATTTTACACAAGAAACAAATTTCAAATATGCCACTTCAAACGTTTCGTTATAACTTTCCGAGCGTCGCACGCGCATTTTCGTGGGGTTGAGGGTAAAATGACGCTATTTCAACGCCAGGGGTGGTTAAATGGCGGCGCGGGGGGCGCGGGGAGGGGGGCGACCAGGTAGCCGGGGCTCGCGTAAACCCCGAATTCTGTGTATTGTATAGTATGTAATAATAAAAAGAAATGCGTACGCGCATTCGTACCGGTGGGAAGGTATGCTATTTGTTTGCAATGTTCAATGGAATGTATGGGCACTTGTTCTGCATACAAAACGTAATTTCAATTAGCGGTTTTTTGTGTAATATTTTAATGGTGAGGGAACAAAAGACACTTCGTTAATATTTAATTAAAGTTGAGATGTTGGTGCACGGTGTGCGATAAATCACTGTAAACGAAATATAAATTAAGCCCGTCAAAATAAATTACAAGGCGCCACTTCTTATGGCTTTATTTTGAAAGTATTATATTTTTAAATTAATTTATAAGATTTTTATTGCTTTTAGTGGCACTTATAATGTTTTATTATTATAAATATACTTTCACTATAATATACTGCTATGCATATTGGACTATTTCTAACTAAGTTAAACTAAAAAGATAATTAAAATATATTAAATAGCTTCACGCTGTATCCGGGACACAGCAGGGTAGGCAGAGAGAACCTCGTGTTAAGACACTCCGTTCCTCACTTTCCGGCGAATTCGGAGGCTTGCGTGTTAAGCGGCGGAACTTAACGCCGCGCTTTACCTCGACACTAGAGCGAAGAAAATGGAAATATTAAATATTTTCACTCCTCGAGTGGGAATCGAAACCACAACCAGTCGTTTACAGTCACACTCTTGTGCCACTGGGCCACGACTGGCCACAAATAAGATAATCGTACAGTAAATCTACTTTGTAGAAGACATTTATGTTTGTTTGTTTATAAACATCACGTTTTATGCATATAATATTGGTGTATAACACAAAGTAAATTGCTATTTCGCACAAACTTTAATTTGTTTTTTTCGTAGCGTATATAAAGGGGGTCTTATCTCCTCGCTTGCTAGGGTAAGCGGGAGCATGTCTAATAAGCAATAGCGAATATTTCATACTATTTTGCTTACCATTTTTTAAGGTTCTATTTTTTATCAAAATTGAGTACAGAATAACTGTATACATTTACTATAGGTACAATCCAAATTTCCATCTTTATGAAATGAAACTATTTTAAGCGTTTTAATTAAATTAAAAAAAACAGTGGCACTAACGTGTAGTCACACGCTAGTGCCATTATCGATTCTATTCCCACTCGAGAAGTGAAAATATTTAATAGTGGGGAACGGGGGAAATTTTATAAGTGGGGAACGGAGTGTCTTAAAACTAGGTCCCCTCTGCCTTCCCAGCTGTGTGCGAGATATAGCGTGAAGCTAAAAAAAAGAAACAAGGCATGAATGAATGTCGAGGCAAAGCGCGGCGTTAAGTCCTGCCACTTAACACGCAATACCTCCAGAATTCAGCGGCAAATAGGCAACGGAGTCTCTTAACACTAAGTTCCCTCTTACACCGCTGTGTCTATACCAAACATAACGTGAAGTTGAAAAAAAAGAATATTCTGCAGCTCAAATAGGTAGATATATGTATCACATATATAAACGTAAAGCCTCATACAACTAACTAGTGCGTGTTTGTAGCGGCCTAGTATTCGGAATGCTTGGATGTGTCCCACTTAGACAATTTAATTTATGTAACCATTATTTTGTCATGAAAAACTAGATCAAGTGTATAATACCATCAAATTAGCAACGCGTTTCATCACGAGATTTTAATTAACACTGGGAGGGAGCGTATTCCATAGAAGAACGTTATATTGTATATTTTTTCCATGGGAAAAGTATTGTAGAATAATAATTTGAAGAAATATATAATAATTATAGTCATATACTATATCATTATATACTTATATTATAAATACGAAAGTCTGTGTGTTTGTCTGTCATGCTTTCACGGTTAATCTACTAGTCCGATTTGGATGAAATTTAGAATGAAAGTAGTAAAAGTTACTGGGTCTAACATAGGCTACTTTATTTTTCAAAAACCCACCCCCGAGGGTTGCAATATAACGAAGCAGTTATGTAGTTCACACGGCGAAGCCGCGAGCGGGCCGCTAGTTAAGAATAATTGGTCTCACGTATTACTTAACCATATATTTAAATACATATGTATATTCAATAATTTTTCTTTGTTAAAATAAAATATAATAAAAATTATTAATATTCAAGGATATCAGAATACATTTTGAATATTCACTGTATAAACTATTTAAATATTAACATTTTTTTTTAAAATATTGCAACATAAAGCAGTAAGTGGTCCCAATATACAATACATATATGGGCAGGATTGACGTAATCGACTGCTTAATTTGAATAAAAACTGGATTTTTATATTCTATAAGACCAAATAAGACATTGATATCGAATTCTTATTATATATTGGTTATTAATGGTATTTAAAAGAAGGGAATAAGTGGTATTACATACAGTACTTATTTGCATAAGAAATATGTCCGAAATTATAATTCAGTAATAACAGTATAGGTAACTATCAGAATTATAATTGATAAATGTCCGTAATCGTCATAAGATGCGAGATTTACTAATCCACATTATAAAAAGTTACCAATTTCCACTCAATGGAACATTTATAATGACTTATTCTCAATTTTTCACTCTGGTAAGACAAAACTCAGTGTTGAGTTCTAGCATGCAACACACAACGACTCAATTTCGCAGAGAAAGTGGAGAACGGAGTATTTTGACACTAAGTACTCTATCCAAAGATTTTACATATATATTATCATATTACTTTTTGTACATGTGTTTCTGTAGGTAGACATTTAATCTCTCACCAACCTAAAAGACGTAAAAAATGGACATAAAAGCATGGGAAAGCATTTAATACATATAAAACATATGCCAAAAAAAATCTAAATGTACATTACAAATAATAATACAATAATCGCCATTTTTTCCAGTAATTAACTAAGTACATATTTAAAATTAAAAAAAAATACACTAATTACATTATTATGTTAAGTATTGGTCAAATAAAAACACGTTCAAATTAACAAAGAACAGATTAAGAAATCTTTGTTGCCTTTAATTACCGCTTCTTCTTTTCTGGAATAAATTCTTAATAAAGTCTTTAGCTTAAATGCTAAGGCCATTAACAAAACTATAAGTAATCTATTTTAAGTTTGCTTTGTTTCTTAAAAAGATTTCACTATTATTCAAGACTTTTAATTCCTAAGATTTAAAATGAACCATAGTAAGTAAGATATTGCAAAATATCTTTAGAATAAGTAACGTAACTTAGGGGTTTTATTTAAATCGATGCTTTGTTGCATTTAACTAAGTGACAACGCTTTTCGTTTTTTATCTATTTCTAACATATAGCGTACTAAGTGTTGGAACTTATTGCTAATCTAAACCAATAGCACGGATATTACAAATTGAAGTAAATATGTAGCTTCACGCTATATTCTGCACATAGCAGGGTAGGCAGGGGGAACCTAGTGTTAAAAATAAGGGATCGAACCCACAACCACTCGAGTTACAATCACGCTCGACAGGGCTCCTATATGTATACATATAGCTGAATAAAGTATTTCACATACACACCTCAATCACTTATTATTATTAACATCCCACATATATATTATATATTGTATTATCAATTTAATAATCTAGAATCTATGGTACTAGGAAAGTTGTAAAAATTGTCACTATAAAAATCAAGAAATAAATTTATTAGGTACAAAGTTTATTTTATAAAGTTATACCAAATAGTAGGTAAGTTGGTCGTAATTGAGATATAGCACGAAAGTTCCAAATGTGATACATAAAAGTATATAAAATGTTGTAAATACTCATGAATTTATCGTGAGCAAACTACGCTCGCTTAGGTACCTGTATAGGTAAAACATGTATATGTTTTATATTTACTACGTTGAAATAACAAAGGTAAAATACCTACCTACTCTTGGTTATAGTAATAAATTCTAAATATATTTTACGAATAACATTAGATGGACATACATATATAATTTATGATTATGATAGTTATCTATCGGTTTACTGTATTTGGAAGTAAACAAAAGCGAAAAACGCAAATACTCAGCTTTCTCTTGGTATAATACCCTGCCCTTGGGCTACCCTTGGTATACTACCCTGCTATGCGTAAAAAAACTTGAAGCTAAAGATCAAACGGAATTAAAGAATAAAAGTAAGTTAAACGCGAAGTGGAGAATAGAACGGTTTAAGAAATATTAGTCCCGTTGAATTAACTAAATCTCTGTTGTATTTACTTTAGTTCATCTTTTAAATATTTTTGGTATTATATACATGCTTACAAAATGCACAATATATGGGAAAATTAAATATTCCCACTCTCCGAATGGAAATTGTGTTTACAGTCACATTTTGTGTTCCTGCGCCACGACTGGCCTTAGCGTTGATGACGTAAAGAAACATGTCCTGAATAACGTACGTACAATGCGTTTATATGAAACGCACTGTAAAATGACACTATTTCAGTTTTGCTGTTGCGTCGGAGGAATCTGCCAGCAGCGATAGTCATTGCGGACAGCTAGTAATTGACGCTATTTTTAGAATTAAATATTAGATGATATTTATTTATCACGTTCAAATAATAGCAGGGGCCCAAAGTGTGACTGTTAGTAACGTGACTGATTGAGGGGTCGATTCCCACTCAAGAAATGGAAATATTATTTTCATTTTCTTCGCTCTGGTGTAGAGGCGAATTCCGCCACTTGCCTACTGCCTGCCTGAACACGCAATGCCTCCAAAATTCGGCGGAAAATAGAAAACGGTCTGCTTCAATACTAATTTCCTTCCACCAATCCTGTCATATATAAGATACAGCGTAAAACCAAAAACATATCCAAACAGTAACATTACACATACCTTCACAGTATACTGACGTGTCGCAAGCGCAGCGGGGCCGGCGGGCGTTAGCGGGAAGGGGCGCAATCGGCGACCGGTGCGCATCGCACGCGCGACTAGGCACGGGCGCGCAGCAGCCCGCCCCGGTAGACCACCTCTTGTCCTGGAAAGATATACTAGGTTAGATTTTCAGTCAGACTTTAAAATGAAAAACCAACAATTGATTGTGGGTTCAGAGAAACTGAAAGAATCATCGAATTTCCAAATGTAGTTGATGCACATGAAAAGATATTTTAAATTCTCTGAATAAACATAGATTAGAACTTAGCAAATGATCACTATCTCTTTAATTATTCTTATCCATTATTATGCAAAAAGATACAGATTTTAAATGCCAATATTAGTCACTAAATAATAGAAAACAAAACAGTACCAAATTATAATGAATTCTAACAAGTTATTTGTTACACTTTATATTTAAGCATTCATCAGTTTCAATGTATATGTTATAAATAATCTAATTAATTCAAACCACAACAAGGAGATACAGCTGGAAAATAGTTTTAGTATTTATATACAAAGTTAACTAAATTGAACATAAATGAAATCATATTCTTTATTTAATAAGAATAAATGTTTTAAATGCACATATTTCGAAGAATTTACAGGCTTCATATTGAGAAACAACCTCAAAACCAACATTGTTTGTGTATAATGATATTTACGTAAGCGTTTACGTAAAACGGGCCGGTAAACAAATGTTACGTAATTAATCGATCACACACACTTTTATCAAAAGGTTATTAGCATATGCATGTGATAAGATAAACAGAGTATATATGACCTAAATGAATTTATTTATAAACTTCATCAAATCTAGTTTAGTTAGAATCTTACTTCGACGTCGACTTAAATATTTCTAATGCAAACAGCTAAGCCTACAAAAAGATTTCAGCATTCCTTTGAAAGATTATTAGACTTAAAGAAAAGGCTTTAAGAAAGAATTCCAATCCTGCTCAAGCGCTCAACTTTTTACCCAAATTTCAGTATATGTTAAAATCATAAGTGTACGAATGACACTTTAAAATCAAACTTAGTAACAAAACACTTTTAAAATCCACTCAGAAAAGTACTAGAAAATGTTTAGATATTTTCAGCATTTATGAATTTGTCACGTTAGTGTACCGCTCTCATGTATTCAGTCGGTTCTGATATGAATAAATAACATATTTCATGAGCGTGACGTAAGCGCTGGCTGGCGAGGCGCAGAAGCGACGAATAAATAAAACAAATGTAAATCACAAAGCAGATAACCTACCTATCTCAAATTTATACAGCAGCCACTTTACGTTCAGATTAAGTTTTGTTTGTTCACTATGTGAATTACTATTTTAATACAGTACGTAATATGTATTATGGCTAAAAAGATTTTTTTATGTATCATTTATAGAAAACGTATAAAAATTTAATCTCATTCGATTCAAACATGGGCCTCTTGGAAACCGACCAAGCGCTGCAAATCGTTGTTTTCCGATTTCCCAAGTGGAAGAAGATTTTATAATAATATAATATTGAAAATTCTTTATACTTATAAAGTTTATAGTTATACATACTTTTGTATAACTATAAACTTTAGATATTTAGAGATTTAATTTCTGAAGCAGAACCATTCGTAGGCAAAACTGGCCAAGGGCTGCGCGCGTGGTGATGATAATGCAAGGGTGGTGTATCGACTTTGTAAAGTGTAGTGACTATACAACATTGTAAAACAGGAAAAAACAAAAAAAACTTGTGAAGTTATGGTAGAATCAATATGAACTCTTTCAAAAGATAATATGTAGGACTAGAAATACAAATAAAAGAAGCGGAAAAAGTGTAATGTTATGAAATGTAATATTTAATATATATATATAAAAATATCGCTAAGGTATATTGAGTATTTAAACACATTTAAATACAAATGACTAAAAATATGAGCTAGATTTGTGTCAAAATATTAGTATATTTTTGCTTAAGCAATCAGTTATTACTTTAATTCACGTTTGCAGTTAAAACAGTAGCAGGTAATTTTACTTCTATTTACTTGTTCGTTGATAATTATGGCCAAAATATATTAACATTCCAAGAACTTGTAGAATAATTACACTAACTAAGTAAACTTTTTTTAATCATGTGATCACCAATAAAACAACTAACAAAAGGTAATTAGTTAATCGATACTAATCTTCTTCTTCTTCCAGACACTATCCCGGCTTTAGCCAGGGTCTGCCTTCCTACTTAACCTCCTCCACTTTGCACGGTCTTTAGCATCCCCCGGTGGTAAGTCCATTGTTGGTTTATCGATCGATTGGTAGTTAATCGATACTAGTATAACTTAGTAATTCATCGGTCATCACATCTTGTTTACCTTTGTAAGTACCGGTTAATTCATTTTGTTTTGAATTAAACGATAACAAATAAAGGGTCTAAGAGTGTAATTATATTATATTTATAGTTGTCAGATTAGCATTAAGTGTATAATTAACCTCTTTATTTACTTAATAGATATATTTATAATTAGCTTAGGGAATTACCAGTAGCAATCACTGTAGATGACGCCTTGCGGAGGCAATTGTTCTACAACTACATGTTCTTTTTCATTTAAACTCAAGAATAAAGAATATATAGATTGTTTGAGGTGCTACTCCATAGGAGTATAATCACTTTAAATACAAATAATATCAAACAAATTGAAATATATAAAGATTACTATAATTTGTTATAGTGACATAAAATTCGAATAATAATAGCTATTGCTTGGTCTTGTAAAGTTCACAAAGTAACATAATTGACATAGAAAATATAAAATAAATCGAGATTTCGATACTCAGTTATACACATAAAAGCTATGTGGAAAGTAGAGAAGGAAACCAGAGGAGCAGGAGTCACTTTGCCTTAGAAAACGTGTAGAAGTCCATAATACTCAATAATTTTAGCTTTTCAAATAATTACAACTTGCAACTTTAGAATAAAGATATCGTTGCATTTTAAAGTATATATTTTTTCATGTTATTTTAACACTTTATTTCATTCTACTAGAATAAAAAACATGAAATGTACAAGTTTTATTATTGAACACGTATTCGCAGATGAGTACAGAGGATTAACGGTCCAATGGCATCGGTTCGAAGCCCGGCGAGCGCGACAAGTTAATGTTGCAATGCAATAAAAGAGGTCAAAGTACTTTGTTGCTAGCTCTGCACGAGATACCTAATACGCCTCGCATATAGTTCTAACGAGTTTTCTAACTCAAATTACCGTGCTCCTAATGTTGTTCCTTAAAATTTATTGATATATTAAGAAAGGTCGTAGTGTCAAAACACTCCGTTATTCGTTTTCTGCCTCAAATTTAGACATCGTGTGATAAATGGTGGAACTTAACACCACACCTTGTCTTTGGTACCAGGGCGGAGAAATTAAAACAAATTAAATATAACCATTCCCCCGAGAGGTAATCGAACTCACAACCTTTGCATTTACAGTCAGATGTGTTACCCAACTCTGCAAACGACAGCTTTCGATTCCAATTACGGATTTATTAAATAACTATGATAAACTACTATCAATATCTTAATATTAATATATTAGATACTTATTTTATATTATATTAATTCTAATATAAATTTAATTATATTCTCAAGCGAAATAAGTATAATAGAAGTCTGTTTAATATTAATGGACTATTTAGTTTTTCAGCGCGGAATGAGTTTCACGACTGCAATGATAGCATCCTGAAAGTTTCAGCTTAACTCGAGATGCGAGCATTAAGATAAAAACGGCTCCTGATAAAAACTATTCAGTTAGAGTCTCACTATGCTAAAGCTTGATAAAAAACGTGATTATACTTATGATGCAGTTTTAAAAATGGGAAAAAGAAAAACGGTAGTGAAAGATATTTTGCAGCTTCACTCTTTTTTTCCGCATAGCAGGGTAGTCAGAGAGAACCTAGTGTCAAAACTCTACATTCCGCCCAAAATCTAGACATTTTGTGTGTTAAGTGGCGGAACTCAACGCCGTGTTTTGTCTTAGGTACTAGAGAGAATAAATAAATAAATATAATTATTCTCCCGCGTGGAAATCGAACCCACAACCATCTATCGCCTTACAACACTGCACTACGACGGCCTCAAGCGAAACATATTTATTGTTTGTTATTACTTACAATGTTTGACATTTAGTTAATACGCATACATATTAATATTATAAAAAGAATATTATAAGCGTAATTTGATATTGTAAATTACATTATAACATGATTTCTAGTGGTAGCTAACGGTCTGACCGGGGTTCACCGTGTCGTAGCGATAATGTCATTAATCAAGTATGGAGAAACGATGTGGGCGTTTTAAACTACTTAATACTTATATATAGCCATCGGGCATCCTGTTTCATCTATCTTGTAAAAAAAGTTCATTAATTACTTGTAGGCACAAAAAATAAATTTTAAAATGAAAGTAAGAAATCTCTGGTATCGAGGCAAAGCGCGGCGTTAAGTTCCGCCACTTAACACGCAATGCACACGATCTCCGAATTCGGCGGAAAATGGAGAATGGAGTGTCTTAAGACTAGGTTCCCTCTGCCTACCCTGCTGTGTGCGGGATACAGCGTGAAGCTAAAAAAAAGTAAGAAATTAATAAAACCTTATTGTTTGAAAATAATAAAGCAATTCATTAATGGCGTGGCGACGCGGAACAGCGTCTGAATGTAAGTGTAATGATTGTGGGTTTGATTTTCACTCGGGCGTATCATTATATTTTATTTCCCTATTTTGACAGGACAAAGCGCAGCGTTGAGTTCCGCCTATCAAAGTGTATACTAGACAAAGTGTCATGCAATTGGCTTCTTACAGTACAAAATATATAAATTACAAAAAAAAAAGAGAGAACCAAACCACTTAATTATGTAGCAAAGTACAAAAAAAATATGAATATTATGCAACTCAAAAGGTTTACGACCTCACTATGGATAATTTGCATAAATTATAGATAGAACGCACGTGATAAAGTGAAAAACTAATTGAAACTGACGCGTAATCATCGACTGAAACAAGTGATACCGACCGACTATTGCCTTGTGCCAGTTTTCACGGCTGAGCCTTGATTTTTAATATAATCGTGATGAAACTATCAACTGATTCAATAGAATAGTTTCTCGTTGTTTTTTTTTTATATGTTAGAACTTGGTTTTACAATTAAAAAAAAATATATATAGGGATGGTTTTATACGAAATTTGGTGATTTATAATTTCTTTAATCAATGGTAATAGAGAACATCTCGAATACACGAACAAACAATATGCACAACTGAAACCAATATTAATATAGAGTTAATATGAATAATACCTGCTTATTTTTATACATTATTTTCATAAAAAAATCACAACAAAACGAAAGGTTTTCTAGGGCCAGCTACAAATTATGATCCAAAATCTGTGACTTAGAGGCTCTAATAAATTTATCAAAAAAGATCATATTCTCACGTGAGCAGTGACTGATCACTAATCTATTTTTTTTTCAGCTTCACGCTATATCCCGCACACAGCAGGGTAGGTAGAGGGAACCTAGTGTTAAGACACTCCGTTCCCCACTTTCCGCCAAATCCGGAGGCTTGCGTGTTAAGTGGCGGAACTTAACGCCGCGCTTTACTTCGACACCAGAGCGAAGAAAATGGAAACATAATTTCCACTCCTCGAGTGGGAATCGAACCCACAACCAGTCGTTTACAGTCACACTCTTATGCCACTGGGCCACGACTGGCCACCTATTTATCTATTTTATTATATCTATTTTAATACAGTTAAATGATTTATTTACTACAAACGATTCCAACTTTTTACAATTTTTACTTGACAAGAAAATAACCTTTCAAAGATGAAAGAACTGAAGGCTAGGCGAAAGAAAAGAGAACATCGATCGTCTGCATTATATATTGTCCTGGAAGCACACCACCTGTCTGGACGATAACGTACGTAATAATTTATATGTTGCGATTACAAATTGAAAACGAGAGTTGTAGCTGGAAAATTACTTTTAAATTATTACTCGTATGAGAAGGTTCGTGTTTTCTTTTTAATATAAAAGTTAGAAATTTCGCAATTGGTAAAAATGATTTTATATGTTAAAAAGTAGCTTATTATATAAGCTACTTTATAATATATATAATATACGGATATTTACTTTTTATTTATAAGATTACTAAAAATTTATTATAATTTCAATTATATTTGTAATTTTAAGATCATTTAATACTTAAATTAGGACAAAGAAATTAAAAAATATATACATAAAAGTACAGATCGTCTGTCGTTAATGAACTCCATTACTTTTAACTTATCATTTTAAGTAATTAATTCATATATTTATCATAGGATTGTTTTATAATAATATTGAAATAATTAAGTAGAAACTCTTTAAGCATTTTGTTTATTTACATAATTTACATAAAAAGATAATAAGCACGGCAATAAACATAATTATACGTAAATCATAATGTCTCATCTAATGTATAATAACATAAACAACAAAAAAACAAGTGTCTTTAGGTATATAAGAAATTAAATATAATAATTAATAGCACATAAAGATTTAAATAAGCGGTCTTAAATTTCGCCTTTTTAATGTACCAGGTAGAGTTAAACATCGAAAGCGATTGTAGTTAGAAATGGACAACTTTTATGTGCGGAAACATAACATAACGACTATAAAAGTTGAGGAAGTTGTTATATTTCACATGCAAAATATACATGAATATGTCACAGAAATGATAGTTTCACATTTTTTTCCGCACAGCATGATAGTCTGAGGGAACCTAATATCAAGACACTCCATTCTCCGTATTCCGTCCTGAATTAAGATATTGTGTGTTGAGTGGTGGAACTTAACGCCGCGCTTTGCTTTAGGTACCAGAGCGAAGAAATTAAAAATAATTGAAATATAATCATTCCCCCGAGTAGGACTCGAATCCACAACCATTCGCGTTCATAGTCAGACGTTGTCCAACTGCGCCATGATGGCCTCATTAATGATAGTGCAACCAAAAATGTCCTGAATAACGTACGTGCAATGCGTTTATGTGAAACGCACTGTAAAATGACATTATATCAGTTTTGTTGTGGCGTCGGAGGAATCTGCCCGCAGCGATAGTCATTGCGGACAGCTAGTAATTGACGCAATTTTATATAAAATAAAATAAATTACTACCAAAAGAATAGAAATACTATGAAGACCTTTTTATATACCACACTAGTGGCCCGCTTGCAGCTTCGGCGCGTGATCTACGTGACCGTTTCGGTATATTGCTAACTAACTAAACTAAATAGCCTATGTTAGACCCAGTCACTTTTACTACTTTCATTCTAAATTTCATCCAAATTGGACCAGTAGATTAGCCGTGAAAGCGTGACAGACAAACACACAGACATTCACATTTATAATATAAGTATGGATTTACAACAGATACCTAGTGTATAAAAACTTACAAACTTTTTAATTATAAATACCATTCCAACATCACGAAAGAGTTATTTAAAAATATATACAAAAATAATATTATTATAATAAAAATGTGACTCAATCTTTTATCATAATCTCAGCGAAGTGTGAAAATAAACTTTAAACAAAATGCATCGTGCTGCCAGTGTACAGTGGAACAATGGCGACTTGGCAGAGCTGTTTAATTAAAAGTCCATACACCCGGATTCACGTTCATCTATCTATACATTTCTAATGAGTTTAAAATTTATATTGTTTTAAAAAATATATTTATAAAATATAATTATTAACCATAATAAAAATAACTATCTAATACTTATTTATTTAGATATAAACCAGAGGATAAACTAAAAGATGTAGGTACTTAATTTATTTTCAAAAATATTCTATACTTATATAAAAATCTTAATTAAAATTTATACCTGAAAAATGTATTCAAAAAATATCTTTTCAACGTGACGGCTATTTAAATACTGTCCATGTTAGATATCTCTACGGGTAGGGAAACAAAGTTTCTTTAAACGCATTGTGCTAGGTTGCCAGTGAAACAATACGAAGTTGGCAGGGGCATTTCACTGCGGAGTTCTATGCACTCTGAACCTTGTTAGTTTGTCCTAACTTTTACTATATTTCAGTTTTATTTACGTAGTAGACTTATAAATTATAAGAAAAGAATTTGTAATGTCGTCGTGACCCAGATGAGGCATTGCTGAAAACATCACCCGTTGCATCGATGCTTGTGAAATTATATTACATGCTTAATAATATTTTTGTCAAACCTAAATTTTGGTTTGCCATCTGTGTATTTATAATGGTTTTAAAGTATTCCGTTTTACGCTTTTACACTCATAGCAGGGTAGTCAGAAAGAACCTAGTGTCAAGAGACTCCGTTCTCCACTTTTCGCCTGAATACCAAATTTCAAATTAAGATATTTAAGATATTTCTTGCTAGGTCCCTTCTGCCAACATTACGAACTACAGTAAAAAAGAAAATAAACAACATATCTCTAAGAGACTGCGATACATCTTACGTTATTAATTCAACACACATATATGACTTAAAACTTCTAATTAAGAAAATAAACGATATTCCACATGTATTGAGAGGGCATAAATAGGGCGGAGGGAAATAATTTGAGTTTTCCACCTTACCACAAGTTGGTAGTGCATAGCTAGCTGTATGCGAGCGGAGACGCGGTGTTAGCGTGTCAAGGATCGCTCGCGTGCCATTCAGGGCACACCGGTGTTTTAAGCCTCTATCACAGTGATACTAAGCGATATTACATCGCTGTGTTATACTTAATTTGCATTTATATTGATTGCATCTATATTAAAGAGGACGTCGTGGCGCATTGGATAGTGTCTGAATATAAACGCGATAGTTGTTAGTTTGATTTCCATTTCAAGAATAAATATATCTTTTTAAACATTTTTAAAGTGTTATTCCACACTTAGGAAAATTGAAAAAGACATTTAAAGAAAACGTATAAAAATTTGCGAGAACGCATGGCTCAGTGGTGAGAGCGCCTGGACGGTATTGAGGAGGCGCGGGTTCGAATCCCGCTGCGTTCAAATTTTTATACGTTTTCTTTAAATGTCTTTTTCAAATATATCTTTATTCATTTTTCCGTTCTGGTACCCAAGACAAAAGGCTGTGTAAAATTCCACCACTTACAACGCAATATATTGAATTTAGGCGATGTGCAAGACGTTGGCAAAGTGGAGGACGGAGCTTCTTGACAATCGTTTCTCTCTGACTTTCCTGTATTACGGAGAAAGCAGGATAGAGTGAAGCTGCTTCTTTTATACTAACTAATAGAGCTACTATTTATCATAATTCAAACATTGTACTTATTACTTTATTTAAAACAAGCGGTTCATGCTATAGAAATATATAAGTGTAGAAGTAGCAATAGGATATGCTATACATCAGTGGAGGATCTACCCTAATAGGACAGGCCGTTCACCCGCCTGACCCGGTAAAACTTAGATAGTGTGAGATCACAGTCTAAACTCTCAACTAGATTGAACATAATAGTTTGCAACTGCTTATAATTTAGGTTTCTCTTTTACGTTGAATATTACTACATTATGTTATAAATGATAAGATTGAATTTAAAAATAATTTAAATAATAAATTGTATGAAATAAATATTATATGGCTTTTCTATATAAAATTTATTTCATGTAGTTTATCACCATTATGGCGCAGAACGAGTTTATTTTAATGGACACCATGAAATAGACAGATCTGATGAATAAATCAGATGGATTTCAAAATTCACCTGTAGAAAAAAAGTATTATATTTTATATTTATCGATATATTAAAATCTATTTAATATACAATTATAATTTTGAGAAGTTCCAAAAAAAATGACGCACGATGGATTTGGTATAATTAAAGTATATACGTGTTCCCCACGGAGTGTCTTAACAGTAGATTCCCCCTGCCTACCCTGCTGTGTGCGGGATACAGCGTGAAGCTATAAAGTATATATAAAAAGAACGTACAGATAGCCAATACTTTTAATAAATGTAATTAGAAATACATTTAATTGATAAATATAACCACCATGTGTTTGATATAAACTTAAATACGTTACTAAGCTAAAGCGTATTTTACGCGTCCACGTATCAACTAATATTTATAACATAGCCAAGAAGCACGTAATGCCTTTAAAATGGGCGAAGAAGTATATTAAATTATTATAATTCCATATCTTATATATTTTAATACGTCATAAACATATATAAAAAACAACCAAACTATTACATTTAATCTGATTTTCTATCACATTCACACTAAACTTACTTATACCTGTTCAAATACTAAAATCAACATCCTGAATCATTAACCGACCCACAGAAAGGAACCCCGGACCGCAAAACAATCACGACTTTCTACGCGTGAGAGACTTGCGACATGACCTTATTCCTTTGTTTGTGCAAATAATACGACATTTATACTTTTTGCGTTGCTCTAAATGAACAGACAGGCTTATAAACACAATTTACAAGTGGCACGTTTACATTTAATTAAAAGTCTATTACAAACTAAGTGAAGGTTGTCATCTCAATGAGTTGATCATTTAGAGGATACAACTACAGGA
Source organism: Dryas iulia moderata (assembly GCA_019049465.1). Lineage (NCBI taxonomy): Eukaryota > Metazoa > Arthropoda > Insecta > Lepidoptera > Nymphalidae > Dryas > Dryas iulia. The sequence goes on along the minus strand of CM032440.1, from coordinate 11,315,261 downwards.
AATTTGCCTTCTACGCTGACAATTTAATTAGCTAAAAAAAGAAACTTCACGTTTTTTTCCACATAATATAGTAGTTAGCGAGAAACTAGTCTCAAGATAGTCTTTTATACACCTTCCGCCCTAAATCTAGACATTGTGTGTAGCGTCGCAAAATTCAACACTGTACCTTTGTCTTAGGTACCAGAGCAAAAAAATTAAATATATTAAATATAATCATTCCCTGAATGAGAATCGAACCCACAACCATCGTGTTTACATTCAGACACTATCCCACTGTACCACGAAAGCCTCACTACTACTGATCCATAAATAACCAAATATGGTATTAAATCGATTAAAACAAATCTATATAAAAGTTATTTATATAAAATAACATTTTCACAATGTGACGTAAGTAATTTAAAAGGAAATAACAGATTGTACTAAGAATTGAATCAATAACAAATTGTTAAACGTGCGCGGTTCCTTGCTTGCTTGGCCACACAACAGCGCCGCCTAATAAGGAAGTCGCAGCGTTGATTTCTGCATTTAAATTCTTGTTGTATAGTCAAAGTATTAATTTAATTGTAAAAAGAGGCTTTTTATTTAAATTAAACTGAATCAAGATAAGAATGTAAGTTTAAATCAACTTTTATTAAAGAGTAATAACCAAAAAGATTATCCACAGCAATGTTGTAAGTTATACATATATTTTTGGGCTACATGCTTTATAGTCTACAGGGATAGTCAAAGAGAACAGAGCGCCCAAAGCTACGATTCCCGTAGATTTTTTTTCCATGGTTCGCTAAAAGCTATACATTCGATGGTAAAAAATACACTGACTAAACTTAAGAGATACTAATTATGAAAAGATTTGTAGAGATATTAATCAAATTAATAAACATCTAAAATTATATATAAAATGAGTAGTTACAAAGTTTATTAAAACAAAACTCTTTGAAAGCGAAGCTATCAAACCACGAACGATGTCGTAAACAAGCAACTGATGATTTTAAATAGAAACCACAATTTAATAAATGTTGTCATTATAGAAAAAGTTATGCACTTTCACTTCTTTGGTTTCGCAAAATTTGTTCACAATATGAACATCTAATTTAATTCAAACATAAATAACTCTTGTGGCCATTGTGGCGCAGTGGGGATGTAGTTGCGATTGGTTATAGGTTCCATTGGTGGAATGATCACAATTAATATAATTATTTTAATTTCACCATTCTGGTTAACAAGACAAAGCATTGAGCTCGGCCACTCAACACGCAATATCTGAAATTCGAGCGGAGTGTCTTATTGTCTCTGACTTCACTGCGAAACGGAAAAAAGTGGGAAGCAGAAAAATTAAAAAGTCTTCAAAAAATTCACACAAAACTATTTAACGACAATTATCTTTAATGTTACTTTACAATATCACTCTACATAACGCATATTGGATGCATAATATATAGGCAATACTAACACCCAGTTAAAAAATGTAAATATATTCAATTGAGACTTACAAGGATAGCTGTCCGGGTCAGTAGCGAGTCGCAGCGGGCACTGTCAACCTTGCTTACACACGCTCCACATTATAAAGTTTCATTGCATTTGATCATAATAACTTCCGTTACGGCCGCTATTAATTATATCATACGTATATTTTTTATGGGCACATTCTGTTAATTACTAAAAATTCTTTGATTGATTGATATTCAATGTTGTATGTAAGTGGTTTTGAAATATTTTTTTTATAACCGGTTTTGTTGCTAAGGAGACTCGGTTCGAATAATTGTATTAACTGTGTTTTTGCATAAATATAATCTTAATTATATATTTATTGGTCAATGTAGATACAATTTTAACGGTAAACCACTAGCATCACTATCTATATTATTGCTACGCAAATCTTTGCAAATTTTCACTCACATTGAATGGAAACAAATAAGTGGACCAAGCGTTTGAAGATTTTCTCACATGGATAGATTCGAGATAGTAAAAGTGGGTTAAAAGGATTATATCTTGCCAATTAAGCAGACATCTTCATAAGCTAAATTTATTAATTCAAGCTTAATAAATCACAATATAAAGAGTTATAGACAATTTATTATTAAGCGTGCCATGTCTTGATTGATGAATTTTACATAACAGGTATAATTTTAAAATAAAATAGCCTAAGTATATCCTTAATACATCAGCTATTTGCCATTGAAAGATTCTACAAAATCGATCCAGTCGTCCTAGAGGTTATTCAGAATTGTAAACATACATTTAGTAAAAAGCTACTATTCCAAAATGACTATTGAGGCTACTATTCCAATTATATTACTTGTATAGATGACAAGTACAATACAAAATAACATAATATCAAAACAGATACGAAACAAATATTCCATATAATTTGTCCACTATTCGTAACAGGTTATCAGCGGCAGAGACAATGCTGTCAGCTCCCGCGCCCGTCACATTACGTACGCTCCGCGACTGCGGACGACACTGTCAGAACAGCGTGCTTATTGTATTTTCATTTATTGGTGAAACTTTCCACTGGTTTCATAACATATACTAATACTAGCGACTCGCTCGCGGCTTCGTCTGCGTGACTATAGCTGTGTTGTATGTTCAGCCTTTATCGTTAAGAGGACGACCAGCGTTATCGTTAAGAGGTTTATGATTTTAAACAAATTTTTATCATCCAATTTAGTCCCTTAAAAGCTAATTTTTGAAATAAAATGTCAGCCTATGTATGACCTTGCGTCATCTATCTCTATCGACAACTATCTCCAAGAAGAAGATTTATCCAAAAAGGGCAAGTTTAAATTGTTCATACAAATTCCCTATTTTAACACTTTAGAGGTTGATTCTGAATTCCATTCAAATTAAACTATTGGTTTAACCGTTGGAGCGTAAAAGAAAGACAGACAGACTTTCGCAATTATAAAATTAGTATGGATTATGTCTGTTTGTCACGGAAGTACTCTTTAATGTACTTATATGTACTTTATACGTATGAACATAACATTTTTCATCCACTAACTAAACTAACAGAAAACGAACACTAGTATATTTTGTTGGTTTCTCTATATTGGTTAATTGGATTTCTATATTGTTCTAATTTTTAGTACTTTTTCAAAACATGTATGTAATAATGCGAACAATATATCCAACATAAGTTGTTTATTTTAATAAATCTACTTACAACGCAAGCAATATATTTTGTTTATATAAGAATGTGTTCAGTTTCTTTACCAATAAAGCATAAAGCGTGAAAAATCTTGCCTCCTTATCTTTCAACCTCACGTAACCACTCTAGAGGAAAATACGCAGGGCCTTGTAACGTATTATCTAAATCGAGACACTGAGTCTTTCAGATATCGAAATGAAACTACAGAGTCATCTCTTATAAGTTATATTTTTTTAGCTTGACGCTGTATCCCGCACACAGCAGGGTAGGCAGAGGGAATCTAATGTTAACACACTCCGTTCCCCACTTTCCGACATGTTCTGGAGGCATTGCGTGGTAAGTAGCGAAACTAAACGCCGAGCTTTGCTTTGACACGTGAGCGAAGAAAATGAAAATATTAAATATTTCCACTCCTCGAGTGGGAATCGACCCCACAATCAGTCGCTTTACAGTCACACTAAGCCACGACAGGCCTCAAGAGTTATATTGAAATAGAAAAATAGATACAATTTATTAATCACATTTTATTTGGTTGCCAAGAGCTCAAATGATTCACAGAACGTGATCTATGTCAGTACAGACGTCTGCATACCGTCGAAGGCAAACATCCTCATGTGCATAGTTTCTAGACTAGTTTAACATTATATATTAGGGGATTTATGATAAGTATGTAGACCTCGTGTAATTTATAGCGTTCAACGTTAGCAGTTTCACGCATTTTCCCGCATTGCAGAGAAAAGTCAGAGAGAAAATAGTAAAACACTCCGTTCTCTACTTTCTATTCAAATTCGAAACATAGCGTCTTAAGAGACAGAATTCGAATCCGCGCTTTGTCAGGTACCTACCTACCATCAGAACGGATGTGAAATGAAAATAATATATAATCATTCTTGAGTGGGATTCCTCATCGAATCGAATACGCAACCAGGCGGTTTACAGTCAGACGCCTTACTGCGCGGCACAACGTTCTCAAGCATAACATTTAACTTGCTAAAGAAAATCTAACATAGATATTCTTGTCTTTTGGCTTAGAAATACCCATGTATATTTTTTTTCTTTTTTTCTCTAGCTTCACGCTGTATCCCCGCACACAGCAGGGTAGGCAGAGGGAACCTAGTGTTAAGACACTCCGTTCCCCACTTTCCGCCGAATTCGGAGGCATTGCGTGTTAAGTAGCGGAACTTAACGCCGCACTTTACCTCGGCACCAGAGCGAAGAAAATTTCATGGGATGTATATTTCAATAAAATATATACCTCGTTCTCAAACTATCCTTAAAAACCAAATGAGTTCAAGTCTAAAAGCGACGCCGCCATAAAAGCACATGTCCAAAAACGGCTCGACCGTATATACATACATACATACATATGTACATTTATATATGTATTAGTCTCATATAGGCAGGCAATGCTTCGGCTTCAATATATTTATAGCGTCAGTTTTCAAATTCATTTACAAACTCTTTGAGTAACCACAAAGAGCCGACTTTCAGAAGTAGTAACTTCGCTAAATAGATTTAGTTTTCAATTTAGTATTTTCAATGCCATTTCACCAGAGAAATTATTTTTAAATTTTATTGGCAGTTCTAATTTATAAAATATTGAATTTTTCATAACAATATGTAGGTTTTATAATTTAAGCCCGCATCTCTCTCAAATTTTTAAGTTATTAACGTAGTAAATTTTTAATATATTTTTTAAAATATAGATATTATGAAGTATATGGTATAGGATAGCCTCTGTACGTGATGTTTGTTGGTTCAGTCAGCCCCAAGTAAAAGACATAAATTATTTTGCGGTAATAGTAGAAGTTTCAAATAAAGCTTGAAGCTACAATAGAAAAAAGTTAGTACTACTCATATTTATTTTTAAAGTTGACACAAAAAGAAAGTATTAGATTCCGCAGCGTGACAAACCGTTCACCAAAAGTATATAAATACCCTCCATAATATAAAAACGTAAATGTGTTCCTTAGTCACTCCACCCGCCAACACTATTCTGCGGCTTCTCTAGACCCCCGCATCGATGAGTCAGGCCAGGAAAGTCCCGTATTGTGACGTCATATTTTTAGATAGAACAATGACGTATTAAGCAATTACTTAATAATGGATAATTTGAAGATGTCATCATTATTTTTGATAATATTGCAGCTCGTTTATATTCTACATTATAGAGACAAATTCTGTACACAAGTGAGAAGACTTTTAACCAGATTATTCGCGCATAGTTTTGGTATTCGAAAATACATTTTTAGAAAATTCTTTAGTCGATTCATCCGGATAAAATAATTCTATTTTAAAAAAAATAAAATCGTGAAATCAAGAGATCTTATCCTGGTAGAGTCATATTAAATTGTCCGTTCTCCAAATCCTCCCTGAAAAACGTCTTATTAGTTAACCGATTTAAAAAAATATATATTTAAACTTCATTTTAAAGAAATAACTAAATTGTCAATTATCATAATTATTAAAATCACTAATATCTAAACAGCTATAATAACATAATTATATAAAAAAATGTAAACGTAAAACGTAAGAAATCGTCAATAAAACGATATTGGAAATAACTGTTGGTGGCATATTCATAGTGGGAGAGTGATAAATGTAAATGCAAGACGTATTGAGGATGATTTATGGATATGCGAGCTGTCGCGTCTAGGCGTCCAGCGCGAGCAAAAAACATTATCTTGCAATTTAAATTACATACTTATACATACATTACAACATAATTACATTTGATTTTATGTGAAATGTGTAATATAACTGTACGATATAAAGTTCTGGGGTTTCGTAATGTATTTAATTTTCTAATACATTTTTAGTGCAAATTGTAATAGATATTGATCAGTAGCTAAGTGTTCATATACCACGATTCCTACCAATTTACTTTACGCAAACAAACTACTCTTATATAAAATACACTTTAAAATGAAAGCTTACCTCAGAATAAAATTTTACACTTCGCCACTGGTGTCCTATATAGTTTGTACTGTAATTAGATAGAACCTGACTTATATAAACTGACTTTCTTTATATGTCAAACAAATTATTCCATATAAACTTTATACTTATACAAGTAAAACGAGAAAAAGCAATAAAGTTACACAGAAAACACAAGCCACGCCCGAATATTATCTCAGTCGGGTTGGTTTATTCATCATCCCGTCTGTACATATCACTATGCTCGTAAAGTGTAGTTTTGTTTATATCTGCTATAAACTTTTACGTTTATATCTTGTTTTTCAGAACTTTCAGAGACGGCTGGGAGGACGAGAGCTCTTCAATTAAGAACAAAAATAGTGAGATTTTTTACGATTTCTAATATATTCAGAGGACTTAGCATTATATTAAAAAGATCTAATATAAAAAGTTACGCTATGAATAAAATAAACAGTATTTTTGCAAAAATCATATACAGATGACAGCATATTTTACGACATTTCAAAGTTCATAAAACTGACGAATGTAATAAATGTAGTCTTTATTAAAATCCAACATAAAATTGAAAAGCGCATCGATAATTAAAAACATTATTATTATTGCAAAATATCTTTGCAGCCTTAGCTGTTTAGTTTACATTAAAAAGAGTGTCGCAATGAGAAACAGAAATCGCATACTCGACGCTAATATCACCTTACGACTGCAATTTCATAATCATTCTGTAGTTTCGCCAAAAACACGAGATAGACGATACGATTTTGATATAAAAACCAGCTTCACGCTTTTTCTCGCTTAGTGGTGTAGTCAGAGAGAATCTAGTGTTAAGACACTCCGTCCTCCACTTTCCGCCCTAAATCTGCTCGATGAATGCGGCGGATGTTAACGCCACGTTTTGTCTTAGGTCCCAGAGCGAAGAAAAGAAAATTTAAATATAAATCATTACCACGAATGGGAATAGAACTTCCAACCATCAGTTTTACAATCAGCTGCGCTATCCAACTGCGCCACGTCGGTCTGAATTTTAATATAACATAGACATAATAAAGGCTGAGCTTCGTATTAAAAGTTCATTTTGGACGGATTAACCTGCGAGTATCGATCGGAACTCGGGCTGACATGAGGACGACTTGAATTTTACAGCAAGGTTACCGTGAGGTCGGCTCAACTGGACCAACGAGGGAATAAAAATAATGGAATTTCAAATATACAGTTACCTATACAATACGTATAGAGCCGGCTTGAATCAATCATGTAGCATACCGATGTATGTGAAACAGATTTATAGGATAACAGATATATAAATTTATATGACTAGTTATCGCCTGCCACTTTGTTTGCGTGGATCTTATGGCTCCCTTCATATTATTTCTATCACCCGTAGTGTGATTGTAAAACGTTAAATTCTATGTTTTAATATTCCTATAGTAATCCTACATGTCAAAATTCAGCTGTCTACGCGCTGTAATAGTAATTTTCGTCGTTCTCTGTCTGACACTCAGTGAATAACGAAAGAGTTTTACATATATAACGTTTATTAATGAAAATATTTAATCAGATAAAGTCAAATAATAGTCGAAAAAGAGATTGTCAAATAAGTAGACAGATTCATTAATTTACTTGTTATTATGTTTACAAATTGGTTGTTATTGTTTTCACAAAGAGCTTTTATGAGAGTTTTAAAAGTATGAATAATCTTATTTCAGAATGGTATTGGAATATATACATAAATTACATTCGAATACCATTATATCCATGAATTACGTCAAAAATTTAATTACTTGTAAATTACAAAAATATAAGGTTATACAAAATAATGTAAATAATTATAACTATTTGTTAGTATTTTATAACTTCATTAATCATCCGATGCGCTTTAATCCAAACACTCGCACACATCATTATAGCCTTTACCGCTACAGTATTAATGAGTGTAAGCGGATCAGATCCAAAATGATGAAACATTTAAGTATAGAATGTAAAATTTGTATGAAACAAAAACCAAAAAACCAAACACTTATCTATATTATAAAATAGCAAAAATAGAATGTTTGTACGCACATATCTTCAGAACTACTGGACGGATTTTAATAGAACCTTTTTTTTTGTAGTTTCACGTTGTATACCGCACACAGCAGGGTAGACAGAGGGAACCTAGTGTTAAGACACTCCGTTCCCCATGCACCGCCAAATTCGGAGGCATTGCGTGTTAAGTGGCGGAACTTGACGCGCTTTGCCTCTACCACCAGAGCGAAGAAAATGGAAATATTAAATATTTCCACTCCTCGAGTGGGAATCGAACCCACAACCAGTCGTTTACAGTCACACGCTTGTGCCACTGGGCCACGACTGGCCCCTTAATCCTTTTTGGTTGTATAGATTTAAATGTACACATTCCTAATAACTATTAGAACTCTATGCGCAACCATAAAGTTTAAAAATATATATATGTAAAAAATACTGCAACATTCAGAATTACCGTATATATAATTTATAATAACATACGATACGATAATACGCGACAATGTATTTACACCCTCTATCTTTCTCCAAATCACTTAAGAATACAAATTTATCAAAGTCGAAACAAGTGAAGTAATTTAATGATTTACAACTAAAAACTTATAATATAGAACCAAAACGGCTGCCAATATTTTTTGCAACAGTTGTTGTTGGCGATTTCACTGTTTATATCTGGGAGCCATATTGAGATTTCGAACTTTATTATTAGATAAACACTGTACGGTGCAGCGCTTCATTTTGGCACTGTGTATGTATGTAGCGGCCTTAATAAATACTTGTTATCATCATCGTAAATCGTAATCTTCTTGTAATAAGCTATACTTTATAAACGAATTACAAATTCAATAGCTCTTTACCTAAAGACGGTATTAACATGGAATTTACATACCTGTGCTCAACAGAATGATTAGAATAATTTAATGCAATTAATGGCCAGTCGTGGCCCAGTGGCACAAGCGTGTGACTGTAAGCGACTGGTTGTGGGTTGGTTTCCTACTCGAGGAGTGGAAATTATATTTCCATTTTCTTCGCTTTGGTGTCGAGGTAAAGCGCGGCGTTAAGTTCCGCCACTTAACACGCAAGCCTCCGAATTCGGCGGAAAGTGGGGAACGGAGTGTCGTAACACTAGGTTCCCTCTGCCTACCCTGCTGTGTGCGGGATACAGCGTGAAGCTATATATATAAAAAAAAAAAATACCGACAAGTGTTTTAAACATGTATTTCTAATATCTATATAAAGTCAAATAGTTTTCAATATAGATAGTGAGCGCGCAGCGTTGTAACCGTTAAAATGAAATGTTTATGGCCTCTAACAGACAGATAAGGTCGTCAGTTGCAGGTCAAGTCGGTCTGGCGACAACTGGGACGTTCGCCCCGTATAGAAATGCAGTTAATATAAAACAATATTATGATTGGGACCATTTAAGTAGAGCGTGAGTTCTAGATAAAATGAATTTTATTTTTCATCAATTTACTAATAAAATTATTAATTTTACAACGTTAAAGTAAGTTTGTAGTGGCTTATAATGGCCTGAAAAGTTTCACTTCTAGCAACTTCTAGTAATGTAGGAGTACAATGTTTCTGATTAAAGTTGTTCTTGTTGGGAGATGCGGGCGCTGTGAGCAAGCAAAATTGTTTAACTATTACAAATTGTAATGTTATTATCTGGCGTTGGCAACTCTAGCTCTAGTCACGTTGGATGTAACAAATTTTATTGTATTATGTAAACAGTTACATGTTAAATAAGTTATATTTAGATCTTAATTCTATCTGCTAAATCTGCAGATTTATTGTTTATGCAAATGACCGACTTATACTTCAAATCTTGTAAAACTTTCTGCAAATTAATCTCTACGCTCTTATAAAAATTATAATGTGCTTCGCGTATTTTTGGAAAATGCGGTAAGCTACTCTACTGAAATAGCTCGCGGTCGGTGAAACTATATAAGTTATAAAAATACAATTGATGTAAATCGAGTGAAGTCTTACAGAAAAAAATCTTATCACACAACAATATTATCATAATGAAGAATTATTACTAAGACCCATTCGATTGATAAAATGTGGAATAAATCGTTACAGCCTACGAATGTGAATTAAGGAGTTCCTTACAAAATATTGTACACAAAAAATATTCAACATCATTTAGTAAAAAATGTTTTAGGGTTAATCTTACCACACTTTTTTACTTAATTTCCATATATAATCTTCAGTGCTATCATATGAAAATATGACTCATGTTTTGAAACTTTACCTCAGATGGTACAAAAAAATCGTTAGCAAGCGATATAAAATAAATAAACATGAAAAGGTAAATTTAACGAACTCTCAATTCAGTCATCAATAATACGTATAATCAAATACGCTTTGAAGTATGTCAGATGAATTTTATAACAAAAAATAATATCAAGTTTTATTTTTTTTTAATTCATCAACAAACAGCTAATGAAAAATTAAATAAATTGATTTGAACAAAACATGGTATTTAAATTATTATGGTGACAATAAAAATAACATTTTTACTCTTTTTATGTTTTCAAAATTCTAATCCTTACAATATTTTTTAAATATTTATTACGACACAACAAAAAAAAAACCATTACACAAACTAACATAATAATAAATATAAAATTAGAAAGCTTTTAAAAAGTTTTAATTAAATAAGTGCATAACAGTAGCGTGATACGTGAGATATGATACTTTATTGTGAAAATGACGCGACGGCAGCGTTGACGCTGAAAGAAGGTAGGTACGTTTACACCAGTGATGGGCAAACTACGGTCCGCGAAAGCATTTCTTCCGGCCCGCGACGTATGTTTTTGAATAGTATATTGCTAGCGATAAATATTGTTAGAATTTAAAAAAATATTTTAATAGGTGCAAAAAAAGGCCAGGCCAGTCGTGGCCGCCGGGGTACGAAGAAAAACACGCGACTGGTTGTGGGTTCGATTCCCCCTCGAGGAAATGGAAATATTTAATGTTTCTATTTTCTTCGCTCTAGTGCTGCGGCGTTGGGTGCTAATTTCCGCTGCCACCTAACACACAATGCTGTGTGCGGGCGTAGGCATACAGCGCGAATCTAGAACAAAACGAGAGTCAAACCTATAACTCTGGCCCTTAATAGTCAAAATTTCTACAATTTCTGGCCCCCGGTTAAAAAACTTTGCCCATCACTGGTTCACACCGTCGCGTCGCCTCACATTGCATCCATGTGCAATACAATACCCACTATTCTAAGCTTTACTTTCACGAAGCTCTAAAACTTTGAGTGTGCACTCAGTGCTAATACTACACTCACTTGACAACCAACACGCCTCATGTGCATGACAACGTTAATTAATTACTAGGATTTATACTACAGTTAAACTACTAGAGCTAAGTATAGGTTTCAAGTTTGTATGTTTACTCACGCTAACTCAAAATATGAGTATTATGAAAATATACTATATGCGTTTGCACTACCCATATCCTATGTATGCCTTAATATAAATTACACATGTTAGTTAAGCGCATTATGGGATACTACTTTTATTAGAAAAGAAAAGTAGGGGAGAGCGGGGCTAAAAGTTCCGATTTTTAATTAACCTTAAATAATGTTATGAATACTTGATTTCAGTATTCATACAATACGATTTAAATAAACTTACATGTCTAACTTTTTTATTAATATAGTTATTTGGGACATTCCTTATAGGATTTTTTTACTATTATTATTTTAAAGACTAAAGTCGGAAAGTATCAACTTACCCCAACTTGGGGCAAGTTGTTAACGAACCGGGGTATATTGTTACCTGGCCTGTGAAAGCTTAATAGCACAAATAATTGTGAAATAAAAAATAATAAATGATAGATCTAAGATTGTTTATTTAAGCAATCATAAACAAGTATCATAAGAATCATTATTTAAGCATTAATCAACAGTATTATAAGAATCAACCAGTAAACATGTACGTTATAACAAGTAACTATAATTTATATTTAAACAATTATTAACAAACAATTATTAAGACAACCAGTCTGGTCCAACTTTTCTATTTGCATGTCCTTATGTTGGGATATTACGAGCGTTGAATTTCACTGCACATTCATATACTACATTTTTTACTTCTTCTGGTAAAAGACCGAAGAAAATGAACGCTCATTTCAACAAATATTCTGCTGACTTATTTTCCTGTTCTTCAGTAAATCCTAATCTTACTTTCTTGTAACCAATAGAGACATTTTCTACTCCAGTTCTTAGGTTTTTGACAAATCTGTATAATGATTTTGATTTTCTGGCAACAGTTTTTATTTTCCTGCCATCTTTGATAACTGCATCTACAGCTTTTTGCATTAACTCCAGTGACACACAACCTCGTGTTGATTTTCGGGTATATGTTCGCATGCTACAAATGAAAAATTACATCATTTATATTCCATTGTTAGTACAAACGAATTTAGGTAAGGTTTTCCAAAGTCACAACGTGCCCCCGAAGAAAGGAACTTCTAGCCCAAGTACACGCGTTGGAGAAAAGGCCAGATATAGGTTATATTATGAAACATAAGTAATTCACGAATAGTGTACCGAAAAAGTAAATACAATATTATTTGAAAACACTAAAATACTCAAGGCTAATCGTTAAAATTTGTGAGATAGACCAAAAATACGAAATATGGAAATATTTACGTACGTGAATTATTGAGGCGCGTCCTGCTGTTCTGATGTTTCTAGTGCCAATGGCCTATTCAAGATGGTGGCCATCGGTGCGCTATCTTCTTCAGTTTCACGATGTGTTTAATCTATATTCCTATCCTTTTTCCTTGCGAAGCTATTTCAATCGGAACAACTTACCTCGGTAACTTCTAACCCCGCTCTCCCCTACTCCAGGTATTTCTACACATAATTGACCACCCTAATCAGAGAACCTAGTCTCAAGATCCTCCGTTCACAATTTTTCACACGCAATCGAGACTGTGTATCGATTCTTTATTCGCGTTATACGAGTATATCAACTCACTAGATCGATGAAATAAAAATAACTTAAATATAATCATATCCCGGATATCGGATATCCCGGTATGAATCGAACCCACGACCAATCGTCTCATCTATCAGACGCTGCCCAACTTCATGACACGATAGTCTCTACCGACCTCTTGCACAGAAGAAAACTAACAAAATTAATAATTTATAGCGTTAATTTTCAATATACGAGTATATTAAACAATTTAAGCCCACTAATAATCTTCACATCAGTCTCAATAACAAATACATACGTGTCAGCGACTATTAACGTTTACTATTGGCATGGAGTGGTCAGAGTTTGGCAGACACCCCGCACTTTCGTAACGGCCCACTTTCCTCTATCATAGTTATACGCGCGGGGCATGCGTGCTGTAGAAACATTGTGCAACATAGTGTTTCATTATATTTTTTATTTTAATGCATCTCTCTCATATGTAGTCATAGGGAACTTGGTGACAATCCGCTTTCGAAAGTATGAGCCAGTAGAATGAGTACTAATATTTAAGAGGAGTCGAAAACCATAGGGTTCCTAATTCTTGCAGATTCACACATCTTCAGTAAAGACACTCTGTTTTTCGTTTCCCACCCGAAATCACGACATTACGCATTAGGTGGTGGAACTCAACGCCTCGCTTTGTCCTCTTATTCATACGAATTAATATACAAAAAGAAAAAAAATGTAATAGTTTCTATTACCCAACATCATATCGAATCACAATAAATATATCGACACGATAAAAACCGATTAGTATATGATATTATTTTACCTAATCCGTTCAATATATTACTATTGAGTCAGTCACTTACCTATATTGGTTATCCTTTATATTCTAATAGTAACCTTCACTAGCGTTTAATAGCGTATCATTGTTTTATTGTTCTTTTGATTAATGTCAAGTACAAAAAACATTTTGAAAGGGCCTGAATGCGAAATATTATCATTATAAAACTATACATTTTAAATTGTAATTAATAAAGCGACAAAAGCAAGGAAGGTTTACATGTATTGGTTGAAGAATGAGGGTGTCACAAAAGTCACAGAGTTTTGCATCAAAACTTTAAATGGGGTGTTAAGCTAATTAAAAATGTTAAACATTGTAAGAATAGGTGCGGAATTACATTATATGTGTGTTTTATTACAAAGAAATAGTATATAATTCTGAAGATTCTTTTTTTCTCTATGAAAATTTGAACCAATTTTAGTACGAAATTTTTGTAATAATATAGCAAATATAATACTTAGCCTACGACGTCATCCGCGTCGAATTTAACAAAAAAATATTGTTAAATTCATAGATTTTCCACATTTATACAATAATATTTATTTTAGATACTAAAAGTAGCCTTAGTTACTGATTATTACATCAGCAGTGTACATTTACTGGCAAATAGCTGATGCCCATTATATTTATTTCTTATACATGCTTACATGCACCTAAAGTCATCATTTACGCAAAAAACTGTTTTCCTATATTCAAAATGCGACCAATCAGTTTGAAATATACATTAAAACTAACAAATAAAGTCTTCAATCAAAGTAATCTAAAAATGTACACAGATTTTGCTACATACTTATAGATTTAAAAACATCGCGTAGATTATTCAGAGTGTGTAGGGTGTGTAATCGAGAAATTTACAGCAGGCCCTCGCATTCCCGCAATATGGGTGTCGCGATAAAATTGCTGTTCATTTGAGCGTTCAGCCGAAAGCTAATCGAAATCCGATGATATTGACAACTTGTGATACAAACAAACCAATATACGTGCGTAATGATTGCGAGCGGGTATTAGGTTTTTCATTATGGATGTCTATATCTTATATGAATATACATATTCTGATTACTAACGGTTTAATTTATATTTGTGATTCATTGAATGAATATATAAGAGTATGGAAATATGTAAAAGTGAATAATTACTTACACTTTGAAAAGCTCTTCAATTGCTGATTGAATCTATAGGCTGTGTCTTAGGCAATTGGGTGAATGATTATTACCTGTAACAAAATAAATATATATAATTACTTATAATATTTAATTAAGCAGATGGATCACATTAAAGTTATCATCAGATATTTGTGAATCAGTAAAGATTAAAGGTCATTTGATGTCGGTATCAACAATTGTTTATAGCACGTGTAATATAAAAACTTTTCATAAATATTTGTTTCTAACATAACAGGTTTCTTTATAACATTAATATTGTAAGAATTAAACTGAAAACTATGAAAGTTTAACGTAGTTCTTAACTAAGATCGTTAATATCAATCACTAGATGCTATCGGAAAACTACATTCGCAAAAAAAGGCAAGAAACTCGCACGAACAAGTCTTCAATTTTATAACACTTGTAGAGATTAATTGGTAATTATCGTGAAAATGTGCACTTAATGGAAATGATAGCTTGGTGATTACATTTCTACGACAAAAGTTATATTAAGTATGCATTAGTATATAAAAACCTAACAAAATTTAAAGGAACATTAAAATATTGAAAACTTAAGTATTACCATTTTTAAATAAATTATTTTTAACCGGATTAATCGCGTATATTCTTGGTATCCGAAAAAACATTTTTTCGAACACTTTACAGACCATCTTTACAAGTAGAATGTCTACCTCTGACCACGGATAAAATCGAATCGAATAAAAAAAAATATACGCGTTTAATCCAGTTATTTCAAAATTTATAATAATTGCTAAAACATAAGTTCTTGTTATATGGAATATTACTAGTTCATCATTGATCAAATTCTAGGCCTAAACTTATACTACATATAAACTTCTAATATTTCAGGACACAAAATACTAACAACTCTTGAGCACTCCATCCATACGGCCTCAATCACGAGCAACGAACAACCACACATGTCGAGGGAAAATGGGTGAAAAAAAATAGCGGAAACGCCGCGTGACAGCAAATCCGCTTCCATCTCATCAGAGCCAGGGAGAACCGTAATGACGACGGCGCCGGCGCGAGATTGCCTGCCAATTGAGTTACCGATGGGAAATGGACGAGCACTCCATAACGCCATAGGATTTTAAATGGACTGAGGTGGTTTATTTACCATTTACATAACGTACGCCGTTTATTATCATTTTTGGTTTGTTTGGATCGACAGATTGGTGAAGTACTTGGATATGTCAATTTAGATTTAATTGTTACAGTTATGTACTGTACGGTTAAAAGATTCAATAAACGAAACCATGTATTTATATAGAAGAAACTATACACTGTTACTTCTTGAATTTTCGCAAATAACTTTTTCTATTTCTAGAAACAGAATTCAATAAATTATTATAGCACAGATAAGTCAAAAGAAAATACATATACCTATCTCTAATACTTGTTTATAGCACAAACACAACTTTTACACAGAAATAGCTGTAAATTGAATTGAGATATTACAAAAATAATATTACCAAAAATAACTGTTCAAAGTAATTCGCGCGGGTCAATAAATTAACTGTCATTTATTGCTTTGGACGGGAAATTAACGGCGTCTTCTGCAAATTATTCAATTTCCTGGAGGTCTACTAAGCTTCCTAGTTAGAACCGTTTATTTTTATGTATAAAAACCAAACTACATGAGTATGAATAATAATATATATTTACCGTTTGATATAACAATTAAAAGTATTTAACGTGTGGCCAGTCGTGGTCCAGTGGCACAAGCGTGTGACTGTAAACGACTGGTTGTTGGTTGGATTCCCATTCGAGCAGTGGAAATTATATTTCCATTTTGTTCGTTCTGGTGTCGAGGTTAAGCGCGGAGTTAAGTTCTGCCACTTAACACGCAAGCCTCCGAATTCGGCGGAAAGTAGGGAACGGAGTGTCTTAACACTAGGCTCAATCTGCCTACCCTGCTGTGTGCGTGAAGCTAAAAAAAAGTATTTAACTCAACATAAGGGCATTTCTGGGCATTGTGTAAATGAAGAAAAATACATTAATATTAGTTTTAAATATATTGATATATAAGTATGTACTTATTAGAATATTAAAATAATATGTATAAATAAAATCCAAACAAAGTTAATTAAGAGTATGATAACTGGAAATGTTCAAAGTCTCCTACTACTAAGGCATGTGTAACTCGCAGAATTACAAGAAGTGTTCGTTTGATCTCAGTTTCTGTCCTACGTGGGTGATTAATAAACATCTATGGGACTTGTTACTTAGAATTTAATATACCTACTACAATTTATTATATATGTTACTGTTTTTCTATAGTATACATAAAGTATAATATATTATCGCTACTATAGAAAAAAAGGCAAAAATATCGTTCCTGTGTCTATGTGTACTTGATAATTTTTATTATCATGTCTGTTTGTATACGCGCATCTTTGTAATTACTTAACAGATTTGAGTTAAACTTTTTTAATGTAAAGCTATTCTCCCCGGATATGATATTAGATATATAGAACCACTTAAGGTATAAGAGAAAAGGATAAGCTACCTTCACTTTTTCTTAATGAAACGGGCATTTTTAGTTGACAAAATATCAAGCTGTTATAAATAAATTAAGCAATATTTTATCATACAAATATATAATATAAGCAATAAAAAGAGACCATTTCAACACACATTAAATACAAATACACAAGGGGAAAACATAAAAGAAAGAACATCTTCTATATAAATTAATTATACCTTTTTGGCAGCCAGAGTAATTTAATTTACTTGTTTATATAATCGATAAAACGTGAAGTCAAATAGCTATTAACCGGCAGCTGAATAAAACACGTGTAAAGAATAATAGGTAAAAGTGATGTTGACGTACCTACTTTCTTTCATAAGCAATTTGTTAAGAAAGTTTTTTTTTCTCGTGGGCAGCTCTTAATTGTTTCTGAACAATAAACAGAAATTTGAAATTTGTGAAACAATATTTCGAGTTTTGTAAGAGGAGACGTTTTTTGATTAAGAAGCCGTCTAATTTCGTTAAATTAAAACACCAATTTCGCAGTAAACGATGTTTACAAGTGTTTTTATGTCTGCTTGAGGAAAATTTTTAAATTGTATAGGTACCTAAATACAGAATAAAATATAAAATAATTCAAATTTATTAACAATCATTTTTAGCTTTAATAAAGTTTTTTTTATAAAATAACAACAAGTTTTTTTTATAAAATAACTCATTTCGAAAATCAAAATAGCGATCTAGTTAGCAGTCAGAGTGCTAGGATGGGTCCGAGAGGCACGAGTTCGAATCTGGCTACGTTGAAATTTTTATACGTTTCTAAAATTGTGTATTTACACATCTCTATATTTCTTACATACGCTATATCTCTCACATACTCTATATCATTTTTTAACAAAAGACAAGGACGATTTTTTTTATTTTGCAATTAAAATAGCAGTAGAGCTTAAATTTCCACGTATTCTACGTGAAAAGTTAAGTATCATCTTAAAGAAAAAAATAAAATTTCGTCTTCAAATTTACAGTTTTCAAAAATGAAATTATTCTGGATATTGCGTGAAATGTAAAAAAATATATTTTCAGTTTCAATTGAACGTAGCTGAATTCTTAATTGAAAGCAATGTACTTAGGATAAAATATTTCGATTACGATACTTTTATGCAAAATAAATTTACTCTTAAATTGAAAGTTACTCTTTACTCTTAAATAGTCTGCTTAAAATGTATATATTCTATATATTGTATGCTGACTAATTAAAACTAATTATTTAATAAGGATTTAATAGTATATAGATTTCTATAAAGTCGATTAAGAAATGATACCTAAGTATCGAATTACTTACTTATGTAAACTTTACTTAATTACAGATACATACATAACATAATAGATTTTTTATATTGCGTTCTACAATAATTACTTATTGTTTTACAGTAAAAGAATATTATATTAATTAATTTATAAAGAAGTTAAAGAGAGAGACCGTTTTATATGATATGAAAAAAATATAAGCTGACATGAGGCAAAACGAGCAGAAATGTCGCTACAAGTGGCACAAGAATCGAAAGCCTGTTTGGATATAACTTTGTAGTGGTACGACTTTGCTCATTTCGAAACTGGCTTTATCTGATTACTTTAAAATGATATAAACATAAACTTTAGGTAAACGACCCATTAACGCGACGATCTTATTTTAAGAATGAACCTTAAACGACTGACTTTACTCTAGGCTCGAGTGAAAATATAATGACCGTAAAAATATTTTATTTGCCTTAAATTTAAATTATTGTTTTGTAAAATTTAATTACTTGGACAAGAGATAGCGAGAAGATAGTATAATGGGGAAAGGCTGGAAGGACAGTTTTATAGCGGACATAATGTTATGTATACCAACTGCTTATAATGGACAGACAGTCATTAAGACAATATTTCTTAGCTTAATTAATATTATAATATAAAATGTGTACGCGACAGTGGAGACCGGAGAGTTACGCATAAACTTGTAATTACAGTTTGTTACACTTGTATTTTTAATCCCTTAAGTATAGTCAATAACAACGCAATTTAAGCTGTTTTTTTTTGTAGATTTAAATGCTGATACAGTGTTTCTAAAAAAATATTGTGAAATAATAACAGTTTAGGATAGAATTTAATACGAACATTTAATATAAGTTTTTCGTTTAATCCTAATTCAAACATGCGTAAATTTTGAAATTATTTTAACGATTAGAAGTAGTCCAAAAAATAAAAAGAATCCAACATTCATTGATACATATATACAGCAAACTAATTACTAAAAAAAATCAGTACACGCATTTGCTTTACGTCAGAAACAATCAAAGAAGTCATTTAACCTGTAATAATGTACTTACATTATTTATACCATGTTCTTTAATTGCATATTATCTAATAAAACTGAGGACAGGATATTCAATCGCACACTACTACAACTAGAATATAGACGTTTCTAGAAATAAGCCGTAACCGGACATTTCTAGAAAATGATAACATTTTGCAGAACTCCGATGCAATTTAGTATAGCTTATATGCGTATATAATTGTCGAACGTTGAGACCGTAACTTTAGATAATTGTGAACATTTTCGCTCATTTACCAATTTATTGCTAAAACATGTATGCAATTAAATAATAAATATATAATACCTTGTTTTTCACGCTTTTTTCTGCATAACAGGAGGGTCAGGGAACACTTAGTCACTCCTTTCTATACTTGCCGCTTAAAATCGGCCGCTTAAAAGAATTAATATGCATTAAGTGGCGGAGCTTAACACCGCTTATCTTATGTATTAGAAAAATAAAATATAATCATATTAATAATTTTATAAGGCAATAATTAACCTTTTACTAAATACAAATGTATTTTCTAACATAATACAACGTCAAAATCTTCCACACGAGCCGGTCGCGGCCCACGTTTACACGTCCACTCTAATATTTCTAATTAATTGGCGACCTCCAGCTGTCCATCGACCAGTTGAGCAACGCCCTATGGAGTTTTGAAACCTTACTTGTTTGCTATATTCGCTTTTAAAGTTATATTAATTATTCTTATATTAGTTATAAATAATTTATTTTACACGCAGAAGGATTTACATTTTTGCAAATACGACAAAGCACTCAAAAATTCTAACTTTTTTAATAAATAGCAATAATTTTCATGTTTATTTTCATTATATAATAAGTATTATTTGTCATGTAAGAATACATAACAGACCTAAATAGATAATAACAGTATTTATCGTACACACGACCCTGACTACTAATCTCAATAAGCTGTACTTTTGTCTCTACACATCTTGCAAGGTAATTGAATTATTTTAAAGATTTTCAATGTAATTATTGTTAACTTTGATGATAACAAACTTTTGGGAGTCAATATAAAAATATAATTATATATTTTGAAAAAAAGCTACATACACGGTAACTATTGTCAATAAAATTATTTGACTTTAAACTTTCAGGCCAACGTGGCTCATTACTTCTGTCTGACTGTAATGGCTTGGATTGGTTCTGAGTTCGATTCCCACTCAAGAGAATAATCATAATTTAATTTCTCCACTTTGGTTACGAGATAAAGTGAAGAGTTGAGACGAACTCTAGACACAATGTTATGAATTCAGCCGAATGCAGCGCGAAGAACGGAATAACAATAAATGCTCTCTCACAACTCTGCCATACCAGAAATTAAGCACAACCTACTAATAAAATCTATATACCTTCTCAGCCTCCATACACACATACCTACATCACAACACAAGATATCAACTATAATTCTATTTTATTACGTTTTTCCTGTACATTATATTATTGTAACCGTATAGAATGTGGCCGTAACAACAATGGCGTAAAGCGTTTACCTCAAGACGTTATCATCTCACGTGATCCGCCCACGCGAGTCCTTAGACGACCTCTGTCACGCTCGCCGCCCGGTCTCGATGCCCTTTAACGACTTTCTTTTTTACCGTTGTTTATGAGTAAATTATTTACTTAACATCCTTTGAAAGTCATACAATTCTTTTATTTAGGACGATTTTTAAATTAATATTGAATTAAAAATATATTATTTAATCTATAAGTAAAAATGAAATTGGAATCACCGTTTGTAATAAAAAAATAATCACTTTTCACTAAACTAAATACATACGCATATAACAAAGTAATATTTATTACAATTTTTCTCAGTTTGTCTTTTTTCCGGCTGATCTCTGAAACGTCTGAATGATCGATTCTTCGATTCGATCGAACGATTTTGACAAATGAATCGATTTTGACGGAGCTTTCACTAGTAGATAGCTGATGTTAAAAGGAGTAACTCGGGTTACTTTTATTTCACAATAATAACATTTTTGTTAAATTCTACGCCGACGGAGCCGTGTGCAAAGCTGGTAGTAAACTTTCATTTACTTACATATATAAATGTAACATTTAGAATACAATAAGTGCCTATTGATTTATATTAATAGCTAAATGAAAACATTCAACACCGAGGAATTACATAACATGATGTAGTACGCATTGTCATATTAGAGCTTGTCTTGTTACACGTCAAGAGCATAATTCATTTTACAACTATCATGTCGACCTATACGTTGATTGTCAAACTACAAAGTCATAAATCACAATATAAAAATTGCATATTATGTTCTTCTTCTATTTGTTCATTGCATGCTAAATGATGAAACCCATCTGCAATACTAAGTAAGCCGGGAAAAAAGCAACTTCAAGTTTTTTCTGCGTAATAGAGTAGTCAAAAGAAACCTACTATGCACACACTGCGTTCGTTTATTCCTTCATTTTGTCATACAAAAGCAAGGAGACAAAAATAATTTTAATTTCAATCACTAACCGAAATCAGAATTAAGCTTCACAACTGCGCCAAAATGGCGTCGACAGTAAATTACCTATACATTTTTTAAATTTTAAAATATAATTATTTTAATTTAAGTGAGAATTGAAACCCACAAACCGTCGTGTGCAATCAGACAGGTTTCGATTGCGCCACCGCAGTATTTATCACATATGTATTTACATTCAATTAAAAAGCAATTTAATAAACGTATAAATAATTAATATAATATAGAATTGTATTCATATGTAGGTAGGTACATGACGTACAACGTCGTGTATGCGTCATAGCGACAGGTAGTACGGAGGTGAAGTAAACACACTATTGTTAGTGTACATTTAGCTGCTATAAAAACGCACACAATAGCCTTAAGGATGTGAGAAAGGAAAGCAAAGGTGTTTGTGAAACAAAACATGTGGAAACAAGTCCGAACGGAGGCAAACTGAAAGGCGACGGCAAGAAACATGATAATACTACGACTGGTTAACAAATAGCCGACCATACAATAGGTATGAAAAAATTGCCAGTAAAATATGAACACTTTGTTTCGCGGCGTGGTTATGAATTGAGTAGTATAAAAACTATCAAAAATATTATTACTTAAGTTTTAAAATTATTTTTTATTGATAACCATGTAAGAAAAAAGTAGTGGTAAGAGAGGCAGGGCGAGACCTCGGTTGACCTTCGAAAACACAGTATCGACGATACTGGAGGAAGGTCACGTAAAAAGCATGAGGATCTCGGTGGGCGTGTATGAAGAGGTTGATGACAGTGGACGAGGCGAAAGAAGTATGCAGGGACCGTAGCATTTGGCGCTCCGTTCTCTCTGACTACCCCGCAAGGGATACAGCGTGAAGCTTAAAAAAAAAGTAACAAAAAACATAGTTTATTGTCTATAGTGGTAGCTACATTGATCAATCGGTGGTACAAGTTACGTAATCCAACTAAATGGATGAGACCGTCTTACTGTTCCGCAAAATCATTTGGATTGCAGCTATGCGATTGCAATTTCCTAATGCCTTTGTATAGTATTAAGGATAGTACCTTGTATAAAAATATAAATGCTACTGTTACTATAGCCTGCAACGTTCGCTCTCGTTTTTGTACAGGAAGACTGCCAGACTGAATGACTGATGCCGTGCCTTTCAAAATACATAGTCAGCGTTTAAATTTGTTCAGTGCCAGACATTGGATTTGAATTCAGACACTAAAGATTACTCGCAAACTCGTTTTAAATAATCACATTATAGAAATGATCATGTTCTTTTTTATTTATATAGGCAGTGAGAACCTATTATTATTATTATTAGAAACCGTTCCACCGAATTTCGGAGATAAGTGGCGAAACTCAACACCGCGCTTTGCCTCAACACCAGATCAAAGAAAATGGAAATATTAATATTTCCACTCCTCAAGTAGAAATCGAACCCATAACGAGACTCAACAATGTTTTTTATAATGAAATAAATGTTTTAAAAAGTAGCATAAATAAATAATTTTTTTATAATGACATACAATCTATACAACTTGCCCGTTATGCGTTGCCGTACATACTCTGTATATATCCTAAACAAACATATATTCATAATAACAACTTTGGTATCCAGCAAAAATATATACACTATGATTTCCATTATAGTAATGGAAACGTCGTTGAAAACACTGCACTCTACTTTATTGTAAAATGTAGCACTTAAGCCAATTACCTACCTAGCAGCCAGTACGTTTAAGAATTATGTAAGGTACTTGTTAATTAACAATTGCGTAATCTGAAACTGTAAATAAGTAAATAATATTTCGAATATATTATATGTGTACGGACAGTCGTGGCCCAGTGGCACAAGCTTGTGACTGTAAACGACTGGTTGTGAGTTCGATTCCCACTCGAGGAGTGGAAATATTTAATATTTCCATTTTCTTCGCTCTGGTGTCGAGGTAAAGCGGGGCTTTAAGTTCCGCCACTTAACACGCAATGGAGTGTCTTAATACTTCCCCTTCTCCTCTGCCTACCCTGCTGTGGGCGGGATACAGCGTGAAGCTAAAAAAAAAAATTATACGTGTATGTGTATGAGTCACTATGACTTAACTGGCTCTCAATAAAACAAGTAAGATACAGGGCACAATAGATAAAAACTATAAAATAAAGTTGAAATAAAGCAAATGTAAAAACGTTATTTACATTTAGATGACATTGAAGCATTATGTCTAATGCGTACATATAAAATATTAAAAAATGTTTAGTATTAAATTCATTTGCTATTTATGGATATTTCGGTATACTAAATTATTTACGATAAAATCAGTAAGAAACAATGTATAGAATAATAATATAGAAAATCAAGAAAGCACTATTAAATAAACGGTTTAAAAATGACATTTATTTCACAAGTTACACATTAAATATTAATTACAAACTTTGTAGGTCAAACAAAATGCAAGTTAATACATAAATTAATTTGTTTAGCTAGATACAGTGTAGTTTGCAACACAACTTTGGGTTTGGATCATAACTTAGGAAATACAAACTCATTAAACTCAACTGAGTAGTTTTTGCTTGAAATACTCAAACGGATATTATCAAAATTATTTTGCCCATTACAAACAGTCACTATGACGATGATGAAGCAGAATATTAAAATGAAATTATAACAATTACACGTTATATTTATAATATAAATTAGATTATTATAATGTCAAGGAAGTCTAGTTTCCAAATAATTTTATATAAAGTCATTAATTTGAATAAAACTGTCAAGAACATTTAAAATATATTAAACAAATTATTACTAGCAAAAAGGGAAATTCCTTTATATTAGGATAATAATTTTAGAGTCACATTTGATATTCATTTAAAACGCATTGGTTAAGAGGAAAATCATATTTTCACGTCGCTGTCCTCTTGTTTTAACCTAACACAAAGGAATCGTACCAGTGGGAAGGTGACTAACCTCCCTAGAAAATAGGACACCACTCGAGTTTGAACAATTCATTCAGAAATTCTCACTAGGAGATTAAGATTCAGGTTTATGGGAGTGGAAAAATTTAAGCTGCTTTAGTTAGGTTTAAATCGAATTGGTACACGTAGTGATAATGAACGAGTATGTGGGACATACCTATACTTACCGCGTTAGTTAAAATACTAGAAAACCATATACCTAATTGTAGTGAGCTATAAATCTAAAAGTTAATTTAAAACTTAATTGTGTGAGATACATTCAAATATACAGAAAACGTAAGCAAGCGTTGTATTGGACTATATTATTTTTTTGTATTTGCTAGGATAAGTTAATAAGTTAATGATTAAAAATATTATAAATAACAAAGTCTTAAAGCAAAATGCAGCTAAGACGAAGCAAACCTTAACTACTCATTACTATTCATGAAAATAAATCAAGTTCTGTATGCATATGTGGAATGATGACGTTAGTTAAACATGGAAAGAACAAGTTTCCAAGTATACGAAACTTATAATTTTAGGCATAGACAGAAAAGACATCGTGCCAAGCCTATACGTCCGATATGGACCATAAAAAATTGTCACAGCCCCCGGTTATGAGTAACTTCGCTATCACCGTGCCAAGCTGTCTTCCATAAATGTTAAGTATCATAACATGATGTTAAAATTATGACGATGGCCAGGAGCAACATTGTTAATTATTTTTAAAAAGTTTTATATCAAAAGACCTTATTATTAGAAAATACCTATTACAGTTAAAACCCAGATGAACAAATAAAAGCTAAACTAAACTCAAAGGCGAAAAGGCAAAAAATATAATTATTTCTACTTTGCAAAATATGATCAGTTGATTTTAAATTAATATTTAGATTGATAACGACCGTAGCAACATTAAAAAGTATTAAAAACCTCACCCAGTCTGAAAATACAATTTCATTGAAGGCATTAACACTGACCCAAATAGAGAGCGCAGGGAGGAATAATTGTATTTCTTTTAACAAGATTGCCGAGGTGTTAAATCAGCCGCCGACATCCACTAATGACCTGTTTACTACCTTGTGCTACAGTACTACGTGTTTTTTTGCAGCTTCACGATATTTCTACAAAAAGAAAATAAGTCTAAAGAGAGTCCAGTGTCAAGTTACATATTCTCTACTTTCCGGCGGAATTCGTAGATATTGTGTATTTAGTGGTGGTGCTCAACGCCGCCCTTTGTCTTGCCAGAACGGAGAAACAGTATTATTTTAATATTTCATAATGATAAGTAATTCAATAGATATTTTATTTATCGTTACAAGCATCAAGTTATCATGAGATAAGGACGCCTTATAAAATCTACGTTTTATAGTAGGTTTTTCCTCGCTATGTATGACGATTATACTGAAGGAGTACTTCAATTTTTCCAATATGGTAAGATTATATATAAAAGTACAGATCTCTCATCTCCTATTATTTTTATATTTATTTACAAAAATCATAAATCAACGATACTTAACATAATCTAAAAAAATCTTAGATACAAAATCATGAAACATTTAAAATAATAATAGTTTCCGAGATTAGCTCGCATAAATTGAAAGACATTATATGGAGAAGAAGAAAATAATTTAAAATAATTAATATACCTAAGCCTTGCTAAAATGTATTTCAACATAGGAGTTTAAAATAAAATGAAATGCACACATTTTAATTTAATTTTATATCACTATTAGTATTCACGATAAAATCTGTAGCATTTGTTTTATCGACTTAATATATTACTTTGCTGAATATCTACGAATAACAATTATTATTTTATTATACAAACTTCCTAGTTAGCACTCGGGAGATTTGTTGCGTGATAAAGTTTCATTGAATGACGCAAATAATAATATAAATATAGAGTACTTATAATATCTCTTATAAGGTGGCACAGTGGTACAATGTCTACCAATAAACGTGAAAGTTGTGGGTTCGGTTCTCGCTCGAGACATCATATTTCATTATTTTAATTACCTTATGCTCTAGTGAATCGAAATCGAAAAATCACATACTGAGTGATCCATCACTCGGTATGTGATTTTTCGAATTCAGATGGAAAGTGGATAAAGGAATGTCTCTCACAACCCTGCTTTGAGGGAAAATGTGTGAATGTAAAAAAAATATAGTTACATAACCCAATGAATTATTCTGTTATTTACAGGGAGAAGTAATTTATCTTTGACATGGCACACAAATACTCAAAAGTTCAGGCTTTTGTAGTTACTTCTATTGTATATACACAAAACATTCAATTATTCGTAACAATATACAATTTAAAATATGTATAGGTTCCAATGTACAGTAGGTATATTTACAATGGAAGCCGTATGGGAACGAAACCTTGAACTTATCATATCAGAGCTATTAGTATTTAGTACGTCAACCAAGGTCGTTGTCCATCGATTTGCCACGTCATCAGCATTAAGTAAAGCTATAAAAACTACCACCTACATCACGTAACAGATGAATCACCCGTTGTACTATTATAGCATATAAATCTTTTAATATTTTAAATCTGCGCATCGCTACCTACCCGGCGGTTACGCAAGTTGCATCCATAACTGACCTGTGTAATATGACAAACGTCACTAGAAAGAAATTGTTCGGCTTCGGTGATTGTTATGAAATTAATTGGTTTGAAAGGAAAGTGAACGTAAATATGAATTTGATATTTTTGTCTAAAATATAAGTGTTACCTACTCCCTCAATACTTGCTCCTTATTTATATTTTATTTCTAAATGTCAATTACATATATAATTTCGCGGCGTTGTTTTTCTGCGTAAAGCAGTAGGTACTTGGGCATTTAGTGAAAACTTAATGTCAGGACACTATTCTCTCTATTTCACCCAATACCCACTAAAGTCTATAATTCAATGCTTTGCATTATACCACATTGAAAAATAAATATTGTAAAATAAATATTGTATGTTATACATTATAATTCCTCAGAATATTCACTAATAGATTTCCTAAAATTCCATAAGACGCATTGAAACAAAAACGTCTAACAAAAGTTTGTTTCAATTTCCAAAACTATCTTAGTGATCGAGTTCATTTGTGTGGGGATTCAAAGACAATTCAATTATCTTTTAAAGAGGCCTCGCTAACTATTAGCTGTGGCTAAATTAACCGGAAATGCCTTGTCATCCAATTAGGCTAGAATGTATGTATATATATCCCCCTTTATTACTAATGCTAGCCGAATATTTTCATATTATGTATTTCTATTATGCTTATTGTTACTACATTTTATTTGTTTAATTCCGAATAGTACTCGTTTCTATCAAACACATTATAGTAATCTGTACATATAAATAAAATTGATGAGTCTGTTTGTAATATCAAAAGAACAGTTTTTTCACTTATCAAGATATTGGTTTTTATAATTTTAGCGTTTCTGTATGTTTGTTTCGACTAATTTTGGAAACGACTGCACAGATTTTGACGGGACTTTCACTGAGAGACGATGATGCTGCCATCAGCATCTTCATCTCTCAGCCCCTATTCCTTAATAAGGAGTAACTATTTAGAAAACGTATAAAAAATCAATTTTCCTGAGTGTGGAATAACACTTTTAAAATGTTTTAAAAAGGAGTAACTACTTTAATTTCAGAATCATCATTTTTTTCCTAAATTCCACGCGAACAAAGTCGCGGATACAGCTAGTAGTCTGAAATATATTTTTCTATGAAACCCACTTGTTTACGAAAGTCCAAAATAGCCATGTAGCCCGGACACCTACTGCGCACCTTTTTAATAGAATGCGGTTGTCTATTTATAGTTTTATCGGCGGTGTTTCCGTGTTCTT
Source organism: Dryas iulia moderata (assembly GCA_019049465.1). Classification (NCBI taxonomy): domain Eukaryota; kingdom Metazoa; phylum Arthropoda; class Insecta; order Lepidoptera; family Nymphalidae; genus Dryas; species Dryas iulia. Next base: position 11,286,079 of record CM032440.1, on the reverse strand, counting down.
AGTAAACTACTAAAGTTAAATAGGATTTGGTCGCTATACACGTATGCCTATTGGTCTAAGTTAGCCTATAACCTCACAGTATGGTATAATTACGCAACTAAACTTTTGAACTTTTTCTTTATATTTTACGTACTTCTTGTTACATGCGAGTTAGCTTAAGAGAAGCTAGTAAAATCACTCTTCCCTTTGTCCCATATTCCAACGAATTCAAAGACATTACGAGACATAGGTACATAAGAATAAAAATACTAGTAAAATAGAGCACATATTAGAATATAGACTAGATTTCTTAATAATTAGTTCTAGTATATGTGTATATATTCTAACTGGTTGCTGGTTTGACTTGCTTTCATGTCACTAGTAGCTGGCCAGGCGACACGCTCGCACCGAAATAAACAAGGAAGTGAAGTAAATTTAAAATATAATATCAGACTCGACAGAATTAGAATGTTACTCAAATAATCGTTGCTATAATAATTGAATAAAGTGTTAAGCTAAAGACAATTCAAAAAATAGAAGCAGCGTCACACATTTATCCTGCCTAGCAATATAGTAGGTGAAAATCTCCGCCTAAAATAAAGATATTGTGTGTTGAGTGGCAGAACTCTACGCCACGGTTTTGTCTCCCCACGAGAGGGGAACAATGAAAACTAATTTAAAATATAACCATTCCTTATTTTTATTTATTTTATAAAAAGGACAAGGCAAACGAGCGTTCGGGTCACTTGATGATAGGTGAACACCGTCGCCGACGGCCCTGTGTAACACCAGAGGAGCTACAGGGACGTTGCCGGCCTCTAAGGTGGAGGTAAGCGCGCCTTTTGAAGGTACCCATGTCGTATCGACCTGGAAACACCGCCGCTGGTAAGCCATTCCACAGCCAGCCATTCCTTAAGCGGGAATCAAACCTACAACCCGATACATTAAGCAAACTAACCGTTCCCTTAATAGCAAATTATAATGATGATTACTAATTAGTATACAATGTAACTTTTTAAGTTAAATTAATAATTACAAACATGAAACGGAAATAAAATATTTATTGCAGCTCCAGCGTTCTTACCTGCACTATCAAGATAATAAGAGAGAAAATCTAGTGCCAAGACACTTGATTCTCTCTTACCTCACGTTGTTTATAATGATATCCTTCCATGACGTATCAATATATATGAATACCACATATATAGACTTTGTTAATTATTCTTATGACAAATCAAAGCCATAATTTGTAACCTAATAGCTTTCGTTTCCGATAACAATCTATCCCTCCATAACTGGGTCACGACACCATAGTCTATTTCTTGTAAAAGTACACACGATAATTGACATTTGGTAAGAAAGATGGTGGAACTGAACATGGGGGCTTCATTATATATAATAAACATTATTAATATTGTGTGGCCAGTCGTGGCCTTCGCTCTGGTGTCGAGGTAAAGCGCGGCGTTAAGTTCCGCCACTTAACACGCAATGCCTCCGAATTCGGCGGAAAGTGAAGAACGGAGTGTCTTAACACTAGGTTCCCTTTGCCTACCCTGCTGTGTGCGGGAGACAGCGTGAAGCAAACAAACAATAATAATATTTATAATAAATAAACTACTAAGGTTTAGCTTTACTGCTTAACTATATAAACTTTTTTAATATCTGGCACACTTAAAATATGTAAAAACAGGTTTAAATTAAAACTCTTACATAGCCGTGTAATATAGTACAAGGTCTATCAATCAGCAGTCTGGCAGGTCGCCGGTAAGTCGCCACGTATCAAACACACGCCAGCGTACAACGCCACAGTATCACCTATCAACCGCTAAATGGGCATCATTAAAAGGTCACCACAAAGGCGATCATTGTATTGGTGACGTGTGAGACATAACAATCAAAACAAATTAATGATTTTGGCATTATAAAATCAATCACATGCGGATATATAATATGAATATTATTATATTAAAAAGACTAAAAGTCAAGGAGAATTACACGAATCGTGGAAAAAATGGCCTCCTGCTCGTTATTAAAATTAAGTTGATATTTAAAATTCGATGCATCGTGCGCCAACGCATACAATCGTACGCATCTGCGAGTCAAATCTACTCAACAGACGTATGGATAGTGACGTGGCCATTGTATCCAGAGCTTTTTGTACGAAATAAATACCGGAGAGAACACTAACTTGAAGTGCCAGGCTAAGCTGGTAGTTGTCAAAGTCACTTCAACCGGTTACCAATCCGGCCGAGCAAGGCTGAGGAACGTCATAATAGGCAGCATTTGTAATACAGAGAAAGAAAATATCTCGACTGTGTTCTTTAATTTGTTACAAATTGAAATGTCCTAGTGTCTGGAGATAGCATAAAGCTATTTGGAAATTTGAAGATAGACAATTGCAGATACGCGAGCGGTGTGTAATAAATTAAATACTTGCTTGAGGCTTTCTCGAGAATTCAGACTATTTGAATTACATGGTGGGTTGGCAGATAACTTTGTTGCTGTAATTGAATGAGGGTCTATTTCATGGTCTCATAATAGAACTGACGACGACGACAATACATATAAGTAAGCAATTTAAATAAAACGTTCTCTATAAAACGAAGTTTATGTTTTATTTAGCTTTTATTATGATGACATCCATTCCAGACGAATGAAAAAATAAAGTAATGGAAAATAACAAGATGCTTACAGTTGTTTCTACTCACTTGTGCGTTGAGTGATGAAAGATAAAAAGTAAAATTAGAAAACAACTTAGAACTGTTTGACGTACTTACAGATACAATATAAATTTTACGCAAAGTAAATATTTGAACGAACCTACGATGAATTATTATAATTCAGGTTACTGTTATAACTAGCTTTACTTGGAAATTTGTATGCTAGTTGGAAGTTAAGACAAACACAAATCCAAAGAAATAAAATAAAACAATAATATTCATTTGGTCTTTCTACGGGTATTTACTATTTTAAGTATCTTCTATATATTTAATTTGCAGTATTAATTACATTGTACAAAAGAAATGTTTTCACTACGTATTCGAACTTAAGAACTGCCGTTTTATGAAAAAGTTCTTATTATATAATAATGACAATAAAAATTAATGTTATTCTAATAAATATTCCATGAGGAATTGTATTAATTTTCTTTATGAATTTACAACGTGGCGGTAACGTGGAGGTGAGGAAAGAGGAGTCTTACTAGGCACGCCATACAGCTATTATTAACTTCAGAATTATTCCCAGCGGCCTCCAAGAGACGTCTATTTTCGTTTCTACTCGCGTGTTCTTTTTTGCGTCGAATAGAAAGAGTTTGGTGAAATTGTGGTAAATTGCGTAGAGTTAACTAGTGTTTTACGTAGACTCAGTTGTGTGATGAAAGTCACTTAACGATAAGATAGTACTAACTTATACGCTTATGTAATTGTGTTTCTTTTGCATCCAAATAAGGTATAATAATTGCATGAGAAAAAAGTTAAAGGCCGTGAGATATATGCTTGTAGCACGTAGACTCCAAAGTTCTCCTATCTTAATCGTAATCATATATACCTATTTTTTAAATTATCATTTTACTTTATAAATAAGACTACCAAGAAGAAAGTCAAGCTGCTTGCTTTCATAGCGAGCCGTATACTCTATACGCCGCATTGCGCAGACACATACAGTATGTCAGTTACTCCCACCACGGTCTATAAATCTAGAAACAATACATTAGATAAAAGGCGCAACATAATGAGGTAATTCTTCCGGGTAAAGGTTTATTTCTGTATATACCGACAGACAGAAACAACTATAACTATATTTATTAAAGGTACCAGCACGTTTTAATATAAAAAAAACGTGCTTATCGAGCAAACACTCGAAAAGCGACCTCGCCTATAAATTCATAACGTAACATTAACAATTTTTAAAAGTTAAACGTTTCAATTATAAATGTGGGTCAAGAAACTCACAACGCATTTATATCTAAATACAAACGTATCATTTTCGACTCAGGTCTTTCGGTTATAATGAAACAGATAGATAGGTATTTATATCTTTTTTTATTTTAGCATGCAATAAATAAAAGCTTCACGCAATTAGAATGAGCCTGATTAAATGCGATGAATATGGGTTCAAATTCTATTGAACGAAATGTTTTTATTATTTTTTTAGTTTCCATGCCTACTTGCTCTAATGTGGAAAATTAAATAAAAATAAAAAATGATATTCTTCGTATGAATCTTGTATTGCGGTTGAAGCCTATATATTATAGGTTTTAAAGGTATTTTAAATATTGTATATAAAGTACAGTATTTATGATATACTATATCATTGAACAAACTATTTTAGATATTTATATGTACAGGAACATAAAATCCATATTGCTAGCAACAAATACACACAAAATACACACAAGTAACAGATAGTATACAGATTCCTCCTTTTATTTAGATGAACAAAGCGAAACTGCGCTCAGGTGCCAAGATTGTAAGTCATAATGCATAAGAAATATTCGCGAACAGTATTCTTTATTTATAGCATGATTTGTAACGTACCGTCTACGTACAGTATATAGTAATGATAGATGTTTTATTTATATCACGTTCGCGGTGGGCGAGCCGAATAAATAAAGAAATTACTAACTAAAGTGTCTTAATAGCAACCCATTCCTAAACTGTGATATTTGAAACTCATTTCGAAATTATAATGGCGCGGTTAAAATTAGTGGGGAACGGAGTGTCTTAACATTAGGTTCCCTCTGCCTACCCTGCTGTATGCGGGATACAGCGTGAAGCTAAATTTTAACATATAATTTTAAAAACAAATAAATTGAGAGTTAACATTTAAAGTTAACGTATTATAAGGGCAGAGTATAATATTTGAAAATGTTGATCAGTAATAAAAAAATGGAACAGTTTAACAATGTATGTTCTTGGAAATTACGCAACGAAACTTAAGCAAACAACGCATTTCTGCTGAGAACAGTTAAGAAAACCAAACAGTTACTATTTTTTGATATAAATTACTAATTTCATTACTATCCAAACATTTCTTACTAAAAATATTCCATTACTAGAAATAGGTACTAATAAGTTTTAATAATATGGTTTTCACAGATTATGATTTGTGTGATGCTAAATTTAGAATGGGTTCAGAAATTTTATTAACAAATACGCAATATCACATAGATCCATAAAACAATTATTTACTAAGATACAACAATTATTTTAAAATATTAATTATTAATAAAAATCCTAAATATTTCGGGTGCCAACCTGAAAATACAAATGTTTCCTTTAGTCCACCCAAAGTAAGAAAAATAGAATAAACAATATTTACTACGTAACATTAAAATATCTGCGAATACCCACAATCATAAGTACTTTAAATATGTCTAAAGCGGGTAGATAAGATGATAAAAATAACATGAATAATAAACAAAACACTTGTTTAGCGAACAAAGTGTATCTAGCCATTGGAAATAACATAAACTGAGAGCTTGTCAATTATTCAGATATTTTCATTATCTACTGAAATGTTGACGACAGAGGCTGACTAAGAATATCAATATTGACTGGTCGACAATAAATGGGATAGCAACAACGATTTGTATATAAAATATAAAAATACGAAGCAAAAAGGTTGTTATTTTTTAATTAAATTTTTGTTTTAATTATATTTTTTCAGTGTTTAATTAGTAAATGGCAACTGGCAAAGCCTGATTAAAATTAATTAATTCAAGTTTTTTCTAAAAATCGTAAGGACATGTTATTAAAGTGAATTTAAAATAATTAAATATAAACAGGATCTGGTAGGTATCTATCAGATCATAATATAAGAATATGATTCTAAGTCATTCATGTGAAACAATCGTTCTTTTTTCTTCTTATTTTAATTGTAAAATATTTAAAATATGTCTTAATTCTACCAGAAATGTATTATTTGTGATTAACTGTTTGATGTTAGCTTTGCTCTGTTATTTATTTAGCTTTCAAATGGAAACTTTACTCGTGTGTGTGTCATTTATGTTTAAATTTTATTTGTACTATATATACTGTATGTATGTATATAAAAATAAAATAACTCTAAGCCAAAGCGCAGTTATTCGATTTCGGGTGTCCTGACTCTTGACTACCCTGCTATAGGCAAAATAACGTGATGCTGTCTTTTTAAAATAGAACCACTATATACCTATACGTAAATAAGAGACGTAAGTAGTAACATTACGACGTACACAACAAACAATCACATCTAATAGAAAGCAAATCAAATCGCTAAACTAAAACAAGAAAAAATTTAACCACACACATTTTTCTTTATTTTTCATAAAGAAAAGTAAAAAAAAACACGATGCGCAAAATATTTTCAGTACGCACGTAGGGTGGTTGGCTGAGAGGTGGGTAGAGGATGAAAATCAATTTAGGCTTGTGCGTGGCGGTCTGGGGGGGAGTCACGGCCAAGGTCGGTCGTGTCTCCACCCTCCGGCTGCGTCGATAACGATACTTTTAGGGTTGCCGCTTTTGGTATTCGTATTATATGTTATTTGGCTGGACAAATGTTTTGAAATATATTAAAAGTATAGTTTTCGTAAGTAAGAAATTATTTCTGTGTTTAAAATTTGTGAGCTACTCAATTAATAGTATAACTATATTATTTTTCAAAAAATAACCCTTAATAAGATCTTTATTTTCGTGATTATTACACTTATTGAAATAAAACTATTTTTAACTTGATCAAACATTGCAGTAGTCTGTGGTCACAGTCGTGTTCCAAACTTTGAGTTTTATATTTTCGAATACCAAAAATATACGCGATTAAACCAGTGAAAAATAGTTTCATTTCAAACACAATAAACAAATATAAACCTAAAACTGTTCCCCAACAAAAAAATCTTCACTTACTCAACTCAAACATAACACAGTCAACCCTACATCTCACTCAATGAGCGACTCACAGGCGCGTAACATCGTCCTAGCAACCGTCGTCATATACCCAACCTTATCCCCACTGAATACAGTCGATAGAGGGAACACTCACACTACGGGCCTGCGTACTGCAATACAGCTAGCTACTACATCTACCGCAGCAATGTGCCTGTATGACCTTTAAGATACGGGAGACGAAACTGACACAGGCAATTGATCGTTAGCTTATTATTCGCAAACTGCGCATGTATGTATGGATGTATGTATTGTAAAATTGTCACTTGACTAAATTAATATTATCAGTGGTGAATTGTGAAATTTTTGTTGAGGCATTAAAAAAAATCTAGGCTTAAAACAGCGTGAGTATAAAAAACAGTAAGCTATGTAATGCATTTTATGTTCAAATTGTGTCATGTCAATTAAAATAGATTTTTGTAGTGTTCTTTTTAAGATTATCAAATAATTACATTTCTTAATAATAAATTTATTCATTTATAATAATTTACAAAAGGTAAGCCATGTGCAGCCATTGGCTACTACTTATGTAAGCCATATGTATACTGCTATAATATGTATGCTCGGGAATCAAATAATTATATAATCGTTTGTTTTTGCTTATTTTAACACGATTTAAAATGAAACTATTTTAACTGGATTTAATCGCTATAATATTTTTGGTATAAGTATTGCCTACCTGTGACCACGGACTACTATAAAGTGTTCGAAATTGTTTTCTAGAATGTATTTTTAAAACAACGAAAATATACGCAAATAATTTGGTTATATATAAAAGGTATCGTTTCAAAAAGTCAAATAGTTATTATTCCACATTTGTATTGACACATTTTGTTAAACAGGAAAACAATAAACTGCATTTTAGCAAAAATATTGAAACACATGACTAATATATTTGCATTATTCACTTAACCGTTAATAAGCGCGTCGGTTGTAGCATAAATAATGTGATAACGTGAGTACTTGCAGCACCACAGTGTTTCAATATTAAATTCCTCATTAAAATTTGTTTAATTAAATATGCACAAGAATGTGCAGACCACAAAACCGTGAAATAATCTAAATGACCTTCATTATTATGCGACAATTTCGTATACACATATAAACTCTACATCTGATAACATCTCAGTTTTGAAACTTAAATAGGTAAATATTTCCTAACACATAATATTTACAATCCATCGTGACTGTAAAGGTGATGGTTATGGGTTCGATGCCTGCTCGAAATGATTATATATACCTATTATTTTCCTTTCTCCGCTCTGGTAATTTAGACAAAACGCGACGTAAAATTTCGTCACTTAAAGAATCTCTAGATCAAAGTTCTCTATTACTACCACCGCTATGTAGGGAAAAAGTATAAAACTGTAAAAAAATAATATTTATTCATTCACATTTTTTACACAATACATTTTTCAAAATATAATACAACAAAGAAAATAAGAGGAGATTTTTAAAACTCTAGTATAAAGCAACAATATTCAGCTTCAAGTACATCTTTTCATTCATCGTTCCTCACGTAATAGGATAATGTTATCAGAGAATCTATTATCCGGCCCTATCACAGCTGATAAGGTGATAAAACGGCAACTGTACAAGCTATACATCTGCTATTTAAAAGGGTAATATTGCGTTGCTATTTCAAGTTATTTAGCAAGTACCTACACTATGATATATTATGTGAAATAAAAATTTATTCAGTACATTTATTTATACATCAATAAAACATTCACAGTCATTTAACACAAATTTCAATGAAAATGAACAAATAAAAGACTCACTATCTAATGTAAAATCATTATAGCGCAAAACCAGCAGTAATTTTGGCTGCTCTAATGTTAGTCTGCATTATTTTAAAACTTATAAAGATTAGTAGTTAGGTGGCCATATAAAAACCGCCCACGACCATCAAGCCAGCACACAAAAGAAATAAAATATACTTCTAATTGTAACCATGAAGTCAGTTAATACCCTTAAGGTCAGAAAATAATATTTTTATTATTTTGATAACGTCTATAGACTTTATCGGAGGTATAAATAAAGTTGTTTTTCCAATAACATCATGTAGGCGTAGACCAAGAACGGAAACATGAAATCTTAAGCAATAGCCATCTCAACGAGGCCGAGCCCCGGTTTCACCTTTGCCTCAATAGCTAGAAACTCTTGCACCCAATGTAGCAACGGCGTATGCTCATTTTATGCATAAAAAAACGTTAAGAAATATAAAAAAAATATTACAAACAACGTTAATTTCACATATTTTTCTGGTTTAAAATATTACTCTTTGCAACTGAATATTTGAATCTTTAAACATTATTTTTAAAGCACGAGGTAGAAAAAATGTCACATAAAGTGAAGTCAACCGCAAATTTATGTCACCCACGGCAGTTTAAAATTTCAAATCGATCCAATATGCGCGCTCTCACAATACATGCAGGACGAGAGGGGACGCGATATGCAATATGTATGAAGGCCTATGAGATTCATTTAAAATTTAAAATTTGCAATCGTCCACTTTCATCACATATGTACGTACAGTGTACACGCTCTAATACTGAGGCTGCGGTATCATATGATATTGCCGTGTAAACAGAGAATGCAATCAATGTTATTAGTTACAACGGAGGAATTGCGCAGAACTCTTGCCAGATACTGCGACTGAATAAAAAGTGCTATTTCTAGAAAATTATACACTTCAAGTATAAATTACATATCACGTACTATACTTATATTTCAAAATGTAAAGTAATTTACAAAATACGTTCGTCAAAAAGACTATGAAAACTTTGTGCAGGTATATAAATAGGAACACGTGATTTTAATGAAGCCGGTATGTAGTATGTTGACGAATAAAAACACTTCAATGTCGAAGTATGTATTTAAAATTGTGCTGTAAAAAGTCATATCAAATTATTTCGTAATTGGAAGTAAAATACTAAATAAGTATATAATATCTTTGTTTGAAGTACAGAGGTAATAATAACAATAAAGTTATTCAAATAAAGCAAAACGCCACATGATTTATTTAAAGTTTGCGAGTAATTCAACAAGACAGTGGAGTACCATTGTTTCACGCGGGCATAATGAGCTGAGCTTGAGACTGCCAGTTTTGACGCTAACTATACACCTGGGGCCATTTTCTACAATATACACCGATATAATCTTTCTTAACTAAGTTATATAGCGCTTCTGAGTAAAGGTAAAACCAAAGTTTATATACCTAACGAATCTTCACTTAATTTTAGATTTTGTTTTATAAATTAAATTATTTTGGTTGATATTTGTTTTTCTGATAAGAAAATCTTTTTTGGTTACGCTCATGATGTGATCGATCATGACTATCCAATTTACGTTTGGAGTCTTTAAGAATCGTTTGATATATTATAAATATATTTTACAGTATATATAAGTATTAATATACATATCGTCATACTATTCTATTCATATTTCAACACTCTAAAACATTTACTAAATACTTTTTCAAAATATAAATTTAAAAAGTTTTTGCAAATAAAATAATTAGCTTCACAAACTGAAAGTAGCAAGTTTTCGGTCAGCAGACATGAAGTATAAAATAAACGGGAGAATGCAAATACATATTATAAATGGAGGTAATTACTTACTGTGTATTAACACACCACTTATTTCCACTACGAGATGGAGTGCAGCGCAGTTTACTACGTGCTAGTGAAAATATAATTACACCTTTTTCCTAGTATACGTTAAAATGCCAGGCTATTAGTAAATTATTTAGCAAATATTTGTTTTAATTTGAAAATCTGACTTTATCCTTTACGCAAATATTAAATAAGATACTGATTGAGTAAAAAAATAGTTAGAAACATTTTAATTAAGTAAGTTCAGAGATCGTCAGTGATCTGTATATTAAACAAACTGGTTGTGGGGTTCGATTACCACGCGGGAGAATGACTATTGATGGAGGGGGGTGGAAAGTGAAGGATGGAATATCTTGACTCTACTCTTTGACTACCCTGCAGTTAGAGCAATTATCTACTTTTTTATAAATAAGTCCTAAAGCGCACTGTTTATTCGCCAATAAATACAAAATGTCAATATTGACAATCCGAAGGGAAGCTACAATAATTTAATGCAAATATATATTAAACACAACATAAAGCAAAGCAATATATCAAATACCAATACACTATTCATGTTAAAAAAATCAAAATAAATCCATTTCACAAGTAAAAGAGCAATAAATAATTCTAAATAGCAAGCGATCAAAACTTTCTCCACCATATTTCACTATACCTACCTACTACCTACATATAATACTCTAGAGTTCAAAACGCGAGAGCCTTCATTGAGCGGCTCCCGGCCGTCTATTTTTAGGGGCTGGGGGGGTTGGTGACGTCACGCCCCTTCCATTCAGACCTCCCCGCCTCGTTGCGAACGAGACGAAACATGTGTTCGCTTTTCTAGCCTGTCGCTTGGAAAAATTGCTATCTGATTGGTCTGCGGGTGTTTTAATTTGAAATTATCGGTTATAGAAGCCCCTTTGAGAGGTTGTTTGTAGCGTTATTTTTCTCATTCGTTTCATAATTTCTGTTAATAACGCTCAGTTCAGATTTTTAATTCAGACGCTTCTAACGTACCAGTAGAGCAAAAATCACTATGCCAATGTCACATTGTATGGAAATAGGTATAATAAGATTTGTATTTTTTTTTTAGCTTCACGCTGTATCCCGCACACACCAGGCAGACGGAACCTAGTGTTAAGACACTCCGTTCTCCACTTTCCGCCAAATTCGGAGGCATTGCGTTAAGTGGCGGAACTTAACGCCGCGCTTGCCTCGACACCAGAGCGAAGAAAATGGAAATATTAATTTCCACTCCTCGAGTGGGAATCGAACCCACAACCAGTCGTTTACAGTCACACTCTTGTGCCACTGCGCCACGACTGGCCCCATTGGCTGGTAAATTAAATTAAGTGTCAATATATAAAACGTCTTAGACAGACAATGCTTATAAAGCTGAATTTGCTTTTCTGAACAAAACTTAATATTTCAGATGGGGCGTAAGTTGTTGACAATATATTATAGGTTACCTTATATAACCAAGCGAATTTCTTATTCAAGGTTTATTTCAAGTCCATACATTGTTTGTTACTTAAATATGACAAATTACTTTCGCATTTGTTTCGACTTCATTTACTTTTACGCTATAACTCTTTAGGTATTTTGATATGAATCGCTTATAAACTTTATTTCAGTGTGATAATTTACTGAGGGCTTAAGAGCGAATTTCTTCTACGGAAAATTCCTCAACTCGGATCGATCTCAAGTCGTCATGAAATAGTATTATCAATTGACATAGATTGTTTAGATGACAGAAATGTTTTGAGAAATGCTCAAGAAATTCGCAAAAACTTAAGAAAAAAAGGACAAAATATAAACTAATATTATAGATGCGAAATCTATGTATTATAATTTTATGGCTAATCTACCCGTCCGATTTGAGTAAAATTCAGAATAAAAATAGTTGAGGACCCAGGGTCAAACATAGGCTACTTTATAAAAAATCAGTCTTTAAATGTAATAAAGGATGAACAATGATATGAAAAATCTTAAACTCGACAAATTTTGATGAACTTTCTGTAGCCGGGATGGAGGCATTAGTTTGGATATCTTTGTATAGATATCTTTAAAACTGAACACAGATTTGTTTATGAATGAAAACGCATATTAAGGTTTAGAGTCACACATAAATAAAACATAAAACGTTAACACGCGTCTATCTGCATTAACAATATCATAAATAATTTTGCGCATTACAAGTACCTGCTTACATGTTTATGTGATGTATAGTAAAAAGCTTAGAAAATATAATAGGCTGTATTAAACTTTTATAACCTCACGTGTTTACATAAAACAAACACGTTTATACTGAGTTTTACTTGCATGTTGTATATATAAAAGGAAAACTTGTACATTTATTTTCTAATCTTTATAATATATTATATTTCACATCATTTGTTCATAGTTAATTAAACGTCTCAAAACACTATGTCCACCATTTCCTGCTAGAAATTGAGACATAGCGTGTTAAGTGGCGATGTTAAAATTAATAATAAGAAAAAATCATTTTCTTCCGTAAAAGCAACTAAATTTACTCAATAAACAGAACTAAACAAAATAAAAATTAAAAACAACGTGTGATCTGAAACTCTATATTAAGATCTCGAAGCCACTCGTGTTGAAGGGGTTTATAAATATGGTTTTATTTCTACCAAAGAAGCGTTCTCATATCAGTGACATATGTAGAGCTCGGTTCCCACACTCTATCGAGTGTTGTCGATATGGTCGTAGAATGTAGACTTTCCTACAACTGTAGTATGGAAACGGCTATTTTTACTTCACGAGTGCTTTTGGTTTTAACTTATGTTCGGGCGTACTTATGTTCTTGAATAAAGAGTGGCGATATGTGAGAGCTAGTGGGTGTAAATGCTACAGTTGTGGGTTCGATTTTCGCTCAGAGGAATAAATACATTTAACTTGTTCATTTCTCTACTGTGGTAAAACAAAGTGTGATATTAAGTTTCGTCATTTGATATACAAATTTTCAAATTCGGGCGAAAAGCATGAAATGGAGTGCCATGACACTAGGTTTTCTCTGCCTACCCTTCATGCTATATATAAAGCGCGAAGTTGAGTAAATATAAGTTAAAACGTTTATTAATCTGTCATTAGTGACTGCTAGTGGAGTTTCAGAATAATTATTGTACAGTTATATAGCGACATTTATTAGGCGTTAAATAAGCACAGTAAAACAAGCGCTATTATGGAGCCGCGAGCATTACTTCCCGACAGAATTATTGTCGACGTGAGTCAACTGGGCATCGTTAACTGTTTACGATACTACTATAAATGGATCAACGTGGAGTTTTCCGTCCATAGCTTGAATTGTATAGAAAACTATTATAAACTTGTAAAACAACGATTAAAGTTGTCTGCTTCTCACCATAAAACTTTTATATATATTTTTTTAGCTTCACGCTGTATCCCGCACACAGCAGGGAAGGCAAAAGGCACCTAGTGTTCTCACTCTCAACTCCGTTCGCCACTTTCTGCCGAATTTGAAGACATTGCGTGTGAAACTTAAAGATAACAAACATTATGACAGTTGAAAATTGACAAGTTACTGCAGTTTAAAATTTGTCATCAACGAAATAAACGTAAAAATTATATTAATACAAAGTATACAACTTTTATTACAAATAAATATCAATCAAAAATTCAGAACACTCGAAAATGCTCCAATTCACTCAGCAGAGGAACAATTTCCAATAGTTATTCTAACTACGTATATAACAACCTCCGAGTAAGAGAAGAACCTCGCAACGTTTGTTCTTTAAAATATATGTAACTACCTACCTAGCTGTGTGGCCAGTCGTGGCCCAGTGGCACAAGCGTGTGACTGTAAACGATTGGTTGTGGGTTCGATTCCCACCAGAGGATTGGAAATTATATTTCCATTTTCTTCGCTCTCGTGTCGAGGTAAAGCACGGCGTTAAGTTCCGCTACTTAACACGCAAGCCTCCGAATTCGAACGGAACGGAGTGTCTTAACACTAGGTTCCCTCTACCTACCCTGCTGTATGCGGGATACAGCGTGAAGCTATATATATAAAAAAAAACCCTACCTAGCTGGTTTTTCTATTAAGTATTTTTATGCGGCTTAGTTAGAGTTCTTATAAACGATCTTCCTTCCTGCTAATAATTACATTTTATATCTATATATAAAGATTCTATCAATGAATAGCGTTTGATGAGTATTAGGTAAATTATTTTGCTAACGTAACGTCACAGAAGCCATAAATAAGTTAATTAATTTCACTTGTAGCAAGAGAGGATCGACAATTTGTGATGTTGTTTACTTGTTTACTGACCTCGATCTCGTTTGGAACACCGCTTGTTTATACTGGGTTGTTTACCTGGAATAGAAAATCGTTATGAAATTAAAACATAAAAACATTTTTTTTTCCTTAAAACTTTTAATTAGTTTACAGTTTTTTGCGAGTGTTACACCAAATAAGATGTTATTTATGTGTATGTTTATACTAGTGATTTATTTTGAAAGTACTGTTCTTTAGAACAGTATTTTTAAAATAAATCGATATAATACGCTCTTATACGATTTATCGTATAAGAGTATTTGAAAACAATTTGTTTTTGTTTAATTATTTAGTGAGCAGATTATTAAGAGTTGATACAGGTAAAAATATTAATTGGAATTTATGATTATATGATCACTATCTATAGTAGTACGGTATTCTATTAATTTATAGTTGGATAATCTCGAATTCTATTATACTAATTTCTCCATTATATTAATGTTGAATTGACTAATATATAACATTTAAATTGATAAATCCATACTTATATTATAAATGGGAATGTCTGTGTGTTTGTCTGTCATGCTTTCACGGCTAAACTACCGGTCCGATTTGGATGAAATTTAGAATGAAAGTAGTTACAATAAATAAGTAGTAACATAGGCTACTTATTTTTTCCAAAATCAACCTCTAAAGGGTTGAAATAGGGGATGAAAGTTTGTATGAAAAATTTACACCGCTTGACCGAATGTAATGAAACTTGGCATAAATCTAGTCGATAATCTAAGGTTAAACATAGGCTACTTTATTTTTCAAAAATCTATGCCCTAAGGTTGCAATACACCGCAACAGTTTAAAATATATTGTTTATTCATATTGTATTATTTATAATAGTTTGACAGGTTTCATTAGCATAACCACTTATTATAAGAAGGCGAGGAATTGAGTGTTAACACAGTTTCTCGATTAAAAATATATTTTAATTAGAACCAAGAATTATTTTGATAAAACAATCACAAATTTCAAATAAAACTAACGTATTTAACATTTAGAACACGCGCTAGCACATAATAATAATCCTATAAAACAAGTTCAGAACAGACTATCAATGCTATCGATCCCATGATAACACTCGCCTACATACATCAGTGTCTTTTGCCTTCAAATAAAAAAAAAACAAACAAACATAGCTTTAAGTACGTAGAAATGAGATTCAAATTAGCCTAGCGTTACTAATAGCCACGTTAAAACAACTTGAGATAAAGAAAAAGTGACTTTAATAGTGACTATTTAAGGTACAGAATACCACAACTAGTTCTTTTCTTAGTAACTATATACCATGTAACACAAATCTAATCGAATGGTTCGATAAAACACTGGGAGAAAGCAATTAACTGCGTGTTTTGTCTGAGGGTTTAGGCATTTTTAAAATTGTCTACGTTTCCAAGATCGGGGAACGAAATACATAATTGTTTTTTGTATTGGCACTTTGTTTATTTATTGGACGGGGAAAAGTATGGGCAAGATTTTATCCTGTAGAGCTAGCTTGCTACCAGTGGAATATAATAAATTACTTTTTTTTTTAGTTCATTTGGGTAAACGAACAGTATTACAGTGCATTTTTGTTATGACACTATAACAGAGTATATAAAAGTAACACCAACACCGATACTTGTCTGATTTTTGTAAGCATAGTCACTATTATAAAACTGATTATTCTATAATAATGCTCATAAAAGTAAAAGATTTGGTAGAGACTAAAATACACAAACTTTTTATTATATATCATAATCTTATGTATATAAAAAAAACTTATTTTAACTATTTCAACTAATTGATCAAAATACAAACAAAACGAACATAATATAGCCATAAAAGGCACCCCTAAACCGATTCCTTATATTTCCATAGTATTAAACATGAAAGCCCCAAGTGTACAGTGTTCAATGTCGTTTAACACGAGACATGCATGCTAGCGTCTAACATCAAATGCAATTGTACCGCGTTATCTGCGAACGTAGCAAATAGACGAACATGTACAAGGGTGCAATGCACTCTATGCATTGGCCTCGTCGACGTGCGTCATAGCTAACAATACTGAATTGAAATTTATAAGATACTTAGTTTTAATTAATACCATAGTTCATTTGTTTCATAATTAAAAATTGCATTAGAAGTTAAATTGTTAACAAGAAATATGTGTGGGTGGATAAAGGTACGTCTAAAGTCTAGACTGACTAGCACTATACCTACTAAATAACTCGTACAGTGTTGTCAAGATGATTCATAGAACAAAGCACCATTGTGACTTATATAGGCATTATAGGAAGTATAGGCTGTTGCACATAGCAAAGAACCTTCAGTTTCAGACACAAATAAACACGAAGGTAAAGTAAATATGGTTAATTGGATACTGATGGTAAAGAAATAAAAAAAAAAGGCCTATTCGAGTAAGCCGTTGCATATTACAATAACACCAATTTCTTTAAATGCATATTAAAGGATTTACTAATACATTGGCTTTCAAGTCGCCCACGCGTTGGGCCCAAGCTTTCACTAGATGCGCCTAAACTTACAGATAAGTACTTTAACAGCACAATAGATAACTACTCCATGTACAGCATACAAATGAACGAAACCGTCCCACAGATATTTATGACGATCGATATACTGATATACATACTTTTGTAGACGGTATATCTATATGCATGCACTGTACTGAACTTATTACATTTATTAATATAGTTTTAATTTATGTACATAAATTAAGATGGCAACTAAAATGTTATAAAATACTGGACGCTTAAATGAACTTATAGGAACTAGTAATGTAGTCATATAAGACAAATGAGTGCATTTCAATTTATGAGATATGTAACATTCCATTTCTATTAGTTTAACATACATGTTGTATATAAAGAACAACCAATTGTTGCAATTTAAGACATATTTTAAAAATATATATAATATTGAGCTAACTGGTTACATAAACATATTATATAACACTTGCATATACATTTCAATGAAATAAAATTTAAAATACATAGCCAGAATAAAGACACATATCTTGTACAACATAGCTTGATCTTCTTAACATATGAGCTAGTGATGGGAAACAGAAGATATCTAATAGGCCAAAAAATAACATTTTAAATTACTTTTAACTGTGACTAGATTTACACGTTTCGACTCATGTTTCTTTAGAAAAGTTGTTTGGTCCCATGTTCTGAACCACCTATTTCAGGTCCAAAAATAATCCTTTATGTAAAAATAAAATAGTTATGTAAAAATAAAAATAAAATAGTTTTATCATTAAAACAATTTTTATTAAAGGGGAGCACAGCCAAGATAAACATAACCAGGGTCGTCGGAGCTTGTGTCGCCATTGAACTTTAATTATTATTTTGTGTTCAATAAAATTGTCGAAGTGTATGTCATCATTAACCACCATCCGATGTAACATTGTACAAGTGTCTATTACTTTCAGTGTTCCTATTTAAATTTTACTTTGAAGCAATATAATAAAAGTTCTTAAAGTTTTCGGATAACGCTTGAATCCTTAGGGACTTTTGTGTTATATGTGTTTTTCTAATATTTCAAATAATTTTACAATTTTTCAATTTTTCAAATAATTGAATTAAGAAAACAATATCGTCGTCATTACAAAGCTGTATCGATCAGCAAAAATTTACATGCGTCAAAAAGATCAAGCTATCTTGTACAATATATAACAAATAACCTCGATTCCCAATATCCATTGCTAAACCGATGGCAATGATCATTCGGCTATCGTACGGCACGTGATTGACATCACGATATCGCCACTTTCGATACCTACTTCGAAACACTTAAGGCTTCTGGGCCTCATTTTTGTTTACACAACGTGTTAGCACACAATAAGTGTTCAAACGATTCCATTTAAAAAACTCATTTATAATGAGAATGGCTCTTCTTTGTTAAATTTTATTTTTATTCGATCGATTCGATTCGTAATTACTGTAATTAGTATTATAATGCAAGCAGTAAAATTAAGTATTTTGGTAAATTATAAACTGAATAAACTTTATAAAGTAAAATGTTTGATTTTCACAAATTTTAAACATTTTATATTAAACTAATATAACCGGATTGCTCGAGCACATTTTGTCATTAGAGAATACATTTACTGATTCCCGACTTTTGGTGGATTTTTCAATAATTGTGGTCTTAGGTAGACAGACATGTCACCTTATTTTAATCTAGATAAAATGTTTCATTTTAAACTAACATTGTTCGTTCCGCACGACCAAACAATATTTTGTAGTTTTCATAATATTTTGAAATAGTGATAAAATATCATTTACAAAGTATAGTCTACTTATGAAATATAACAAAATTTATTACTTTCATATAATTTAAAGCAATCTTTCTAAAACAATTTGAACCTATATCTATTATATCTATTAAAACATATCTCAACCGCTCTACAAAAACGGCGTTAGTTAATACCAAGTGAACTGTATGGGTCACACAAACTGGTTACCAAAAGTACTGAACGTACTATAGATCTTAGTGTTAATCTTTCTATATAGGCATGTGACTTTTATTTAGCCCTTACGTTATGCGTTGAACACTTTGCTTAACACCTGTTACGGTTTACAAGTAACCATGACCCGTTTACTATATTTACTAAAGAAATGTGTGCGTATAATAAGATAAGAAGCAAATTATTTATAGTAGGTAGAAGGTACTTTAATATTAAAGCAAGTACATTTAACAAATGTTCAATAAAAAATTTTTATATATTATATAGGAGGATTCATATACGAGTATACAACATAAATAGCAAAAATTTTCAAAATTAATTTACTACATTTTGATAATGAATATTTATAAATTCATACAATCCACCTAAATCTATCAAAAAAGCATATACATTATCCCTAAACACAACCCTAATAAAGATATAAGATATAAAATTAACAATATACCTCCATAGTAGAGACCTCAAAGAAAAAGTAATTACAGTCTACCTGAATGGGTCAGTATCTTATAGGTTACTAGCATCGTTAGCGTAATAATGTGAATTTTATGGACACTTACAAAGGCTTAAGTATCTAAATGACGGTTTTCATTGACAGATTAGAATTTAACGCGTGCGATGGTGTAAATTTAAAAGCCTAGAGACAATAACTCGTTGTCTATTCATAGTGTATGAAAACAAAGCGGCTTTTGCAAAATAAAGTAACAAATGATTTTTATTTTTATGTTCATTCAAATTATTTTGACACAAATTGTATTTAATTTAAATTCAGTTCTTTTTTTACAGTATCAAGCTTATTCCCAGATAGTAGGGTAGTTAGAGAGAACCAAGTATTAAGACACTCCGTTAAATGCTGCAACTTAACGCCGCACTTTGTCTTAGGTGGTACCTAAGTACACCTTACCGTATACTTTAGGTGGAGAGTAGAAATGAAAATATAATCATTCCCTCTGAGTGGGAATCGAACCCACAACCATTACGTTTAAAGCCGGACGCTGTCCAACTGCGCAACGACGACTACAAGCTAAGCGTATTTATTTTTAATAAATATATATTATTTTATTATTCAGAATTGAGATAACATAAAGTTTATGGGTAATAATATGGCGTACATAATATACCCAAGGGGCATATAAATTAAAATATTAAACAATAATTGCAACAAATAACAAATAATTTTAGCCAGCCAGTCAGTCCATAACCGACAAAAGGTATTTATCTGAAGCGCAGCTTCCGTTTTTAAGGAGAGGGCATTGTTTACCGAGCAATAGAGGAGTGTTGATTAGAGGTCGGGGCGAATGATAGAGTGCGCTCATGAGCCAGCCGTTGTATCATTAGCTGGAGGGTCATCCGATACGCTAGGTGCATCGCACAACAAACAAAACATTATATAAGTGAGAATGGGCGTTTACAAGCTCGTGTTGTGGACGTCTCAAATAATGGCCATGTATTGAGTACAGGTGTAATTAAAACTGATTGCACGTACATTTTTAACACGTTTTAAGAATATTACAAAAATTGTGTTGTTAGCGAATTCCTTTTTTTTAAGTGTTAAAACATTTCTGATTTCTTCTTTTTCAGACGAATTCTGAATTGCATTGTGAATTAAGTGCCGCAGCTTAACGCCGCGCTTTGCTTCGACACCAGAGCGAAGAAAATGTAAATATTAAATATTACCACTCCTCGAGTGGGATCGAACCCATAACCAGTCAGTCGTTTTACAGTCACACTTTGTGTGACTGTATGACTACGGATATTTTTAACATCGTATATTAATACAAATTAACAATATTAATAGCGAGTTCAAATTTGTGTTAGTTATAAATTCGTGTTTATAGGCGAAAGTTCCAATTAAAGTCTTACTACACATATCTTTAGCTACAAGCATATATCAACAGCTATTAAAAAAACAATAAACAATAATCTATCAAAGACATCAATCAGATGAGGAAAGAAAACCTACATACATACATACATATACAGAATACAAAAACCAGCCACACCATACTATTGCATGATACACACACGTACAACACGAACCACCAATACATAACCTCGATATCTGGTTGACACGCACTGCTCCGTCAAGAGCGATTAGCGTTACACTCTATTGTGGAGATCAGTAAAATAAATGACTACGCTCTGGGAGAAGAATATTTAACAAACAACAATATAAGCGATGTGAAAGTAACATAGACAAAATACATTATACCAAAGGCAGTGTGAAAGTTGACGAATACTAATCTACATGACAGCAAATGGATAGGTTAGCTGACTGCGTCATCATTTTGCCAAACTTGACGGCCAGACCATTTTTTTGGTTGACAGGTTACATAAAGTATGGCTACGCCTTGTTTTTACCTGCTCTATTGGAATACATTTTTCGTTCGTGATAAAATAAAATCAATTTGTAAAGATAACAAATTGTTTGTCAGCTCCATGTGAAATAATTCACGGTCAAATATAATGTTAAGCACGTGTGCAAACAAAGTGACTTGCAACGTTATAGCAAAAAAAAAAAAACCTCAAATTAGAACTGGTTTTGCTACATGGTAGGTAGGTATATCTATATATGTCCTGGTATTTGAAAGTCTTTTCTTTGTAAAATAAAACCGCAGCCAGTTTCATTTTTATCCACAATAACCACAACCAATTAACGTTCAAATACTTTTTTTTTACACTTTATCTCGCACACAGCAGGGGAGGCAGAGGGAACCTCGTGTTAAGACACCCCGTTCCCCACTTTCCACCGAATTCGGGGGCATTGTGTGTTAAGTGGTGAAGTATTAAATATGTCCACTCCTAGAGTGGGAATCGAACCCACAACCAGTCGTTTACAGTCACACGGTCGTGCCACTGCGCCACGACTGGCTCCAATACTTATGTTACATATAAATACCTACAATTAACAACTTAGAAGATAAAATATATGCAGTCACAGAAATATAACTAGTAACAAAATGTGTAGGAATATAACCAGTTGTATATGGATTCAGATATTTGTGTTCATAGTTATTTATATAAAATTTACATTTTAGTTACTGCACTTGTTTGAAAATAATCGAGTGAATACATTTTTTTTTACCATAGTTTTATTAGCACTTGTAAGCAAATCTTACAACGCTAATTTGATCTATTTCCTACGATCTAATTTGTATATACAATGTTTAGAACTTTAATATAACAAATAAATTGTATAACATTATACATAGTAATATTAGTAAGAAGTCATTGGTGGGGGCAGTCGTGGCTCAGTGGCACAACATAGCGTGTGACTGTAAACGACTGGTTGTGGGTTCGATTCCTGCTCGAGGGGTGGAAATATTTCATATTTCCATTTTCTTCGCTCGCAATGCCTCCGAATTTGGCGGAAAGTGGGGAACGGAGTGTCTTAATACTAGGTTCCCTCTGCCTACCCTGCTATGTGCGGGGATACAGAGTGATGTTATATAAAAAAAATAGTAAGAAATGACGTCATAAATCACTTTTATAGTTTTATAGGTATTATAAGAAAAAGTCATCAGCACAATTATAAAGTGAGTGAGTGTACGAATGTACATATATTCTAGGCACAAGCAATAATAACGTGACTATAGGACAATTACATATGAAAATTTCCATCATGTTAACATTCTTCACTAACTTGCGGAGTATGCGCGTATGTATAACATGCATACCATTTAATTATGACGATAACGTTCTAGTGCGAACTGTTTATTTGTATTAGACTAGATATTTACTTTGTTCGTTTCTACTCAGTCAGAAGTCGGTATTATTATCATAACAGTGTCTAACTGCAATTGGAACTGGTTGTGGGTTCGATTTCGACTCGGGGAAATGATTATATTTTATTTTTTTCATTGGTACGCTCCGGCAAGAAGCCAAAGCTCGTCGTTGAGTTCCGCCACACAATACGGAACATCAAAATGTCGACTTCTGATGTAAATTGGAGAACGGAGTGTGTTAACACTAGGTTCTCTCTAGGTTATCTCCCTGCTATGTGGCATGAAATAAAACCGAGGAATAAGACTTCAAAAATGTTTAAAAGAACTTTTATTATATTTCAATTATTCCTAAAAATAACTCCAAAATTACAAAAAAACTCAAAGGGCATTCGCTTAAATATAGCCAGCCATTTGATTCATCCCAAAGCTGCGTAAGAGCATTGGATACACAAAGCCATCGACATCAAGTGCGGCAGCGGAGCAAAGACCGTAGAGGCAAGTACCAGGCGCGAATAATCAGCGAGGAGTTTGGCAGTGTCAGTGTGGCAACAGCGCGGTTACGTAACGCCCGCGGGGCGGGGGGCCGGGGTGAGTGACCTGCATGGTCCGCCTGCCAATTTACCCATCGCATCACATCACGAAATCTTAGCTGCATGTAATGCAAAACATACATACATACATACATGTTACACCACTAAATACTTGCCAGAGGAAGCTATTATAGACTTAATATCAGAGAATGTGGGGCGAAAATGCCAAGAGCGATGTCACATCAAACAATGCATTAATGTATATACTTCATTACTTAATAAGTAAGTAGCAAAGTATATATACCTAAACAATATTTCAAGAATTAAACTTCCACGAACATTTTGTAATCAAAGGCATTACAAAGTTTTAGTTGAAAATTTAGGTAAATGACAAAGCTAATTTTACTAAACTGTTAACGTCATTTTAATGTCTGAATGTTAAAAATAAGACAGTTTAAGATGAGGAAAACATTTTAGCGGTACAAGACATTTTACATTTGTAGGACACGAACAGTTTCGGTACAATTCCGCTTAATTCAATCGTTTAAAGAGGCCGGTGCGGAAACATGAGATGAACAGCGTAATTGTCGCAGTTGGTCACAGGCGATGTCCGGGAGAAATATCCTTGAGCGAGTTCCATTGAATGCTTCAGCGACAGACTTTTTGTGCAATTTTCCGCAACATGGCACAAAGTGCTATACAAGAGAATACGAGTAATTAAGGAAAAGAACGTACTGTATGTTACTGCAGCGCTTCAAGCAAAACAATTCAGAAAAGTATAGTAATAAAACGAACTGAACATCTTAAAATTATTTTCGTATGTTTCAAAATGGTGGTCGGTCTTGCACGACTACTTTTCTGCTGCACCGAATGTTGACATAATAAAAAACGGGATTTGTAACGAAACCCTTGCAAAAAGCGGTTACTTCGGTCTTGCTAACCATCGTCGCGCCAAATTTGGCTCAAGAGCGACTTGGCAACGTCGTGCCGGCCGCTCATGATATGCACGTAGCCACTTTACCGGGCGTAAACAAATGGTGTTGCGTCATGCCCTCACATCAAACAAATTATACCTAATGTTGATAGCTGTAAAGCTGAAATTAGATTGGAAGCTATAAACTTGTTATTCACGAATTTCTTGCTATAATTTTGAATAACACCTAACTATTTACTGGATGAAAAAGAAATTTATTTCACAAAACTACGCCGTTGAGAATCAGTAAAAACAGCCAATGAAATTATTAAACTCTTTTTCCTCGTGTTTTAAAACGTTTGAATATTTAGTTACGAGCAAGCCACATTTGTTTGCCACTAGACGTTCTTTATATTCGTATATTTGTGAGTAGGCGACCTCGACTTGATAGATTTGAAAAAGAAAAACAATATTTGCCTGCGCTCAATAGGTAATATATTCC
This sequence comes from Dryas iulia moderata, assembly GCA_019049465.1. Lineage (NCBI taxonomy): Eukaryota > Metazoa > Arthropoda > Insecta > Lepidoptera > Nymphalidae > Dryas > Dryas iulia. Next base: position 11,261,131 of record CM032440.1, on the reverse strand, counting down.
CGACAGTCACGTTATCCCGTCACGAGGCCCAATCTCCACTCCACGTGCCTCGACAGCTTGTTACGCAAACAACCGATTATATTTTCCATCTCAAAATGTGTTAGGAAGCGTGACCCGTGGCGTGATGTTTCACAAAACCCTGAATACATAATGCAATCTGATGAAACTGAACAACAGTACGAACGTACATATATCGACTAAATACTATTACATCTTCACGCACCACACATCTCATGCATCTTGTAAGACAATCTATAACGAGATATTGTGTGCTGAGTATGGAATTTAACGTTCTTCTATTTCGTTTTTTTATTAAATCTAACTCAATATGAATAAATATTACGAATGTTTAAGAAACAGCTGTAATATTTTGCTCCTCGAAATGTATCATATATATTTTATTAGGATCTAAAATACATTACAACATAGTAAAACCGTGGAAAACAACGCAAATTACATCAAGTAAATAGATAGTGCAGTACGAACTGAAACTGTAGAATAGACTGAAAGTATCAAATAGCGACCAGTTTAACACAATAAAGGTTTGCAATCCAATTTCGGTTGGCGCGTAACAAGACGCCGAGTTACTTTCAAAATTGCCCCAGATGTTAGTTAACGGTAAAGACCATCTCACGACAGATGTGCAGGCCTTTACCAACTAAAGGTGACTGAAAAATCATCGAATATGGTGATGATGATATACTATACCTGTGGGACTGTTACCTGTGGATGTGGAATAATTTACAATAACATTTAAAGTATGTTTTTATTGACATATAGATAAGCTAAGTGGAAGAATAACTGTTAGAAATTTTATACTTATTTATTTGGTCATATATATTTAGTAGTGTTGTGGCCAGTCGTGGCCCAGTGGCACAAGCGTGTGACTGTAAACGACTGGTTGTGGGTTCGATTCCCACTCGAGGAGTGGAAATATTTAATATTTCCATTTTCTTCGCTCTGGTGTCGAGGTAAACCGCGGCGTTAAGTTCCGCCACTTAACACGCAATGCCTCCGAATTCGGCGGAAAGTGGGGAACGGAGTGTCTTAACACTAGGTTCCCTCTGCCTACCCTGCTGTGTGCGGGATATAGCGTGAAGCTATTTATTTTATATATATTTAGTAGGTATTTTTGTTATAATATTTAATTTCCTATATATAATATAAATAATTAATGTTAATTTTCACAAGATATCATATAAAATAACTGTTGAAGTGGAAGTAATTATTGGGTAAAATGGCAAATTATTATTACTTTCAATCGCAAAAATACAAGCTGACTAGGAACAGAGAAAAAAATCAAATAAAAACGTAAAATTATTTATATTATATATTTTATAATAAAAATTAGCCCAGTTGGTTATCAAAATATATGCTGGCCACATTTTTTACTATTTCCTGGGCGGAAAACCACAATTCTTTTTTAGTTTTCTATTGTAATCAACAATACACAACTGTTCACGTTATCTGGTGTAGGTCTCATCGAGATAAGTTGACAAGTTATCTTCAATTGATATGCATACATAAATTTCGGCCAAAAAGTTTAAGAATTTTAGCTATATTTAGTTAAAACCAAGGTTCTTTTAAATATTTTTATCGTATCTAAATAGAACACTTGAAATATTTTAAAAGAAACGAATATTTTTACAAAATTTATCATTTTTTTTAGCAAAATTAAATATAGCATAAGAAGAAAAATAAGAAATTTACCAACATTACAAAAAAAAAATAGACGTAGTATTTCAATTACAACAACTAAAATACACATTCTAAATAAATTACCGGCAAAACAAACAGTTACAAAGATAATGGGATTTACGTATCAATCATTTATCAACGTGATATATTGCGCTGTTGATTATGCAACTTTTCCTATAAATACCTCTCGACTACAATATTGCCAAAGAATTTTCACTTTTGCACGTCACCTGGTTAATTTGTACGAGGGCGTCAACTCTAATGTTACGCTGTATCCCGCACTCAGCGGGATAGACTGAGGGAATCTAGTGTCGTATTCTTGAGTCATTACGTATCAGGTGGCGGAACTTAACACCGCGCTTTACCTTGACAGTAAAGCAGAGAAATTGGAAATATTAAATATTTCCATTCCTCGAGTGGGAATAGAACCCACCACCAGTCGCGTTTAGACACACTTTGTGCCCCTGTTATGTGGCCTCTATACACCATATAATAATTCAATGCACCAGTTGTCGCGGATGTTGTCTTTGTGCTGGTCGGTTTTTTTGCCGAAACATCTGCACATGCGGATGCAAATTGTCGTTTAACTGCATACAATACAATTTGCAGTTATTGCGTTTTGTTCGCGTTCCAAATATGTATATGCAGTTTGGATGTACAAAAATTTACTTTCAGTTGTATAATAACAAGTTTTCGTTTTGCGTTATATAAAACAATCGTGCTTTTACTATATTATGATACGACATAATTATTAGTAATAATAATTAGATGCTATATAGATATTATACTTTTTATGATCATTGCATTGTCTTAGCAGAAGCCACCAAATTGAAGAAGTACATGTGTACTCAATTCTTGATAAAACTAATAAACATCAAGATAAAGGCAAAAAATAACAATTGTTTTGAAAAATAGAGAATTACTAAACAACTTTTATCTACTAATGATATAATTAAACAAAATATGTAATATTATCTTTATATACGCAATGCAAAGATGTAAGAAAAATATATATATTAGCACTAACCACTCGCTCGTGGCTTCGCCCGCATGACTACATAAATATAACTGCTTCATATTTTCAGCAATCTGTGTTGTCGCTTTACTTAAGCGAGTTAATAATTTTTATTTTGTTTATATTTTTCATACAGATTTTCATCCTCTTAAAGGAACCCCTTTTCGGTTGCTTTTCGAAAAACTAGGTAACTTATGTTTACCTTACGTCATAAACTATCTTACTGAGAAATCCATTGAAATCGTTTAAGCGGTTTCGATTTTCCATATAAACCTTCATCCTGTATTTCAATCATTTAATTGATGATACTTGAAAAATATCACTATATAGCCTGTTTAACCCTCAACTACTTGCGAATTTATCCAAATCGGATCGGTAGACAAGCCGTAATGACCTTAGAGACAGAAAGACAGAATTTCGCCTTCTTTTTTGGTTTTAAGCTTTTATACCTATGACATTTTTATCTTACTAATAGTGTTACTAAATTTAAATTAGATTAACTTAAAAATAATAGTATATCTTGAATTAGTCTATTTATCTTATCATATGTATAATTAATTAATAATACTCATCTAGAATGTGTACCTAATGGTCTACAAATAATAAATAACATAGTTACAGAAATTATTATAACTACATATTTTCGACAGCCCGATTTCTTGCTTAAATGATAAAATGCTCAATTTTGTAATTTTATAGAATTATTTGAATAAAAAGGTACGTAAGGAAAATATCGGGAGCGCTTTTTTCCCGGATTACTTTATAAACGATAATTGATCTAGCGGAAAACTATTTATTTTATAACAAATATACACATAGGCGTATGACGCTGCAATAGAGCAGTCAGGGATAATGATTGCAAAATGCCATCACTGTTAAAATTAGCTTTTTAACGGTGATGGCTTTTTGCAATCTGGTTTGTAGTTTCGGGGATTACCTACCTCAAACATACAAACACTCACTCTCTTATACTCTTCAACTCTTTATAATGTTAGTGTAATTATGGAATGCCTAATAGTTTTATGTAGCCTGCGAAACGTTTATTTATATTATAGATATCGTCCCGCTACTTTTTAAATACTACTGACTATGATTTTGGTCCGCCAAAAAAATTAAAAAAAGCTTACTTTTCTTCTTCGTTTTCTTAATTCACAAACATCAACTGACCTTAGAATAAGCGGTGTCCAAAAACGTAGGTTGTGCGTTCGCAAGTGCAAGGCTCAGCACGCGGTGTTCGTTGGCTGGCTGCGCCGGCGACTGGGCCGGCTGGGGATCGGGCTGCTGCGGGTGTTCACTGTGGATATGGTGCGTCTGCTCCGGGTACATGACATGCATTCCCTGTTAAGAAAACTATTTATTTAATACAAAGTAAATACATGTATAATTAAACTAGTGGCCCGCTCGCGTCTTCACCTGCGTGAACTACTCAACTATTTCACCAGAGGCATGCGCCGCCGCGCCGACATTACATTAGAAACCTCTGAAATTATCAGTATTTCTCTATTATATTAGGCATGCTGCACGCTGCATCCCGCATACAGTAGAACAGACAGAGGGAACCTAGTGTTAAGGCACTCCGTTCTACATTTTCCGCCTAGACGCATTGTGTTTTAAGTGGCGGAATATATCGCCGCACTTTACCTCGATACCAAAATGAATAAAATGACAATCATAGATATGTTAAGAGTGGCAATCAAACCCGCAACCTGTCGTTTACAGTAACACGACGACTGGCCTCTATTAAATTATATACTAGTTAAAATTCAAAACATTCTTTATTCATATTGAATTTGGCAATCACTTTTGAATTGTCGATTAACATAAAGCTACAATCGACTTTGAAAGGCAGTTTATTTGGAAAAGCCGGCGACAAAATTAACAATTGCTCTTTTACAAACTTTACAAATTTAATATTTATTATAAAACAATGGTAACGATTTCAAATGATTTTAATTCTATACATTGTATGTTTCAAAATATTTCAAAACAGCAAAATCGTCACTATGTTAACTATGATTTCATCTTGCTTTTACCTGCATAGCAGAGTAGTACGAGAGAACCTAGTGTGAAAACCCTCAATTTTCCACTCAGTCCGAATTCGTGACATGACGCGTTGAGTGGCGGAACTCAACGCCGCGCTAGGTCTTGCTTATCAAGACGGTGAAATAAAAATAATCTGAGTAGGTAATCATTCCCTCGAATAAGAATCGAACCCATAGGATTAATCGTAAACAAAGAGTATGACAGGGCTTTAGAAAATATAAATGAAAATATACATATCAGTTAACATTATTGTGAACTCGTACATACATACATATAAAATTATTAATTCCCATATCTAATAAATGGCCCACGCCCAAAATTAACAAGGTGTAAAGACATTGATCAAGTCTAATATTTTAAGGTAAGTCGAGCGGTGTAATTTAGCTGAAAGCGTCATAAAATCGAGTTTTCATTTGCTAAGAGCCACTATTATTTGAGGCATGTCACCGTACCCTGAATCTCTCGTAAGGAGGCCATGGCACGATAGGTACAATGTAGGAAAATAGGTTTTAATAATTTAATGCGAACAAATAGTTAGGCAAAGCGTGGCGTTAGGTTCCACCAAAAACACGCAATGCCTTGATTTCGGACAAAAAGTAGAGAAAAGAATGCCTTGTCACTAGGTTGTCTTGAATTACCCTGCTATACGGGAACAAACAACAAAGAGTAAAGGTTTTTATTTAGCTTCACGCTGTATCCCGCACTCAGCAGGGTAGGCAGTGGGAACCTAGTGTCAAGACACTCCGTTACCCACTTTCCGCCGAATTTGGAGGCATTGCGTGTAAAGTCGCGGAACTTAACGCCGCGCTTTTCCTCGGTATCAGAGCGAAGAAAATGGAAATATTAAATATTTCCACTCCTCGAGTGTCAGACTCCTAGAGTGATAAATAATGTCTTTTATAGTTGAAAATTCTAACAAATTTAACGAGTCCCAAGAAAAACATGCTGAATTATTTACTTTATGAATAACGAAACAGACTAGTAATATATTCAATCGGAAACATTGAAGAAATCTGAGCGGAGTCATACAATCTCAATATTGAAACTCGATTCGACTAGAATAATCGACGGGCTTTAACCAACTTAACTTGAATGTGAAATCCGCTTATTAAAATAAAATCGAGCCGGCCAGAACTTGTACGGTTTCACTCACACCGAGCGTAGGTAGCGAGGGACGCTCTACCCAACACTAAACGTTGCAAGTAGGTATAATTTAAATATGCATTTTGTTAAATTATTGGTTATTATTACTAGGCATTAAAAAGTTATAATCCTATTATAATTATACCATCGGGCATTATACTTCTCGCGGCATTGCTGCGTGAAGTACATAACTATTTCGTTATATTGCAACCCTCAGGGGTGAATTTTTGAAAAATAAAGTAGCCTATGTTTAAACTTGGATTATCAACTATATCCAAACCAAAATTCAGTACAATCGGTTAAGCAGTTTAGATTTTTCAAATAAATTTTCAGCCCCTATTCCCTTTGGAGGTGGATGTTTGAAAAAAAGCCTATATTTGACACTGGGTATTTTACTTTTTTTACTCTAAATTTCATCGAAATCGGACCAGTAGATTAGCCGTGAAAGCGTGACAGACAAACAGACAGACTTTCGCATTTATAATATAAGCATGGATGAAAAAATCACGTTACAAGAAATAAGAAAACAGTAGATTCCATATTTATAACCATAAACGCCGTAACTAAAGTACATTAGTCCATAATTTAGTCTAGCTATAAAGAAAACATATTAAAACCTTTTTAGATAATTAACATTTGATATATTAAATTGTTTTTCGTATACGAAACAAACTTCTGTGGAAAATAACGCCTATCTAATAGGGTGTAATCAGTATAATTGCCAATAATACTAAAAGATAAGATTATAGAGTAGGTACGTTTTAATAATGACAAAAGTTACATAATCAAACTGAAGCAAAAAAAGCTATCTGCTAGCGGCTACGCTCATATTAGCCCCATATGGGTAGGTTTTCGAAAAATAGGTAGCCTATGTTTGACTTTGCGTCATCAACTATTTTCTTGAAAACAATCAATGAAATCGATGTGTCTAGATTTAGATTTTTCAGACAAACTTTCATCCCTTATTTTAACTCTTTAGGGGTTGATTTTTAAAAAAACAAACTAGCCTATGTTTAACCCTGGGTTTAAAACTCTTCATTCGGGCCAATGAGTTAGCCGTGAAAGCGTAACAGACAGACTTTAGTATTATTATATATTATGAAATAAAACTTTATCAACTTGCATATACAATGAAATGAGGCAAAGCCTATGTTAGTAAGTTTCATTGAATATTTCATCTGTAGAAAGAATACAGTTATTATATACATTTGAGGCATTCGAATGAAGTTTTGCTTCTCACAAATATGAAGTGATCGTTATTTAGTATTTTTTTCAGCTTCATGCTTTTCTCAGCATAGCAAAAGATACAGAGAGAACTTATTATCAACACTCCGTTCTCTACTTTTCACACAAAATGCCAACGCAGTGCTTTATCTTAGATAACATGTCAAAAATTTGATAATAACTTAAATATACTCAATACCGTGTATAGGATTCGGACCCACAACCAACCGCGATTAAAATCATACGTTTCACTGTGCCATGATAGCCTCATATTATATACTCAATAATATTATCAGGAAACTCCTTGTATAGCGGATTTTATCTCTCCGCCGATCAAAACCTACAGTATTTTATCGGCGAAAAGCCATTAAAAATCATTGCACAGCGCGGCGCGGAGCGGTAGCAAGTAAAAAATTAAGTGGATAACTTTAAATTGATTACTTAAATACGAATATCCGGTATTTTTTATAAATTAAAATAATTATCACAAAAAAACCCACATCGCCTTGAGCGTTTACTGGCGCCGCTCTCTTTTCGCTATACATTCATATCTTGTGAAACCGTCGTGTAATGTAATAGACCCTTCAATCATGTCGGTCCCACTATTATCTGACAAACAATACACGAAGGCCTGTATGTATGTACTTTCACGCCGTGTTCAGTGTTCACGTTAAATATCGATCACTATGCTAACATATATCATGTTAGCGAAGAGGGCTACCGTCGGACGGGGTTGCCTAAGATCCAGAAACTGGAAACATAGGTTTATTCTTCTTTATTTGTATAAAATGTATTGTATTTCCTAAATTATTTATTTAAACCTAGTTCCTAATTAGCTACTAGCAATATTAAACTGCTAATTATCATTTTGGGTTCAGTAAAGTCCGTAAATGTTTATGATATATAGAATGAAGTAAATTAATTAAATTAAAAGTTACTTTTCTACCTTAAAAATAATTATGAAAGTATATCATATACGAGTATACACTATTTCATTTATGGATAAATGAAATTCACGATAGTTAGTGATAGTTTTATAATTAAACAAACCTTCATTAGAAGAAGCAATTTTTAGTTCTTGTTTACAGCCAACAACACGCTTTAAATTTAAGTAATAAGAGAAAAAATATTATTTTTACACAAAAACGAAAAAAATACATGTAATCTTTACTTTAGGACGTATTTACTTGGGGCTTTCTTCTATTTGGTGTTATCATTGCGCCTATCAAACTTTCTATTCCATTTTATGTGGGTAGTTCTAGCGATAGATACTGAATCGGTACTTTACATAGAGATATAAAAACTACTTTTGCTTACGTATTTCCTTATATAAAATATTTTTTATTCAAACATAGATTTGAACAAAAAAAACTAAACATTGTTGTAAAACTTATTTAAAATTATGTTTAAAGTGACTAAAACTAGAGACAATTTAAATGAAATAAATTTTTCAACTGGATTAGTCCCATATATTTTGCTATCCGAAAATAAAATTCAGAAAATCCGACGTTTCTAGCAGTTCATAATAGCAGCCGTCGCACGTACTTAAATAAACGCGATTAATCCGGTTAAAATGCTTTTATTTAAATTGTACGAAAATCGCTAAAGCCAAAGATCCTATTACAGGAATTCATAAAACAAAACAACTGACAATTGATCACGTCCACTACACTCAAACCGAAATGCAAAATGTAGTGAAAAAGAAGAAATATTAAAATATCATATGTTACAAGTAAAACTTATTTTGCAGACTATTTATGTACACAATCTCGTATGTATTTTAACATGATAGTAGTACATGTGATGAAGAACAACTATAAAGTGTTCATCGCATCAGTTTTTTATGAAATTTATTTTGAAAATGGCAAAATATACGGCATAATTTAAGTAAAGTCCAGTTAAATGCTTACTTTAAATATTATATTAATTTAAATTTTATATTCATTACAAGGCATCGTCAAAATATCTTATAGCTTTTCGATAAAATTTGTCTTTTGCCAGGTAAAGCTACGAAAGCTATAATTAAAATATTTATTGCATTGCATTTAATATAATACGCAAGCACGCAAGCCTCCGAATTCGGCGGAAAGTGGGGAACGGAGTGTCTTAACACTAGGTTCCCTCTGCCTACCCTGCTGTGTGCGGGATACAGCGTGAAGCTATTTATTTAAGCTATTTTATAACTATCAGGTTAACCTTTATAAATATCATTTTCAGCGGATATAACGCAATTTTGACAATATTATAGACTACTATCTGAGATTGTCATGTAAATTCGAAACATTAAGGCGCTATTTATTACCAGTATAGACTTAGAAGGCTACCATTGTTTCCACCTTACTAACTTGCACAACAAACTTACTGTATATTGCAAAGAGCTCACAAGCACCAAGTTGTTTGTAATTTCTAAGTTTTGCTACAAATAAACATAACACGTAACTAAGTAGGTAGTTATAATTCACAATAATATAACAAAAGAAAGTTGAAAGGTGGTTGGGGTCGAAATTTCGTATTGAACTGAAACCCAAAGAATGTCTTTGTTTTTCACAAGTCTCAAGGACTTTTTGAGTGTTTTTCCTATAATTTATTAATATAAAAGCGTTTAAATAAGAACTACATCTTAAATTCTACATGTATTATCTGAAATAATCATAAATTCATCTGCTACAATGGGACTGACAGAGAACACACAGCCGGAACTCTTGGACATTAAAAACTAAAGTATGCCAGACAATATTTCTACTAATACCTACGGGAACGAACGCGATTTAACATTTTATAGCTCAAGCTAATGAGGTTGCGTGTTACAATTCGTAAAAATATGAGACAATAAATAAGTCAGCGTATATCGACACAAGTTTAGAAAGCCTAATGTTCCGAAAACGCCGAACAATGGCCGCAATATTTTTACTGCCTGAAACACAAAAAGGCTTAAAATTTCCTAAAATTTCACCAACCAACTTCTTTTAAATCTTTACAATAGTTATGACACCGTGCGTGCCTTGCACACAATGCCGAAAGCCGTTACGCGTTGTCGCGGACGCAGATAAGTAACGGTGCGGCGACATTTCACGATCGACCGAGGTTCGATTTAGCACGACCTATGAACAGGCTGGTTTCTTGAACGTTATTTAACACATGGGTACGCAAAGCGCGGCCCGCTTTGTAATTTTATTTATGAGGCCGACTAAGAATTTAGTTATATTATAAATATTCTCCTATTACTTTTATTAAAAAGTGTGAATTTGACCCACTAAATAAACTTCAAACTTTGTCAGGCCTATTGCTAAAAAACGTTGCTTTCTCCTAATACCTACTGCTGAAGTATACACTAACAAAATACAAATGAAATGAAAATCTATAGGAAATTCATAAAACCATTGTGGTTCAAAATATCTATTTTCATACATTCTTATGAGATTCCTATAGTACACTTCAAACTAACAGAACTAAAAACATTTAAAGAATAATAAATTACAAATAGGTGAAAATACTCAGAATTATATAAATAATACACATTTATAAATATATATTCTTGAACCAACCTAACCAAAAGGTTAAGTTACAAAGAAAAGGTCAATCAGATCCAGTTTATCTGGTTCAGTTATTAAATATCAAAGTAAAAGTTAATAAGTATGATAATTGCAGTGATTATTTAAAATAAAAGTAGAACTAGACTTCAAGGTGAGATCAGTTACTTTAAACATAAAAAATAGCACTTTTCAATTACAATAAAAATTGTATAAAAAGAGAAATTAAAATGTACAGGTGATTTTAAGGATAAATATACGAATTTATTTAATAGTATGATGGTTATTTCTTAAAATATTATGAATCAAATTAATAAATAAATACGATATGGTACATTTTTATGCAAAAAAATGTTTTAATTGCCTTATAAGTGTATTTTTACAATGTCATATAAGATATGATATTTTTAAAAGTATTTATTTATCAATGTCATACGTCGTTTTGTAAACATATGATTGGCATAACCTTAAGATAATTCAAAAGTATTTATGAACGGGTTTTAGGTAAGAATGAAAAGGTAAAATAGTGTAGAAATGCTTAAAAAGTAATTCTGTAACCGTATTAGAAACAAACAGAGTCAATGTTATTAGAAACTCACACGTAGCCAGTGAGCGGTATGATAACGCTCTTATAGAAAGCAATAAACGACGCCGCAATTCGTCGAGAACCAGTAATTTTCCATTCGACTTATAAAGTTAGTAACATTAATAGCGACATATCTCACCTTTTAAAGATAAACTTCTGTCTGTATGATTCCACTATCATGCTGAAGAAGCACACGAAAGCGGACAAAGGGTCCTTCAAAACACAGCCATTTTGAAACCGTTCATACAAAATGTTACGTGTACTACAATTAGTACTAAGTTTTGGAAACGTATTAGGAAAATATTATTATCCGTTTGCACTCATTTTTGTTTTACTGCACAGTAAAAACTTACACTAAACATTTCACACACTATAAAGTACGATTTCACTTCATACTTTCGCACACACCCGTACACGTCGCAAAGTCCGTCGGACGGAAGCGACGAACTCACACGAATGGCGCTGCGATTCACGAATGGCGGAGCAACGGTGGATGTCAGTGTTGCCAGCCTCATTTGAAACTTAACACCACTTATTCTATACGGGTAGCACTGAATACTGAATATATTTATACTGGCAACTTTTTAAAGTCTAATATTATTTATTATATCCCCTAATAATAATATGTATTTAATAACTATAATATATTTCACGCAAATAATATGAATTAGAATAATTTTATTTATTTACTTGTAACGCATTAAACTTATATACATGATTATTGTAAAACGAAATAGTATTTGTCAATGTCATTTCCCATATGCGCGCGTTATTCAATTTAGTTGCTTAGCAACTCATTAACAATTGAAAAGCACAGTAGCGTTCAACAAATTAATCGTGTCGTGTGTTTAGAAATGTGTTTAAATGAAAACAACGCATACATGTATAATAATTTAAATATACTTGTAAAATGTTAAAACTGGTATTATGTACACAATATTGATAACAACATCTTTTTTATATATTAGAAAGACATTATGATAAAGTGATCAATTTTAAAAATAACACTTTAATAAGATGGTTTTTACTAATATTTTATTTATAAGCGTGACTTTTTCATTTTTATCAATAACATTTGGAAACGAATACGAAGACGAAGAAAAGAGTAAGTATGAAATATGTATTATACTTAATCAAAGTTTTGCAGTCTTTTATATTAAATAAAATATATTTTTTAAAACAATGATCTAAAGTGATTTAATATCAGAATTTTAAGTAGAACAATGAACTCAAATAATTGTATCTTTATATATCAACTTTGCTTAACATTATCTTTTACATTTATTTAATAAAAAGAAAGATATAGATATTTATTTTCAATGTTTGTATAACTACATTTGGACATAGCATTCCTCTTGGAAACTTGTCATTTCATGGCTGAATCAGCTTTGGTACGAATTTCAAGAGACGGTAGTTCAAATGCCGCGTCTTCAGAATTTTTTTCGTGATAATTTTATTTTCTGCATAATGTGTGAATAATATTCTTAAAGATGTTAAAGTGAAAGAAAAATATCATCTATACATTGTTCTATCGGGGACGATTGTTAATTAAAATAAAATTAAAATAAAATTTAAATTACTTTATTAATTTATTTTCGAAACATAACTTTTTGTTTTCCTAGTGGCGTAACTCAATCCGATGCTCATCAGTTTTTTTTGTTAATCAAGAAACAAAACGTAGTTAAAAAGCTATAGTCATTCCTTCTAGTAAGGATGGACCCCTCGGCGTACACAGTCAATCTCAATTCCACTGTGCGGCAATACCTCTAATAATTATTTAATCGATAAGTTTCTATTCAGAAGGTATCATTGAGCAGTGGGTCATCGTTTCACTTAATTGCCTTTGGCTGTGGGTTCGATTATCACACGGAAGGATAATCATAATTTAGTTATTTTTTTTAATTTGCTTTTGAGAGCAAGATAAAGCGTTGCATTGTTGTCTGCTCAATGTCAATCAAAACGTAATTTTACAAATTTTGGCGCTAAATAGGGAGTGTCTTGACACTTAGTTTCTTGAGCTATTATTTTATGAACCTGAAAAAGAACTATTATATTCTAGTAAATAAAAACAATTAAAAATATATCTGGTGCCGGTTGGCTGCGCGTGCGCCGATGCGTTGTCATCCATCCGCTCCACAACAAAAGGCCGCTGAGTACCCGCATGTAACCGCCGAATTACACCTTTTATATGCACATTTATACGATTGTGTAAAACACGGTTACGGACAGGATATAACCTACAAACTCCATTCTAATAATGGGATATGCGAAAATAATTGTTGCTGTTTCAAGTTATATGGAGTTTTTAGTGTAAATGATAAAAAAATGAACTTGTAAGAGGATGTGGTAAATAAGTAAATATATTTTGAAACAAAATAACAGCTTCAGAGCAAAACAGAGAACTTAGTGTCAAGATATTGTTCTAAACTTTCCGATTGAAATCGAGTCATTCGGTGTTGAATTGCGCAACTTAACGTCACGCGTTATCTTCTTACTAGTGTCCGACCGAAGGTTCGGTTTCGGTTTCGGCCTAGTTTCGGTAAAAAATGGAGTTTCAACTAAAGTTTCTGTTTCGGCCAAAAAACTGCCGAACCTTCGGCGCGTGCCTAAACTGCTTAGATACTTTTGAGTGATTTTATAGCACCTGGACCTAATTACAAGAAACCGTAAATGATTTTAATGCTCTACGCTACACGACACAGCTCAGAAAACCCATATGTAGATACTTTCAATCACTTCGCTGTACGGAAATTGGAAGAAGTGTATAAAAGATTTCATAGGGCCTTATTGAGTCTATGAGTAGGTACAGCTTGAAGCGTGTCCGCTTACTGTAGCTTTTGGATAAACCCAAAATTTTGTTTCTGTATTTGTTGATGAATAATTTGCTAAATTAGTATCAAATATGACATGTGCCAAACACATTGTCTTTTGCTAACATATTGCTAACTGTGTACTAGACATAAGCAACAGGCTAGGTTTACATAATTTAAAATCTGCTTTTGGATACGGCGTTTTATGTCATGGAGGTAGAGGTCAAAGGTAAAGTCCTGATCTTAAATGTACCTTACTGTGTCGTACCTGATAAAACTTAAGCTACTACCACTAAACCTGAACTAAACTCTAACCACTAGCGGCGACGGCTTAAACATTATCGCTATTGGAACATTTTTTTATTTACCGTCAGCCGTAAGCTGTCATGGCGCTTGGATAGCGTCTGATTGTAAATGCAATGGTTGTGCATCCGATTCTCATTTCGAGAAATATTTCATATTTCTGCTTTGGTACTTAAAACGAAGCACGACGGTAAGTTCCACCACTCAACATGCAAAGCTTCGATTTCGCGCCAAATGTGGAGAACGGTGTCCCCAAATACTAGGTGCTCTCTGAATACCCTTTGCTTTGCGAAAAAAGCAAAGAGTGAAGCTGATAACAAATTGTATTTAAATTTAGAAATATTTACATATTTAAGTTCAAATATAATTTTTTACTTTAATAAAATCGAACTTTTTTTTTTATGGAATAAAGCAGGCAAACGAGCTGAAGACCAACTTGGTGTTAAGTGGTTACCTTCGCCCATAAGACATCCACAACTACTTATGGAATGTAGGACAAAAGGTCCCTCCTTCTGTGGAAGGATGGGAATGGTGGAAATAGGGAGAGCTGGCTTACATGCCCTCGAACCGGAACACATCATAAGATATTTGGCGGTTCGACTTTGACATGATAGTGGTCGCGAGCCAGTCGGAGAACGAATCTCCTGGGTTCTCTCTGGAATCTACTGGGTTGCCCGCCTTTTACGGGACGCTACCCAGCGGCGGGGGGAATTGTATTCTTAACCCGTCCCCCCACGGGAAAAAACTAATCGCAATGACTCAAATGTATATGTACAAAGCGTTGAAAATGCACTATCGTGTAACATATTATTTAAATTTTATGACGTCATCAAGAGTTTCGGTTTCGGTTTCGGCCGAAACTGAAGTCATTGCCGAAGGTTCGGTTTCGGTTTCGGTTTCGGCAGAAATCTTAGTTTCGGTCGGACACTAGTTCTTACCCTAAAGGGGCAATGAAAATGATTAAAAATCATTCCCTTCAAGAGGGAATCGGTCTTTCAAACTGCGCACCATGACTGAATATATTTTAGGGGTACATTAGTAATAATTTATATGTCAAAAATTAAGAAATCATCAAAATAGTTCTTGTGAAAGGCCTTTTCAAAAAAAAAGTAACATTGCACTCATTTTTTTTAGCCTCACGATGTAATCCTCACACAGCAGGGTAGGCAGAGGGAACTTAGCCTTAAGACAATCCATTCCCACTTTCCGTCGTATTTGGGCATTGCGTGTTAAGTGGCGGGACTTAACGCCGCACTTGGCCTCGACACCAGAGCAAAGAAAATGGAAATATTAAATATTTCCACTCCTCGAGTGGAAATCGAACCCACAACCGGTCGCGTTTGCAGTCACACCTATATCACACTTATCTTCCGGAAAAAATATTTATTGTCATATATTTTTCTTTCACGTCTACTAGATTAAACAAATTATTTTTGAAAAATATGTTGTAAAATATTTAATTACGACCAAAACAGATAGAATATAATATCCATTTATTTATTTCAACATTTTCAAAGTGTCACACTGAGGATTTAAAAAAATATTTTTCCTAAAAAAAACTGAGACTCGAACCATAACCCGTCGGATGGTTATATACGTTTATTAATTTATTAAAAATGTCATACATTTATCTCTTAATAACGATTTTTTATAATTCAAAATAAATCATCTTCAATTTATTTGTCATCATCAGAGTCAATTTATTTGCTTTCTCTCAGTGATCTAATTTTCCTTTCAAACACAGACATTTATCTAAAATTGGTAAGTAAATGTTTAGGTACATTTATAAAGGGGAAATGCGTTTTCTTTTCTGAAAACCGTAGTGGATGGTACGGGTTGGTGCCGGAGTAACTTCCTAAAGCCGTGGAATAAGTCTAAAGAATGTCACGATTTTATTTCAACAAAATATTATGATATGCTAAAGCTAAATAATATATTATCGTATATAGCTTGTCCATGTCCATAACAAGTGGAAAATTACTTTATTTATAAAAATGTGCAAATGCGTTTAAATTTCTTTTTGAAATAAAGAGTTTTTAATATAACACAAAATACAATACAATTTTTTTAATGTATGTAGTGGTCTTTCCAGAAAGCTTGTTATTTTACATCTATGTATTTATTATTTCATTTATAATAAATTTTTATTAACAAAATTATTATCTACGCTACCCGCTGTCTCTTATAACATGATAGATTATACATAAGTTCAAAGTTACAGTAGATCCAGCCAGGCCAATAAACCGTAAGCCCCCATTATTCGGGAGATCACGCGATTCCCTGTTGTTTACAGTCTTGTCATTTTATTAACCTTTCCCTTTCCCCTATTCCAGCTTTCGCAAATCAGGAGTAACTTTAAATATATTACGTACTTAAGACGTAGGGACGACGATATTTACATATTACTAGGGACTGACTTACCCCGAGAATAAGTTGATAGTCAATGTTGAATGTTGTAGTCGCTTACTACAATATTGAATGTTTGTTATAATTGTAAAGTTATTAAAGTAATCTATGCTCTAAAATTGATATAATTGAAAAAAAAAAACAAAAATAAATCACTATTGTATTTGTTTTATTATTTTATATTCGTGTCTTATACCTACTGATATATTGTATAAGACGTTTTATATTCGTGTCTTATGTAGGTGTGTAGAAAATGTTCAAAGTTGAAATTACGTCTCAATTCTTATAATTATCAATTCGTAGAAGAAATTCGTTTAATTTATAGATAAAATTGTTATTTAAATTTCATATACATATGCCAATGCAATAGTATGAATTACCTAATGTGATGACACTTCGTTCCCCAGATTCCATCCGAAATTGAGTCGTTGCATTTGAGTGGTGGAACTCAACTCCGCACTTTGTATTAGCTACCAGACCGCTTTGATAAAAACTCTGGAAATTAAATAATTTAAATATAATAATTCCTCTGAGTGAGAATTGAACCCACAATCGTCGCGTTTTACAGTCAGATATTGTACCACTGCGCGATGATGTACTCGTAACTTATTATATTAGTAACTGGCAACTCGAAGGCACTACATTCGCTAGTAGTTTAATGAAATTGCAACTTAATGCATCTATTATAATAAAGACATACAAGGCAGGGTTCCAACAGGGGCGGGTTCAAATTCCGCTACGTTCAAATTTTTATACGTTTTCTATAAATGTCTTTTTCAATGTCCTAACTGTGTAAATAACATTTGTAATGTTAATGTATCTATTATAATAATCTTAATGCAATTAAATATTTCTACATTTACTTCCAGTGTACATGCTAGTTTCTCCAGACCAGCACTCAAAGACGCCTCGGTTAGAGGACTTCTTTTGGACGGGATCAGGGGACGGACCTCCTCCCCCGGACTTAGCAACGCCCGTGATTACTCCAAGCACTCCTGTTATACGCACCACTACTGTACTTGCTACAGTTTATTTGGATTCGTATCCACCACAGGTAACAATATATTTGTACCAATTTAGAGGTTTGGTAATATATTTGTTGTTAAATTAACGCTTTTTCCACACATAAACGGGTAGTTTGAGAAAACATAGTATCATGACTCTTGGCTGCATTTTGATTTACTAGAACGGAAAGGTGAAAATAATTTAATTATAACTCCATTGAAAAAATATCTAGCCCACAAACAATGACGTTTATAGTAGGACCTTGTACCTACTACTACTGCCATGACGAACTTACGACGTTCTTATTATTTTTTCTACTTGCAATTTACTCCGCTTTGTACTATGAGATTTCGCAATTATTTAGTATATTAATTGTTAACTAATACCACCATACCATTTTCAACATCCATCATTTGGATAGAGTAACATAATTTATTAATAAATCAAAAAATACTGTTAACTAATTAAATAAAACATTTTTCATTACAGGCTGTAACAGACAAATCAAGTGGTGAATGTATACTCAACTGTGATGTGTCACCTGACAGCCTGGAGCCGGAGATTCCAGAGGACAGGCGATACTGGCTTCTCACCGTCATACAGGGCTCTACTCCTGACAGCTTACAATTGAGACTAGCTAGGCTATACCAGAAGGCGTTTTTGAGGTATAATTGTTTAGAATGGTGTAAAAAAGGTTTTTTTTTACGTTAAATATAACGTATGCATTGTGCGTCCGAGGGACGTATATACTTCATTTTCTTAGTAGTAGTTTCGTCTACGCAGACATACGTCTGTCAGTCAGTCACTTGGTAATGCAAAATTTTTATATATAGTGAAAGATTTATGAATACGTTGCAATTCCTTTTTAACACTCTCTTTTGAATTCCATCTGTACCTTTCTACCAACTTTAGCAGTCATTCAATGTAAACAAATCTTGCTAAAATTGCTATTTTCAATAACTAAATAATTCTTTATTTTTAAATTCACGCTGTAACCCGCACACAGCAGGGTAGGCAGAAGTCCCTTCCCAACGCACCACCGAATCCGGAGGCATTGCGTGTTAAGTGGCGGAACTTAACGCCGCGCTTTGCCTCGACACCAGAGCAGAGAAAATAGAAATGTTAATAATTTCCACTCCTCGAGTGGGATCGAACCCACATCCAGTAATTAGCAGTCATACGTTTGTTCCACTGCGCCACGACTGGCCCCAAATAACTTCTTGCAGTCGGAATAGATTGGGAATTTGCATTTGAATTTGAATTCATGACATGAATCTGATTCCCTTGGCAGGACGACCAGGATCAGTAGAAAAATATTTTAAGTGTTATTTTTAGTTTCATTGTTTTTTGTATTGATTAATATGTTAGGGAGGTATCTAATAGAACAAACTAAAAATTATCAATACACATCCAATATTTGACAAAATATATAGTCATTATAATCATTTCCAGACAGCAAGAAAGACACCTCGGAATCATCAAATCGTTAGATGCCCCAACTACAAGAAAAAAACATGAAGTACACTCGTTCGTTATAAACAAAGACAATAATTTCAACCAAGTCAATCCTCACTCAGCCGAAACGCCCCAAAAATACAATATACAGAGTTCCATGATAAGTTTAGATGATTTATCAGTTAATACTCTAGTGAATGGTGAAAATAAAACGTTATTAACAAATGTGAATGAAACAGATCATTTAAAATATGTGGAAGTGATATCAGTGGATGAAATAAAATCATCAGAAGTAGTTCAACCAAATCGTGATTCTTGGATATTGGTAACTCCCACTGTGGAAGTAAGGAAAAGGAGTATAGAGTTAATGGAAGAGTTGGAAGACAGTAAACAACGGATGATAGATTTACCGTTAGAATTGGAAATAGAAACAGATGGAAATAATGGTACTGTGTTGTTTAAAAGGGAAATTATCAAGCCGGAACAGCAGCCGCCGGTGCAAGTGTATATACAAAATATTACAGAGGTAAGGATTTTTTGGTTTTACGAGACACTCTTTTATATGTTTCTACTAGGTAGGGCCAGTCGTGGCGCAGAGGCACAAAGTGATACTGTAAAGCTACTGGTTGTGGGTACGATTCCCACTCACACACCCAGGAGAAGAAATATTTATTATTTCCATTTTTTTTGTTGCTTTGGTGTCGAGGCAAAGCGCGGTGTTAAGTTTCGCCACTTAACATGCCTCCGAATTCGGCGGAAAGTGGGGAACGGAGTGTCTTAACAGTAGGTTCCGTCCCTCTGTCTACCTTGCTGTGTGCCGGAAACAGCGTGAAGCTAAATAAAACTAGCTATTCTTCAATTAATTTTATGTGTAAAATGGATAGTTATGACCGTGGAATATGTAAGATGATATAAATATTTCCTACCTCCTCAGTTAATAAAAAGCAGCATAAAGATAGTGTTTGTTGTGTTAGTTAACGGCTACACAGCTAGGCATTTTTAAAACCTGCCAAACACTTGACACGTCTATTTTTAGCATAAATATTATAAATACCGTTGACAGTGTTAGCTGTATCCATGTAAAAATACACTATGTTGTGCTGGTAGACCCTGAAGTATGAAGCTCTGGTAGTTTCCTTCTTAATAGTTTCCCTTCTATTTGACGTTACGTCGCTAGGCGCTTGTAGAACTTGCAATCCCTTTTTTCTTCACGCCTTATTCCTGATAGCAGTTTAAACAGGGAAAGAATTGTGTCAGACACTGCTATCTCCACTTTATGCCCAAAATTGACACATTATCTGTGTCTTGTCTTGAGGGCCGAGACACGTGGTGCTAGTGGGCGATGAGGTCGCCTATACACGCCTATACTTCGTGCGTACGCCTATACTTCGTGCGTACGCCTATACTTCGTGCGTTGCACTAGGAAGATGAGAATCGAACCTACAACCAATCCCATTTATAATCAACCGATCCACCGCGACTTCTCTTGTTATATTACTATATTTTTAGTAATAATTACTCCCCTGCAGTCAACAGAAGGCAGTATACAAATAGTGTACGTGGTGCTGGTGGGCGGGCGCGCCGTGCCCGCGGCGGTGGCGGCGCGCGACATGCGCCTCGTGCGCGACGCGGAGGTCGCCACGGAGCTGGGGGCCGTCGTCACTACTAAGGCTGAGCGTGAGTTCTTATTGTCTTTATGTTGTTTGGATTGGAGAGATCATTAGAGATTTCTTTAGTTAAAATCATTTATGGAAACGTGTAAGAAATTTTAACATTTTTTAAAATGTTTCTCACACAATTATGAATTTGTAATAAACATGTTTCAGAAAACGTATAATAATCGTCGTAATGTTATTTGTAAAAGTATTAATAAATAGCAGCCTCTCTTGTTAAACTATTGTTCGTATAATAAATAATCCTTGGGTAGCAGAAATTTGTAAAAGTCTCTCTACTTCTGTAGAGAGACTTTTATGCTAATAACAAAAAATAAATTATATCAAAAAACATCTACGCAGCTAATAATGAAACGCATGGTTTAGAGGTCAGAGCGCTTGGGTGATTTTCAAGAAACGAGGGTTCGAATCCCGCTGCGGTCAATTTTTTATACGTTTTTCAAAAATCACAGCGGTACCGGCTTAGTCCCTGGTCGGAATAATTACAAGTCAGTATAACTGCGAAACGATAATCAAATTTATACGAATTGAAAACACAATTTTAGCAATAAGAGTAATAAAAAAAGCTCTTAGAGAGTTTACGTTTACCGTTGCACACAAACATAACTAGTGCTAAATACAATTATAATAAATAATAAACCAACTCCCAAAAGCTAACATCCACAAAACGTAACCAGCAGCGTACCTCAAAGCGGCGGCGGGAATCGAAGGCGCGCCCTCCGCGTCAGTACAGGGCGCCGAGCTGTGGGCACTCGCCATCGGGTCTACAATAGCTGTGCTCTTGTTGTTGGTACTGTTGGTACTGCTTTGTTTGGCTCATCGGTAAGTTATTGTGATAATTTGGTTAGTTCGAGTGGTTTGGGAGCGTTTTTTTAGTAAATGACGTGTTTTCTATAGAGATAGATAGCTTCACGCTATATCCCGCACACAGCAGAGTAGGCAGAGGGAACATAGTGTTAAGACGCTCCGTTTTTCACGCACCTCCGAATTCGGAGGCATTGCATGTTAAATGGCGAAACTTAAAGCCGCGCATTACCTCTGTTACCAGAGCGAAGAAATGGAAATATTAAATATTTCCACTCCTCGAGAGGGAATCGCATCCGCAACCAGTCGTTTACAGTCACACGTTCGTGCCACTGCGCCACGATTGCTTTATAAATAGTGTATTTTTTATTTAGGTAGGTACATTTATTTAAATTTGTATTAAATTTGAATAATTTTTGGGCTATTTTTTGAGTTACCTTTATATTTATGTAAATACTTTAATTCATAGGGTTATATTTATTTTGTTCGCACAAAATGAGAAATTGTAACAATTTAGATTTTAGTAGGCTATGCTTTTAATAAAAAAATACATTTTTTTTGTTTATTTTTATGTAAATAGCTTAATAGGTGATATTTTTTTTCGTTCCCATAAAATAATTTAAAGGAGTTACTTTTTATTATTATATATTTGTATACGGGTTACTGATAGAGAATATGTTAAAAGTAGAGTTAATAACTTCGTCTTGACTTTAATCATATAAAACCTTCTTAAATATGTAATATTGTATTTATAATATATATAATTAATTAAGAAAAAAATATGTCAGTTTCTCCTTAGCTGGAACTATCAAGCGGTATTTTTAATCTTATGTAATTACTAATTTTCTAAGTTATATAGAAATTTTATAATTATTATTACAGAAAGAAATCTATAAAATCAGCGGCGTCTCTTCGCGCATACAGAAACGAGCTGATACGAGAAGCTGAACGCAGTCAGATGAAGCAGATCAACGATGATAAGGACGCTAAGGTTCGTACTTCAAATAACTATACAAATAATTGAATTTAGATTATGCGTTTATACCGTTAAAATAATAGATTTTTATTAAATGCTTATTTAATATGTATGTTTACACAATATATATAACAAATATTTTTTACTATTTTTGTCTGTCCGTTTGTCTGCTCGTTGCAGCAGTCTGGGCCAACTTTGATGGAATTTTCACTAATATTGATAAGTTCAAGGATTTGCTTAGATAAAAAAATAATTCTGTCAACCGGGCACAATATTTTTATATATGAAGTACGTGGATAAAAGTGATATCTCGCAAAAATGTCAAATTTAAAAAGGTTATATTTTTTACTACATAAAGTAATCTTCTATTAATGGCGATGATTAAAAAATAATATTTAAAAAATAGTGAAATAATTTCTGTATATCAATTCATCAAATCATCAATCAATCAAAATCGCGCCTAGGCTCTATTTTATTCCCGCATAACAGGGAAATACGAGAAAACCTACCGTTAAGATACTCCTTTTGGTAATATACAATTGAGACATTGAGTCTTGTGTAGCGGGAATGAATGCTTATTGTATCAGATAAGAAGGGGACTTCTGGGAATTCGGGGCATAATAAGTTAAAGTTAATTAATTGAATATATATTATAATTTTTAGTTGGTGAGTGTGGTGTCGCCGAGCAGGACGAGGCCAAGCAGTGTGCTGTTGCCTATATACAGAGCAGGGAGCGCGTCGGGGTGAGAGATGTTAAAGCTTATTTGTGAAATACCATTCGATTTATATAAATTATTTCAATACTAACTAAATTAATGTTGGGGCCAGTCGTGGCGCAGTGGCACAAGCGTGTGACTGTAAACGACGGGTTATGGGTTCGATGAGTGATCTCCCCACTCGAGGAGTGGAAATATTTAATATTTTCATTTTCTTGGCTCTGGTGTCGAGGCAAAGCGCGTGAGTTCCGCCACTTAACATGCAATGCCTCTAAATTCGGCGGTGCGTGGGGAACGGAGTGTCTTAACACTAGGTTCCCTCTGCCTACCCTGCTGTGTGCGGGATACAGCGTGAAGCTAAAAAAATATTAATGTTATATTAATAGTAGACCCGGTAAATCGTAAACATGCATTGCCTTAGTAATATGTACCTATGTCAATTTTTATACAGAAGTGTACGTAAGTATATCACACAGATTATAATAGTATATATTTTATTTATTTTATTAAATGTAAATGTCTAATTCACATAATAAAGCTTTCTTCACTTCTTCTACATTTCAACTATAACGTACTATTTATAATAAATTTCCTGCTTCTATTTCTATTTAAAAACGTGATTCAATGTTTTATTCGCGTTCATTACAATAATACCTATATGTACACATATTTATCATTTGTCGTTACTTTAGTACAACTTCTAGCTAAGTTAGTATTACATTAAGTTACACTAATTATTTTATATTGACTTTAATAAACATTTTAACCTTCACAATAATATATAAAATGTTTATTTTTTCATGACAAGTTCATCAACATCGTCATCGGGCATCTCGGAGGTGGCGGCCGCGCTCCGCAAGCGACAGAAGAAACCACACGCGCTCAGAATGACGCAGAAGACACGAGGTAGTGGGATTGTATTATATTTATTCATATTCTTTTTTAGCTTCACGCTGTATCCCGCACACAGCAAAGTAGGCAGAGGGAACCTAGTGTTAAGACACTCCATTCCCCACGCACCGCCGAATTCGGAGGCTTGCGTGTTAAGTGGCGGAACTTAACGCCGCGCTTTACCTCGACATCAGAGCGAAGAAAATGAAAATATAATTTCCACTCCTCGAGTGGGATCGAACCCACAACCAGTCGTTTACAGTCACACGCTTGTGCCACTGGGCCACGACTGGCCATAATATTTTATAATATAGTTGAAAATTATTTCAAACGTAAATATATTACCGTTGTTAATTTAAAATGTGTTTAAATTTATATTTGTAATTTGTGATCATGCACTTTCCTGTTGTCTATGTCTTATGACATTTATATTATTCGTATACTTAATTGTGTGACAATATTTGGTTTTTAAATGTATCCAGAGTTAAACATAGGCTACTTTATTAAAAAACAAATGTAGTTGCAATATACCGAAATAACTATAGCTATGAAATAGCTATGTAGTTGACACGGCGAAGTAAATAACTGCCGTGTGTCTATACAAGAGAGGACTTTCCAAAATTCCTTCGTGAGCAAAAAGATGTGATTTTACTTTTAATTTTATTTGTATCTTATATTATAGTTAATTCTAACGATATATAATTTTGTCATGTATTTGCAGTGGGCACGACGGACAGCCTGCTACAAGCTGCAGGACTGTCTAGTTCGGATAGCGGGCGTCCTTCCCCCACTTCTTACCTCTCTATGCCATCTATTAACACTTTTCCCAGGTAAGTATACACTTATTACACAACTGGCAGTCGTGTAGTTGTATATTGTTATAAATGCAAGTATAATATAACTTTACAGACTTTACTGAAATTAACATTTAGAAAACGTATAAAAATTTGAACGCAGCGGAATTCGAACCCGCGCCTCTTGGATACCGTCCACGCGTTGTGACCGCATGCGCCATACGTTCTACTATCAGCTGCGTCGAAATTCTTATACGCTTTATTACGATTTATTTTTGGTGTTAGCATCTTTGTAGGTAGATTATTACAAATTTCTGCTATCCTAAGAATGTAAGTGTTGAAAGACTTTACAGATTCACTTATATATTCAGCATTAAGTTGTTTTGAATAATGATAAAGTATTATCTGTCTGTATAGTTTATGTTTTTGTACTTTTACCGTTCTACGTATAATTCATACAACTGTTGAAAAGGTTTTTGGTTTTTAGGTCTTGAAACAAAAGCTGAAATGATACAATTTCCTTTACAAAAAAAATGTTTAAGCTGCACCGTTGAATAATTTCAAATAAATTGTTAAAAAATTAAAATAACTTTTAAAATTTTCTTGGAAAGTCTTGAGCTATACTTATGTTTTTACATTTTTCGAAATTTGTATTTGTTTAATATACACGTACTCTACCTTAAACGTTCAAAAATGTTATTACTTATTCTTCCTTCATCTTCTCCCACAACAGAGGCAACACAGTGGAACCACTCTCTCGCATACTAGAACCAGTATCCGTCCGACATCTCGACGAGGAGTCGCCGCGCGAGCGAGACAGACACACATATGAAGGGGACCCGCGCACAGGCAGCGGTAGGAGTGAGCGAGAGGCACATATGAGCAGCGGTAGGAGTGAGCGAGAGGCACATATGGGTAGTGTGCGGAGTGAGCGGGACGTGGTGGTGCGGCGGCAGATGTCGTCTCCGCTGGTGCGCGGCGGCAGCGCGGCGCGCGACCCCGGCGTGCTGGGCCCGCGCGTGTGGGACCTGCACTGCCAGAGGATCCGAGACGGTGGGTTGTGTGGAAACTGTATATGTAATTAGAGTATAGAGATTACATTATTATATTGATTTTTTAAGTAATGCTCTAAAAATGCAGTAGGTACTAGCTATTCATGGCTATACTACTGATCATGGTTACTGGTCAATGAGAGAGCTCCGTATTCTTTCTTGTTCCACCAGTATTGTAATGTGTGTTATAAATATATTTATTTAAAATAATATTCGGTTTCTTCGCAAAAATTAAGAGAAGATGTAATTGGAAAATTATAGTCACTACTATTTATTCCTCAGCGACTCTTCTCATCAAAATTATCCTTCAAGCTGGTGGTAGCTTCTGGTAAGATATATAATACTTACATTTCATACTAAATGATTATTTAAATATGTTTGTAATGACCTATAAATTATTATCAAAAAAAAATAGTTTTTTTAACCATCCATCCTTCATCATAAAATATTGAAAATATTTCGTCATGATAAATGAGAGTTACTTTAACATGAAAAATATAATATTGATATTTGAAGTAATGACCACCTCATTATACTGCCGTATAACATCATATCTGGTACAATTATATTGTTAATTTTTAATAAACACATATTTTAAAACAGAGTCGAACAAAAGAAGATTTATGGCTTTCGCACTATTCGTGCTTCATTATTTTGCTACAAGCCAGAATATTAACAGAGAGATTCTTATTATTAAATATAAAGTAATGAAGAACTTGAATATAATGCATTTCCCCGTATATAATGTAAAAGACGGGTAACCCAGTAGCTTGGTGGTAGGAGATTCGTTCTCCGACTGGCTCACGACCACTATCGTGTCAAAGACGAACCGCCAAACATCTGATGATGTGTTCCGGTTCGATGGCATGTAAGCCAGCTCTCCCTATTCCCACCATTCCCATCCTTCCTCCCTCCTTCTGTCCTACATCCCCGAGGCTGGCAACACATCCATAACTCTAATGTTGTGGATGTCTATGGGCGAAGGTAACTACTTAACACCAGGTGGGCCTTCTGCTCGTTTGCTTCCTTTATACCATTTAAAAGAAGGACAGTAAATATTTTAGATTGTGTTATTTCCTCAGTATCCCAGTCGCCCACACACACGGCAGTGCCCAGTAAGGAATCATCATCCCGCATGAGACGCAGGTTCAACGAGCTCATGGATGATGCCTTCACGCTGTTTGGTTCCAATACTACTTCGCAGGATACTGTTAAGGACAACTATGGTTAATAATTTTTATTTTTTTTTTTTTTTAATTTGTTCTTTTACCCATAGGGAGGCAGTAGACAATCAAGATATTATGTATTTACTTTCAACCGGAATTTGAAATGTTATGTTAAGTAACAGAAATTAATGAACAAGCTTTTTTGGAATTAATGAAGCCTCCTTTGGAGTGGATATCGTATACGCAGTCAGTCTTATGTGTAATAAGACTGACTGCGTATATTTAGAATTGCTTACACACCTAGTGCATGGTTTAATTTACTACTTTAATGTAAGTATTAAAATAAACTTAGGAAATTTTTGGTTCAATTTTAAAAAAAATATTCTAATATATATTTTTTTTTACAAAAAACAAAAAATAATATTTTTTTCACTTTTTTACGTTGTTAATACATTTCCCATTTCCTAAACGACTATTATAATAATTTAACATGTATATTTTTATATGTAGATGGTGCGTGCGTGACGCAGGCGCGCAACGACAACGTGCGCGTGCGCGGGCGCTCGGCCGGCGCCGCTACACATACTGCTATGTAACTTATGTTTTATATTTGTTATTATATTGTTATTATATATATGCGTTTTTTCTCGCAGGACAGGATAGTCAGTGGGAAAGTAGTGTCACGACACTCCGTTCTTGTGCACTTTTTAATTATATTTTGTGTTAAGCAGTGATGGATCCTACATAGACTAGTACAAGTACATTACATTACATATGAGCGACTTGAATCTAAGTAGTAATTTAGTTAATATTCATTGTAAATTATTAAAATTTCAGAAAATTGAATATACTAAAAAACATCAAACATATTATACTGAAAAAAAATTCTTTACATAATATCAAGTTTACAATGTTAGGAATCTTCAAAACGCTCTTTTGTAAAGTTATTTTTTGTCATATGTACTAGTGTACCTACGTTGAACTAGTCGAAGATATACAAACGAAAATGATACTCGCAAACGGAATTTGAAATAAAACTTCCATTGCATGTCCTGTCTTTACGTGTTTACTATATTTAAATTAAAAAAAAACAAAATGTGTGAAATATTATTTATTTTTTAATTCATTTTGAAGACCTATTGATGCCATTATAAGTATAACTTAACTTCGTTTAAATTTCTGCCATGGTTTCTCAAGATCCAATTTAGCCTCATTCATGCTCTAGAGACAGGGAACATTGTGTATATTTGGAATGAGCTCTACCCAGAGAAGCCGTGGCGAGTATTTAATCGAAGTTATTTATTTACCAGTCCATTTATTTACCAGTGGCCAGTCGTGGCCCAGTGGCACAAGAGTTTGACTGTAAACGACTGGTAGTGGGTTCGATTCCCACTCGAGGAGTGGAAATTATATTTCCATTTTCTTCGCTCTGGTATCGAGGTAAAGCGCGGCGTTAAGTTCCGCCACTTAACACGCAAGCCTCCGCATTCGGAGGAAAGTGGGGAACGGAGTGTCTTAACACTAGGTTCCCTCTGCCTACCCTGCTGTGTGCGGGATACAGCGTGAAGCTATTTATTTTTTTATACATCAATATACAACAAAAAATCGAAAAAAATCAATGATATATCAATAATACTTTGTTTTATTTGAATTAAAAGATGGGAAACCCTTTATGTAAGATAGAATTAAAAGCATATATTTGAATCTCCAGACAAGATACATCAATAACAGAAAGCACCCTCCGCCCGCGCCCGCGCACCGCGCGCGCCCCCCACACCCCCACCGGGGGGGTGGGGGCGCCCGCGTGGAGCGCTCCGGGGACCACGACTACTGTAAGTTATTGTTAAATCATTATTTAATTATGTATTGTTTTTATTTGAAATTAATTTTTAGATTTTGCTTGTTGAATGACTGGGAAAAGCAAAGCTGCTTCAAGATTTTTCGTAGCATGGGAGTCAGAGAGGACCTGGAATAAGGGATAGTTCTTTTTTTTTTATAGCTTCACGCTATATCCCGCACACAGCAGGATAGGCAGAGGGAGCCTAGTGTTAAGACACTTCGTTCCCCACTTTCTGTCGAATTCGAAGGCATTTCGTGTTAAGTGGCGGAACTTAGCGCCGTGCATTACCTCGACACTAGAGCGAAGAAAATGGAAATATTAAATATTAGTTAGGGACAATTCGTTCTACATTTTTTGTCCGAAATCCAAATATTGCGTGCTTGGTAGAATTCAACGTGCTTTATGTTAATATCATAGCGGAGAATTGAAAATAATATATCTATTTACCCGAGAAGAAACGAACCCGCGTTTACATTCAAACGCTGTCCCACTGCACCTCTATGATTTTAACTGTTATTGAAATAGTAAATAAATTGAAATAGACAAACGTTTCTTTTTATTTTGTTAATACATATTAAAAGAATTGGAATATAGTTAGTACAAAAATTAAATGCATTGTTTACTAAAAAGTGTTATTCATTTATGTCAATTTATTTTAAAACGAGTGCTATTTTTATATTAAATTTTTGTAGATATATTTTTTTATACTGTCTTTTATCCCAATAAATGTACTCGCTAGATTCTCTCTGACTACCCTAATAAAAAACGAGTAAAGTTAATAAAAAAAAATTAATAACATTACAGTCAACCCCCCACCCCCTACCCCTGGTGAACCCCGCACTGATAACGGCACGGGGTCGTCTGGAGGTCAACGACCCCGCGCTACCCCTTATCTCTGCTATCAAGACGGAAATACAGCGAGTGAGGGATCATGCTACTAAGAATATGTAATGTGGA
Organism: Dryas iulia moderata; assembly: GCA_019049465.1. Taxonomy (NCBI): domain Eukaryota; kingdom Metazoa; phylum Arthropoda; class Insecta; order Lepidoptera; family Nymphalidae; genus Dryas; species Dryas iulia. The sequence goes on along the minus strand of CM032440.1, from coordinate 11,231,044 downwards.
AATGTGATAAGTTGTAACTGAAATTGTAAATCTACATATCTGTACCCCGGAGGTAAAAGACACTATGTCACATTTTAGTAATTGTTCAAGAGAGCCGATTTTCCATATTTTTGAGCTATTAGAGCTTGTTTCTTCGTCACTTGTAGAACCAGCTCAATGAAAGTTTCTCACATTGCTATTGCCATTAGTAAGTAATTGAAAGCATTGATCCTAGACTTATTCTTAAGGTAAATAAAACCAAGTCCACTTGGTGTCTTTTACCTCTGATGAAAACGGACATGGTTTTATTTTTCACTGCCTTATTTATGGAACTAGGACATAGTGTCCTATACCATTGAATAGATCAAAAAATCTACATCCAGGACATGGTGTTAAGTCAATTTACTGAAGAAATGGACATAGTGTCCTTTACGTCCGGGGCAAGGATATATAGATATAGGTAAAATAAAATTAGTTGGAATTTGTGAATGCATAAATTTGTAATGGCTAATAAATTATTTGGTAGGTATGTTTTTTAATAAAATTGTTTTAACTGTATTAATAATGTGTATTTTGATATTTAGTGAATTCTTAATATTGTACTTTTTACTACGGATGTACTGTAAAGTGTACTAAACATTGGCCTTTCTAAAGTATGTTTCTGGTTAAAATAATGTTATTTAATAATAATGTGTACAAATTGCAAACTTCAAAAATATTGATATTGTAGTAATATGTATCTACTGTTGAAGTAATTTTACCCATCTTAGAGAATAACGTATTTTACAATTGTGTTCAAATTAATACGAATATTTGAGATAAATATCCGTTTACATTTTTACCAGTATCATTAGATTTATTAAATTAAATATAATTAAGCAATAAAAATAAATTTAAATTTAAAGATTACCTGACTGTCTAAAAGTGACTAGTAACTATCCGCATCTAGACTTCATGATACTTGTCATATATTTCCATTACTATCTTCCATAATATAAATTGTAAACCGATAAATTCCGTTGTTTTTTCAAGTTTTCGTATTAATTTCGGGAAATCTCTTATTTTTAGTTTTCTTGAACACTCCCCGAGACATACCAAATGTCTATTTTCTATGACAAGTAGTTTTAACTTTCAGCTGTACCTTGTCTGTCTGTGTGAGCACAGTATTTTTTTAATTAAGTTTTAAAGTAATGAATTAGTTACTTATCTTTATTTTAATTTACCAATTTTTTATAACTTGATATTTAGTTAGTTAAAAACTATATTTTCAATCTTTTTCTTGAGTTGTTGCGGTAAAATTTGACTGTCCTTTTCACCCACCATAAAGCCGCCTCTCTTAGTACCTACTAGGGTTTAGTAGTAGTGTCTAATATACGTGAAGGTTGTAAGTTAGAATCTTAAGTTAATAATCTAATATTCTTCAATGGTTGATGAATGGTATCTTAAAATGTTTAAGAAATGGGCTATAGAGATATTACTTTACTAGGAAAAACTTTAAATATAGGATGTTTAAAATATGGTAATATATATTAGATATATTGTTTTAATTCGTTGATTTATTCGTAACAAATAATTTTTATAATTGTGTTCTTGTTCTAAAAAAATAATTGTGTAATTAGATATAGTGTTTGTTTTATGTTATTTATTTATGGTTGTATTTTAAATTATTTGAATATTAAAACTATTTACATGTTAAGTTGTAGATATTCATGTACGAGTAAGATATGTCATAGACATTTAAAGAAAACGTATAAAAATTTGAACGCAGCGGGATTCGAACCCGCGCCTCCTGAACACCGTTCAGGCGCTCTCACCACTGAGCCATGCGTTCTACTAGCCGCTGCGTCGAAATTCTTATACGCTTTATTACAACTTATTTATGTTGTTCAAATTTTTATACGTTTTCTTTAAATGTCTTTTTCAATTTTCCTAAGTGTGGAATAACACTTTAAAAAATGTTTAAAAGATATGTCATATTTTCTGACGCTTTTCCCATTTTTTTCGACTACGATTTTGTTTATTAATAAATTTGAAAGTTGTGATTGCTATAATGATATTAAAAAAACAATGAAGAAAATAATATTATACTCTTTTTAATACAATTATTTCTTTAATTATAGCATTTATTTGTTTAAATCATTTTATTATTTATTTATTGTTAATATATGTAGATTGTAGGCTAATGTGTAACTTAATAATCTAGAATCACTAGCGTAAGTTTACATTTTCACGTGATGCCAATTTTATATTAGCATGTACTTGGATTTTCCTTTAAATCATGTTTTGAATGTTTTTAATAAATCATTAGAAAAATATTGGTATTTAATTTAAAATGTAAGAATAAAGCAGCTTCAAGCTTTTCCGCACAACAGGGTGGTCAATGAGAACCAAGTATCTAGAACCAGTGATTCTTAACCTTTTTTTTGTTCAAAATTTGGCGGCACACAAAGAAAAAGGTTTTAAATGATATAATTTAAAAATATAAACATTATTATATATTTGCAAGATTTGGCGGCACACAAGTGTCGCAACACAGTGGTTGAGAATCACTGGTCTAGACACTCTGTTCATTACTTTCCGCCTGCAATGTCTCTGGTTTGGTTAAAAGGAACCTACCATTGAGGATGCGGGATGCGATTATAGAAAAGGGCGGTTAGGAAGCCTCGTACCTTCGATAGCTGATGGCTTCTAAGTCTGGACCAGGTTTCACTGTTTCACTGCACTGTCCTTGGTTCGTGGGTATAGAACAAACATAAATCACATGCACTACACTTATTTTATAGCGTTTAGCCGGGTTAAAACATTATTTTAGCGGGAGCGTGCACACTCGTGTCGTTGCTTTTTTGCGGATTTTTCGGAACTAAATGTGCGGGCGCTAGCGCCGCGAGCGTAGCGTTCTTCCTTCTTGAGGCGGAAATAGTAAGGGTGGGATAGGATAGGTAGGTTTGCGTAACATTTTTTAAAAATAAGGCGCGTAAACAGCCTCAATGGCATGCTAAGTGGCGGACATTGTCTATCAATATAAGGAGAACGAAAACAATTTTAAATTATAATTTTTATTCCTAGCAATAATCGAACGGACAACCATTGCGTTTACACTTAAGTGTTATCCCACTGCGCCACATTACCTAGAATATATTTAATTTATTTAAAATAAAACACAAAAATATTGTGCAATATGTATATTTTGTACTTTGCAATATAAAAACCGTACTAAATTCTAAATATATAAAAAGATATTTACATACATACACGTTATTTTACACTCCCCTAATTACATATCATTATATTTAAATAAACCTTAATTTAAAATAACAGAATTTGATTGACCAAACATTATCATATTTGGTTTAGGCTTTCGAACAAATTAAAATAGATTGTTAAATATAAATTAAAAAGACTTAAGGGTTTTAATCAATTTTAAGAGTGAATTTAATAATTGTTTAAAAGAATAAAAATTAAAGTTTATACAAGTTAAAATAACATTTGCCACTTCACAAAATGAAAAACCGGTAGTATTTAAAAAAAAATATGAAAAATGGAAAAAAACAATCATATTAAAATAATTATAACCACCAATGTAAATCAAATATTTAACAAAACTAACAGAAACTTAATAATAAGCACATACTAACTACACGTACACACAACTTCTACACATAACTCTAGGCATTCGTCAAACAAACCCTTATAATATATTGCATTCAAAATAAAAGAAAAACTATGTTAATTTGGCGTTTCCTTTTCCAATAGTTTTCAAATCTTGCTACATTGTTAAAATTATAACAGATAAAAAATTACTATGTGTGATGAGTGATGAATCTTAATATTATTTTTAGTGGCTTCAAGACTTAGTAAGCAAGAGAGACCATAAAGTTAAGACACTCCGTTTTCCGCTCAAAGTTAAAATATTGCGTGTTAAATGGCGAAACTCAACAGTCATTAACATGCTTCGTCTTATCAGATATGAAAAATATAATACAATTATTACTGCAAGTGGGAATCGATCCCATAACCATTGCATTTATAGATAGATGCTGTGCCACTGCACCATGACGGCTAATTTTCTTCTATATCCCTCCTTGAATAATACAATATTTACATAATATATAACTGACATATAAAGCATGTTATTATATAATGTTAGCACAAAATGCAAGTAAATGAATACTTTATAATATGGTACAAAAACTGATTTCATTTACCATCACTATTATAACTATAAACTGCTAAACGCCTAACCATTTCAATAAAACATTTAATTAAATTAATAACTTAAATAAATAAAGAAACCATTACAAATAAAACATTTAACATATTTTTAGTATGAATAATATGATTTCACATTTTGTCAAATATTTCCATTACCACTAGCTTTATTTAGTATTAGAAAGGGAATGCAAAACCAAATGTAATTACTAATCAATGCTATTCAAATACGAGCCACCGAAAAGTCGCCGGTTCAAATCCAGGCAGTGTGCATCAGTCTTTCAATTCGAATTTAGTTTCTTACTATCAAAATTTATATAATACAATATTAAGGTGTTTTAATTTTAAATAAAATAAAATATATAAATATGTATTTAGATAATTTTATATGTAATTTGGATAATTTTGAAACAAATTACAATTATAAATTACTTAACACTGTTTCTTCTAACACTTAATCAATGTGTATGGATGGAAGTGATGTCATCTTTTCTGATTGTCTTTCACAGTTCTTTGTAAAAAAAAGTCAGTTTTATACAAAAAAAAACTTCAGTATTTTGCGGTGTATTTCCGTTTCTTGTAAGGTGTAATAGTGACCACTTTATATCAGGGGTTAGTAAACGGCGTCTAGTAAATACTATGAGGCCCGTCAAACATTTATTTATATTACTATTATTTTTTATTACTATTAAGAAGTATAATTTAAGCTCACCAAAATATTTCAAAATTTGGATTGCATTCATTGCTGCCTTTTATCTCTTACTAAAAACGGTAACCCCTTTTTACAAAGATAAAAATTAATGAATATTTAAATATTCCGACATACCACCTCCATCCAATCAAAACAAAGACGAAGAAACTCTACCACATACAATCACACAAGTCCTAATAAAATCCACAGTCACTCATAATTCACTATTCACTATGTTGCAGGTTCATATCCGTCATGTAGTTAATCTGTATATGCTATGTGGAAGTAAGCGGTTGTGGTGCGAGTCGCCGCCATTGGTTGTTTTGGTTCTCTGGGAGTTCTTCGTCCTGTAATATAAAACATTTTTATTAATATTAAATTATAATTTAGTTATTTTTAACTTCACGCTGTATCCCGCACACAGCAGGGTAGGCAGAGGGAACCTAGTGTTAAGACACTGTTCCCCATTTTCCGCAGAACTCTAGAGGTTTGCGTGTTAAATGGTGGAACTTAACGCCGCGCTTTGCATCGACACCAGAGCAAAGAAAATGGAAATATTATATATAAATAAATAGCTTCACGCTATATCCCGCACACAGCAGGGTAGGCAGAGGGAACCTAGTGTTAAGACACTCCGTTCCCCACTTTCCGCCGAATTCGGAGGCTTGCGTGTTAAGTGGCGGAACTTAACGCCGCGCTTTACCTCGACACCAGAGCGAAGAAAATGGAAATATAATTTCCACTCCTCGAGTGGGAATCGAACGCACAACCAGTCGTTTACAGTCACACGCTTGTGCCACTGGGCCAAGACTGGCCACAATATTATATATTTCCATTCATCCACAACACAACCACAACTAGTCGCGTTTACAGTCACACTTTGTATCCCTGCACTACGACTTACCTATTAACCTATCTAAGTGGCCTGAATCTTTTTAAATATTCTTTAATAACAATTTTAACGGAATTTGTGAATTTTCAAATAAAGTCATCACCAATTCGGAAGGCAAGTTCTGCTGAGAAGAGCCGGAACTCAGCATTTGCTCTCTTAAATAATAAAAGTTACAGTTTTACAAAGCCATGCATTAAACTGAAATTATATTACTCCCACAACATATTTTTATCCTTTAATTTTTCACAATAAGCTAGCTTTTCCTTACTAACATTGCTATTACAGTGAATTTAAATTTCTGCATTAGCAAATCTAAAATCGGCTGCAGAGTTGTGTATTATATCATACTACAATAAAGAAATTAACGTCTTTTTCGTGTTAAAATTGGTTCTGATCGGAATTTTTATAAATTAAATTATGACTCAAAATCAACCACTATAAAATTTTATTCAATTTAACAAAATTATTTTATAATTTTAACTGCTTAATTAGAACGATAAATATCCAAGAGCATTGATAACACTTAGATACATTTGATAAGACATATTACAATAAGTTACCTGAATAATTGTGATGGACACTGTGTCTGGTTTCATGTCCTCCAACAGTTTTTGTGTTGATGGGCCTTGTTCAGCTTGTTCCATCGCTCTGGAATTATAAATATACATTTATATTATATAAATACAGCTTTTAAAAATTGAAACAAAAGTAACTCGAAGATATTTTAATGCTGTGGTAAAGCATCTGACTGTAATAGTGTTTGTGTACAATACTCATTGAAAAAATGATCATAATTTAAATACTTTGATTTCTCTTCTGAAGTGTAAAGTCAAAACGTGGCGTTGTGTGGTTAACTTCCGCGATGTTTCGTTCGATCGTTCTATATATGTGATGTTTCTTTTAAAACAGACTGCAATGGGGAAAGAAGCTTGGACCACTTGACATCTATAATCCAAAAACAGTTACCCATACTTGATATTTTAAATTCAAAAGACTGTCTGTGAATTTTCACAACGAATCACTACCTTTGATTCCATAAAACGATTTGAATTCCATTCAAAATGAAAATCTTTGAAGTCGTGGGTACGGCTAAACATTATTAGCTTTTTTTTCCACAAAAAGCAACGAAAAAATAGGGGATTAAAGTTTGTATGGAAACCATACGCCGGCGAACCCACGAGCCGTCACTAGTCTGACGTAACGTATATGTCGTTCTTAACATAATATGTTTTCTTAACTATGTCACTGTATACTAATACTTACTTTCTGCTGCCAGAATTGAATCTGCCACCTTCACCTCTTATTCTGTTCATTGCATGTCTATGTCTTGACTCATGTAGATATTTCTGAAACCATAATTAAACATATATTAAATATTTTCAATTTCAATCCTTTTGTAATTGCCGTTTGGTCTATGATTAAATTCATTAAAATTGTTAACATTAAAACATACTAAAAAAAATATATATATATATAATGAATATTAATTTATACACATATATCTTCTAAGCTCATCCTCACCATATACATATATAAAACTAATAGAGAACATGTAATTTTAGTATACGAAACTCTACTTAGCACTACTGTTTTTTTTTAGCTTCACTCATTTCGCAAAGTGTTCAGAGAGAACCTACTATCAACACACTATCAACACTAATTCAGTATCTGCTCAAAATCGAAGCACTGCGACTGGCAGAACTCAATGTTTCTAATTATTTCTATAGGCAAAGCCTTAGGTTAAAAGAGAAAATTTAAATCTAATCTTTATTCCCAGTGGGATCACCCTACACCACCCACAACCATTTACAATTAGTTGCCATTAATACTATATATAAGCTATTGGAAAACAGCATATATAAAAATGGAGTTTGTTTACAAACAAAGAACAAAAGCCCACTCACAGGTCTCTCCTTAGGTATTTTCCCCTGTTCGTGTAGTTTAGCTCTTGCAGCTCTACGTCTTAGTATACGCTTGTACTGCCTTGCGTTAACATAGAGTAGGGGTTCTTCATCAGAACCAGCTTGGGATGCACCTTCTGATGAGGAGGCTGTTGCACCGCTTGAACCGTTCACCATCTGGAATTAAAATTGTAAAACATAAATTATTTATGGTATTTGAGCTTGTGTTAAGCACTCTAACTTTCCACTTTTAATCAAGAGATGAAATCCTTCCGAGAAATTTGGTAATAATTTAATTTTAATTAACTTTAATTTGGTGACAATTAATAATGATTTGTTTTTATCTTATATTAATAAATACACAGATAATTTAAAACTCCATTGTATACTTATACAAATGTATAATATGCTAAAGAATAAATAAGTGATAGTATATCAAGACTTTGCTCTACTCACCATAACAATATTAGGTTGATTTACAATTTGCTGCGGCTGCACAGTGTTGCCCACACCTGCCACTTGCACCAGATTACCATTTAAATTTATGAGGGTACCTGGAAATTTATTAATAAAAGATATATCATGGTTAATTATTTTGAATTAAAATATTACACAATATTATACACAATATTATCTTAGGGACTTATTTGCTTGGACTTACTTTCTTTAGAATAGTATAATTATATATATTTTTTTTTTAAATTATTGTTTGACAATGCTCTATCAAGCAGATTTATTGACAATTTTAAAAAGGCAAATTGTCCACTCTAACAAATTTAGCGTTAAAATAGAACTTATGATTAAGAAAGACATTTTTAGAAAACATTTAAAATTTTGAACACAGCAGGACTTGAACCCACATCTTCTGGTAAACCTCCAAGCGCTCTGACGGCTAAACCATGCGATGTACTACCAGCTGTGTCGAAATTCTTATATGCTATTATTACAACTTATTTTTGTTGTTAGCATCTTTGTAGAGATTTTTACAAATTTTTGCTATTGTATTTATGATTATGAATTTCAACTATCACTTACAATAATTATAGACTACGTAAATAATATGAGTTTGTCATTTTTTTTTAAATAATTATCTTACCAGGTTGGTGTATAATCTGATGCTGATCAATCTGCGGCTGAGTATTGCTGGGCGTTGGTTGATAAATGAAAGTTTGTCCATCTGGTGTCTGCACTAGTTGCATAGGCTGAATGTTGTTACTTGTGCCTGCATATAGATTATATTTGTTTATTACAAATATTTAAATTATTAAATAAAGCACTTTTTTATTTATAAATCAACTTAAAAGGCAGTATTTGACAATGACCAATTGACTGAGAACAAAAAATACAGTGTTTATTATATCAAAATATCAATTTTATAAAATGTATATTGTAATTAAATGTGGTACAATTGGTTCACACAGCTCATAATAATTGAAATATTTTCTTTTACCTAATATTCAAATGAGAAAAGCTGACAGATCTTTAAATAAAATGTTTGTTATTGTATACTGTATATTGTACACATAAAATAAAGTTATAACTTGTTAACCTTGAATACTGGATAAAGGCAGAACTTGTAGCTGTTGCAATTGTTGACCACTAGGTGCAGCCACCTGTTAAAATAATTATTAATAAAATATATATATTAATTAAAATACTGTTTACTTATATAATTAAATGTATCTTCTTTATATTTATAATATAAAGAAGATATTTAATTAATTTAGTAAACAGTATTTTAATTAATAAAAACAATTACATTCTATACATGCTTATATTTCATGAATATCAATCAATTTATCACCTGAATTTGAGGAGTTCCAATCTGGTTGCATGAATAGAAATATATAATTTTAATATAATATAATTTTCTTAAATTAAAATAGCAAAATAACACATATACTGAAAAGGCTTACAATGTTTAAAATATATAATTAATCATTGCAAATACAAATGATTAGATTTTAATAAAAAAAAGGAATAAAGAAACTGTAGTAATTATTCACATTAAAGTTATTAAGTTAATAAGTGTAGAATATTTTTTATTTATATAATCACCTGTATAGCTGGAGCTGTAGAAGGTATAGAATGTATAACAATGTGTTGACCATTAGGCCCTTGTAGCATGTGCGGGTTATTGTTCATTTGCAACACTTGCAACTGTTGTCCATTGATGGTCATCACTTGAGATCCATCAGTCGTTTGAATTTGAGCATGCTCCATTATGACTTACTGAAATTCATAAATTATAATGATAGAGCATAATATAAATAGTCAATATAAATAAATATAGTAGGTATTTTTTATAGTTGGTAAACATTACAATTTATATTTCACATGTGACATCACATACTGATAACCAACTATCTTGATAAAGTACTTATAATACTAATATAGTTGATTGGTTCGATTTATTTTGAACAGGGACAATAATTTAGTTAAGGAAACATTCACATTATAGTTAACCATTTCGTTGAATGGTGAGATATACAGATTTAATTGTAATTCATACTCTTTATCATTCCAATATGTGGAGGAAATTGATGTTGCGTTGTAATTAGATAGACAGAACTGTCGTGCAGTTTGTCGCATGACGGATTAAATTTCTTTGTTTCAAAACTAGACCCTCTCATTGCGAGTGTTGGTAAATAACGCATCATAAATACATCTGGATTTATTTTAATGAATAATTGATATGAATATGTGCCTTGGAAAATTTTATCTGGGAAATTATTCAATACGTCATTAGACCGAGGCCAAAGAAGCCAACGTAATCAAAATGGCTGCTTTTCACGTAATTTCATGAAACATCACGAAAACTTTTGTCCAAAAGTTGAAAGTTTTTATTAGAAGATACACCGGCTTAGCCATCGCAAGTAATAATCGTCAAATATTGTGGACTTACATTGGATATTCCTCACTGGTTTTTCAATGATTGGTTGACAAAAGATAGACCAATGGCCGATGTCAATGATCACGAGAACGCAGTAGATTGGTTCGACACATTACCACTCCCAAGGAAGCGCGGCTCTTCTACTGTCCAATACTCTTCCTCATAATTAAAACATTGTCTATGGTTCAAATTTTGATTAATTATTATTTTAATTTTCACCTTGTTTTATTATTAGAATAATATTATTAATTTATAGAAAGTATGGTAAAATGAAATATATTTTATAACGTTGTAATAAACAGCAAAATTTGCCTGCTTAGGTTTTATTAAAGCTGAATTTTACTAATATACTATTGAGAAAAATTATAAGTGTAAGATTTTTTAGAACTTTTATACAGATTCAAATTATTTGATATTTTTTGTGTTATCGTTTATCAAGTATCATATTTATGTTTTCTAATATATTCGAAAGTAAACTAGAGAGCAATTCATCCAAAGGCAGGACCAGTTTAAATTTAAAACGTTTGTTTTTTCAAAAAGTATATTTTTCTATTCATTTTCGTCAAGAAACATCAAAACTTTGGAAAGCGTCGGCGTCGTTCTACTAGATGTCAAAGTCAAATTTTAAGTTTCAATTTCTCATAATTCGTTATTATTGTAAAAGTTTAGTTTTGTTTAATTTAAATGGAATAGTGAATTACATATGCTTTTAAAGGATATATCGTTGAGCATAAGATGAATTCTACCATTTCCAACGATCTCAGCCGTGAACACTTAGCATTTGAAACAGCCCAGTGTCTAAGTAGGTTATAATTGTTTGAAAATAGAAAAATGTAAATTTCTTTTGTTTAATCATGTTTCATGAATCAATGTCATTTTGTATTTTTCTTTTAGAAAATATTCACGCGAATACTAAAAATATAAGCACACTGCACAAGGAATTATTGGAAATTAATTTGTCTGTAACTGCTTATATCGAGGAAAGCAAGAGTCGCCTAAAAGCATTGCGTTTAGAGTTAGCACACCAAGCCTCCAGTTCACAAAGAGTTGTAAAAATCCTGAGTGATAAATGTAAGTGTAAAAGTTTTTAGGTATATATGGTAATTCCTTATAATTATAAAATATTTTTTTTATTATAATGTTACAGAAAAATGTCAAATTTACCAAAAACACCACAAAAAAGAAAAAGCCAATTCAGAAATATAAACATTCCTATTAAAGAAGACAACAATAATGCAGAGTCTCAGATGTGTAAGCAACAGTCTGCAAAAAAGTTCATTGTGTGGTATAAATCTAAGATTGATAATGACCGCCAACATCTTAGTTCTTATTTATCAGATGATATAACCTTAGAATGGTTTGGCCGGACTATTAAAACAAGAAAAAAAGTGTCCTCTTTTGTTAAAAATGATATTCAGTGTTCTCGACATGACTTTACAACTGTTGAAAGTATAGATAAAATTGAGTCAAGAAATGAAAAAGTTCAAAGGTTTGTCATAATTAATTTACATTTTTAAATCTTGTTATTAATTGTATTGAATATTATTGTAATTATGTATTGCATGGGATATTATTGTAAAAGAAATGTTTAAAACTACATTTTGATTATCAATAACATTGCAATATATGTTTGAATGCTTTTTCCTGTATACAAGGATTGCCAGAGAGAACCTAGTATTTTTGTTCTCCACTTTGTCTCAATCTGGAACATTACATGATGTTTACATATCAGAACTCAATACTGCTCTTGGTCTTGGTCTCACCAGAGCACAGAAACAAAAATAATTTAAACAATCAAGTGGGAATTGAAAGTTTGAATCACACATACCACAATAGTCTCGACTATTGTGCTATATTATTTGTAATAACATTAATTTGTTGAATATTTTTTTCAGAACTGATGATAATAAAGTAATGAGTCCATTACAGTCCCCAGAAGATGATTGCAAAATATTAAAACATGGTAAAAGAAAACTCCAGTACCCTTCTGCAAGTCCACAATGGGCAGAAGGTTGTGGGCCAGAAGAAGACCGAGAGCCAATGAAGAAAAAAAAGAAATTACAAAACATTTGTACAAACAACATAATTAACAATGACATTTCAATGGAAATTGGAAATAAGGGAGATGGTGGAGACAAGCTAAAAAATAAAAATTTAACACCTCCAAACTTGGAATGTGGTCAAGGTGACTGCCTTCCATCTACAAGTGGTAATAAGTCAGGGAACTCATATGAAACTATAAGTACACAAGTACCTAAACTAGCAGTAGAATGTAATGGTTATATAGAATTTACAAGAACAAGAAACAAGAACAGTCATGGTACAGATACTATGAAGTGGGATAGGAAATGTAAGGTGCAAATTAGTTATTCAGAAGATCCTTTGAATGTTGGTGAGTATATTATTTGGGGTTTGCTGTACAGTGATGAAAGCAAGTGTCGGAGAAACTTACTGTCTGCTTTTGAAGAAGTATCTGACTAGGAAGTTGTTATACTTTTGCAATAGGAGTTGTTTATACAAGTTAAAATAATGTTGGTTAAGTTTTTTTTTTAAAATTTGGGCAAACAGGGACATTCTGCACACTTTCTCTTATTTGTGCCAAATTTTACATTGAGTTTTTGAAATATTGCAGACTGGTAGGTATAGGTCAAATTTCTTTTTCAAATATGAAATATGAATGAACTGACCAAGTTAATGAGATTTAATTATGCTAAGTTATCGATAAAGACTATATAGCATTACTTGTATTACATATCAAGAAGTACTATTTTTCTAGTTTACAAAGATAAACTATTTTGTAATTTTTACAATACAAACTATTGATCAGTTTCAACAATAACATATATATGTATATATATGTGTAGATCATAATGATATTCTATGCTTTAAAAGTATTAAGTATAGAAAGTATTCCATAAATAATAGTCTTGGTTTTTTAATGTTTCCTTAATGGAGGACAGACTCTAGTACTATAAATTAATATATCATAAAATGCATAGTACATTAAATTTTGAAGTTTTTACCCAAAAAATTAACAATAAATAAAATAACTTAAATTATTTCAATTGTAATGTATCTAAATACATATGCTAATTACTGACTTTTTTATTAATGAAATATTTATTAAAAGCCTTCTCAACAATCATGCGTATATCAAATTTCCCACTTTAAATGTAAGCAAAATTTGTCAATGTTGAAACATTATACAGTAAACTATATATATGTCATAAGATAATATCCAAATTTAAAAGTTTTTTATTTTTTACTGTATTTGTATAATTTCTAAGTCATGCATTTAAATGACATATTATGATAAGAAATTTTATATTCTTTTTATGTGAAACAAATGTGAAGCATGCATATTTTAAGATATGAGCTGTTTAAGGCACAGTAATTCTATTGACTATGTTGCTTTTGAAATTCCTCCTATTTCAGAGAAGATCTGAATTTATTTTTAGTAAGGCTTTTAAATGGGACCAAATCATGTATTGACTAGTATGCTTTAATGATTTATCTCCAACGCACCCACCAAGTATTATTGATTATATGTACTAATATAGATATTGCATTCATACACCACTTTGTAAGAACAATGTTGTTCATTGTATTCAAAACAATTATATTTGTGTTTTTGGATATTGTTCATCACATGAAAGTTTTTACCTTTTGACTAATTACCTTATAATGAATAATAAGATGTTGGCAACTAACACACTCGAGTTACTTTAAAAAAATGTTTATTTTATTTTACAAAACTGTTCAGCCATTATAAGGTTAGTAGCACTTTAGCCATGATTTAAAAATAATATTTTATCAATAACCAATATTATTCTTGCATAGCAGAATCATTTATGTAGTTTATAATTTTGTTAGATCTGTTGACATTATCTAGTATTATAGTACATATTGAGTTTTTCTGTTGGTATAGACAGTTTACAATAATTTCTTTTACAGTTATACTACCAAACACATGTTGCTATGTGCAGAAACTAAAGTAGTTCCATAAAACTGGCTTGTCATTTTTCAATATTTTTTCATAGATAGCAAAGCTTTAAAGGATCCTGTTTGATAAATAAATAATAGAGTAATATTGCCAAGGTCTTGTGTGGCATATATACAGATATAATGCACAATATGGATAAACATACTCAATGAACTCATTTCATAATAATCTCATATCAGTCACAAGTAGAAGCCGACATTTTAAAAATTCCTAGCGTTATGTTTGACACAATAATATTTAAATGAGATTTAAATTGTATTTAGTTGCATAAGTTATATTTTAACTATTTTAAAGCATTACTTGTGAAGTATGTTTTTGTTTTACTTCTAGAAGTGTTTAAGAAATAAAAGTTGTTAAGTAGTTACGTGGTTTTATTTTTATTTATTACTCTGTACGTTTTACGATTACGATTCACGTTTGCACGCGCTTAGATAAGCGGTGCAAGTGGTTGAGTATATGATATTGTACTACAAAGTACTATGTATGTCTATAACGTCTTTACGATAAATTATAAATATCCAGACATTAAATCAAGTCTAAATCATAATTATATTAATAAATAAAGGATATTTATTGGATTTTGATTGGATTGGCATATTTAAAATATGCCCTTGCATCTGCAGAATGTAAAAAGACAATTTGTTTCTGATAATAATGCAATAAGAAATACGTTAAATTAATAAAATCGATTTCGGTACATAAGTTTATTGATACAAATAATTTGAGGGAAATGATAAAATATATAACGTAAAACGGTGCATATTTAAAAGACGAGTTTAGTTTAGCCAATTTTAGTGAGAAGTACTGTCTGAGTGCGAGATAAAAAGTTTTTTTAATGAATGCTTGAAGGATAATATTGAGGGGCTTACGTAGACCGAAAATAAATCGGATAGCGAGATTTTGGAGACGCTCTAATTTGTTAAGTTGCTCCTCAGTCACATCTAAATAGCAGACATCGGCATAGTCAAGAATGGGTAAAAGGAGACATTGCGCTAGCATAATCTTGTTTAATGAAGAAGGAAGTATTGGCGCCGCTTAAGGAAATGGAAAAAGAAGTAAATGCGTTTACTAAGTTCGTTGATATGGGGTGTCCACGTCATGTTATTGTCGACAGTCAGACCCAAATTCTTCACTTTATCACAATATGGTATTCGTATACCCGAGTACATAATACTAGGCCCTGAATCCCAGTTTATTTTTCATTCAAGTCTGTTACTGCTGATTATAATGGCTTGTGACTTTTTTGGGTTTACAGAAAGACCGAAAGAGTCAGCCCAACTTTGGTTTGCAATAAGGTTGTCATTTAAAAACACTATGGTCTCTGGCAGTTCGTGTACATAACCATGTCGATACAACTGTAAATCATCAGCATACAGATGGTAGGGAGAAGAGAGGACTTTGGATATATTATCTATGAATACGGAGAAAAGAAGGGCAGAGAGAACGCTGCCTTGAGGAACACTGGCAGTGAGATCTAGCCATGATGATACGTTATCGTTGGCTTTCACACATTGCCGGCGACCGTAAAGATAGGAGTGGAACCAGTTCATGACTGTGGTAGGAATATTAACTGCACGGGAAGCAAGAAGTATGTCAAAATCAACAGAGTTAAAGGCACTACTGAAATACAGTGGCCTTGGTGTTATTCATGGCACACCGAATGTCCTCCGTAATATTCAGCAGCGCACTAACTGTGCTGTGGAAGGGACGGAAGCTGGACTGATAAGGGCAAAGAAGGTCATTAGAGGAAAGAAAGGAATAAAGTTGATTATAAAGCGATGATTTCGAGCACCTTGCAAAACATAGGTAGAATGGATATAGGACGAAAATCATTGACAATGGAAGGGTTAGGGGTTTTGGCTAATGGAACGACATGGAATGGAAAATCTTTTGTACTTAGTTTTGGCTTTGTCACACTCAGCCATACACCTTTTAATAATAGCTGTTAACCATGAGGCAGGAGTGTGTTTCATTCGAACTGGTCTTACTGGGGCATGAACGTCATAGATATTTATCAGCACAGTGGCGAGTGATTCTACCATTTCGTCAATACTGGATGATGATATGATAGAAAGAGTAAGTCGTGAAAGGAGAAAGGGGCAGTCATTTGGCCGTGAGAAATAACAAGATTAACGTTAGAGAGGGAGATAATATCAATCAAAGAATTAGGAAAACAAATGGGTGGGGGATGACATTGGTAAAATATATAAGTTATAAGACTCGTTCACGGTTTTTAATAAATTACACCTGGAATCGTCTTTTAATAAGCACATATTAAGGTCACCCATGCAAATTATGTGTTCGTACTGAGGTGAGAGACTCTCCAGAACCTTTTTTTCTGTGCTAAATTAAATCGTCCCTTATATGATGTCCTTCCTCATAAAGTCCCCCGTCCCCTTAATGTTCAATGTTTGTTGATGTTAGTGTTCAGTCCTCTATGGAAATATATTAAATTTAATAATATCAAATTATAATCTAACACCTTTTTAAAATTTTATCTACTACTAACTTACTGTATTTATATAAATATTTGTTAGTTTTGTTATAGGTGAAGGTTTGCTGTATTGTTACTGGATCTCTTTTAAACTATAATAGTGTAACTTAATCTCTTTTTTACCGATCAATCTCCTTCGTATATTCTCCATACTACCTGACATTGACGAAGTGAAAAGTGCTCTACTTGTACGTTCGAAGCGCTAAAAATAAAGCACTTAACTGAACTGACCATTACGGACAGATAATATTCATTTCTTCCACTATATTGATTTGATACGACAAAATAGCCACAAAAAAGGGAAGGACGAAGGAAAAATCAACGATCCTCTTTTACGAAAATTACGAAGGCTGAAGGACTGTAAAAATGTAGTACCGATAGTTCAATAAGTAAACAAATATTACACACATTTACACACGTGTTTGTCATACACATTATTATAAGGCTACGCATATTTTACACGTCTAACAAGGTCTACAAGTCGAATTAATTAGCTCTTTACATTTGATTAAATTAACCATAGTCAGATTATGAGATTGAACTTTGAACTTGCTAATAACTTAGGAAAATAACAGATGGCAACATTGCTAATAATTAAAAAACGTATTTACTGTAAAAATTTAATAATAAGACATTATAATACATTTTTTAAACTTAAAAATAAACTATAAGGACATGGTCTGCACAAGTGTTGAGTACGCATACATAAAATTTTCTAAAATAATATAGAATAATAATATACATATCATTATTATTTTTCATAATATTTTTTTTTAAAACTAAAGCTTTTTAATATCTTAAGATTTGCACTAGCACGTAATGACGACAATATAGCTGGTTTTTTTGTAACATTAGTCTTATCAAAACCATAATTAGCGAAGCAAAAAGTATTTCCAATCAATTATGATGTTAATTATTGTGATTTGTTTGCTATTTACATTATGTCAGCAATAAAAGTTATGAAAAGGTAGAGTACCTACTTTTTTATACAAGATTATCTTTTAGAGAAAGGTTTCTTTTATTTTTTATTTCTGTCTCTGTTTTCAATTGGGTTTTCAGAAAAACTGTAAACTGAAAATTTTGTACAATACTTGCTGGTCTGCCAAGATATATACATAATATGTATTTGCAAAATATTGCCATTTATAGGTGTTGGAAGACTTAAATAAGTCAGTCAAATTATCACTAGGTAATACATAATACTTCATTTTATTACATAAGTCCAAATAATTGAATTGCCTTATTTGGATTATAAATATAAGATAAGACAAAAACCATATGTAATTATATAATATAAAACAAACCAAATAATTGTACAATTATAAACCCATTAATAAACTTAATGATCAGATCTTATAAAAAATGTGGCACCATAATGGCATTAAAAATTGATTTGATTACAAATTTGTCATTATACTAAAAAAAAAAAAAATTATTATTATAAATCTGCCATATTTCATTTACCAATCAAAATATAAAGTTTATATAAGTACTTATATAAACTGTCAACTAGTAATGCCAACAAATATTTTGACTTTTTATTCTGTCCAATTTGAAAGTAATTCTAAACTTATTCAATATATACTTAACAACTACAGTAACAATTTTACAATCACACCTCAATGTAAACATTATGATAAAGATATCACAAATATGAGGCCTCTTATTAATCTTAAAATATCTATGTTATTTTTTCTCAAAGTTATCTCCATCATTTAATGCACTTGGATCTTCAATATCTTCCTTAGCATTGTTCTCTAATACTGGCTCATTAATAGGATTATTGTTTAATGCTGAACTTAGTTTCGGCGGTTGTGCAGCAGGTGTCACTTTGGAAGATACTGCTGGGTTTGGAGCACTTTTAGTGGTCATTGAAGCTTTCAGTTTTCCTACTTCTTTTTCTAGTTCTTCAATCCTCTTCTTTCTCTCTTCTAGCTGTGTTGTTAAAGTTTCTTTTTCCAGTCTCAATGTTTCTAATGTTGCTGATACACTAACTTGTAAATTTTTTAATGATTGTAACTCTGTCTTACATATTGCAATGTCTACTAGTGTACGGTTTACAGCAGTTTCTGATTTTACTGCTTTATTTTTAAAATCGGAAATATCGTCATTCAATTTTATTTTTTGGCCCTCTAGTTCACTTACTTTTGTGTTGTAAATGTCACGTTGTTGTTGATAACGCAATGATTCTTCCATACATGATGTTTGCTGTCGTGAACATTCTTGTAGTTGTGTACTCAATTCACTAAGGCGATTTTGTAATTCAGTCTCCATACTCCAACTATTGAGTAGTGAAAGGGTAAGTAAAATACATACTGCGAAAACAATATACATAGGCCAGCGACGCATATTTTCTATACCCATATTACTTATACACTATAAATTGAAAATATCTACACAGTACTGGATTTTTGTCACGATAAATTTATTTCACTTTTCAATATAATTGAACTAAACCGACAGGAACTCATTCGTAGGCGTCCAAACTCGTCTAATGTCATTGACATCAGATGGTAATGTTACCGTCTTATTAAATAAGCCTAAATAAACATAACATATAAAACATATATAACATATAAGCAAAAAAAAAGAAAATTATTAACAATAATTTTATTAAATTTTATTGGAAAATGTTAATATTGTAACTTAACTGTAACGTATGTTAAATATGAGTTAAAAATTCTTTTAATTATTCGATTAGGACATAAATATTACATTGGTAAATTGTATCTTTTTTTAGACTAAATAATTTAAATAAGATTGGTGCCAAATTATATATTGTGACCACTTGTATTACAATATTTTTGATTAAAACATTTAATCCTAGTTTTCTTAAAAAATAATCATTCTTATATAGCAACTTTTAATAGCTGGTCACGTGACCAAGTTAGCATAGACTATAGTCCTTCATCGACTTCTTTGGTTTATAGCCACGAGGTTTTTAGCAATATTTCAATTTATTAGTGAATAAATAAAAAGATAAATTATATTTTTTTGTTAAAATGTCACCTAGCCCTTCATTACCGCCTAAAGAGAATGCTCTTTTTAAAAGAATTTTGGTAAGTACTGTTGTAAACATTCAATTTCGTTTGGAGTGGCTTGTCAATTTTGCCTATTATATCTAAATAAAAAATAATAAAACTGATTTTAATTTTAATACGCCTATACGCAGCCTATAAAATACTTGCCTAAATCTGTATCCCGGTAAAAAAAATAATTAGTAGAATATTTTGGTCAAAACAAGTGATACTATTAGACGACTGCAATTTTCTTGCATCCAATAATAAATAGAGGTTAATGCATTTAAATTACTTTTGTATTTATTGCAGCGTTGCTACGAACATAAACAATATAAAAATGGATTGAAATTTGCTAAGCAAATACTATCTAATCCCAAATTTGCAGAGCATGGAGGTAAGTGTATTATTGTACATTTATGTAAGTCAACAAACGGTCATTACGACTCTGAAAATTCTTGCTTGAATTTAGCATTTATAAATGTGAGGTACATAAATAAATCAATTGAATAAAAAATAAATTAAATGTCATTGTATTTTTAGAAACTCTGGCTATGAAAGGTCTAACATTAAACTGCCTTGGTCGGAAAGAAGAGGCTTATGAATATGTCCGTCGTGGTCTACGTAACGACTTGAAGTCCCCTGTGTGCTGGCATGTGTATGGCCTCCTCCAGAGATCTGATAAGAAATATGACGAGGCAATAAAATGCTACCGGAATGCATTGAAATGGGAAAAAGAAAATATTCAAATTCTAAGAGACCTTTCATTACTACAAATTCAGATGAGGGATCTAGAAGGATACAAAGTAAACATTTTAAATTATTAAGGAATTATATATATATTTTTTTAAAATCCATTTTGACATTGAACGGCTAAAATCTTTTTCAGGATACTCGTTATCAGCTGTTTATGTTGAGGCCTACACAAAGAGCATCATGGATTGGCTTTGCCATGAGCTACCATCTATTAGGTGATTATGAAATGGCAAACAATATTCTTGATGCTTTCCGAACAAATCAAATGAAGGGTACTTATGAGGGTGCCGGCAAAGATACTAATAATTATGAACATTCAGAATTGTTGTTATATCAAAATATGGTGTTAGCTGAGTCTGGCCAATACGAGCGGGCTCTTCATCATTTGCAAAAATTCCAAAGTCAAATCTCTGATAAATTATCTGTGAAAGAAACAACTGGAGAATATTATTTGAAGTTAAGAAGGTATGTGTGTTTTACATAATAAGTATAATTAGATAATAGCATTCTATATGTACACATACAAGTGATTCATAGTAAATTAATATATAACATGGTCAGTTGTTTAAACTGTAGACATTAATGTCATTAGTAGTTATTGTGTTGTGTCTTTAGCATTGTATATAGCATGCATGCATCTGTCAATTAATGCAACTATTGATTAGATATATTTTGTTAGAGGTTTCTTCTTTCTTTAATAATCTTATAAGTATATCGCATTTTGTATTTAATATGTATATGTTAATAATTGTCTTATTATTTATTAGTATGAATGATGTCTGTCTTTAATGTCATCAAGCTTATAATGACATGTAAACAAAGTTTATGTATGAATTACAAATTATTTAGGAATATATTAGCTTAAATAACATTCTTTGTATTCAATATATGTAATTAATCAATTAGATTACTGCAAGTTGTTTAGTGAATACTAATATTATATTCTTGAATGTATTATTCAAAAAATATATAATCTGTCACATAGGTTCCTTAGAAAGTGTAAGGATCAGGATTTCTTATACAAGAACAAACACAAAAGAGATTTCACATTTTAAAATCTGTGTAAATGTAGATGGACAAATTAGTATGAATATTTAATAGTTGTTTAAATATTTGAATGTTACTCTACAATTAATCACACATCCAGTATTCTTATTTCTCTAACTTAGTTAGTTATTACCTTTACATATTACCCATATGGTATAGGTAGTCAGAGAGAACCTACTGTGAAAACATGATTTACCATTTTCCACTAGAAAATATTTCAGTCAACATTTTGTATTTTGAGCAATATGTATCACTGCCATACTTTTTCATTTTCTACCATAGGGGCAAGTGGAAATGATTTAGGCTTAACCATTCCCCCAAGTGGTAATCAAAATTGTAATAATCCTATATACATTTAGACACTATCACAATGAGTTATGATGGTCTTTGCTATTATTAATTCTTTGTAATTATGTTTTTCAGATATAAAGATGCTGTAACTGTTTATGACAATTTGCTCAAAAGAAATCCGGAGAATGTAATGTATTATCAAAAGTTAGTAGAAGCTAAAGAGCTCAAAGACCCAGATGCAAAAGTGGCCTTTTATGATGTGTACAAGTGAGTTTGTTTTTATGTGTTTATGTTATTATAATAAGATCCTTTGTATTGGAGGCCAATCGTGGTGCAGTGGCACAAAGTGTGACTGTAAAGCGACTGATTGTGGGTTCGATTCCCATTCGAGAAGTGGAAATATTTAATATTTACATTTTCTTCGCTCTGGTGTGGAGGCAAAGCGCAGCGTTAAGTTCCGCTACTTAACACGCAATATTTCCGAATTCAGCGGTGTGTGGAGTGTCTTAGCATTAGGTTCCCTCTACCTGCTCTTCTGTGTGCGGGATACAGCGCGAATTAAAAATATATATTTTGTTTTCGCGATTATTACACATTTTGGAATGAAACTATTTTTAACCGGATTAATCGCGTATATTTTCGATGTTCGAAAATACGTTTTTATAAAACCTAACGTTTCAATCGCTTTACAGTAGACCATGGTAACTTATATTTGTTACGTTTTATGAGACAGAATTTGATTTTAGCTTTGTTTATTATTCTTTTGTTTTACTATCTGGATATGCAATATGTTGAATTGGTTCTTAGATATAGAAACCAAATGATGATGCATTTTTATATATCTTATTAAATGATTTATTTTTATGATAAAAATAGGATGTTACATACAGTTTCATATCAATATTTTAAATACAGCAACTTAACACCAAGGAATTAATTGGAATTTAATCAGTTATTTTAGTGTACTGTTTTAACTTTTAGTTCTGAGTGTTATATTATATTCTTTAATTTATTACTTATTGTTTTTATTATATCTTTAATTTTTTACGTCTTGTTTCACCACAATAAAATTTTGGCTAACCTTTAAAATGTTATCCAGTCGAGTCTAAATCGAACCCAATATCATCTAATATTTCATTCTAAAAAATAGCGTCAATTACTAGCTGTCCGCAATGACTATCGCTGCGGGCAGATTCCTCCGACGCAACAGCAAAACTGAAATAATGTCATTTTACAGTGCGTTTCGCATAAACGCATTGTACGTACGTTATTCGGGACATTTTTGTTAGCGCTATCATTGCTGAGATCAGTCGTGGCGCAGGAGCACAAAATGTGACTCTAAACGCGACTGGTTGTGGGTTCGATTTCCACTCAAGGAAATGGAAATATTTAAGCTTTCATTTCCTTGCTTTGCCTCCGATAACAGAGCAAAGCAAGATGAAGTGGGAATCGAACCCATGACCAGTCGCATGTACAGCCACACTTTGTATTCCCAAGCCACAACTGACCTCAAATGAACATAAAAAAACAATTTTTGAAATGAAACTATTTTTAACTGGATCAATCCCATATATTTTTACGATTTCTTAGTTGCAGTTGCAGTACGCTATGCAATTAAGAAACCGTTGGCGGTAGTTTGATATAATAATGTTTTAAAAGACAGACAAACGCCACCTCAGTCTTCCTGTGACCACGGACTACTGTAAAGTGTTCGAAACGAGTTTTCTAAAAATGTATTTTCGAATATCAAAAATATACGTGATTAATCCGATTAAAAACAGTTTCATTGCAAAATGTGTAAAAATAGTGAAAATAAAAGAACTTATTTAATAAAAACAATATTATTTTAAATGTTTCAGGAAGGAGTACCCCCGAGCGATAGCTCCGAGACGGTTGCAACTCACTGAAGCTCGTATGCCTGCATTCGAGCGTCTGGTCGACGAGTACTTGAGGCATGGTCTGCATAAGGGAATACCACCTCTGTTTGTTGATTTGAGGTAATTATTTATATAATTAATTTAATTTAATTGCTTATTATATTCATTATTTACTTGATGAAGTAAATATTTAGTTGACTTAGAATAATGTGCACCATTTGGCTTGTTATGTTAACATATGTATGGACATATTATAAAAGTATTGTTTGTTTACATTTTAAAAGTATTTGAGTAAACTTATTAATATTTATTTGAAAATAAGAGAGTTGAGTTCAAATATTCGTAATTTTTTGCTAAAAACTGTTAAATGAATTATATTAATGACTTTAATCTTAAATGACATAGTTTCCCGCTGCGTTGAAATTATTTTACATTTTCTAAATGTTTTTCTTGAACATAGTTTCGGTTTTAAAAATTTGTTTGTGTCCATACATATATTGCATAAAATCTTAATTTGTGTATAAAATAACAAAATTCTATTTTAAATTTACCTTTCATCTCTTCTTATTTTTTAATTAAATGTAAAAAAATCTATTAATATTTGCTACTACTATTACTATTTTGAGAATAGATAGATTTGAGAATTTCGATCATCCCTTCGATTAGGAATTGAACTCGTAACTAACCATCTTTACAGTTAGATACTATCCCAATGCGCCACAATAGCCTCTATAAAGTTTTATTTACAAAATATTGTAAAATATATTATTTTTACTATATGTTAAGAAATTAATGGTATTTGACATTTGCTAAATAAAGATAGAATTATTCAAACAATTACTTAAGTATGCTGCACTAATAATATATGTGAAACGACTGGTTGTAGTTCGATTCCCACGAAGAGTGGAAATATTTAATATTTCCATTTCCTTCGCCTGGTACTGAGGCAAAGCATGGCGTTAAGTTCCGCCACTTAACAGGCAATGCCTCCGAATATTCGGCGGAAAGTGGGGAACGAAGTATCTTAACACTAGGTTCCCTCTGCCTATCCTGCTGTTTGCAGGATACAGTGTGAAGCTAAAAGAAATAAAAAAAAACAATTATAATGATAAGTCCACTTTACACTTATGTGTTGTGTTTCCACAAATTTATTCTAATTATTTTGGAAAAAGTCTTGGAAAAGTCGTTTGAATGTAGAAAATAATATAGAATACCACTTTTATACAGTTCATGTTTCATTTAATAAACATATCTATCTAATTTGATATTGTCGTGTAAACAGAGAGTAAGAGACAGGTCTCTACACTTTATTTTTTTTACTTTTTAAATGTATTCTCTAGTACATTAAACTTATATACCACCAAAAAAAAATAAAACATATTTTTTAATTTCATTCCAGATCTCTATACGAGGATCAGACGAAGGCAGAAATAATAGAGAAGCTAATCCTCCAATACATAGATAATTTATCTAAATCTGGCGTGTTCAGCAGTAAGCCAGATGAGGTCAAGCAGCCAGCCAGTGCGCTTCTCTGGTCCTACTACTACGCTGCTCAGCATTATGATTATAAGAAGGATACAGATAGAGCGCTGCATTATATAGATGCTGCTATAGAACATACCCCCACTTTGATAGAGTTGTATATAGTTAAGGGCAGGATATATAAGGTTAGTTTAAGAATTTTTAATATATATTTATGTCGGGTGAATGTGGTTTGATTTGTGATAGAAGATTAGCATTCCATAGCATAGTGGTTCAGGCATTAGGTGACACTAAGTGCCAGCACTTAATGTTTCGAATTCGAGTGGAGGGTGGAATGTCTTGATACTATTTTATTTCGGTTCTCTTTTCCTACTTTGATAAAAGGAAAAAAAAATAATATTGGTGCAAAAAATTGCAAATGAAAATTTTAAATTAGATATTATTTAATTTTCTTCATAATTTTTTATCCTAAATTGTCTATTGATTGAATGATTTAATGCTGTGAATGAAAATGCAATACAATATAATTATTTTATTATCTAAAATGTTTCATGTTAAATTTAAACGCTTACTAACAGTAAGGTCTACAGCACAGTGGAAAAGTATGCCGATATGCATAGCGAATTTGTTTGATGTATTTATAATAAACTTCATTGTTCGAGAGATTGGTATAAATTAGCATTTTTGTTCAAAAAGTTATTTTAACGTAAATGTAATAATGTGTAAGTTTTAAAAGGTATATAAAGGTAGTAGTATAACAGTTAGTATATTTTAACCAGAATGCAAGTTAAACCCACAACATTTTTCAACTGGGTCACAATAATATTTTTTTGATAAATAACAACAATTTTAGGCCATTGTGGCATACTAAAATCGCTCCTGAATGTAAACCCAGGCTTATAGGTACAATCTAGGGAAATTATTATTTTAAAATTATTTTAATTTTGCTCCCTTTAGCATGATAAAGTTCTGAGCTTCATTACTTACACACAGTCTCAAATTAAAGGGCTAAAAGCGAAGAACGAACTGCTTTGACATTAAATTCTCATTGTGTACTCTGCTATGCGGGATAAAGCGTGAAGTTATTTTCTCATTTATATGTTATTCATATTTTGTAATTTTTCATATTTTATTTTCCTTCCAGCACGCCGGTGACCCAGTGTCAGCCTACGAGTGGCTAGAGGAAGCACAAGCAATGGACACTGCGGATCGTTACGTCAACAGTAAATGCGCGAGATACATGCTGCGTGCTGGGCACGTGAAACGCGCGGAAGAGATGTGCGCCAAGTTCACTAGGGAAGGTGGGTTGGGTTGCTTTGTTTTTAGTAGTAATTAAATACTATTTGTTATTGGTTGATGTGATTGGAGTACGGCGGATCGTTACGTGATCAGTAAATGTGAGAGATACATATAAAGCGCGCGCGGAAGAAATGTGTGCCAAGTTTACTAGGGAAGGTGGGTTGATTTGTTTTGTTTTTAGTAGAAGTGTTGATTACTGTGTGGTTGGTAGCCAACTTCATGCCAGTAAAAAATGGAAGGACTGAATTATAGGTTTGCGGTATCTCTCAGGACCTCTAATATCATGTTAATGTGTCATTTTGCTAATGTATTATGTCAGTTAAACTTTTTAAAAAAACTAATTTAGAATTGTAGTATATTATTTCTGTGATTAAATGTAATGGTTTAATATGCATTGTATAAATTAAAGTATTAATATGCAATTGGAAAATATAAGATTTATTTATATTATATTTTTATATTTATTAACTAGATAACTACCCAAAAATTATTAACAAGATTTTTTGCATATTTTTAACAATGTCAAAAAAGGTACATTGGTATGAGTACATTTAGTGTTCCTTTATGTCCCCTAAAAGAGGTCTTTCGGCTTAACATATATTTATTAATAAAATAAACGTTACATTTCCAGGTGTGCCAGCCACAGAGAACCTGAACGAGATGCAATGCATGTGGTTCCAGACGGAGGCGGCGGCGGCGTACCAGCGCCAGCAGCAGTGGGGCGAGGCGTTGAAGAAAGCTCACGAAGTCGATAGGGTTAGTATTGTTTGTGTTTTTGGGGTTTGATTTAAATATGTAGTATTAATTATGCTAACAGAATAAAAAATGTCCTCGTACAAACAAGAAAAAATAAATATATATTTTTAAATCCAGTGGGGCCAGCCGTGGGGCCAGCTGTGGTCCAGTGGCACAAGAGTGTGACTGTAAACGACTGGTTGTGGTTTCAATTCCCACTCGAGGAATGAAAATGGTATTTCCATTTTTTTCGCTCTGGTGTCGAGGTAAAGCGCGGCGTTAAGTTCCGCCACTTAACACGCAAGCCTCCGAATTCGGCGGAAAATGGGGAGCAGCGTGTCTTAACACTAGTTTCCCTCTGCCTACCCTGCTGTGTGCGGGATACAGCGTGAAGCTAAAAACTTTTTTTTAAAATGTCTAATGTTCATGAATACTTGGCTAAGCGGAAATTTGTGGGATTGGACGGCGATAACAAATCGCGGGTTCAATTTTCGCTGCATTCAATTTTTATATGTTGTCTTTTTCTTCTCATATTCTAATTGTATGAATAGCACTTTAGTGACTTCCAGCGAATATAACCAGTCGTTATTACAGTTAGTTTTAGACCACTGTGATACAATGGTCTTTATCTACTTATATAATACTAGTTGTGTAGACGGCTTTGTCCGCGGGTTAAAATAAAATTAGATGAAGTTATTTCTTATTACCTCAACTAGTGAAAGTTTAATCAAAATCGACTTACAGATAAAAATTCTAAAATATGTTATTTTGGTATATGTTTTGTTTACACATACATCCTTCCTTCATCTTGGCATTTATCCCGGCCTAGCCATGGTCTGCCTTCCGACTTAAACTTTGCATGATCTTCCACGTCGTTGGTGGTTAGTCCATTTGCTCTCATGTCCTGTTTCACGACATCGAGCCATCGCTTCCTTGGGCGTCCGGGGAGTCTTGCTCCAGGGATAGATATACCAAGGCATATCCTTCCGACATAGCTCTCAGGCCGGCGTGCGACGTGACCATACCATCTCAGGCGACGCTCTTGGAGCTTATCCGCTACGTCACGGACTCTAAGACTACCTCGGATGAATGTGTTACGTATGCGGTCAGCCCGCGTAACGCCACACATCCACCTCAGCATCTTCATCTCCGTAACGTGGAGCTGCTGAGTGTGCCTGGACAGTGCTGGCCAACATTCGCTGCCATATAAGAGAACCGGTCGGATTATGCTCTTGTATATTAGTCCCTTGAGCTTGGGCGGTATTCTGCGGTCGCAGACCACACCTGTAACTGTTCTTCGTCACATTTAGTTTAAGACCACCGTTCTCAAGCGTACCCTTCCAGAGGTTCACTCTTCGCTCCATCGTCAGCCGGCTCTCGTTAATGAGCGCTATGTCATCGGCATACATCATAAGCCTTGGGGGCTGGTCCTGGATGTAAGCCGAGACAGTATCCAGCACTACATTGAAAAAGAACGGGCTAAGAGCCGATTTGTGTATACATACATATTTTGCATTTATTAAAGATGCAAGTGAGGCTTTTTACATTGTATCTTGCACGTCCAGGCAGAGGGAACCTATAGTATACAGACACTCCATTTTTCATTTTTACCGAATTTTGGAGGCATTATGTGTTAAGTGGTAGAAATTAATGTCGCGTTTTGCCTTGATACCAGAGCAAAGGAAATGAAAAGTTTATTAGAAATTTATTATTATTAAAAAAATGTTATTATTTTAATTGTATTTTTTATTATATATATATTTTTTTAGCTTCATGTTGTATTTCGCATACAGCAGGGTAGGCAGAGGGAACCTAGTGTCAAGACACTGTTCTTTTTTGCGGTTAAGTGGCGGAACTCAGCACTGCGCTTTACCTCTGATACCAGAGCGAAAGAAATGGAAATATTTAATATTTCCACTCCTCGAGTGGGAGTCGAACTCACAACCAGTCGTTTACAATAACACGTTCGTGCCACTGCGCAACGTCTTGCCCCTATTATAATTGATTTATATTAATTTTATAATTATTAACCTTGTATCCCGTTCGCAGCACTTCTCGGAAATAATGGAGGACCAGTTCGACTTCCACTCGTACTGCATGCGCAAGATGACGCTGCGCTCGTACGTGGGGCTGCTGCGGCTGGAGGACGTGCTGCGCGCGCACCCCTTCTACTTCCGCTGCGCGCGCGCCGCCGTGCGCGTGTACCTGCGCCTCTACGCGCACCCGCTGCGCGACGCGCCGCAGACGCAGGAGCCCGACACAGGTGCGTGCCTCATTTATATCTTTTGTCCTATTATGAGCCTTTTCAAATTCTCTGTACTTTCTGTTTTTTTGAAGATTATCCCTTACGAACAAAGTTTTTTTTTTATTAAATACTCAAACTCTACAGACACCCGGTCTCGTATCCTTTTTTTCCTTAATTTTTTTTGTTAACAAATCTTAAATTACATACATGCATACTCAAAACTAAAATTATGTTTTAAATTACCTAAGCGAATATTACATTTACTATACTTATTTCTACATACAAACAAAGTTACTCTTTACATTAGTACTATTAATAAAAGATTGTTTATAAAAAATATACTAGTAATTTTAGTAATGGTCAAACCCTTCCGTTTTTTCAATAGTTTTATTACTTTATTAAATTAAATAGTAGGAATTAAACCCATGATCAATTGCATTTACAGTAACATGCTTCCCTACTTCAGTGTAATCAGCTTTATTTGTATTATTTACCACTGAAAGTTCTGTGTAATTAGTTCCACCTTTCCAGAAATTTTCTAGTACAAACCGACAGAAACAAGCAAAAATATAGTTTGTATTTTGATACATAAACTGACAATTATATTATTTATTTGTATAGATGTATGGATACATATAGTATGATATATTTGGGTTGTTTGTCGCAAGTTCATAGCGTATATTTTATTTAAAGCCTTTCTGTGCTATTTTGAATATTGTCTTCCTTAGCTTATATATCAAAACGTAAGAACAAAATCTAAGAACTACGTCCCCTACACTTTTTAAGGAACGTAAATAACAAATTTTACCTTTCTACATCTTGGCTGTGCGTTGTTGAGTTACTATTACTATTTTATATATGCTGAATATTTTTATATCATTTCTATATTATGGCTATGATCTTAGAACTACATATGTACGCATTTTACAAAAAAATTTAAATAAATTTTAGGTTTATGTTTTTGAAGATAATTGGAATTAAGGGAAAGGAATTGTGTATATTTTTGGTTGACGTATTTGGCCAAATTCACATTCTTCCTGCGTTGGCTTTTTTATTTATGCATTACAAACAATCTTTTATTAAATATCAAAGTGGGATTAGAGATATATTTAGTATTACTTTTTACATTTGGTATTTCTCAGGGGAGTACCCCTTAGAACTTATACGTTATCAAATTTTGGCTTTCTATGTCCAAGTTTTAGCTGTACGTTGTCTACCACTTATTCAGTAACACAAAAGCTTTATATTTATTTTAATTGGTTATATATATCATCTGACAGCTTTAGTTAAAATAAATAAGACTACATATGTGCTAACATTATTGACACTGTCGTGGCGCAGTGGGACAGCGTATAAAACGATGGTTATGGGTTCAGTTCCTATTCGAGGGTTTATATTTTAATTTTCATTGCCTCGTTCTGGTACTTGAGACAAAGCGCGGCGTTAAGTTACGACCGTCACTCAATACGTAATGTCTCGATTTTGGCGGAAATTAGAGGACCAAGTGTTCGACACCAGGCTCTTGCGGGAATAAGCGTCAAGCTGGTATTATTTAAGAATGTTATATTTGTCCTTGATATTTATATATACATATTATTAAATTAATATATTTTTTAGCTTATTTCGTCACCTTAGTTTTGTTTTACGCTATATGAATATTACATTTTATGCGTTCAACGGTATTGTATTTCATACTAATGTTGTATTGTAATGTATTTATTATGCATTCTGCGTATTTGCATATGTATATTTGTTAATAATTTTTGCTTTAATAATTTTATATTTCTGTTTGTGTTACACAATGTTTAGGCATTATGAATTGGATCATAACTAAATTTAACCGTTAAAAAAGGCAAAAAACCAATTATGTCTCGGGTCAGGGTTAAAGTTTTTTTTTAATATTTTATCACTAAGATTGATTCAGAACTGAAATATCGGTTTTTCTTACATCTAAGATTATGTAAATAATTTGTGACTTAATTATTATTTCTATTAACTCTACAGGGTTCGTTGTGCTAATATAACTAGCAGCAAAAAATTTTTTTTTCGCTTTTTATCAGAAAAAAACCTAATCTTTATCTTACTAGAGGCAAGAAATTAGAAATAATTAATATAAATATAATAAGTCGGAATCGAACCCACAAACAATCGGGTATTGTACTGTGCCACTAAGGCTTCGTGTTATAATTTATACTGTGATATTCTATTAATATTTTTATTAATACATAATTTTAATAACAGAAATATTCTTATGTTTACCGTACATTTATTTGCATTCGATCCCACGATGCTATTTTAGTGTAACAATAGTATTTTTTGCTATTTTATTATGCTTTGTTTGGCAAGTAGAGCTCTTATGCAACTTTAATGGGTACTTAGCGGGTTATAATGTAAACAACGTCTCGTAAATTAGTTTTTTTTTTTATTTTTAGTCTTATAATAAATTCCTTTGTTTAAAAAAATCATACAAAATCACAATCGCTTGTCATTATTTAGTTTACACAACAATTTTTAATGTATAATAACAATTGCTATTCTATTCATCACAACACACTACACTATCACATCTCGTGAGTTCAATACTGACATACATGAATAAATTACTTAGCACTAAGCTTGCACCACAGTCTCTTATAACTAATTAAATAAATAGTTTAATATTTTTTTTAATTTATTAAAGTTCGTTCGTTTCACAACGACGCGGCGGTCGCGGATCACTGCGTCCAGTAACGTTTTAAATATTATGGCAACGCGGTCGCCCGCCACTCTTAATACTAGTTAGGACACTTAACATCACATTCGCTTTGTATATACACGTATAGTCACAATGTACCGCTAAGGGGTTTAAGTTCGGTTTCACCGTCCGTAGCCGGGCGTGCGATACCTTTCTCGAGCTGCTTGAGGCGTTAGGAAGTAAACATGTGCGCCGTCGCCCGGCAGCCTGTATGAGACATATGCTCCCCTTCGTTCATCCCCCGCACCCCCTGCACCCCCTTGCCCTACCCACTCAGCGTCAGGGTTGATAGGAGGTAGCGGCCTTTTGTAGTTCACGTCAGTGTCTCCCACCAATGACGGTCGGTTCAAGTCGTACTGCTCACCAGCGAACTCGGGCTGAATCTGTTCCCTATACTGCTGTCGTCTGTAAGCTGGATTCGGTATGGGAATGAACTCGCTGTCAGGATTGACAGTCGGACGTGGAAGCCGGTCGTTTACCCGCGTGTCTTCTAGCAGTGATGGCGGTTTCGTAGGCTCGATTAGTTCGGCATTAGGATTGCCCTGCGCGATCGGCTCGCTGTAGGGATTTATCGTAGGACGCGGCAGTCGTTCGTTTACAAGCGTGTCTTGGTGCAAACTCGGCGGCTGTGTCTGCGTGTCGTCGTAATCATATCGAATATTGAGATTGTTGTCGACAGGCGTTTTTATACTTGCCAGTGAAGGCGTGACGGCCAAACCGTTTACGTCGTGCGTTCCATCTTCTAACTTCTGACCGAAAACGTCGAAAGAGTTTTTCGTGATGTCGTCAATATATTTCTCGTCTTGCTTCGTATAGTAACCGTGGCTAATTGGGCTCGGTGTTGTACTGGGATATTTGTTTACGCGAGACACTGGTTTGCCCGTTTGGGCTGAAATGTGATTTACATTACTCTTTGGAGACACATTCCTGTTGTAAATAGAATCTTCGTAGTCCTCGTCTCTCACTTTGGTTTTAGGATAATACCTCGATGAAGTCGGGTTTTCCGTATGAACTTGCACGTTCTCAATTAGGTATTGTTGATGGTATCCAGGGGTCACCGACGGAGAAATAGCGTTAAATTCATTTTCTAAATTAAAGGGCTTGCTATAGCTCACCATAGGCCTAAAAGGTTCAGGGTCAAGTTTAGGTGCTCTGAAATTTTGTTTGTCTGGTCGAGGTTTCGATTCATAACTGAACTGGTACACTGGTCTCGACGTTACGGTTTTAGGCTTTGTTGGATGAGGTCTGTGAGAGTGGGCTTTAGGCCTCTTTGTTGTATACAGTTCAATAGTGTGCTGTATGTCTGCTATCTGTTGGTAGAATGGATCGGGCCGTGGTTTTGTTTGTGGCACATACGCTTGTTGTCTGGGTTTTTGCACACTAAAGTACTCCTGTGTAAGTGTGTGTGGACTTTGCTTCTGAGGCCATAAAAATAGAGCATCTGCCTGGTCGATTGAACCGTATGCGACGTCAACAGATGGCGAGAAACCACTTTGAGGATTCGATTGTTGTTGGTTTTGTTTAAATGGCACTTGACTAGGCACAGTTTTGTAGTAATGTCGTCCATCAAAGTAGGTTTCTGGTGCCGGAGAGCTCTTTGGTTGCTCATCAAAGAAGTAAAACGAAGCAATAGCATCTTCATTGGGCTTTCTATTGTAAACTGGCTGTAATTTTGTTGTGGGCCCTTCGTCATTTTGTATATTTGAGTAATATGCCCTTAATGGTACTGGGGTCGATGTCACTTCATTAACCTTTTCATTATTTACTTTTTGTGGTACTTTGTATATGATATAAGGCTTTTCGGAAGTAGTCTTAACATTATATATCGGTTCAGGGTAATCGTAAAATACAGACACTGATATAGGCTTCGATGTGAGTTTTGTCCTTGTTTTGTAAATTGGTTTTTCAGTTCTTGGTTTCGAAATAATCTCATCAGGTAGGTTATGTACTCTTACTGGATTTCTTGGCGGTATGGGGATTACTCTCTGAGCTTTCCTATACTTCGGAGAAGTAACAATTTCGACAGGTGTAGTTGTAGTGGGAAGTTCAATGGTTTTGATCGACTCTGTTGTTGTCGTCGGCCTATTTTTGTGCTTGCCTCTATATATTGTAGTTTGCGTTGGTTGTTTTGTTGTAGACTTCGACCTTGTATATGTTGTTGATGTAGGTCGTGTACTTTTAATTTTGTCTGTCGTCATTTTCTCTTCTTGTGGAGCAAAGAAATCTGGTGGTGGTGGTAATATTATTCCAGGTACTAGAGGTCCAGCTGGTACACTACTGTTGTAGTCAGTGTGGAAAGAAAAATTGTATGGCGGCGGATAGTAGATCGAAGGGTCGTCTTCGTCGTACAGGTCTGTTTGGTTGCTTGGTGGTGGTAGAAATGCTGCTCCCGGAGGAAAGCCTTCTGGAAAAGAGCCGTTCATGGATGGAGGGTAAGGGAATGCCCCTTCGCTCGCATTCCCGGGTAGGAATGGGAACGGAGGACCTGGCAACGCCGCTCCCCCGGCAGAAGAGTTTCTCGGATAATCACTCGAGGGGTAGAGCGCTCCCTCTGGGAAAAAGAATGACGGAGGAGGTAGAGGGCCTTCGCCTTCTCCTGGAGCGAAAGGAGGGGATATGGGCGCAGGGATACTGCCGTTTGGCGTAAGGAAGACGAGCGGTCCGTCGTCGGAGAGTCGTACTGGAAAGGGCGGTGGAACTTTGGGTTTTTGTGGTAGTTTTACTTGCCTTCTAGGCGCCTCATAACTATCAATCGGTGGCCATGGACTGTTTTCTGTTTCCTTTGTACGTTCTGGAAATGAGCCGCCTTTGAGAACTAATAAATGATCCTCCGCTAGCCATATTTCATCTTTCTTAAGACCTCCAAGACTTTGCAGATTATCTTTTGATCTAGTCTCTGCATTAGGCTCATAACTCAATATACCTGGCCGTTTCGGGTCTTTAGCGAATATTTCATTCTGTATTAGTCCATATTTTCCTTCAGCCACTTGATCTGATAATGTTTTTTTCTCCTCGTCATCCTCTTTAATTTTTCCACTATCCTTCCCTTCTCCTGCGCTCGACATGAGCATGCCATCGTCCCAAATTCCTTGGTTCCATCCCACTGTGCCGCCTGACAAATCGGGCACAATCACTCCTGCAAATTTACCACTTTCACTTTTGTAGTCCGAGCTTATAGAGTTTTTAGCATTTCCAAATTCCTTTTCGGGTTTAATCTTCATATGCCCGCCGATTAAACGTTTAACAGTTCGTTGCGATTCAGCGGGATCTGTGTCGGGCCGTGGACCGAGAGAACGTTGATCACGTATGAACGAGTCAGGCGGCAACACGTAGGTGGGCACAAGGACGCTGGCGCGAACTATACATGCCCATGCCAGCGCTAGCGTAAGCACTGACGTCGCCCCTCTCACCATCTGAAAGTTTAGAAAATAACACTTCTTAGTTATATTGTACACAGAAAACACTTAATAAGTAAACACATGCACAGCAAATGAACTCATCTCAGATATCAATATCGTCGCTAGTTAGATATATTCGATATAATCTGTTGTCGGTCATGAACGTGCGAAGTGAAAGGAGCCACGAGATAAAGCGTTCGGACAGTGGTTACAGCACTGGCGGGCCGCGCGCCACCACCCGCCTTTTATGAATTCACACCGAGTGACCACCTCCGAGCCAGCTGGCATTGAGAATCAACCGTTTAATTTGGAAATTAACGAGTAATGACCACGAGGCAGGAAGGCCGCTAGCCTGCGACAAATAGACTGTCATGTTTTTAATTTAAGGCTGAATTACTTAAGCGCCTTTTGTTTCTGCATGTTACGTTAAATTAGAATGAGGTTGTGCGGTTTACTTGCTAGAAATTGCGAGTAAAATTTTGTAATTATGTTACAGAATGTTATATTAACGACAACTATTAAATTATGTTTATTGTTGTTTTACTTAAATGTCACTTGCTAGTTCTATTTATGTATTCAAACTAGTTTGGTGTTACAAGTTCTTTAAAAAATACTCGTCTTGTAAAATGTTCATACCTTTTTATAATAAAAGTATCTTTAATGTACTTCAAGTATTTATAAATATATACGTAATCGAAAGGTGTTTTAAACCTACGATTAATCGATGTTATGATGATTCGGTAATAAGAATCTTAATAGAGGTCTCTGAAACTTTTCTTTTGCCACATTTAAAACATTAATAGTTCCCTAGAGTAAAAATAAAAACTAGAATGCTCTCTTGTTTGTATAATAATTAGTGACATACGTAGTGTATGTAAAGTAAATGTCTAAAAAATAAATAATTTTACCGATATTATGTATAGGAAGAACATTTACTATCATTAAATTAGCAAGAAACTATTTTGTAATATTCCACAAAGTAACTAGCAAAGTTCATCGCGAGTATTTTATAAAGTTTGACATTTGCGGGACTCATCTTGAATATATCCTTTCGTTTGCACTACAAGTTTACCTTCGAAAAACGTACAATTGTTCCTCTAAAGTTTATAACTTTATTTAAGTACATCTTTAGATGCTAAAAATTAGTTTGATTACAAAAGTTATACCTGTAAGTGAAAGTATGTGTATTACAAATATATATATTTAACCTTAAATATTTGTTTATGAGCGCCTTTATGGGGTCAAACGTTTTTTTATTCTTTTTCTAGTATATTTATTTTATTTTATTGCGAACGTTCAATAAATAACGAAGATGCGCAAGCTTTGTTATCTTGTAACGACGTTGGGAAACATTGGTTCATTGTCAATGATTTGTATTCAGTGCTCGACATTGCCAGACCGCCAACTTTCCATTGCCTTAGCTAGCACTGGTCCGTCAGGACACGATGGCATTTTCACCGCATTATAAAACTTTTATTGCATCTTGTAGTTTCAGAGATTAATGAATAGTTTTTAAAAACTATTCATTAATCTCTGACATTATCACAAGTAGTAATTTTCCTTCATTTGAATAATCGGAATTTGTAATATCTCGTTTCTAACAGGATCTAAGCTATACTCTATCAAATCCGTGTTAGACGTACCAAGTGGCAATTTACGTAATTGCCTCTAGCCTTCAATATTCAACTTACATTGTAGATATCATTTTTGTAATTGTATATTGATCTCCTTGAATTTTTGCGGAACATACTGCACTGCCTAAAATGGTTCACATTTTATATATGCAAGCTATATTTATTTTCATACTATGGAAATTTAAAAGCACATTGTTCGCCTCCGGCCACACTCGTTATAACTTAATCACTTTAACTAGTTTGTGTAACTGTGTACCTTGATTTTAGTATGGCTTCTAGGACATTGTTTTTAATATTGTACGAATATACTTACGAATTGCCTAATATCATTTTAAGCATTAAAAATATATTATTTGATTATTTGAATCGAATCGAATCATATTTTAACTTTGAACTTTTGTAAAACTAGTTTGTCTATGTGATCTACAAGCTCTTAAATAATAATTAGTCAATAATGCCAGAGGTAAAATAAAATTGAGAGCTAATAGCCATGTCGAAAGTTCTTGCACTGGAAGTTTAATTTTGGTTTAATCCGAACGGTGTTAAGGCACGAGTCAAGATCATAATCGCGGTAAGCTCGTAGCTTACGAAACCGTGGCAAATTAAGAATTAGAGCACCGTTCAGTATCGTTGTTAATCCTTGCGTTCCAATTTTTTTACTTATTTACAAACTTTATTAGACGGTGTTTGTTAGTAGATTTTTGTTGCCTTGTTTATTACTTGATTATGCTGGTTTATAACCATGGCAACGTAAAAAAACGAGAAAAGGAGAAATTTTAATCAATTGTATCAGTATCAAAGTTGTTTCTTTAAATTTATTCAGAGGCTGTTAGTGCATTCGTCGATAAAGACAAATAACAAATAATGTCACGGCTCAATTTATAATTGTCATAGCGTCCGGTCAAGGCGAAACCTTCTTAACAACTTGTTTTGAACACTACGTTGCACCTTTGAAATACGAATATGCCTGTACTTTATGTCGTCTAAGATTTATATAATTCCACTAGATGCGTAGATAACTTTGAAATTATTTGCTTATCTCGTGACCTTGTGTTTTAATGTGAGAATTCTTAACAGTCAAGTTCTTATTCAACTTGATTTCATTTGGCTCTGTACATGCTGACTCTAAACAACTTGGGCCACTTTTATTATTCTGGCATTTCATTGAATTTAATAGCAATCGTACTGACGTATCATATCACTGTAATAGTTGCCATTTTTAGTTTTATTTTTTGTTGAACGTTTATACAAATCGAAATGACAACTTCTTCGTTTTTAAATATTAAGTGCTGCTATGTTAAGGTCGTTTTACAAAAAAATTGCTCCGGTTCATGAAGTCGTGACTGTCTTTAATACGGTTGTGAGTGCGCACGCGCCGCTTTCGGGGCCGCGTAGCGAAGTATTTCGTAGTATGCCTATGTTCCTGTCATACGTTTCATTGTTGGTGGGTTTATGATTTATAATAACTACGCTGTATTTGAAACCAACAAGGTTATTATCGACGTTGTGCAAGTATATTTTTGTATAATATAGAAAAATATAAAGTATTGCTATTAAAATTGAATAAATTCTTTTTGTAATAAACAAATTTTTGTTAGTTATGTTGTTTACATTTAAAGAAAAACAAGTTTGAGTAATTTAGATTTAAGACTCTCTTTTAGATATAAAGTTGTTGGCCGCAGTTGGCCGCAATTGCTTATATACGCGACGTTTACCCATTTTTAGGACTTCCTGATATTTAAAGATGTTATTAAGATAAAAATTATATTTACTATGACTTACTATGATCGTGTACATGAATAACGTATTTCTATGCGCTATTCTTAGCAAGAATTAGCTTTCATTTCTTTTGTTAGTTTGCTACTTTCTTGATTCTTTGTTTCGTAATTTCTCAGTGGACACATTCAGCGTTATTGTGTGTAATCTTCTATGTAATGTGGCGTTGTTTGCTCTTATGTAGTTGGCGGGTAATTGCTATTACGAAACGTAGAAATTTTCGTATTTTTCACATAATTTAAAAACGGGCCTTGGTAAATTGAATCACGTAGACGTGCCTCGTTAAGTCGATGGCTTTCCACTACACTTATTCTTATAAATGTAGCATAAATGTAGCATGTTTGTAGTTATATAATCAATTAACCTTATTATTATTGTTGCAGGTAAGATTATATTTGCATGCAAAGAGAGCACGGTGAGTACACTCGCTAAGATAGTTTCAATCGGATGGAGATGGGAAGCGCTATGGAGTAAACATCAATTAGACGATTCTAGAGATAACGGCTATTAGTTTTATATTGTTTAATATGAGTCGCTTTGCGCAATTGGTTTCAAAATTTTTCCGCCGTTCTGGCGCTACCTTTAGGTGTTTTTCGGAGCGTGGCGGATAATAGGCAACCTTAGATTGCGAGTCGAGTCCTTCGTTCGTAGTTCGAGGAAAGCTGCATATTTATAAACATATTTTGTAATTTTCGCCAATCACTGCAGCTACTAGCTAATTGTTATTCGAGCTAATTAGTTTCAAGGTAGATTTTTCATAGGTAAAATAACTCGCGACAAATGACTTCAGTGGCTAACAACGTGCAAACGCAACTAGCTGGGAAAATAGCTATTGTTAAACTGAACAACAGAAGGAGGCTGCGCGCACGCATTGTTTTCTTAACACTTTTTAGTTTTCTTAACACGTTTTGGTTTTTTGTGTTTTCATACCGTGATAACACACTCATCACGAGCTATAAGCCGGATTCGATTTTTTGTTGACGTTACTAGAGGTGACGTAACCGTCATTTTGTAGTATCATCGTATAAATACATAGCTTCAATTAGAACTAAGTATTGTTAAATTATTTACACTGAATATGTAAACATTGCATATCTTTGTCTCATTCACAGAGCTAGCTAGCTGTGTCTTTGCTTTGATTGACCGTTATAAATCGTTGATCGAACTCGTCACTACTTTAAATTGAGATGTGTCAACTGACGATCTTTAGAAAAAGGACACGCAAATAAAATGACGTAAATGTTAGTTCATTGATACAATTAGCTTATGGCAACCGGTGCTTTTAATATAAAAGCTTAATATAACATCGTATGACAATGACACTATTTTCTGATGTCATCGATAAATAATGTAGTTAATAAACATATTAATAGTTTTCTAAGAAATGACGTTTCTGAACTGATTCATGGTTGAGGTTGTCTTGTCTAGACAGGGACGCAAGTTTAAAGGTTAGCCTCTGTGGGGTAACGCACGTACCGTATACGATGCCGTGTGCACTGCCTTAGTTGGGAATGCGACATTCTTATAACTTAGTAGTGTATAGTTTTCTGAATGCCAGTCTTTATTTAGCTCGGAACGGTATGCAATAAAACAGGTTTCAACCTAATGGCATTTGATGGTAGCCTTCAAAGCTTCGTTCGATAG
This sequence comes from Dryas iulia moderata, assembly GCA_019049465.1. Taxonomy (NCBI): domain Eukaryota; kingdom Metazoa; phylum Arthropoda; class Insecta; order Lepidoptera; family Nymphalidae; genus Dryas; species Dryas iulia. Next base: position 11,190,047 of record CM032440.1, on the reverse strand, counting down.
AACGTGTGTAAATATAACGTTGAATTTCCCCATACCAATGAAATATCATAATCTTTTGTTTAAGTAAATCACAAAATTTTAAGTATTGTATCGATATTGCATTACGTGACCACGATCGTTCAAAACATTGTCGAATTCTTTTTAGATCAGAACTAGGTGTTATTTCGTTTAACCGCTGCGATAAGATCTATTTATTCTGTGGTTATATCACAATTAAATTTAACTAGTCTGGTACGTTTGGGGAAATACAAAAAAAATATCTCACGTTCGTTTTTAGCATCCGCCTTCATAATTGTTATGTTATTCTCACACAATTTGGGCGTAACTTCAAAGATTCGAATAACGTTTAAAAACGAATTGTAATACTTCCTTTTGCTCCAAGACTAATCTCGATATAATTTTATATATCGGTAGTCTGGTAAGGCAGAAACTGTGTGTGTCGATTATTTACGGTGTTATGTCAGCGTTGCAGGTAAACTCGGTGCGCTTTCATTACCCGCGCTACTTTCATCTCGCTTCGATGTATCGATTACTTATTAATAACTTTATTATTCAATCGATTTTTGAGATTACACTTTAACTAATATAGTATTAAGTCATATTTAAAAATACGAAATTAATTTTAGCTTAATCTGAAAGGTCGTTTGAATATAATCTGTTTTTTTATAATATTTACAATTTAAATTTATTTTAATCGTTTATTAAAATTGAAGTCGATATTCGTATTTCATTAGCGCGTTGTCACTCAATGAAATAAATAATAGTCACGTAATAATTGATGGAGCATAAAATTAGTATTTCTCACGCGTCTCTTCGTGCTTCCAACTCCCGTTACGCGGATGTTTCGACTGTAGGACGGTTTTTTTTTATCTATAGATCTATATATGATTGTAAATTCTATAAACATTCTCGGAAGCTGTTGCTGGTAATCCCTGAATGTGTCATGTTAATCTGTTTTTATACTAAGTTATCTTTTAACTATAAATCGTAATATTTAGTAATGATTTCTTTACTAACAATCCGCTTGTGGCTTCGCCTGCGTAAACTACACGATTATAATTGTTTCGTATTTTCGCCCACCCATGTTATCAAATTTAAATCACAAAACTAGCTTAAATTTGTAAATTGTTGTAACCTTTTTCTTATTTATAACTCGATCAAAATAAAGTATACTTGAAATATTAGAAAATACAGTATAACAGTCAAAACTATATTTAAATCCGTTAAGCCTTAGATTATCTTGTATGAACACACAGACAAACAGAAAAAAAATATTTTGGGTTCTATTACAGACGGCGATCACTTATATTTTTATTATATGCATAAATGACTTCTGATTTATTATCAACAATAATTCATTTCGAATGAGCCGAACCAATTAAGTTACACTTTGTTTTGTTTAAGACCATTATGAATGAAATGTCGCAAACGTCTTAGATTACTACCATTTATTTATCACTCGTAGTACTCACTTCATGACGACTTACTTGCGTGGGACGATTTCTTTAAGAGAATTATATATATTAAGACTCGAAAGATCTACCGGTAGGCCTTAATACGTATGTCACGATATGTTCACTTTAATAAATTTTCCAGTACAATATTTATGTAAATGTTTCACAGAGTATTTTGTTATAACAATTCTTTGTAAAGCTTTTGTTTACGTTTTCTCACAGGTGTTTCTTTATATGTGACCGTCACCGGGTCTCATAGTTTGGGGCTAGCTGCGAAATTTGAAATTAATATTTATGTCGCGATACGATTACATTGTTGAGTTCATTGTTGGTATACCGGTGTTCGTGAGATCTAGGTCGGGGGCCGGACTGAATTAATTACTGCTAAAAATATTTAAAAAACAAAACACAATCTTACATTTACTGTCAACGGTTGAGGCTGCGACCAGATAAAAAAATCACTTGTGGTTACACTCCTCAGCACATATCACGAGGGTTGTGTTAATATAATGTCACTACACTATCACTGGCGTTCAGTCACTGACTGGCACATAGTAAGTGGCAAATGTCGCAGTGTCGCAGGGTTATACGCCGTGGTGGGGTGCGCGTGTGTACGGCGGGTCGCGCGGCGCATGAGTGCCGCCGGTGGTAGGGGCGCGCGAGTAAATACGCGGCTGGTAGGCGCGTGCGCATGCCACGCACACTGCTAAGCCAACCGACACACACTACGTATCACCGATTCGTGATGCACTACAAATTCTGTAGTAGATTCTATATATTTAATTATTTATTTATTAATTTAACGGTGCATCCCGTACACAGTAGGGTGGGTAGAGGGAACATAATGTTAAGACACTCCGTCCTTCACTATATTATACTAGATCCTTATAATGTTAAATTTTATTTTGGTTGTTTAACTAACGGTTTTGCGTTATGTTCTGTTTAACATTGGGTAATTTCGTTGATTAATGCGAAAAATGACATGTTCGTTCATTAGCAATGTGTCGGTGACGTAGTTAATGAAAACGCATCAGTTTTGTCACATGTTGAGTGAGATGAGCGCGTTTGCATAAGTGTAAAATATTTTTGTAACTTTACTTGACAAATTCCGATGTTTATTTTGGGTATAGCAATAATATCATAAAATTAATTTTACCAATTTTAAAAAATACTATTTTGAAACTAGTTTTATATACAAATAGTATTACGTAGTTTCTTCTATGGAATTCTATAGCAAAACATTATAGTGACTATCGTAAGCTATTTGGTGAACGAACGTCCTAATCAGTGTCATCGACATCGGCGCGTCCTCGGAAGGTCGCCGGATAAGAACGGGACCGAGATTCAAGTTAACCGTCCATCACTAAGCGATACTAGAAGACGTAAAGTAAAATTAAGAATCTTTTGAATACAATTAGTATGAGAAATTACCGTGAAATTAACTAAAAAATTAATTAAAAAGAGCAAAACGTAAAATTTTAGGGTTTATGGAATGATAAATAGAATTAAAGTGTTGTTGTCAGTAGTATTTTAAATCTATTTTCTCTAAATTAAAAATATATATTATAAAAATAGTTTAAACTTTAAACCAATTTAAATATCGCTTAAAATTATATAGATTTGTGGAATTTAAAACTTGTCAAAAACCGCATCATAATTAACTTTAAAAAATATACCTAATGGCAAAAAAATTAAAGTGATGACCAAAATGGAAATGTATTATGGACTTTCCTTTAAAAAAAAATCTTATAGCTTCCTCTTGAATTGGACGGTCAGTACAATGTTGAGACTTTTTATTTTTCTCCGAATTTGGTATTTAATCGTACATCTGCGAGTGGCATCCCGGATCTTTTTTTGCATCTCGTTTTTAGAATATGTATAATTGTTATATTCTTAGTATATGTATGTTGGAATGTATTAAGTGTTACTATTATTTCATATTATATTAATTTGCTTACGATTATACCACGGATATCCGTAATTGAAGCTTAAAGATAATTCACTTTGACTTGAAATCCTTGTTATAGAATCGAGTATCTTCTTTTTAGGTAAAATTATAATTATTTAAAACTTTTCACGCATGTATTGCCCTAATAATAAAATAACTAATATTTTGCGTATTTAAATAGAAACACTAAAGTATCGTTTGCATTTAAGTACAGATTGGTACTTAAATGCAAACGAAACATGTTCAAACTAGCTCAAGATGATCAGGAATGTTCTCTTTAACGAAAATATTTGATATTCGCCAAACACAGAAACTAATTAGTTTGTTTATTCTCCTTTAGTTATATTTTTTGTTACAATCTAAATTCTTATGTTTAAAAATAACTTTAATTAAACTTTGGTAACTCCGTGTTGTTGATCTCTGATTTAGATTAAATATTTGAAGATCTTGATCTTGGCCCTCTGATTTTTAATTATGAGACAAAAAAAACGAAATGATGTCTTATATATTTTTATTATAGTTATTTATATTAGTGCTCTATGAGGCCTGCTTGGCCTAGGCCTAAGATCAAATAAGAATATCTCGCCTATCGATCGATTAAATTATTTAAAGTTAAACTTTTGAAGATTATTTTTAAAATATTTAATATTTCCATTTTCTTCGCTCTGGTGTCGAGGCAAAGCGCGGCGTTAAGTTCCGCAACTTAACACGCAATGCCTCCCAATTTGGAGGAAAGTGGGGAACAGAGTGTCTTAACACTAGGTTCCGTCTGCCTACCCTGTTGTGTGCGGGATACAGCGTGAAGCTGAAAAAAAAGGATTATTTTTTACGATTAAAGATTAAACTTTAATTCGATATTTATTAAATATAAATTAAATTTCAATGAATTCACTATAAAAACTAAACAATGTAATACCTATATTAGAAGCAAATTGTATCAGCCTAGTTTATTAGAGCTACATTCCACATCAGAGCAGCACTCACTCGCTTGACCTCGCCATATTTGGCATTGTTGTTGCCATGCCATTAGTTATATTCCATAAAAGAAATCAATAAGCTTTTTTTATTTTTATCGATTTAATTGATATGTTTTTATGCATTTCTCTAGAGAGTTCTATGATTGGTAGTTGGCATTAGGAACTAGATGATATTTTTAAGATATTTTGTTGTGTTTGTGGATATAGCGGAACTCAACACCGTGTAATATCTATCAAGTTCCCTCTACTGGGAAAGCAACCCATAACAGTTGTGGACAGTTTAAAACTGATCCATTCGGCTTTAATTGTTTTTTTTATAGCTTCACGCTGTATCCCGCACACAGCAGGGTAGGCAGAGGGAACCTAGAGTTAAGACACTCCGTTCCCCCACTTTCCGCCGAATTCGGAGGCATTGTGTGTTAAGTGGCGGAACTTAACGCCGCTTTATCTCAGCACCACAGCGAAAAAAATGAAAATATTAAATATTTCCACTCTTCAAGTGGGAATCGAACCCACAACCAGTCGTTTACAGTCACACGCTTGTGCCACTAGGGCCACGACTGGCCACCCACCAATTTTGTCAAAATAAATAACTTCATTCTCTCTGCCTACTCCGTACAGTTAGTGAGATTGCAAAGATAAAAAGAAATATTATTTTAATATTTTTTCCGTAAATCTCTGAATACTGGAAGGTTATAAGCACCATAAAAAAGTCAACTTAACATCGTACTTGCATAAAGTAAAAATGATGGCATATTTATAATATTTTGTGGTATGAAAAACAAGGTAATCGATAAGCTTTCCGACAAGGAGAGACGGCGCCTCTTCGAGCTGCGGGCCGGATGCGACCGTCGCCGTCCTTTTAAATTATGTAATTATATTCATAACGCCTTTTGGGTTTATTATTGTTTTATTTGTGGGATTTCTCAGGTTGTTGTTCTCTTAGCGTTGTTTTTGGTATGTGAATCTATAAAGTTACACTTCTTTGCCTATAGTTAAAGAACTTTTATTAAGCAAGCTATAAAAAAAAACGATACCGCCAACATTTTAATGTTTGCAATATTATCGATATTTCACATATCCATATTATCTTAATTAACACCACTAATATCGAATAATTAAAAACGAAATGAAATATTACAGCCCATAGGTATAATAAACTTTTTAAACTTAACTAAATTAGCCTCAGAAATCACTGTCAAAATATTTTACATATGTCATAAAATATTAACAGGCTTTTAACTTTAATTTACGATGTTACTCTTGTTCATTATTTTTTTATTACTATAATGTATATTAATCACGAGAGTAGTAAATCAAAAATTACAAATACAAGACTAAATGTGCATACCTATACTAAACGATAGACAGAAGATACGATAGGTAGAAGGCAGACATTGTGAAGGTCGTCGCCGTAATTAATAGCTATCAAAAATCAAGTTGTTTTAAAATTAAAATGTTAGTTGAGATGCAATAGTCCATTTTCTAGGCGCCATCCGTATATCAAAACAGTTGGAAACGTGCGATCCGGCTGTGTTATTGTTTACCGTACGACACGTTTTGTGCTTTGGGTCATTAGAGTTATATTTAAATTAAATATTGGCGACACCTATCAGAATTATTCCGTGACGTCCGTCAGATTTACGACGATACAATTATTAATTTAAAAACGGATTTGTTTTTTTTTTTCGTTCGCGACAGCATTTCGGCGTCGGGGCGTCGCGAGATTCCTAAGATTCCGATGTTTTGTGCTTGTTTCGATAACTGGTTCGGAGTATGTGGATTTTTTGATATGTATTATCAATTGTACGATGGCTTTTTATTATTTTAACCTATTGGGTTAGAAGTTTGATCCTTGAGGTTGTTCTTGTAATGATGCGAAGTCAATCTAATATAAGGTTCACCTATCAAGTCAATATTTTATTGTAAATATGCTTCTTTTTTTGTTATTAAGTATTTTTTTTATGTTTGTACAGTATTAATTGCTATAATGGATTATTCCAATTATAAAATACCGACCGTAACTATGTAGTGGCAAAAAGTAGCGATAAAAACCAGCAAAAACTTACAAATAGATAAATTGTTTAAAATATATTTTAATTTACCTTATATTTGCTTTAAAAATATAACATCACAATAAAAATATTCATCTTATCTCATACATCTTAAAATTCTCACTTTAACGTACCATGTACTTATTTATAATTGAATCGAAGTTACTTGTTCTGTTCACACTATGATAGTATTTATATAATTGTCGACCCATTTTGTATATTCCGACATTTCTCATGACCTGTTGCAATATAGGACCTTGCTCTTATTAGATAGGTTTTAGCATCTTCGATGTGAACATTAACATCGTCAGAACTGATTTTTGTTATGCAACGCTTATTATCGCTTTTAGATGTATTGAATGAAGTTATTGTTTGAAAATAGTTTTCCTTTATTTTATTTAAAAAATAAATAAAAACAAATAAAAGAAATGAGTTTGTTTGTTAGTTGTAACGATGCAGGTCGTAAGTTTGATTCTAGAAATTATACCATGTAAATTATATATATTTGTTGTATTATCAAGTTTGGAATCTGACAACTTTCCGGACCTTGCTTAATTGACGTATGGCTGAGTCTCTATATATTTATTATGCATAATTTTACAGGAAAACAAAAATTCATTAGTCAACTAAGGAATTTCCTTGGTATTTTAATTATAATCAACTTTAGCTTTATGCTTAATCATTCGTAGGTCAGTTGGAAAGAACCTAGTTTGGTGACAATATGCCAATTCGATATTTTGTTTTACTAGAACAGGGACAAGAAAATAATTTAAATATCATCATTTTTCCCGAGCGGTAATCGAACCCACAATCTTTGCCTGTGTCGTCACCCGCAGTTCTACTGCGTCGCCGTTTAATAATCACTTGCTTGCTTGTTCTTATAAGTAAACAACAATAATAATTAATTAATTACATTATTGAACTCATTATCTGTGCTCCATTTAAATACTTATCGTACAATATTCTTAAATATATGACTGCAACAAATAAATATATTACGGGATACGGCTAGCAGGAAAACATGCCCCAGAAACACTTCCAATGATCAACTTTTCTCACGATCTTTTACGTCGTAAGTTGACAAGATATGGTAGATTTATTACCCACTTGTTGGTTGGAAAATTATTATATTTAATTATTTTTCAGAAAATATAATTATTATATGTGGTTATCATTTGTAAATAGATTTTTTTTTTACATATTTTTGCTGTTAATGTTCTTTTATTATTATTTAGTACATGTTTTTGTAGCAAATAGGTTTTCATGTGTCAAGTTTGTTCAAGCATGCTAAAATATATTTGTATGAAGCTCGTTATATGTAGTATCTATCTTGGTGTTCCTGGCATAATGGCTAATCCTAGCGCTTAGTCAGGATCTGCCTTCCAACTTAACGTCCTCTGCTTTGATGTCAAGCACATTTGATTGATTATATACAGTAATAGATCTGTTATATATGCTACTATTTATTTAAGTCAAATAATAAATTCTTAATTTAAAAGTAGTTCTACAACTTCTACGTACGATATTAATACAATTAACTTGTTTATACAACAATTATATTTACATAAACTTAACAAAATACTAAATTGCAAAAACTTAAGAGGGGTCAAAGGTTAAAATTCAGTTTAAAAACCGAGTTTCATTGTCACTAGCCTGTAATGCCCTTGCTTTTTACGGCGCCATAAGCCAAGGTCGTCGCACTGTTGAGATTGCGGATTTATTCTGAATGTCCATTGCCTAAAGATATGTATATGTAAGGTAAGGTACATGCACGACTAAAACTCACGAAGTTGAGAGAACAAGAGGCGAAACATTATTAAAGACACCTTCCTACTTTTTTTTGCTTGTGACAGGTATATTTATAGATTTTAGAGGTTGTATGAGTATGTAGTATTTATATTATCTTTTATTAAATATACATATGAACATAAACGTTTTGATTACTTTTGTGTAGGCCACAGGATTTATTACTAGAATTATATTACTAGATTCGTCCTGGTGATTCATAAATCTCCTATTTCCTAATCTTACTGTATAATGATAAAACTTTTGTATAATAGAAATTTAATTAGCTGTGTAGGATTTGATCTTACAAACACCATGTACGGACAGAAACAACGTGAAAAAGGAGTGTCGTGACACTAGGTTCTCTTTGCTATACAACATGCAAGAGCCTGCAAACAATCGAGAGATAGTCCTAGTAACACGCAGATTAGTTAATAAGAACCTATATAACCACAATATTATTCATATATGTTATTTAGTAAGAATGTAATACGGGAAGTTTAATACATTTTTATAATCAATTATGACTACTTCTATATGATTTAATATATCCTATTGACTTTTATTTAATAGCGTTTAGAACGTTACTTTTTGTGTCAATTATTTCTCTAATTAGTATCTGCCCGCAACTTCGTTTATATGGTCTGACCCTCTTATGTATATATTATTTCCTTATATCTTATAAAATAGCTGGTCAATTATGGTTCTATATCAGGTGTTCAGTGGAACATTTTAGGAGTGCTTAAAAATCAATAAATAACCTAAGTCCCGATCAAGTTTAAAAGCTATACAACAAAAAAGTTTTATTCAAATCCGTCCAATAGTTGCGAAGATGTGCGCATACAAACATAACATTTTTACAGTTTTATTATAGTACAGATCATATCACGACGGATTCGTGATAACACAATACATATTTAGTAGTTTGTGGTTTTCTCGGTATGCTTCAAGCTTTACCTCCAAACGAGCGGGATGTACGCGGATGCTCGGTACTAAAAAGTAAACTTGTGGATTTTCATAAAAGACCGTTCATAATTTGTCGTTAGAAGACGTCGAGAAACATAAACTGCAATATCAGAGTCTCGCTGCCATTCACTTGTTCTGTTATAGTAATTTGTTTTACCACAAATTGCCAAAGAATATTTGAAATTTACCGACATTCTTTAATATAAGTAGCCAAGTGAATTATGCTTTTAAAATTAGCTTTAAAATACTTTTACAATTTGGTAATGCTATGTTGAACAATATGCTATATGCAGTTGGGACATATAATTATGACATTCACGATGTAATGCGAATTTCATGAATTTTATATTTATATAGACATATTATTATAATTTTTTAATATCATATTATTTAGATCTACGTACGTAAGCTTAGATTGGTGAAGTGCAGCATTAGTTTTTACTAACCAGTGTGCAATATTTTACAAACACTATTTTTAAACACAAACGGATAATTACAGTTAGACTTAACTATAATCGCGATTGTTTCTGGGATGAAATCCACCTCGGCTTATTTATAGTGATTATAATGATGACGCCCCGGTAAACAGGCCAAAGCACGGCGTTGATTTCCGCCACTCAACTCATAATGTCTTGAAAAAGTGGAGAACAGAGTGTCTTGACATTGAGTTCTCTCCGAACACTCTGCTATGCGGAAAAAAACAGAAAGCTATAAATAAATAAATAAACGGAGAATTTAGAGAAAATAACAATATAATTGCACACGTTGCATAATTAGTTGATGAAGATACAAATACTCTTAAAATATTTAAAATATACTTCTTATATATTGACCAACACTTTTTATATATAATATTTTAACTCCTACCAACAAAGTGTAAAGTTATTTCTGTGCAATACATGATTGCAAGTAACAAGCATAGGTGTTTATATTATGCAACGCAACGGGCAATCGAGTTCCCGCGGACGTATCCGAAGTATAGAAAGTAACTGGACGTAGAAACTATAAGTTGTGAATTTCCAAAGGAAAAAGACAGGCGGCGTCCGTTCTGTTTTGTCGTTTGTAGGGTATATTTAAAAATTAGTTCAATGATTGGATTTATTACAGTAGTTTTTAAAACGTTGAGAAACTTGGATATGATAAATGTTGTCGTAATCGATATATCAGTTATTTTTGTAGTAAGGTTGTTAGGTGTAATATTTAAAATTCATATACGATAGTTAGCAAAGAGGGATTACTTAAAAGAGTTATAATGTAACGAGAATAATTAAATGATATAGTAATACTTTTGGCTGAAGGTCGTAAGGACAATAGTGAAAATCACACGAGAATAACGTATAAAAATTAAAGACTTAGATTACTAATTTTGGAAATTGAGTCTACAAATAGTTTAAAATTTTGTCAGAACATTTTTTTGTTCAAAAATGCATTACTTGTAACGAAAAACACACGTGCAAAGCAAGGGTGGATCGATATTAGGTATTTTATTTACTACGTTATATTTATTTCTAGTAATGACTTTTGGCATTTCGTAACATTACATCGATAAAGGTCGACATTTCCATTAATTTTTACCGTCCAAGAGTCATTATAATGAGACATATAGCATTTTGAACCATATTTTCGTTACGAGAATGAATTAATCAATGTTTTAATTAACTCCATTAAAGCGCGGCCATGAACTCCAAACCAATTAGATATATAAATTTTAATATATATAACCTAGCATATAATTAAATTAAAAATGGTAACGGAAAAGTCTCGTGTTTACAAATTAAAAGTCAGTATCGTCTTTATCAATAGTTGTCCGACGACGGCTATCTTAATCAGATGTTTTTTATTCGTGAATCTCGTGGCGGGCGCCGACGCGGCCGTATGGTAATAGGAGACGCGAAATATGCCGAAAACCGCGGTCATCTCCGCATTCCACGCGGGCCGCCGGCATGCGACGCCGCACGCCGGCCGGCCGGGAAACCCGACTGTTACGTTAGATGATACACACGATAAACGACCTTCTAAATACAGAAAGACGAACCGATATTCAATTTCACCTAATAATAAACAATATTATTAAACACAAATCTGTGTAAGCAAAGTTTTTGATTTTTAAACAGAATTATACTTTATTTTTACTAGTTAAGCGTAGATATTCCATTGTAGAAGCCAATGGCGCCAACACGCGAAAGGTAGTTCTAATTATGATGGTCTTTTACCTATTTAGTTAAAAATAATAAGTAACAGTTGATTAATAGCGGACGAATATAAACAACGCGAAACCAGATCCGCCCGGTAGGACGGTGGACTCCGATTATATTAGCATACCTAATAATATAATAATACATAATAATGTTATTTTATGAGCCGACATTCAGGCGCCGCCGTTTTAATTTATATACTTATTTAGATGCAATGTTTCTTCCAAATTTTTTTACTAGAAAATTCTTGCTTGTTTTTTTCGTAAACATATTTGTGTTATGATTGTTTTTTTTTTAATTCTGAAAGCACATGTAGATAGATAGAATAGATAGATAGACACAATAGAATAGATGATATACACTCATGTCATAATAATAATTAATAACATATTTTTAACTTTCATATCTTGTTGGCCATGTCAATTAAAATACAGTGAGAAATGAGACATAGGTAAGTGTCAGTGACATTGGAGAAACTAAATGAAATTTTAAAATTAAGATAACAGTATCAAAATAACACATCTAACCCCTGTTATCTAAGAATTTCTATGGGAATCGCTGTATAATAGTACGACCTTCGTAGTGACAATGAAACACCACTTTCTACTTTCCCGCGTTTTCCCACAATATGGCGGCTCTGCGAAAAGCGCGCGAAAAAGCTGTAATTATAGTTTCACTGAACGCGTGCATGCAACTAAATATATAAATAGCTCTTTGACATAATCATTTAAGTTACCGTAAGAAACTTTTTGAGTAACCATTCTTCTTATTAATTCTTATTATAGAATAGATTATATACGTTTGAGTCATATTTTATTTAAGTTTTGTCTCTAACTTCTTTGAATATAGTCGTAAATTTAGTCTAACCTCGAATTTATCATTGAGTTAATGTTCTAATAACAATATTTCCATTCATATTCTCTTTCTCGTAGTTTGTTAATCACGCTGTGTGACTAAAACTGTATGACGGCATGAGACATAACTTTGCCTGCCAAATTCGTATTCGTTACGGTTTATTAATACAATTTTGCGACATATCTCAGAATAAGTGTTAAACTCATACTTATATTTAGGTTCTAAATTTTGCTCTTGTGATGATACATTTTTATATTTGAATAATTGCATATTCATAAAGTTTTTTTCTCGTACATCGATGACATAGAAATATAATTACTTGTACGAATTTGAATTTTCAAGCATCGCAGTGTTAAAACTTTTTGTCTTTCAAAAGATAATGATTCTTTAGATTTTCGCACATTTTCAAATGAAACTGTGGTGACCTGATTACTCAAATTCGAGCATCTTACAGTACTTTAGGTAGATTGTCTACCACAGGTAAAGTGTTCAATCGGGTTTCCTAAAATATTTAATCGAATACCGAATAATATACGCGATTAATCAAATTAAAAATATTCTTTTTAATTTTGCAATATTCACTTTACGAAAGCTCTAAATACGAACCAACTGTACAATAACAAACCATGTTCCTCGCTCTTCCTATATGATGATAGTGTTACTGATTACACATCTAATTCTATGTTACGAGTTACGGTACATAATCTAGAATCCTACATCCATTTACAACCATCGAACGGTTTGCGTAACTTTGATGGATTTCTTTATGTTATATTTCTAAATTGTTATTTACTTTAGTTATGTACACTTAAGTTAAACTAGAGGTTTACGTAAGTAAAATGATATGTATTTGTTGGTCAACGCGAGAGTTGCGAGTTCAAATCCCAAAGTTATTTTTTTTAAATATTTGTCTTAAGCAGATTATGAGAAATAGATGACTGTCTAAGTAAAATACTTAAAAGTTTTTTATTATAACGATTATGTATGGCTTTGTATGGATGATTTGAATTTTATAAAGGTACAAAAAGTTAAAAGCATACCTATATCTAAACAATAAATTATAAATGCGCACAATTCAAAGTGCATTGTGTTAATGATTCTGTTGAAAAAATATAAGCTTGATTTGCATTGAAAGAATGTGCTACCGCAGCTCGAAGTGGCGTAAAAACCTACAATTTATTATTTTATCAAGAACATAGAAGTTTTTATTTGAGAGATATTAATGGGAATACCCACTTTGGAATGTAATTTTGGAGTATATTATAGAATTAGCATGTTTCCGTTACATTCTTTTATAATATGTTTTTTTTTATTTAATTTTTATGTTTGCTTTTTCAAGCACTTACTTAGCGATTCTCCACAAAATGCGTTGAGGATAAATAAACATTTGTATATGTCAGGTTGATCAATAAACCAATCGAGTAGAACCTTCATGTTTAAATAATGTAAAAAATGTTGGCACTGCTTTTAAAATAAAATGCATTATACCAACATTCAATATTATTATGTGTGATATTTTCTGTAAATAAATAAAAAATATATTGAAACATTTTCACTGCTCCTAATAAAAGATAATATTAAGCAAAAAGATAATCTATAATTTTGAAAATCTATAACTTGTTACAAGAACTGTAACAAGTTTTTGAGTAAAGAAAAGATCTTTCACCTCCATTCTTTCGATATAAGTATCTTAATATATTAAAGTTAAAATAAGGAATGCCTCTTTACATTTATATACTGTTGTATGTATATGGTGACTTATAAACGCCATGTTATAATGTATAACATAGAAAACTACCAGCAAAATATATTTGAATTATAACAAAATAACTGCTTCTTATATTATAAATATTTATTTGTTAATTTTATAAAGAAATGTAGTCTTTTAGAAGTGAAAGCTTATTTATAACTACCGAGTTGGGGCCCTCGTCACGGAGTAGGACAGCGATTGACTGTAAACGCGAGTGATATTTTTGGTTTGATTCCCATTTGGGAGATTGATGCTCGTATTTAAATTATTTTCCTTTCGATGTTCTGGCAAATAAGGCTAAAGAGTGGTATCCAGTTCTACTATTCAACACGCAATGTTTCGAATTTATGCGGAGAGTGGAGAAAGGAATATCTTGAGACAACTTGCTTCTCTCTGACTACCTAGCTAGTATTTAGGAAATGGAATGAAGCTGAAAATAAACAATTATTAAATTGTAAAGATGTGAAAACTGTAAAAAGATTTGTCATTAAATAATATATTATTATTTTATAATATATTGTTTTTTTACTTTATTTGGTTACTATATATAGACAAAGTACACTTTTAATGTCATTCGCGGGAATAACCAGACAAGAAACCGAAATACATAATGGCTTTAAAACAAAAGGTGTGGCGTGTGACCCTCATGTGCTCGGTTGACTAGTTTCTAATCTTAACAATGCCTGGCGTAGGAATTCCATCTCGATGTTTTTATTTTTATTGTGGGTTTTGTATTTATATTAAATATACCAAGTACTTTATTATTTTATATTGTTATATAATGTATATTTTTTCAACTTTACTAGTGTCAACATATTCCATTATGCACTTTCCACGTGAATTGGAAACATTGCGTCCTGAGTGGTATAACTTAACGCCTTGCTTTGTGGATGGAATGGAAGCAGCTTAAATATAATATTCCCCCGAGTGGGAATCGAACCTAGAACCAATTGCGTATACAGTCAAACTCTGTCCCACTCTGCTACGATGGTCTTAATAATTATATAATATGGTATAATTTTTAAATATTATTCTTATTTAATATATAACAAACATTTCTATAACGAAGAGTAGTTTTACCTTTGTAGGTTTTATCGAGATGATTCCACTTATGTCCTCTGTAATTGCTGTTTTGAAAAATTGCCTTGTTTACATTAATTTCGCGTGGGCGATAAAATTCTCAAGGTCGAGTTTCACATTTATTTAGTAGTTGTTTTAATTGTTTATTGCTCTTAAGAGTTGGCATTTTTACATTTGGACTTTACGAAAATAGTTTATTGGCAAGGTGATATTCAAAATGTCACTCACTGCACCTATTCCTTTTTTGGTTTTGTTAAAAAGTTTAATTTGTATCATTTGCTTTTTTTAAGCTCGCAGTAATAGTCAGAGAGAAACTAGTGTCAAGACACTTCGTTTTCCACTTTTTCTTAAGTATCAGAGTGGGTAATTAAAATAATTAAAATATTCCCGAGTTAGAATCAAACCCACGAATGGAAAAGTAATGTTTATTTTACGGTTAATAAAACTATTAGTACTATTGATTAGGTATTGTGCTTAATTTTTTTAGTCAGAGATGACCTAGTATAAATACACTCTATCCTTCACTTTCCGCAAATGACTTCAACCCACAACTCCCAATGTGGGAATCGAACCCACAACTTTCGCGTTTACAGTCAGATGCTATCCCACTGTGCAACGACGACCTTTTATTTATATAGTGAATATTTGCCATTAATATCTGACTAAACGTAATCGATTGTCTGAGAAATGTGAATTGCGGCCGCCATCCGGCCAGGTCAGAGATGACTCGGTCAGCAGAGCGT
Source organism: Dryas iulia moderata (assembly GCA_019049465.1). Taxonomy (NCBI): domain Eukaryota; kingdom Metazoa; phylum Arthropoda; class Insecta; order Lepidoptera; family Nymphalidae; genus Dryas; species Dryas iulia. The sequence goes on along the minus strand of CM032440.1, from coordinate 11,174,240 downwards.
ACTGTGCCTTGAACTTGACGGTCAAGACGCCACGATTCTTGCCGTAAGCGATCACTGATTGTGATACATCAAAGGAAATAATGACCTCTACAACTATGACTGTTAAAAATTGTTAAAGATGATTCAGTCGTGTTGAGGCCGTCGTTCCGTAGTTGGACAACGTCTTATCGTAAATGCCATGTTGTGGGTTTGATTCCCACTTGGGGGATTGATTACATTTGAATTTTCATTTCTTCGCTCTGGTACCTAAGATAAAGCGCGGTGTTGAGTTCCGCCACTTAATACACAATGTTTTGATGTCGGGCGAAAAGTAAAGAATGGAGTGTCTTGATATTAGATACTAAGCTCCTCTCTGGCTATCTTGCTAGGCGGGAAAAAAGAAGCTGCAAAAAATTCAGTCACTAACCGTGAACTTGCGAAAGGTGATCATGGTACTTATACCAGCAGGATGTAAAGTAAACTAGAATTGTGGTATTATGATTATTACCGTTAAGTTATTATCTATGTAAATGATGATGCGTGTGGAAGCTATTTACCTTGTGTTACACCATGAACTTGACTCTAATGATGGGTCAGTTGTAGAGCTTATATATTGGTATGAGAGCAGCTTCACGCTTTTTACCCCATTAATAGTCGGAGAGAAAGTAGTGTTAAGACACTTCGTTCTCCACTTTTTTTAAGTACCAGAGTAGGAACATTAAACTAATTAAAATATAATCAAACCCACAAATAATAAAGTAAAGCGTATTTTACGGTTAATAAATCTATTAGTACTATTGATAATGTATTGCGCTTACTTTATTATATATGTATATATTTGTACTGTATTTTATTATTTTATAACCATTTATTTTTTTGAAACACGAAACAAAAGTGTAATTAAATATCACTTGTTAACAAAATTTATTTTGAATAATTTAAATTCTCAATTCCCGACTTGACGTTTGATTTATAATATGGAAATATTGAGAACTCGTAAAAGAAATTAGTGTTCTTGTTCCATTGTGATTTATGACAGCTGTTATATGTATTGTATATTAGGATGCAAGGTCAAATTTTTGCTTGGGTTTTTAAGACATTCGTGATATATGTATGTTGTTAATGAAACGGAACTTCGAAATGAAACGGAATTGAATTTTGGCTATAACAATTTCGTTAATAATTTTATATTTATATTTTTAAAAGAAGAAAATATACGTAATTAACGTATATTTACTTCTACTTGTACTCACTTATTTGTACTATCAAAAAAAAGAATGAAAATTGGGAGCCACGCTGAACAGCGATTTTGATTTATAATTCCAATAGTTCGAGTAATATTGCACTATGCTGCTATGTCTCCACTTTCCTAGCTTGAACTTGGTTTGACGTTCCACCATCACTTACCAAGTGCCGATAAAAGTTAAAATCTTTTTTTTAATTAATTATAAAGGAATCTAGATAGTATATAAAATAAATAATCTAACGAACATTAACAAAGTTACCTTGCGAAGCGATGACCATATTTGATGCGCAACAGCGCCGTGAACTTGACCAATTCGGTGGATGCGCGTGTCGGTCAGCCAACTCCGTACACGGAGATCGGCGCCAGCGCATTTCGGGGACACGGCACGTTTAATACTGTTTTCATATTCGAAATATATATGTGTATGAGGAAAATTTAATTTTTAAATTTAAAATAAATATTATTTTGTTAACTAATTTGATTAGGATAATATATACCATGTTTGTTATGCTGCGATTATTTTTGGAAGTTATTTAAGGAAAATTGGTGGAATGTGTGTATTATTTTTTTTTTTTTTTTTTATTATATTATTATAGCTTCACGCTGTATCCCGCACACAGCAGGGTAGGCAGAGGGAACCTAGTGTTAAGACACTCCGTTCCCCACTTTCCGCCGAATTCGGAGGCATTGCGTGTTAAGTGGCGGAACTTAACGCCGCGTGTACCTCGGCATCAGAGCGAAGAAAATGGAAATATTAAATATTTCACTCCTCGAGTGGGAATTGAACCCACAACCAGTCATTTGGGAATCGAAATTTGGTTAAGTGATTTTAGTTATATTTAGTTTCATTGATTGGCATAATAACTATGACCTAAATGTGAATAACGTTTCTCAAAATGACCTCATTTATAAAAAAATAATTAAAAATAATACATTTGTTACTTTTATTTACAAAAGTGAATGATACATTACACGGTATTAATCTCAAACGCGTTTATCACTTAGTGAAAGTTGATATTTACTCAGAGAGTCAGAATGTTGTACGTCTTGGCATAATGATTGATATGATAAGCTTTGATGCATGTGAGTTTGTATTATTAAATAAAATATACTTTAATTAGGTCTTTAAGTATATATCTTCAACTGTATTGAATTTTTTTAAGAAAAACAGAAATTAGTATAAAATTAATGTGGTTTTTCCATTTATTTAGGATTTATTATAATTATGTCAATTTGAATATATACTGGTTTACTTATAATTTGTTCATGTATCCTATGAATATAGGCCATTTTATTATGAAACATCTTATCCTCGTTAAAGTATTGCAATATGTTTGTTATTTTTGTTCTACATATTTCACACTGCAGTGTTTACGCTCAAGTACATATATGACGCTAGTGAGAGAATTTACATTATTAATATAATTGCGCCTATTTATTTTAGTAAATAACAATCTTTGTTTCAATGCCAAATGACACAGATTTCATGGATTTATCTTTGCGTACATCTAATTATATAAAATTTAAATTAAAGCAATGCCCTTGATTTTAATACAAATATTTTAGCTTCACGCTATATCCCGCACACAGCAGGGTAGGCAGAGGGTAGTGTTAAGACACTCCGTTCCCCACTTTTCGCCGAATTCGGAACTTAACGCCGCGCCTTACCTCGACACCAGAGCGAAGAAAATGGAAATGTAATTTCCACTCCTCGAGTTCCTCGAACCCACAACCAGTCGTTTACAGTCACACGCTTGTGCGACTGGCCACAAATATTTTAGTAACATCATATATTTGGCGTTGTTTTCAAAGGTATTTTCTTCTTCTTCATACGTTTCTCTTATTGATATAGTGAACTAAGCTACTAATAAAATACACTATAGGCCATTCTATATTTAAATAAAATACATGCAATATGTTGGAATTTTATGTAACACTTTGTTTAATAGAACGGTATTTTTTTAAATTCCAAACTTAATAGTCACTGAGCTAGGCATCTCGTCTGCGACACAATGGCGTCTAATAAAGTTATCATATATGGAAAATAATGAAATGATACATAACATAAAAAAATAACGCCCTGAGCAAAGTCCAACATAAATGACCAAAGGGTTATAAACAGTTGCGTCACAACTACGACATTCCATATTAAAATACTTAATTTTCTCGTCTGCCTTCAACACTAGGCACTAATATACTTGAAATTGAGACATAAAAAAACATTAAAACTATGTGATATAAAATATTCAAGGTTCAGCGGCAGTCGTTGACCCAGTAAGACGATAGAAATCGTGACGTGCGTAACGTTACGGTGCTGTTCCCTCTTGTAATTACTCGGTTTGATTGCGGGCGTACCTTTTTTGGACAGACTTGACGTTTATCTTTAGTTTACGAAATAATTGTTATTTCGTTCATAAATATAAACGACATGGTCGTGCAGAAAACCTATAAATGTTATGTTTTGGGGTTAAGCAAGATATGATGGTGATGTTGGTGAATGAGGTCATACTGGAGCAGTCGAATAGCATCTGACTGTTAAGGCGATGATTGCGAGTTCAATTCTTATTCGGGAAAATTATTATTTCTTCATGTTTCTGCTCTGGCAGGATCAAAAGCCTGCGTTGAGTTCTGTCACTCAATACGCAATGTCTCTAAAAGGTCAGGCATATTGTCATAACGCTAGATATTCCTACTTAAAGCTTTGGTAAATATTAAAAAAAACCCATGAAAAAAGACATAAATAAAATTGGATATTAATTATTTTACAGAGGAATTGTATAGCTCGACTATTAAAGCTTAATTTATTCATTGGTATCTAATACTTTTATCTACAGATCGGTTAACACAGATTATTTGCTTGTTTTTTTTAGACTGCAAATGGTAATCTAATCCTTATTATACAAAAACTTGTTGAAGTGTTGGCGGACCAGTTACGAGAACATTAATTTTTTAATGACTCTGGTATGTGACATTATAACTATGAAATAATTTACTATATACACCTTTATATACTTTGGTCGTAGTTTTTGTTATTCATTAAACATGTTTAATGATAGCTATAATTGTTAGTTTTATTTTAAATTAAAATACTCGTAATTTTAACATTTTTCACGCCATTAACTTATTTTTATTGATAATATTCAAAATAAGTTAATAATTATAAAAAAATATTTTTTATTATTCCATTAATTGTTATGTTTTTGTAATTAATATGAGGTTATAAATATTTAATACTTCACATTAAATTGATCTGCTTATCTATTGAATTATATTTAAACTAGCGGCCCGCTCGCGGCTTCGCCGCGTGAACTACTTAAGTTTCCTTGTATTGCAACCCTCGATGGTGGATTTTTAAAACAATAAAATATATTTAAGCTTGGATTATCAACTACATACGTTTATACCAAAATTCATTACAATTGATAAAGCGGCTTAGATTTTTCATATAAATATTCATCTCCTATTTCAATCATTTAGAGGTTGATTTTTGAAAAAATAAAACTTTTTGACTCCGGATTACTTACTACTTTTATTCTAAATTTCATCCAAATCGGACCGGCAGATTAGGCGTGAAAGCGACTTTCGCATTTATAATATAAGTATGGATACTGAAAGTGTATGCCTCGAATTTGGCTGTAAAACGAAGAACGGAATATCATGACACTAGATTCACTCTGCACTTTTTTAAGCTGAAAAAGATGTTAAACCTGCATTCTGCGCTCGATCAGCGACATGATTACAAACCATATTATTATAATACTAATTTTGATCAAAACCAATCAATATTTACGGTTTCGGCTACGGTTGACATTAAATTAGTTCATACATACATGAATATTATGGTTGGTTTAATATGTCACCTTGATATGTCATGTCTATCTCAATGAGTCTTAGCTTTACGGATGACTTGAAGTGACATATGTGTCCGAAACAGATGTTCTGAGGGTCACTGAATGATCTTGGAGAATATTATTAAGGGGAACTATGAATCATTAGTTTTGTATAAACATTGAAATGAGAGTATTTGTTAGGACGAGTAGCTGTTTATGAAATTGATTTGATGAATATATGTTAGTTTCTTTCTAAGAAGTTTAATTTGGGGTTATTTATTATTAGATGTTAGTATAAATTGGAAAGAACGTGGTATTTGAAGAAATGACGCAGTAGAGAACACTGGAATTGTGGCAATCAATATTGATTGCTATGGTTAGGGTTATAAATGTATGCACCTGGACAAGTTTGTCTTAACTAAAATTAAATATATATAGATAAATCAGATTACCAGAATTTAAAGTTTCTTATCCAAGAAGTATTGTATTATATATTTAAACAAAATATAAACAAAGGGATAATAGTGAAATATTATGTGCATTGAATTAATTAATAAATAAATTAAATCTTTATTCCATCACACTTTTACAGACTGACAATTCAAAGTACTTGACTTTTGAATTGTCAGTGAAGTCAGTCCGTAAGGAATCCGCTACCAAATTGTTTCCATTTGTATGTGTTGGAATTTAGTAATTTTCAAATTGTTATGATCAATAGTATAATGAGTGTTTCTTTAATAATAGATGATTACTGGTTGGTTTAGCTTGTCTAGCCCATAGCTAAATTATAGTGAAGTGGACGTGAATCATGTGAATAGATTGTAGGGTCACACAAGGTTATGAAATCGCCTTTTGTCTCCGTGAGGCGTTTTGAATGGATATGATTTGCTTATTTATACTTGAAATGTATGAATTTATTTTTAACTAAATGTTTTAAAATAACACAGTTTTTTGTTGTCCGTTTATTGTACTGTAGTAAAATATCTTAATAGAGTTTGCTTCGTAAAAAAGCTTTTATTTTGTTGTTGTTTATTATGTAATTAATAATTTAATATATAAACATTTAACACCATTGGCATAGGAGGCAGTATATAGGTACATGTGGAGGTACATCTTTCATACTCATTTTAAACTAACTAAATTTTATGTAATAGTAACTTTACAGTATTCGACTATGATAACACGATATCTTAATAACGTTCATTAATAGTGATAACGGTATTGTATAAATAATAAACTTTTGGTAACCACGTCATTTTAAGACTAAAAAGATTTATATATAACACAAAAAAAATATTTTTAATGCAATTTTTAGAAAAGTAATATAAGTATAAGAATCGAGTTACATATAACAATAAAGAAATAAAATATACGAAGAATATTTTAGTCTATATTCATTCATACATACATAAATTGTGTTTACACTTCCCGATGTCTTACCTTGACCTTCAATAAACATAAAGTATAACATACAATATTAGTACTTTTTGTTTGATATATGATTATTACTTGTAATTTATAATATACGTTACCTTATTCTATGAGCTTTAGAACTTCCAGGTTCTTTCAAGTTTTCTTTTATTACAACTATACAATCAAAGCTTGGAGGTAATATCACTTATAATTGTACCTTGTATCGCAGTGGAATAGCTTTCCAACTGTAAACGTGACGGTTGTGACTTCGATTTCAAATTGGGGATCTATTTTCAATTACCTGCTTAGAAAAGTAAAAGGCAGCGAGGGGTCCCGCCCCTCAAGGAAGTCTCTTAACACTAGATTTCATTCTGCCTAACTAAGAATGTGCGAGAAAAATCGTAAAGCTGCTACCTAAATAAATAAAAAAGTAAATATTTTTCCCATAATTATAATGAACATAATTATAATGATTAGATGTTTTCAGATAACCCTTAAAAATACTTTAACCTCTTGATGATTTTAAATTTTAGTTGTTGTGAAAATACTTTTTAGAAATAACTGACTCAAATACGTAGTAGTTATAAAAACATTATAAAAAGCGAAAGAACTGTTTTTTTTTGGTTGGTTTTAAAGCCAATTAATCTCAATAATTATCTGTATCATATCATTAGGGAACGGCGTAAATACTTAATTTATTAATGACTGTGTGTCATACAATTACGCATTATAATTATATGGAATTAGATGTTATTAATTTATTCTACTACTACTAATTAATTAAATTATTACCGCTGCTTAAACATATTCAAGTTTAAACTATGAATTAGCAAAAAAAATCGTTATGTTTATTATCGTTGGCGCCTAAATGGCAATGAAATAAGATTATCAACTCAACTTAATAATTTGGTCTCTGAGTGGAAAGTAACAGCTTTAGGCTTTATAATTGCGTGATGAATGATAGAACTCGACGCCGCGATTTGCCTTAGGTACCAGAGCGTAGAAAATAAAATATGTTTAATAGTCATAGTCATGCATCCGAATGGGATTCGAACTCACAATGAACCGCTTTTACAATCAGACGTTGCCAATCAAGCCACGATGGCCATTAAAAGCTCTTATAACTGACTAACTACTGTATTTAAGTAGGTGTTAGGATTATAAATTTATTGAGGTTAAGGAAAATATGGTTGACCGGTTAATATTAAATTATAAGGATGAGGAATCGATTCATAAAAACGGAAATGGTAATTAGTAAAATTAGATTGTAAAAGATATATTATGCATACGATTTATATAGGCATTTTTAAGGAAACAGTTCTGTTGTTATACTTAATGGATAGTATTTAAAATGTCAAAACGTCTATTGTCTATAATTGCAAAAATATGAATAATGTTTTAAATTATTAATTATTAATAAGGCTGAGTTTGACGAGTTTAAGGTTCAGATCCGCCACATTTACACACAATCGGTCTTATTCATAAAAAGTTATGGAACAGTTAAAGTGTTCTATAAGCTCACTATAAGAGAAACGTCAAAAAATGGTATTCATAACAGCATTTTAGCGCTAAACAGTACTATAAGCGTACTATAAAGTTATAATGGCCAATACCCTACTATAGCGGTTCTATAAGATAAAAAATGGCCGATTCTCAACAGCTGATCATTGAAAATGACATTTGACATAAGTGACTCGTCAATGTTAGCTAATCGAATTTGCATAACTTATTAATCCAATCCACTAATAATTATTGCTTTGTGTCAATTTTCCACTTTTATATTTAAAATGAAAGCTTTACAAAGCATACATGCTTCGGAAACGATAGCAATAATGGAGAAGAGTTCGGAGCGAAGAAAAGTATATAGAAGCAGGGGTTGACCCGTTTTCCTTATACGATGAAGAGTTTCGGAAGCGTTACAGCTGTCATAAATATACTGCTTTTATGATAAACCTTGTGCGTAGATTAACCATGGAGACATGCAATTAGACAATACTATTAATAAAGTGAAGTTTAACTAGGAGAAATTTTAGTTAGTAAATTTTATAAAATAGTTTAACGCCGAGCTTTCCCTCAACACCAGAGCAAAGAAATGAAAATATAAATTGAAGTAAATATTTTATTGCCTGGAGTGAGGATCGAACCCACAACTAGTAGTCTTGTTACATGTTCACTTTGTGCCCGTGCACCATGACTGACCTCAATTTGTTAGATTTTGGTTAATAAAAAACAGTTTATTTCTATAAATTTTATTCTTTAGATGTGTAATACAATAATTTCCGTTTGGGTAATTCTTCCTTTAATAGTGAATTATTTAATTTTTGTTCTAAAATTTTTAATTTTGCCTTTCTACGGCCATCTGGATCTCAGGAAACTCCTTTCTGTAAGCAACTACATTTGCTGCTATTCTTGAGCTTATTGTCATGCTGTAACCAAAAATGTAATATATCTATTATTCTTTTTAATGTTTTCCAAAGAAGTATGTATTATAAATTAATAAAACTTATTTTGTTGAGCTTAACACATTTTATTTATTATTTCAATTCAATTTAAGTTTGTTAATCCAAATTTAATATTGCTTGTAGATATAAGATAGTACTGAATGATTTTAGTGAATCTAACTTATTAATATATTATAGTAATAAAAATAAAGATAAGTTCATTCAACATAGACATTTCTTTAATCTACCAAGATTGTGTACTAGTGCTAGTACTTGGATGCACCATCTAAAAAGAATATAATCAGATTTACTTGCTGAGCATTCTTTAGATAGTATTAGCTATTTAATGTATTATAATGGAAAATAAATTTTGTCTCGCTTCCCATCAAATTATTTGTTGAAAATAAAATTGAACTAAATTGACTAAAATAATAAAACTGAAATGACTTCCTGGGTATTGTGGTATTATCATTAATTTAATATTTCATGCACCACAATTAATTATACTTAACATGTCTTATTACTTATGAATATCATTTAAAATAAGATAGGTGACAGAGTGAGATTTGTGTGCTGCTGTTTATTTCATAATATTAATATATTACACATACTTTTTTCTTCTTTTATATTATTTTCTGTACTATTCTTAAACAAGAATTGATAATAATTACATAAATATTGCTTTATTCAAAATGAAACACTAATTGGCCAAATGTTCGTATTTTTATATGTACCTGGTTATCTGAGTAAAATTAATTTGAGTATACTGTGAACTCATGAGGGAGCCAAACTGAAATGTCATCACCAGTTGCTAGTTCTGTAGTAGGTGGTGGGCTACCAACTGTTTTTGTTATTTATTTTTTTTTTCTATAAATATCAGCTTCTTAGCTGACATTTTTATAATACCCTGAGCTTCTTAGCTGACATTTTTGTAATACCTTGAGCCTTAATTTGTTCTTCTTCTTCAAGGGGTTTTTGCCATATTGTTAAAACTGAAACATTAAGTGCCGTGTTAATAAAATAACTACACAAATACTTTTCCTCAGCAATTCTATCAAGATCATCTATGGAATAGAAGCATAAGCATTGAAACATAACATGCGTATGAATGTTTACAAAACAAAACTTACGTGTTCGAATTAACTGTATCAGTAAAACCAACCTTATCCTCCTCCAACCAATTGTCACTTGTCTGCCTTTTCTTGCTCTCTACAATTTTTGATTCCGATGCCATTTTAAGTAATGGAGTAATATTTAAAATAAAATTAACACGTACGTACTACTAGTAAACAAATGTCAATAGCTTATCGCACCACAAACAACAAAATATGGTTTTTATCCTTAATAATGTCTATGATCAGTCGAATTTAGTAAAATTATACACAATATCTGTGGTCAATTTGCAAAGTTTGACAAACTTTCTTGCCAATTTCATCGTAGTGGCAACATTTTAGCTTATAAACAGTATATTAGTTATAGTAGGCTTATAGTACTGTTATGAATACGCATTTTTATGGAACGTTTCATAAGCTTATAGAGCATTTTAACTAATGAACGTTTTAAGCGTTCTTTCTATAAGCGTCGTCGTTTTATGAATAAGGCCGAATGTCTCGAAAGGGCGGGCGGAAAGTAAAGAGCAAAGTGCGTCGACGTTAAGTTTTCTCTGTTTATCCTGCCATACAGATAAATAATAAAGGTTATCTTTTTATGTGGTATTATAAAAATGTAATAAGTGACAATTACTATAAGAACTTGATAATAATCTTGGAATATTTATTAAAGATCTTGACTCAATTTTCTAAATATAGACAATATTAGCGGATGCACTAAAGACCTTGAGATCACCTATACTTATGCACGTATGTGTTGCATGGCGTGGAGTCCATTATGTAATTTTGCTCGCTTTTCCTTAGTAGTAGTATTACTTCATCAAAATAAGGTAATATAAGTTAGTTTGAAATTTGTAATCATTTTTTTATGTTGTATGAGATGGAAAGGCGTGGAAAATATAATATGTGTAAAAAACTTTATAATTTAATACTCTTCGTTTTTCGACTAATTTTATACGATGAAATTATATTAAAGGCCGTGGCGTGTGAAAGTATTTGCAGTCAAATATACGTTATGGATTCGATTACCTCGCACTGAAAAGATATATATTTTTTAATTCCGCCATTTCCGCCATTCTGTTGAATGTCATTGTTTGTTCACAATGACTCAAATTCGGGTGGAAAGTTAAGAACACTTGGGCTTCTTTGCTTACCCCGCAGTGCGGGAAAAAGCGTAAAGCTGAAAAGAAGATATTGTGTCATTTTCACACTGAACTACACTAAATACGTAGTTTTTTATGTCGTATCTAACTTAACTCAAATTGAATGTCGTTTAAATCTCTTCTATAAATCTTTTAGTTCTGCCACTTAACACGTAATACCGCCAGAATTCGACAGAAGGTGGGGAGTGACTGTTCCCTCTGTTTACCCTGCCTAGTGCGGGATACAGCGTGAAGCGAAACAGAAAATAAAAAAAAAAACAAAATTTACTTTTTCAGATTACGTATTTTCATATTTTCTATACATTACTGCATATTGAAATATATATAAAAAAACTTGTGAAGGTCAATGAATAGACACTGTTATTATTTATTTATTTTATGTAAATGCAACAGAAAATTCATTGTATTATTAGCAAAGTCATAGGACGAGCTGCAACGGTTATAAAAACATAGCTGTCAGACGAGTATGCTAAACGTTGCATATCCGCATTGCTGATTCACTTATGCCCTTAAATATAGTTTAAGTTTTAAACATATACACAGGTATGTCGTCAATTTCATCGATGACGCCTACGCGGTGCATTAACAACGCATTATTAATACGGGCTTTCCTATTAATTTGAATATTTATTTATATGATGTGTACATTTTCCCGGTTTATTGGGAGTTAAGTAATTAGATTCATGGCCCAATAATCGTTGTGTGTAACTGAAAGGAAATTAAATAAGTGAAATCAAGACGTGGACCATGTTATTTTTGTCGGGACTTTGCAAAACGTAGGGGATGTGGTCATAAATGAGATTGAAGTGATATTATATTTAATTAAAATTTAAGTGAACTATATAATTTGTCAGAAGTTTGTTTAAGAATTTCTAGCGGTTTTTACTAATACTATATAACTAGTAAATTATATGATTTCAGTAGGTAAAATGGTTGTTAATAATCATTGATATTTTTTGTTATATAGCTTCAATCCTTATTCAGCAAAGCAGGGTAGGCAGAAAGAATCTAGTGTCAAGGCTTAATGTTCTCTGTATGACCCAATTTCGAGACATTGCGTGTTAATTAAATGAAATTGTCTTGTTTACCAGCAGAAATAAAATAAATAAATCATGATTATTCCATCGGCTCGGAAACGAGTCCACAAGTAATGCGTTTACAGTCAAACGCTGTCCTAATGCACCACGATACCCTCAGCATTAAATTCAATTACGTATAATTAAAATATTTGGATAGTGATTAGAAGTTCCATTTCAGCACTTGTAAATATTCTAATATATGTAACATGTCGCTACATAAATAATAATCAATTAATAATTATTTTTTTGTAAACATTTCAAGTTTTATTTAACAGAATAAAACAATTAGCGAGTTACGCAAGAATGTGTCAAGTTTTAAACAAGACCATATACCGGTTTGACGAATGCAGATAATATCTCTGAGAACTTATATGGGAGCCGGTTTCAATAGTAAAGCTTTTATCAGATACTCAGATACATAGTGTATCTTTGTAAAGTTTTTTTTTCTTATTTATAATTACACGCTACGTTACGTAGTGCATTTGATGTTAGGCAAATGGTGTATTGGATGCATATTTTTTTTTCTTAAGTAATTTCCAGTATTTAGAAAAAATAATAATAAAAAAACGATTTAACGTTTTTTTCATAGCTATGTTAACTGAAACCTCGCCTTGTCTTGGGTATTAGAGCGAACAAATTAAAATAATGTATAATCGTTCCCTCCGTGTGAAATCGAATCCACAATCATTACGGTTTTAATCAGAAGTTTTTACACTGTACCACGACGGCCTCTATTTTGAAGTTATTTAAGAATAAGTTAATTGGGCTTGGTATTCTAATTCTACAAAAAAATATTTTTCTTATGGTTTGCCTCTCTGATCTTATCGTCTCCTAGAATACTTTTTTGATCTTTTGAACATGTCAAATTGATATTTGTACAAAAATGTATTTCTCCAAGTTTGTTTTGAAGGTAAAGAACGACTCTACTTACCCTGCCACGCGGATAAAAACCTAAAGCTTTATTATATAAAAAGTATATTTTTTTAATAATAAAACGATAGAAGGTGAATGTATTTAAAATTTCTATTCGCTGAGAAAAAGACAGTTTACATAACACATTTATATCTATTTAAAGGCGTTATACAATTTGTTCTGTTTAAAAAATATAAAATATTTATTTAATTTTAATCAATAAATCCTATGTTACAATGTTATATAAACACAAGTGTTTACTCTGCGTTAATGTAGATCGTAATTACGCAAAAAGTATCATCAATGACGTCCGCGTTGGGAAGCTCAGTAACAATGGACCAATAAATAATGTATGTAGTCTATATTACTTTGATTGTGTACATTTTGTATGTAACTTAAAAATAAGAAGATATTTATAATATTTTGATATGTATGTTTTTTTTTATAGCTTCACGCTGTATCCCGCACAGAGCGGGGTAGGCAGAGGGCATCTAGTGTTAAAACACTCAGTTTCCCACTTTCCGCCGAATTAATAGGCATTGCGTGGTAAGTGGCGGGACTTAACCCCGCGCTTTGCCTCGACACCAGAGCGAAAAAATTGAAAATAAATATTTTCACTCCTTGAACTCACAACCGTTTACAGTCGGAACAAGTCGTTTACAGTCACACGTTTGTTCCCTTATTGATATGTATTATTTAAAAAAAATACCATGCAGAACGGTGTATTTTAACATTAGAGTTTGTCTGGCCTACCTTACTAGGCGAAAGGCTGAAAATAAAGCACTTATCAAAACTAAATAATATATAATATTACGTGATATCAATATATAGGCAGAACGTTAAAAGTGGAAAGGTACATTTATATTGCAAAGTTTGCAACCTACGACATATGTATGTGTGACAATAAGAAATATAACATATGTATACGATTTAAAAAAAATATTGATTAATAATTATTTCTGTAATTTTATTATAAAGAGTAATCGGATTATTAAGTTAGTATTATTCGTTTAAGCGAAAAGTATTTGCGTGTTTTTTATTTATTACTTGAAATTAAACTGTCATAGACGGTCATGGGTCGATTTTAGTAACGCTTACGATTTTTACTGCTTTAATTAAATAACTTATAGACCTTGTACGTATACATGCGATTTTGTTGATACTAAGTATATGTCTAAACATTTTAAGTTTGTTTAAAAATTTAAAATACAGTATATATTCAAAGGTTTTTATATAATTTTTCTTTTTTTTATTTTAGCTTCACTCTGTATTCCGCACACAGCATGGTAGGCAGAGAGAACCTAGTGTTCAGACACTCCTTTCCCCACTTTCCGCCGAATTCGGAGGCATTGCGTGTTAAGTGGCGGAGCTTAACGCCGCGCTTTGCCTTTTAAATAATTGAAATAAATTTTAAAAAATCTTTCAGCTTAGCTTCACCATTTAACATGAAATTTATTGAATTTGGGCGGAACGTGGAAAACAGAGTTTCTCTCTAACTACCGCGGGGAAAAACGTCAAGCTTTAAAAAATAGTTAGTTCTCAAGCTATGTATTTAAAAAAAATAATAAAAACAATTTTTCTTTTATATAATTCTTTTAAAGCGAACTTAATGACGTGATTGTTACAGTGTCACTTATACTAATCAAATAATATCTATCTATACGTTGACGCAATTAATCCATCTAGGGTTTTCATTAGTTAATTATGAATGATAGTAGTTTTTTCTCAAACTAATGTCGCCGTAATTGTTAAATACCACAATTACTTATATGACACTTCCTAGAACCGCTAGAAGCTAGAACGTTTATAGCTTTGCTTTGATCTTATCTTTGCACGCGAAATTGTATGCGTTTGCAATGTTTGTGCGACACGTGGCTTAATAATTAAGGTGGAGGTTTTCGTTACGATTTAGAAGTGACAGAGTGCAGCGTTTAACTCCACCACCTAACATGCTATGTCTATGGTTAGGGTAGAAAGTGGAAAACGACGTGATATATGATCTTTTTGCGTGATACTGAGTTGTTTTTTGTCTACCTTTTCAATCCGGGAAAAGCTCGAATTTGATAAAAAAAACCACTTTCTATTTGATTTTATTTCATATTTTAAATAAATATCTGTTTGCTTTAAAATATAGGTCGTTTATATTATTTATCTATAATCTACTCGTTGGGCTTGAAGCTTCGTGCTTTTTACTGCTTAGCAAGGTAGTCGTATTAGTTGGCGGATCTTAGCGCCGTGCTTTGTCTAAAATACTAGAGCAGGGAAATGAATATAATATATAATAGACGCATCGATGAGCTAGAGATAGTTAATTTTTGATTTCTTTTTTAAATTTAATTTACATACTTGTAATATTATAAATTTAATAGAAACAATAATATAAGTAAATGAAGCGCTATACATACATTTGTTTAAGTAATAATGGATAATTTTATTACAATGGTCTTACATGCACGTACAAGTACGATTAAATTACTAATGCATATTCATAATTTCTGCTTTTTCATACATTATTTTTCTTCATTTTTTATATAAGCGTTAAAGAATTATATTTAAAATAAGTTTATATTATTTATTTATAGAATGTATATTTTTTATTGAATATTTGCATTTATTTAAAACTTTTATATTGTGTGAAAGTAGAAAAGGGAGTGTCTGGACACTAGGTTCTTTTTGACTTATTTCTATATTATGTACGTATATTTAAACTGAATTTATACTAAGCTATGTTGCATATGTGCCCATACCCTTAACATATTGAGTAAAAGAACTTCTAATATTATTATAATTGTTACATTCCACCGAACAATAGCTCTTAAGTCACTCTTGCGCATATTCTCTGTCAGTTTCAAGAAGAGAAATGAAATTCTCTTGTTGGTTTGTTTTTGTAATAGCATTGCGTTTGGTACTGTATCTTTTAATTAGTGCCTTATGTAACTTACATACGTGATGGTATTTTTTTCTCATTATTATTCTATTGTTAATATCAGGACTATGGGCTAATACTTTACGCATGTAGATATATACTGTAATGGATGTTTCCATTAGCTTAATGGTTTATAGTGTTTTAGTTAAGATAGGGTAGTTTTAGGTTCAAATTCCAGTGATATTATTGAGTTATAGTATAACTAAGAATGTATCGGTAAATAAACGGAGTGTATGCTTCAGACCAACTTTAAAATGTCCTCAATTTTTTAAATTTTAGAGTAATTAATTATAATAACAAAAACTGATCAATCAAATGTCTCTTGTTTACAGGTAATACTTTTATTTTTTAAAACGAGTAATAATGGCTGAGGTAAGTATGAACTGCCACTAATTTTTCTTATGTAAGTTTTTTTGCTTATATTTATTATTCATAATGGATGTACCTTTTTAAATGACCGTAAGTAGTGGTCACGACGGCAAGAAATGACTGTACTTTATACTTTAAAATGAGAAAATGAACTATTTTTTGCAACAATTGATAATAGCTAAAACCTCTTTTTATAATTTTAAAATTGCTACAAAAACAAGCGAAGTGTAATAACATTGCTTGTCTTGATAAAAAATGACAATAAACACAGCTACTTGTCGTAATGTATTCGAGTCAATCAAGCCTTATCTGTCGGTGCTATTTTATTAAACGACAGTAAGACATTTTACTAGATTGACAGGTTGGTTTGCGGTCATTACGGCTGTGTGGCCACCAAAGGGTAAGGGCTTATGTAAGAGCCGACCGACTTGATTCAGCACGCTTTCTTGTTATAGGGCATTTATTGATTACGATCCAAGTGACTTGTATCACATTTGCATAGATTGTTGGGTATCAGATTACTTTTTATGATTGTTTTCTTTATGTATTCTTGTTTACATAAATGTAACAGTAAAATGAATAATCAAGGTAAGCGTTATTGGACAAGCATTATATGAAAATAAATAATAAAATATTATCATATTGGACAATGATACGATACTATATTCTCTCTGCTTACTCTGTCATGCGGGAAAAAGCGTGAAAATGTAGAAATATATTTTCACGCAGGTAAAATTTTTACTTTAAGATATCATCGAAATTAAAAAAATAAACCTTTATCATTTGTCAAAGGTATCAATTGTTTAATTTATATAAGGCACTTTGCAGACCCACATACTTTTTTTACTGATTCAGCACACTAGCAGAGAAAACTAAGTAACTGTATCCCGTAGCGTTAGTCAGACACTCTGTTACCGAAATGTACATTATCAAAAGAAACAGAGTTTCTGTGTTCGGTGATGGTAGTGCAATTGCAAGGTAATTCGCTAATGTTGCTTGTGCTTTTAACTGATTTTAGTTTTTAGTTTTCATTTAATGAACATTTTTTGATCGTCGACGAGTGTGGATGCTTGTCTGTACAGGGCATGCTGATATCATATCCACTTGTGCCTGATATCCATGTTGTCTTATTTTTATTAGATCTAGTTCTTTATTCGATATTTATAGGAAAAGTAACGTAACAAATTTCGTGCGTTCACAAAAAACACATGTTGGGTGCAAAACTCTTCTTTTGGATGTGGTTTACTACATCAGAGGGATACGTACTTTTAATAATTATTAAAATAAACAGATTTAGTCAACTTTTACTTCTCTATTATTGTTTCAAAAATTATTAACGATAGACTTTAATGCAATTAATCATTCGAATACGAATTCAATTATAATACAATTATACAAATGTATTTTACTGTATTGTAAATAATTTATAACTTATCTTGTTCATTTTGAAAATGATAAATTACTTGTCCCTATATGTTGCTCATTTGTAGTACTATATGTAAGACTAGCGACCTGCTCGCGGTTCCGCCCCCGTTAACTGGAATTTTCATATCATATGACAGCCACATAGGGGTTTATTTTTGAAAAAAATATGTAGCCTATGTTTCATCTTGTGTTATTTCTTTTCTTTGTGTTATTTATGACTTTCTTCATAATTTATTAAAAAATCATCGAAATCGGTCAAGCAGTATATATTTTTCATACAAACTTTAAAATCCTATTTTAAACCTTTAGAAGTTGATTTTTGAAAATCAAAGCAGTTTATGTTTTATCCAGCGTCTTAATTTTTTTTCATTTCGAATATCTTTCAAATCCAGCCGGTAGATTAGCCATCAAAGAGTATAATACCTATTAGTATAGATATGTACGTACACATTCGGGTAGAATATTACTAAACATCGATTCACACGATTTGCCGTACTTTAAACATTTGAAAATTTTGGCTAATTATTGCACTCATGTCCTTCCATGCGGTTTTTTAAAATAAAAACGTCGCTATGCACACCTAAAACGAATGTAAATACAGCTCCTTAGCTTTTTAATTAGATGACTTCCGCGCAAAAACCGCCCGTGGACAGAAAAAATTATATCCGTTTCGACAAGTTTAGGCAAGTGAGACGATAAAATGCAGGACTTGAGATTAAACGAGTGATTATTGCATTTTTAATTAGAACGTGTTGCCCAATAAATTTTGTTTACTGAGCGTTCGTAAGGTGCTTGTTTAGGACACACTTTATTAAATACGTATATGTTGATTGCTGATGTCAGATTTTGGTTTTATATTTACTTGTTTAGATTATTTTATTATTTTTTTGTATTCCATCAAGTCATATATTTAGTTTCGAAACAAATGTATAAGCCTGAATCAGAATGTGCATTTTGCACTAAAGTGCATCTCATAAATGTCAAAAAATAAGCTTGAAAACCTAAAATTATTCTTTCATTGTAAATTGTGACTTCTAAGTATAATTAATACGAGTCGTAAAAAGAAAGCAGTTTCTTTTTTTAAGGATAATTAGGCAGAACCTGATGTCGAAACATTTAAAGTAATCTCGAACCCGCAAACAATCCCGATTACGTGCTATCTGATATTATAGCGCCAAATGTATTTTTCACTTGTATTCCTTTATGCAAAAATTAAACCTGCATAAATATAAACAAGTTACAGTTATGCAAAAATCACAATGCTCATAATCCTATTATGACATATGTACTATAAACTACTTCTAGAATCTACAATTGTATTACTAGGAATTGGCAAAAGGTTATTAAAAGCAAACAGTGGCCCGTTTCTTTGTTCTAACATCACGGCAGACTGCTTCGTGACTACTCGCGCGTGTTTATATGAGACTGTACTATCTCATCGGTAATTTGATTATAAATATTTTTTAATTAATTTACTTAAATTCCATTAAAGTTTATTTTCCCAAGGCAAAGTGCTTTTGAAACTTGTATTAAGTCCTTATAAGCTTAATAATTTATAACTTTAAGTAATTGTAAATTAACTTTTTGAGCTAATGAAAATATTGATCTGATTGAGAATTGGAACGGCATAATAATGAAAATATGAAAATATATAACAAATTGGTATGAAAAGCAGAAGATGGAGTGTCATTACACTAGATTATCCCTACTGTGCGGAAAAAGGCTTGATTTATTAATAAAAAATTACATGTTTGATAGATAGATAGATAAACACAGGTGAAGTTAATTAAATTATGTTAATAAATAATAATGTTTTTATATTATAACTACCTCATTGGTTAGGTAAGGGTTAGCTTTACGTAAGTACATTTTAATCCGTAATTTCGTTATGTAAACTGAGATTTAAAAAGATTTTCTGACATATGAGTCATGATTAAATGCTTTTAATGAAATTCAAAAACAATTTTATTGTCTTATATAATATTATGTAAAATTAAATGTTTCGTCGTAAATTACTCCATATATGTCGTATTAATTTATAATAATTGCTTACATTTAAATATACATTTGAATAACTTAACTTTTGGTCTAAAATGTCCGGAAAATAGTGACCTGAGTTATCAGATCTCTTTGCCATCGCCGCATAATGCGGAATTGAAAAAAGAAAATTGTATATGACAATTTTTAACATTTAATTTAATTTAAAACATTTTTTTTTAGTCACAGAGAACCTAGTGGCATTACATTCCGTTCTCCACTTTCCGAATTACATACATTGCGTGTTGAGGGACGAAACAACGTTGCGCTTTGTCTTATTCTCTAAAACAGAGAAAACAAGTAATTAAATTACAATCATTCCACCGGGTGGGAATCGAACCCACTACTAATCGCATTTATAGTCAGAGACAGTCCCACTGCGCTGCAGGGGCCTTAAGTTAATTTATAGTCTAAAATGAAGACAATTTCCCATATTGCAATGTCAACCTGCGTCGTGACATGCACCGTGCGAATACTGCCTGGCCTCTAGGCTATTTGTGTCAGATTCTTGGGATGCTTTGTGCTGCAACGATAATGTTGATAAGAATTTCTACTGTACTCATTATGATAAGATCTAACAGATAAGGACCAAAGAATTTGATCTATTTTAATTACTATGACTTGTTTAGTAATTTTATATTGATATTTTTATTATATTGATTTACTATATATTGTTTATAAATATTATATGCAGCTTCATGCTTTTTCTCCCATGGCGGGGTAGAGGAACCTAGTATTCAGAGAGAACCTAGTGTCAAGACATTCTGTCCTCCACTTTCCGCTCGAAATCGACATAAATTGCTTGTTGAGTGCCGGAATCTTATGTAGCATTAGCGAAGAAATGGAAATTTATGGATGATATTTACCATCCATCACTTTTACGGTCAGACGCTGTCCAACTGTGCCACCGGCCTCAATATTATTAATTTTGATGCATATAAAAAAAAAGTAATTGCTAATGACTCGTCACTTAGAATACGCATAAAAACACTGTTAATATTTTACTAGTAAACTAAAAAAAATGGAATAAAAACAAAAAATCTCGTTTGTAACAAAAAGTATGGACCAGATGTTCGTAATGTATAAATAATAAAAAATAAAAAAAAATATTATTATTTATATAAGAGATACACTGTCATTAATTAAACGTGTCTAGATTTCAATTGTATGTTTTATTCAGTCACAAAGATAACATCAGGCGATATACATATGTATATCCATAATGTAAACCGGATGCACGTATGTCAGTAGGTAAGATATGCGCACAAAGATCAAAAAGTCACTTATATACCATGTAATGTTACATTAGGTACTGTCCTTATTCATGTAGCCTTTAGAACATCCGTAAGATTGTAGATTTATTGTATTTGTAGCTATAACAAGATAAAGTATTTTCACTTGCCAAGATTTTTCTTATGTCCTAGAATATATACACGTCTTATACATTTTTTTTATAGCTTCACGCTGTATCCCGCAGAGGGAACCTAGTGTTAAGACACTCCGTTCCCCACTTTCCGCCGAATTCGGAGGCTTGCGTGTTAAGTGTCGGAACTTAACGCCGCGCTTTACCTCGACACCAGAGCGAAGAAAATGGAAATATAATTTCTTCTCCTCGAGTGGGAATCAAACCCACAACCAGTCGTTTACAGTCACACGCTTGTGCCACGACTGGCCACTACATACGATTAAAATTTGGTCTTATACATACGATTAAAATTTGTGCCTGTTTGTAATGCTAAAATAACAGCTTTATATTATTAAATGCTTATATACGTGACACGTGCGTCTATTTGTTCCGGGTAATCTCTGGAACAGCTGGACCAAGACGGAATTTTTCCTGATGTAATATGGAGCCTACTTTTATTGTGGAATTATATTTTTTCATGAAATTCCAGACAATCAGACATGGTATTTAAAATATAATATGGAGAGTTTTTTTATTTTATAGGTTTCAAGTATAACTTTTGATAGATAGATATATTTACTTGGCTAAATGACACGTAGAATAGAGAAAATAACATAGAAGTTGGTCTGTTCAATATCGTGAAAATAGGAATTGTTCTAATGGCACAATAAAAAACTGTTATTTTGGTTACTTATTATTATAATAAATTGATTGTCTATTGTGTATGTAATTGTATGTATTGTACCTACATATATAATTAATTATGTCACGAATACATTTCCGTATAATTCTTATGAAAATAATGTAACGGGATCATAGTTGGTATAGAATATAAAGTAAGGAATGTCTTGTCGACTTCCGCCTCCCACTTACCAAAAACAGCTTCTATTAGTATTACATATGAAAGAATTGCATATAAGAATCAAATTAATTGTGAATGTTTATTTCTCTGACTGTAAATACAATTGGGTGTAGGTTCGATCCCTATTTGAAGAAATTATTTTGTTTAAAAAATAAGTTAAGATCTGCCATTCTTTCAAAAAGAAAAACGGAGAAACACTAAGCTGTCATTAACTACCTTTATTTGTATAAGAATATAATAAATTAAATATATATTTCTCAATAACCAGGTAAAAAATAAATAATGGATATATCTTAAGGTTTATGTTAATAAGAACATTGATCGATTATATCTCAACGTTTTATATATTAAATGTTGTATTATAATGTTGTTCAGAATTAATTATATGAGAAAAAACCAGTGATGCTGTGCGTCGAGTTGTTTACTATTAGAATTCAGAGCACGTATTTTAAGTGATAAAATAAGCAGTATTAAATATATTGTGGATGTCGATGCGCAGTGTGAAAACGTTTGACTATAATCGCGATGGTTGTGGGTTTGATACCAAATCGAACGAAAAGCCATTCTAGGGGAATGGTTATAAATTATTTTTATTTTTTTGCTTCCTTATTTAAAACAACGCGCGGCGTTATGTCTCGCCATTAAGTTCTTTCTGATTACCCTAGTCAGAGAAAACCTAGTGTAAGGAGGCGAACTTAAATATAAATTAATAAACGTGATCAATATATTATTTCGACATTTTGAAAGTGTTATTCACAAATTAAAGATGTTGAAAAACTTTTATTAGAAAACGTATAAAAATTTGAAAGCACCGGGATTTGAACCCACACCTTTTGGAAACCGTCCAAGCGCTCTGACCGCTAAGCCAGGCGTTCTACATCCGTCTGCGTAGACGTTTTTATACAGTTATTTAAACTTATTTTTGTTTTAGCATCACTGTATAACAATGAAAGAAGAAGGTTAGAACCTCAATGCTTTTAATTTTTTGTATTTTTTTTAGCTTCACGCTGTATCCCACACACAGCAGGGTGGGCAGAGATTATACGTTTTACTTCCATACATTGTTTATTTGCGTTTTATCTGTATCGCTTTATTCACAGTATAAATGTTAATTGTTTATAATACAATAATTATGCAAATACATACTAATGTAATGATGACTCATAATTTCAAATTAGGTGGGTGGATTTTGCGACCTCATCTCAGTTTTTGTGCCAAGGGTACATTAACAGTTAATCAAATATCGATGCTTTGTTTGATGGGATTCGTTAAGCGTTTGAAATTCTATATAAGGTTGGGTTATACAGCTCATTATTATAATGCCACAAAAGGTGTTTTATGTGGTTTGTTAAATTGTTTCTGTTTATTTTTTTTAAGTTTTGTAGATAATTTATTAAAATAAGCCTTTTTTCGTGTTGTTGTTGTTTTTTTATCGCGTTCTAAGGTTTGGTCGATGCGTAATAGAAACGTTTATTAAAGTGCCCATTATTGCGTGTTATTATTATATTAGTCAGGTTATGGTTTTATTTTTTTATGTACTTAGACAAGTACAATTGAAATTTAGACAAGTAAAAGTAAATTATGCACGAACTTAAATATTCTCGTATAAAATTTACATAAAACATGTATTATATCCGTAAAAAACGTAGCATTGAACTCTACCACTCAACATGCAATACTCTAACTAACTATATTTTATAGCGATCCAGACCTTAATTAAACATTCTAGAAGTAACAAAAGCTATAAATTAAATAATAATGTTATCTTAATGTCGTAAAAATATACTAGATTTTATTTAAGTTCCCGTTTGAGAGGATTTTGTATTCCAGTATTGATTTTAAATAATTTTATTGATTTATTATTATAATAATGAAATGCTACAGCATCCGGGTCTTCGATGATGCTTGACATCGAATCAACTATGTAGTTGCTTTTTTGTGTCGAATGTAAACAAAATTTTATATTATTAAATTCACGCCTTTTTCTCCCATAACAAGGAAATTAAACAGAGCCTAGTGTCAAGACACTCCCTTAACCACTTTTTACCCGCAATTATTTATTATATTCTGTTGTGCAGACCTTATAAATAAATAAAAAAATAAATAAGAGACATTGTTGTTGAGGGGCGGAACTCAACGCTGCGCTTTGCCTGGTTACCAGATAAATAAAAATTATTGAAATATAATCATTTCTCTGATTGGGAATCGAACCCACTACCAATAGCTTTTACACTAAGATGCTATCTTATTGTGCGCGCGATGGTGCACGATGGCGCCTCTAATTTAATTTTATTGAGTAAAATTGATTTTATCTAACTACTATTATCGTTATACGATTCGATGCGGCTATTTATTATAAACAAACATTGAATATTTATTGATTTTTTATTTCCTGTTGCCGGCTATGATTTTATTTTATGCCTTTTGTTTCATTTAATTCAATTCAAAATATCCTTTATTAAAATGGATTTTTGCAACCACTTTTGCTTTTCATTGTGATTTATTATATGAATAAGGTATTAGTTTTACATTATCTTGCCAATATTTAAGTGAGATCATTTGAGTATGATTAATTATTATTAAAGTAACTGTCATAAGACCTCTGCAACTTGTTGAGTAGTTCTACTAAGATACTTCTTAATTAAGTTGGTTAATGTGTTTACTCCAGGGGTGCGTCAACCGTGCCTGCCTAATAATTGCCCACGGCCTGTCAAGCGTTCATTAATAATACAGCTAAATAGCTGTATTATAGTAGAATAGCCGCTCCTTTTTATATACTATCTAGATAACACTTCAAAAATTGTATAGGCCTTCTTGCTAAGAAATTTTCTCACTCTTTATTTACGGTGTCTCTTTTGCTTTTCTAACTACTCGTAACTTACTTTTAAACTTTTAAACTTTTTTAAAGTGTTATTTCACACTTAGGAAAATTGAAAAAGACATTTAAAGAAAACGTATAAAAATTTCAACGCAGCGGGTTTCGAACCCGCGCCTCCTGAATACCGTTCAGGCGCTCTCACCACTGAGCTTTTTAAATGTCTTTAAATGTCTTACTCGTAACTTGTTATTGTACTATTTGAAATTCTACAGAGAATGACTTAATATACGATGACATATCATCGGCGCTTTTATTTATATTTCTTCTTGTACTGCGTTTTCCGTATTATACAGAACAATGCAGCTATAAAATACTTTGTTGTCCGTTTTCCGACCATTTTACAAATATTTACCTACCTAATATTGCGAAATTTAAAACATGCTACTTTTTCATCTATCAACCTTAAAACAAGTTAATATATGATAAAACGCAGCTTGACAGCTTGTAGCTTCTTCGGCGTACCTATACGACTTTTCATACAAACTTTCTTCTCCTATTTCAACCTTCAGGCGTTGATTTTTTGAACTGAGGGCTTGAAAAAAGTAGTCTATCTCTGACCCTAGTTTCGGTTCCTGTGTTTAACTATTTTCATTCGTCTTAAATTAAGATAGTAGCTTAACAGACAGACAGATGACAGACTTTCGCATTTATAATGTTAGTATAGATAGTATAATCTAGCCATAAACATAATTGCTTTTTTGTTTATTTTTCATTTGCATAGGTTATGTATTTAAGGCCTCTTACATCCTGTCCCAGAGACACGTTAAGTGTTTCTAGCAAACTTAACATCAACTAATCGTGACAATGTACAAATTAAACTCATAATCGTGCATAAATCTGACATCAGTTTAAATATGAAATTACGACGATATCCGTGTCGCGCAAATTGACCTGGCTACTTGTAATACTAACGATTAAATATAAGAATATTCTTGAAGTTAAGATTCGTCGTGGCACAGTGGGTCAGTGTCGGAATGACAATGCTGTGGTTGTGGGTTTGATTCCCACTTGGTGGAATGGTTGTATTAAAATATTATTTTCATTGCTTCGTTGTGGTACTGACAAAGCACGACCTTGTGTTCCGCTACTCGAAACAATATGTCAAGTTCCGGCGGAAAGTGCGGAACGGAGTGTCTTAACACTAGGTTCTCTCTGACCACCGTGCTATGCGGAAAGCGCGTGAAGCTGCTTTAATAAAATACCTTATACGTTGTGTTGTTTTGCCTTTATTACCTACCGTTACATTGCCTCATTTTCTATGTAAAATAAAGAGACACCTATTGTCTGTTTTAACCCACGTAACTATAATTACAGTCTATGCAAATGACTACGGAAAATTGTAATATTAATAAGGATGTGTTTTTGTTACGTTATTGTGAAACAATTCTCTATCATCATGCTCTTTTATAAAACTGAGGCGTACTTACATTTCTGTTTTACGGTTGTTCGAAAATAACTTTGTAAATAATGGTACAGATAGATCTTCAATATAGCGGAAATGAAAGGTTGAATGTAGTCATTCATTCAGTATATCCTAGAGTATTTAATTTCTGCTGTATTATTTTTTATACTAAATACAACAATATACAAACAGAGAATAAACACCCTTTTTCCGTATATTAGGGAGACCATAAAGAACCTAATGTTAAGATACTCCATCCTCCATATTTTCTTGAATAATGTTTTTAATGTTGAATGAAATGATGGGTTTTATACATGTTATTTTAATTAACTATTAAGTAGGTATAGGATAGTACTTTGTAATGATAGGAAAACCTCCACACTGTTTTTGTTGCAAGTTTCCTAATGGAAGTTGTTAAGTTTTTTTCATTATCTAGAGAAATAGGTAAAGATTTGATTCATCACTGTTACAATATAGAATGGATTGAATGACGCAAAGAGACTTTATAAGGGACTTTACAGGGCCACTAAGAAATGACCTGCATTTAAAACGTATTTCTATATTAGTAAATTTAAAATTAAATATTTGTGGTCAAGCGGGGTTTATCTATGGAAGTTTTTGTAAAGTAAATATTAATTTATAAATACATATAATTTTTCCTTAAAACTTTGCTTTGTCGAGAAATACCTATCTTTTTGAAAGAATATAACTAACGCGAGTATTACTTTAAGTTACGAATTCTTTATTATGATGTTAGAAACTTTTTGCTTAATTTTAAGTTATAGTTTACGAGTCTTTTATTTTTCCTCAAGTACGATAATTGGGAAACCTGTAATTATATCAATTGTACCATCATCACTCACATCCGGGTGTTCATGGTTCCCTGCCTCGCAATGACGGTCATTTATCACTTAAGATACATTGCAAATTAGTCAGCAATGGTCAATTTTAAAAAAAAATACTCAACATTTGATGCCGTGAGTCAGTTTAAAATTCAACCAGTGTTGTACACAAGACGACCACTGTTTGAACTGTCTGTCACATCATTTGTCATCACTTAGCTATGCTATGACGTTTCTATTAAAATCCTTTTAGGCTCACAATGATGTCATTGCGGCTTGGTGCCATCAAATATTTATATCCATAATTGCAAATTTGTCGTGTCGTCACGAATTCAAATCAACACTACGCTCAGTTATGTCGATGTTGAAATCTGGCATTGGCGAAAATGAATTATTTAATTTCTGTATTTGATTTTCAACGTTTTGTTTGTATTTAAGCGTTTAGTGTTTGAGTTTACTGATACTGATTTAAACGTTGTAAATTTTCCATTGTATGTGGTTTCAGTTTAGGTTTTCTTCATGTTTATAATATTTATAATGTTATATTGATTAATTAAATGAATAATTAAATTTATTATAATATTTTTATATAAATTATATATAATTAAAATAAATATGGTGCTGGAACGTTTTTTATCGTTGCTATTGTTATCATAGGACAATTGGATAGTACCTCGTTAAACGCAATGCGTGGGGGGTGGAATTTTACTTGTATATATCCTTTTTTTATATTCTCGTTTTTCTTGCGTAGTTACATAAAGCGTAACAGAGTGACTGATCACTACATTCTCTATGGTTATACTAACAATATGGGCTTACGATACAAAACCTATCTTCATGGCATATTATCACTTGGGGCTTCCAGAAAGTTCTTTCATGTCATTTAATTAGTTGCTATTGTTTCATTTTACTATACACACACACAGTTTCTCACGTAAATCCAACGTCACGCCTACGTTATAAGCTATTAATTCATCCAGATGAGGCAGTATCGATGCGAGGCACGCGGCGCCTACGCAGGCTCGTCATCGTAGCAACCTTTGGGCATTCTGCCTGTATTCGTCACAATAAACTCGTGTGGGTTTTTCTAGTCAATGTTTACGTTGCAATGATCATGTGTATGAAACGTATTTGGAATAAAAATGTACATGGCAAATTGATTGTTTACTGAAATAATGTTTTTTATTGTTATAATAATTGTTTAATTGATTTAATTTCATATTTTTTTCGTTTGATGTCTTGCTACGATAGCTTCCTTTGCCTTTGATCAATTTTATGCCTTTAAATTCTATTGGAAAATTAAATACATTCAATGATATTTTAATATTGTACGTACGTACGTACGTTTAGAAATGCTTACAAGTAAGTGATAATAGGCTATAAAATGTGTAGCATATAACCGTTAGCTATAAAATAACCGTTTGCATGCATGTCACAGTGCATAAATCTATTCGAAAAGTTAAGACAGTCTTTGTATATTTATGAGTCCTAATCACACGTTTCATTATATCAATGACCCCTAGTATAACGTATTTCGTTTACTGTGAATTTCACTTTGTTTGTCTAATTTTTCAAGTTCTTTGTTTTCTTAATATCTAGGAATCTATGTATAAAGATGTTTTTGGCAAAACAAATATGAATTATCGTCGGAAATATTCCCTTATTGAGCGACTATAAACGATTAAGTTAACTTATTCAATTATAAATCTGAAATTTACATACGTATAAAGCAAAACCTAAGGCCACATCGTTTCTAACAAGACCGGGAAAACACTTATGCTATAAAATAAAAAAAGAATCAGTGAACTTGAAGTCAACCACGGACTCGAATTGTTTTTTTTTTTCTGAAATCTTGGTGTCAACTCATTCTGTTCTTCTCTTTAATATTAATGTTAAAAAATTGAACGCATTGCTCAGCGGTGAGAGCGCCTGGACTGTATTCAGGTGCGGGTTCGAATTTCGCTGCGTTTAAATTGTTATACGTTTTCTAAATGTTATTTTCAATGTTCCTAAATGGGGAATAACACGTTATAAATGTTTAAACATATTAATGTTATTAATATTCTCATGAAATAATCAAATAGTTAAAATCAATCCATTATTATTTTTATATCATTTAAAGAACTGTGGCCAGTTGTGGCACAAGAGTGTGACTGTAAACGACTGGTTGTGGGTTCGATTCCCACTCGAAGAGTGGAAATTATATTTCCATTTTCTTTGCTCTGGTGTCGAGGTAAAGCGCGGCGTTAAGTTCCGCCACTTAACACGCAAGCCTCCTAATTCGGCAGAAAGTGGTGAACGGAGTGTCTTAACACTAGGTTCCCTCTGCCTACCCTGCTGTGTGCAGGATACAGGATACAGCGTAAAGCTATAAAAGAAAAGAAAATAAAGAACGTTAATCCTGTACCCACAACAATATTTATTTAGCAATGAACTTTGTTTATACAATTTTCAGTTACTCGCTAAATTTTGTATTTTGATATTAAAATATAAATTCAAAATAATTTTCAATAGGTTTTATATGACTTATGCACATGTTTACGCTTATTTGGTTATTGAGTGCTAATCATACACTTGGGTTCATGACCGCATGTCGCGTTGCTTGAGCTTGTGGCGTAACTTTAACCACTGTTATGAGGTTGTGACTCTATACTGTTGTAACGATACGACGTGTTATTTGTACTGTCATCTATATTTTTAAGTATGGACTAAGAGGAATCCATGCTTATATTATAAATGCGAAAATGTGTGTGTTTGTCTGTCACGCTTTCACGGCTAATATACCGGTCCGATTTGGATGAAATTTAGAATCAAAGTAGTAAAAGTTACTGAGTCTAACATAGGCTGCTTATTTTTTAAATGATGAAAGTTTGTATGAAAAATCTAAACCGCTTGATCGATTGTAATGAATTTTGGTATAAATATAGTTGATAATCCAAGCTTAAACATAGGCTACTTTATTTTTAAAAAAATCATATCCAAGGGTTGCAATACAACGAAACAGTCATGTAGTTCACGCGGCAAAGCCGCGAGCGGGCCGCTAGTGATGTATATATTTGTACTACGGGTTTTCAGCCGCAACGTTGTAAGCGTGAATTAAAATTTGAGTCATTTTTTTCTATAAGAATGGGATATTTTGGGATATTTTTCATAATTTTAACATACATTCTCCAAACTCATGTAAGCTATATGTAAAAATTCTTAATTTCAGTGCATTATTATCTCTCAGTCACTTAGTAATATTTGATACAAATTTTGTCCGAATATTCTGATTAGATTTTTTTATGAATGAATCGTTTCAACTTTAAACTTTTAGCCTAGTTTAAAGACTCATTTTGTGGGAAAACACAAGTACATATCTTCGATTTGTTTAATTATTTCTTTGACTAAACAGATGGCGTTCTAAATTTATTTAAAGTAGTATATTCATTTCTTGTTATCCTTTTGTTTTTAACGTCTTATTATATTAAAACATTGAAGTCTGTTTCTTAACCCTAACACCTGGCACGCAATCCTAAAATGGTGGGCATGAATAATAGATCTAAGCTGGTTGTTTCGAAACCTTTTTTGTCCTAATCTGGATAAGTTAAAGCAACTTAAATGTTTACTATAAAAAATTTAATATTTTTCTGTCCATTTAAATGTATAGTGAAACCATTTTAGTGCGACGTAGAAGGTAAAAATACACCTTCTAGTCACAAAAAGTATAATGCACGTTTATTTATTGTGTAAAATCTGAAGTTTAAAATTTTATATATACTTACTATTGTTAATTATTTTATATACATATATACTATTATTATTAAATATATACTATTATTAATTATTTTGACGAATAATGCATAATTTAGTGATAAATCACGCTTTTCTCCATTTTCTACTTATTTCGACGATAGATGACATTTTGAGATGCCCAGAAGCAAACATAATGTAACAGTATAAACAATTATCCGAATGGCGATCGAATCTAGAGTCATCGAATACAGTCAAAGATTTTTTCCGCTGTCCCCACACGGCTTGGATATTCTCTATAGTTATATATGCTTATTAATTAATAACTATTTTCATTTCTCCGCTTTGTTGAAGCATAGCGCGGCGTTGAGTTTCGCAACTTAACGCGCTTCTGAACTCGGAAGGCAGTTCTGCTGAGAAGAGCCGGCCAGAAACTCAGCAGTTGCTCTTTTCAAATATAAAAATTACAATTTTATTATTTGATACAATGGTCGAGTAGCAGATATTGCGCAGCGTATTCACAATATGTTTTTAACTTATTTTAGATGACACAATTGAGCAAACATTTTAAATCGTCGAAATATTTGACATGGTGTTGTTGATATTAGATTGCTTTACTCCTTGTTTTTGCTACTATTTAGAGTATATATGTATGTATAATGATGTGTCATATTATTGACTCTTCTTAAATTATTTCTTTTAACTTTTTTTATTATTATTATTTTTTTTCTTGCTTCACGCTGTGTCGCTGTGCCGCGCTATGCCTCGACACCAGAGCGAAGAAACTGGAAATATTAAATTCCACTCCTCGAGTGGGAATCGAACCCACAACCAATCGCTTTACAGTCACACTATGTACCTCTGCGCCACGACTGGCACTAACTAGTTTTTATTTATAAACTTATTTTACGGAGTATATATACTAGGATCTTTCTGAGTAAGCTGCCTTCTCACTCTATAGGACAATTGGCCACTGTACAAGTGGCCTAAATATTTTAGCTGATATCTAGTTGTCCTTCGTGTATACAAAACCAGTAGGTATGTAAGGTCACGTCTGTTACTATTTAACTTTTAGTGCTAAATAGTTTTTAAATAACGTTTATAACAATCTAAATAAAATTGTTATTTATTTTTTCATTTATTCATTATTCAGTGTTTTTTTCACTCCACTACATTCTACGCTGTAATTATTCACATTGTGTTATTTTTATACTTGCTTATAGAGATTAGTACATTGTGTTTTACTTAATTTTAAGTAACATTATAATAAATAGTTTTAGAAATAAGTCACTCGTGAAACGGGTTAAGAAAACATTTTTCGTCCACTGCTAGGTAGCGTCCCGTAAAAGGCGGGTAACCCAGTCACTTGTGTGGTAGGAGATTCGTTGTCCAACTGGCTTGCGTCTAAATATGTCTTTCGGTTCGATGACCTGTATGCCAGCTCTCCCTATTCCCACCATCCCCATCCTTCCTCCCGCCTTTCGTCGTTCACCTAAGACCACAAGCCCGGCAAACTCGTCCACAATAATTGTGGATGTCCATGGGCGAAGGTAATCACTCACCATCAGATGAACCATCTGCCCTTTTGCCTCCTTTATTCAATTATAAAAACAGCAACTACTGCAACTACTTCATGCATGACACGAAAATAGACAAATAAATTTTACAGCTCCTTAAGGATGTCAAACTAAAAAAATAATCAAAAAAAGGACCTGCTCAGTAAGGTCAATTACTTTCCACTCAAATTACAGTCAGATCGATTAGCAAATGAATAGTCACGATATATCGACTTGTAAGAATCTATATCCTGCACCGAAGCAGTCCTTAATCGTTTGGCCGTATTGCATAAATCCGGTGGCGTGGCGCGGCGTGCCCGTCGTGACTGTGCTGGGTTTGTTTTTGTTTCGCGATTTACCATATCCTGTCTGTGCTAGTAGTAAAGTGCATGGACATATTTAGTAAAATTGTATGGGTGATAATTTCAGCGAGCTATGTCTTTCATTGTAAACGTCCGTCACTTCTTGTTTAAAGGTTTTTTATATTTTACTTTACATTTTTTTTAGTATAGCAAAGAAAAGGTAGTGTCAAGACACTCCGTACGTTAATTTTCACTCGTAATCAAGATATTGCGTTTTGCGAGCGGAAAAATGAAATTAATTTAAATTAAATCCATGTGGGATCCAATCCTGAGTGGGAATCGAAACTATAACCATCGTGATATAGCAGACGCAGTCCCAGCGTTGGCTTGCCTAAACGAGTGGTTTCTTATTTGAATTTATGACAGGAAGTGACAAAATTGAAGCTAAGAAAGTTATTTTTAACATTTTTAAAGTGTGATTCACACACTTGGTGGATTAAATTACATTTTTAGAAAACGTTAAAATTTGAAAGCTACGCATACTCTAGTCAGAGCGCTTTTAAGGTTTTCAAGGAAGGAAGAGCGTTCGAGTAAACCTGCGTAATTCTTTTTCCGTTTTCTAATAATTCCAAAGTTTGAATATACTTGATATAGCACATATATTGGTAGAAGTCGAAGAAATATTCCTTTATTTTATTCAATAAATTAAAATATAATTATTATGTCATATATTTTAGTTCAATACTAAAGAATTTGATAATAAAACATACCCATTTTTTAACTGATTCTTAGAGAGTTTTATAAAGTCACTTGTTGAGATATAACCAGATTTGCTTATAGTTCTCGTTTCATTCAAAACACACTCGTGTGCAACTTTCTTGCTTTCTTTTGAACGTTTTCCAAATGTTCGGTTGTCCGTCAAATGTCACATGTACAGTCGAAAGTTACACAGCTTACGTGAACAGAATCACATAATTTATGGAGACTTATTGTTTCATATGGTTTTAGATATTGTACGTTATGTATTATTATGGTATTGTTAGTTTTTGTGTAGTTAGTGTAATGTTTTCAAGTATATTTATGTATATATGAATTATAGATATTATATTTTAATTACTGTCATTTATTCGCTCTGGTGCATAAGATAAAGCGCGGTGTTGAGTTACGCCATTCAACAAGTGATATCTGGGTTTCGGGCGGGAAGGGAAAAACAGAGTGTCTTGACATTAGGTTCTCTCTGACTACTCTGGGAGAAAGAAATATAAGAAAAAAGCTTGGAGCTGTATGTATGTATATCCATTTCTTAGACACGCCCGGCCAAGTGGCTGGACAGATTTCACATGTGATGTCATCGTTGAATTCGTTGAATTCGTCAAAATTGTACAGGCTATAGAAATTGTTCAAAATGGTGCCCATAAAGGAAAAGAACAGAATAGGTATGTTTTTTTCTTATGTTAACAATATGGGTATCAAATGAAAGACCGTGAAAAGATTTATTTTTTAATTTAGCAATTAGGTTTTTATTTTTATAGTTATATAATTGTATTAAATATTATGTATATTCAAAATATCATACACTTGTCTATTAATTTGTATTTTTTCATTTAAACTAGAGTCCATTTAGTTAATTTCATGCGTTGAAGAAGCGTTCGTATATATTTTCATTTCTTTATTTAAAAGAAATAATAGATAATTGAAAAAATATACAATATATTAATTGAATAAAATTATTTATTTATTATAATAAAATAAAAAGTGCTCATAGTATCGGTATTTAGGTCACGTTCTGTGGTTTTATGCTTGAACTGTTAAAGTATTCAAGAATTATAACTTTAAAAATATGTTTTTTTACACTAAAATCTATATTTTCTTTGTAACATTGTGGTAAATACCTTTATTGTTGCTAAATAATCTGTTGTCTCATTAGTAATTTATTCCACGTATATAAAATTTGCAATTTTTGCACAGTTGTTGTCAGATAGACTGGTGATCTTGACGGGGACTGATGATTTTTTACAAATCTCGCTCAAGTTAATATTTATATTTAACTGCTACTTAATTTGCATGGACTTGACACCCTTCCTGTTAAAATATCTATAACGCTGATCAACTTTTGCTAAGGCGTATTATTCATATCTTACAGTTATAGTATAATTGATCTTTTATGTTTTACATTGGGTATTCCATTATTTAAAATCAATTACTAATAGCGTAAGTTCTGCCTAAGCTTAAAATCTATACAACAAAATAAGTAATCATACTGTCCAAATCAGTTCAGTAAGTACAAGAAATCTATTTTTAGTGTTTTATTATAGTATAGGTAACTGGTAAATACCGATCAAGCATAGTGATATTCTGTATATATTAAAAAGGCGGAAAGTACTATATTGCGTCCTCCCAAATATCCTGATGTGAAGATGTCTTTTTTAATTATTATACATTTATACAGAATCATCACGTTTTCGGTATTACGTTACATGCACATATATTTTTAATGAGTACAAAAAAAATCCTGCTTTTTAACCATAATTGCCAGTTATATTGTTCATAGTAAACGAACATCTGTAATTTTGTGTGTAAACGTAAATTTTTGTACGTTCATATAAACGCTATGGGAATTGGGTCGCTTTGTAAAAATTTTAAACAAGTGCTACGTGTATATTGTCCAAATTAGCGATAAAAACTATCTGCACGACGCACTGAATAGAATTTATTTTGCCTTGGAAAGCTAATGAGATGAATTCTTGTGACCAAGTTGGGAAAGCATGTTGCAACAATTGATTTGTAAGTGAACGAACTAGTGTGTTAGTGGATAGTAATTTTATAATTATATTGTTTGTATTGTATTTAATTAGGTACTTTTTAATTTAATTCTTCGAAGACTATTAATCTCATATATTTTTTGGTATTCCAAACTCGATGTTTTTTAGAATCTTTTACCCTGACTAAGTTAAATATATGCGTCTTATTTGGTTAAGATACTTTAATAAGACGAAAACCAAAAAGATCTTGTTAGATATAGAGTAAGCGTGTGAAATATTCTTTCCACTGCTTTTCTCTTTACTTTGCCCACTTGATAAATTAGAGAGTTTATAGCTAAGCTTATTATTAATGTCGATTTAATTTACCTGGGATAGTATTTATAAGACGAAAGTTTAATGATTTAATTTGAAAGTAAAGGGAACTTTCCCTGTTCATAAACTAGGTGAGCTATATTTAACTTGAGCAGCTTTCTTGGGAAAGTTTCTCACAGTTTAAAAAGAAACAAGCATAAAAATTGTAGTAAATATTAAACAAAATTTGCAACGTACAACAACGACTCATTTTGGATTATTATACAATTTTTTTAATATTTGATTATACTCTAAAATACTTATTCGATTTAAATATAGTCATTAAAAAATGACTTCTCTGTCATTTTGCAGTGTTTATGGTAGAATAAGCTTGGCTATAGCTGTTCTTCATTTTTCTCAAGGAAAATATTTAATTAACTAATCTAACCACCTTAAGCTGCACTTTGGCCACGCTAATATTTTTTGATAAGAAAAAGCTTTTGAAAAAGAATTTATTTATCATAACCATTGGCCCGTAAATTATATGTTGTTTGAAGAACGTCCATGTCAATTGTTTTTTTTTTTATGGAATACAGGAGGCAAACGAGCTGAAGGCCCACCTGGTGTTAAGTGGTTACCTTCGCCCATAGACATCCACAACATTAAAGTTATGGATGCGTTGCCAGCCTTGGGAATGTAGGACAGAAGGAGGGAGGAAGGATGGGAATGGTGGGAATAGGGAGAGCTGGCTTACATGCCATCGAACCGGAACACATCATAAGATATTTGGCGGTTCGTCTTTGACATGATAGTGGTCGCGAGCCAGTCGGAGAACGAATCTCCTACCACCAAACTGTACAGTACAGTACAGTAATTTGTGTAATATTTTTTAATGAATTTATTCATTAATTATACACCTAAAGTATTTTATTAAAAATATTGACTCTGGACTTCTCTGTCAAGTACTTTGTCAAAGTATCACTCTTCAGTCCGCAACAATTTCCGTACTATGTGGTCGAAAAATTTTTCTTCACGTCACCTCACGCTAATATATAATTTTTTGTTGTAAAATTCAACTTTTCAGTAACAAAACCAATAAATTATTGCTATATTACTTAATATACAGGTATTTATTTAATTGCATCCTCTTTGATATAGGTACTGAGGAAAACAATTACAATAAAGTATTAAATTAATTAAAAAATAAGTAATTCGAGACGGATATAGCGTATAATTGTTAATAATAACAATATACATGAATAAAGTAAATAGTTTTCATGAAACTAAGGAACTTTGATGCTATAAATAGTTTGTATACGAGTATAATAGAATTAGTCACAGCTGTGTTGTATGGTAATTACTATGTGAATTAATTTTATAGAATCCGTTATAGGGAAATGTTAGTAACGCCCTTATCGTTAAGGCTGGATATGAAATCATTTATTGGTGTTTATAAATTTTGTATGTTTTTATAGGCGCTTTATTT
Source organism: Dryas iulia moderata (assembly GCA_019049465.1). Lineage (NCBI taxonomy): Eukaryota > Metazoa > Arthropoda > Insecta > Lepidoptera > Nymphalidae > Dryas > Dryas iulia. Next base: position 11,136,793 of record CM032440.1, on the reverse strand, counting down.
CCTATCTCAAGGTGTCAGGGAGAATATAGTGTCATGATTCTCCGCTTTCCGATTTCCGCCTGAATTTGAGACGTTATGTCTTGAGTGGCAAAGTTCAGCGCCTCGTTTTGTCTCGGACGTCAGATAAATGAAAATAATGGAATTATTTCAGGTATAAATCGAACTTTCTACCATCGCGCTTGCATTCAGTCGCTGACTCACTGCACCACTGGTGTAGATGCGCAAATCACACCAGTTATTGATCACTAGTCACCAATACGCATAAAATTTATATATTATGTAACTTTTTTGATTTTAATAAACCTATTGAAGCTTATAACGCAAACTGATTGAAAGTGACGTAGTTGAAAAAAATCTAAATACGCGTAAATGTATTGGATTAAAATTCTACTAAAGAGGCATATTTATATTTAATTCTACAAGTTGGTTCATTTGTTATTTAATTTTAGTATTAAGAGAAAACTAGAAAGATATGAGAGTTTTGTTATCTCTCTATTTACGAATATATCACACGTAAAGTCGTGACCTTAAAAATATTTCAATTCTTAGAATACTACAATATACAACTAAAGAGTTATATAAATAAAATCTTTAGCTAGTATTATATAAAATTATGTATCATTTAATTAAAACGTTAAGAATTGACATTACCCTAGGATAGCCATTAAAGTAATCGAGTCATTTGTCATACACGAGGTGAGCTATCATTACATCGTATCGCAGATCCTCAATATGGTTGTATTAATTATATTGATGATTCAATAGCTGATGCCATAGTCCGCGCCGAAACAATGGTGGTACTTAGTCTAAATACATATTTAATGGGATCTAGAAAATTTATACGGCTTAATCATAGATGATTATTAATTGTTATTAGTATAATGTACATTTGTATTGGAAATACTAATTGGACAGTATGATATCATAAATACAATACGTCCATTATTGTTAGTGTTTTAGTTTTCTGTTAGCGTTTCGCTTTGTCAATGTAATGGAAGAGATTTTTGTTTGTTAAGAAAAAATCTTCTGCTTAACATTTTGTGATTATGGGTTTAGAATCTTCTGAAGCTGAAAAGTATCGTAAGATACTAAGATTAGTATCTTAGTTATCTCTATACAAATAAATAAAATTTAAGTGTCTGTTTGTAAAACTAACATAAACGCTTTTTATTAAGTGCACGGTATATATAACATTTTTTTTTTACATTTTTTTCTCTGTCAGTGGTATCTGGCTAATCTCTTTAAGGGCTGGAAAGATTTATTCATTACATTCATTGACAGACAGCCTATTTTAGAAATATAACTTTTTTGTTAAATTCCACGCCGGCGAAGTCGCGGGCAAAGCAAAGCGCAAGTAAAAAACTCTGAATTACTAAGATTCGCCGCGATTAAATTTTCATTTTTAGGTAGGTAAAAAAAATATATATTTTCTTTTAATCCTGTTGTCACTTGTTCTAACAATTTCAAGAAAATTATGTCACTTCTTGTAATGATCATTGTTTGTATGATGTTTTTGCTCTTTACATAAAGACCATAACTAATCAAATATTTCTTGGTGGGTGGCGTAACGTATTCTCTTTTGTCTCGACTATGCTGTGACGAACATCTTTGTTTAAAGTTTAATATAAGTGCGTTGAATACACAAGTATTTAGTATATACTTTGATGTAAAAAATCAGTTTTATATGTTGTATTATTATTAAATTTTAACTATATTATTTTACTAATACCAAGGTTTTTTTGCTTATCTATATATGAAAAAAGGAATTCTAAAAAAATCGATTTTATAAAATTAAAGGAATTTCGATATTTCTAATTTCCTAATTTCGGAAAGTTAAATAAATCATTTGATAAACTAAAATATACTATTGTATTATTTAGTCAATACTTTTTTTTCTAGCTTCACGCTATACCCCGCATACAGCAGGGTAGACAGAGGAAACCTAGTGTTAAGACACTCCGTTCCCCACTTTCCGCTAAATTCGAAGGCATTGCAATAGGTACTTGTTAACATTTATTTCTTTGTCAAAAGAATGCGCTAATGTAATCGCGGAAATGTTCAGTTATTATTGCTATAATATCTCAAATACCTATTGCGCTATTGGGTGCGGCGAGAAAGCTTGTTTTGTCGGAAACATTCTGTAATGACGCCGTTGCATTCGCCCTTGACTAAAGAAAGTCTTCATTTTCTTAACTGTGCAATTATTTTATAATTTTATATAATTAGAATTAGATAATATTTTTTTAAATTTAGAAATCTAAGATATTTAAAGTGTTATTCCACACTTAGGAAAATTGAAAATGGCATTTAAAAAACGTATAAAAATTTGAGACGCAGCGGGATTCAAACCCGTGCAACCCGTTCGAACCCAAACAAAAATAAGCTGTAATAAAGCGTATAAGAATTTCGACGCAGCAGAACGCATGGCTCAGTGGTGAGAGTGTCTGAACGGTATTCAGGAGAAGCGGGTTCGAATCCCACTGCGTTCAAATTTTTATACGTTTTCTAAATGCCTTTTTCAATTTAAGATATCTTAATGAATAAAAATTTTGGCTAAAAATATAATCGATGGTAGCATTATCAGGTATGTATTATGAATCATATGATAAATGCTATTAAAATGTAACTTACATTTTCCACTTGGATCAATATAAAGTCTTTAATTTATTATTTTGCGCACACATTTTTTTAAATGAATATAAAATACTTCTTGGAAATTTCTACATACATATAATATTTTATTATTTGTATTTTATTTTTCCTTGAATTAAATTATATAGAAGTATATTTAAATGGTTTTGTGTGTGTATCTTTGTTACTTTATTATTTACTAGCGGCCCGCTCGCGGCTCCGCCGCGTTAACTATTTCGCTATATTGCAACGCTCGGGGGCGCATTTTTAAAAAAAATTAAGTTGCCTATGTTTAAGCTCAGATTATAAACAAGTCTAGCAGTTTAGATTTTTCATATAAACTTTCATCCCCTATTTCAACCCTTCAGAGGTTGATTTTTGAAAAAATAAGTAGCCTATGTTAGACCCAGTCATTTTTACTACTTTCATTCTAAATTTGATCCAAATCGGACCGGTAGATTAGCCGTGAAAGCATGACAGACAAACACACAGACTTTCCCATTTATAATATTATTATTTATGTTTTTATTTCAGCAGCTTATCAATATTGTGAAAAATTATTTAGCTGATTGTAAATAGTTTTTAATTTTGTTACTACCTTCCCTTAGCACAGATGAACCAAATTTGATTTTTGGCTTCTAACAAACTGCTCTAAGATATATTGATTATATCAGTGTTACTCGACTAAGGGTTACAAAGGAAGCACTAGACGTCTTTTATGCGGAGATTTGAATTAAGGATATGTGAAATTAAGGATTGCATCTAAATTAAATATAAAAAAAATATTTTTTTTCTTGCAAGAATCAATACCATTAATAAACAAGATAGATATGACTATAACATATTACAGTCATATTTAAAAGATTTATTTCTATATCAATCTAACTGTTAAGTGACTATAGGCATTCCATTTGAATATATCAGTATATTATTAGTATTTCCGTTGAACTTATGAGCTTAAGACATTTAACGATACAACTGACTCATACATACCCTTTCAAATTCATAGCGTTTATTACAAGGTCCCTTGTACAAAAAGGTCACTGTGTGTAATTATGTCAATGCGGAAGTGCCCGGAAGGTGGGGATCTAAGAAACGGAAATGAGATTAATATTGCGTTGTTTTGATAGATCTGTCACGTCTTGTAGAATGCTGTGTTGACAATAATTAAAGTCGTGCTAAGAAATTTATTTTATTTGTTTTAAGTTGATTTTTTTGTAGAAACAGGTGGTAGCGTTCATGTGTAGGTACATTTCTTGGATATGTTTACGTTTTATGTATAGGTAAATTGCAGGCAATGAACCTCTTTTACTTATTGCTTCTTTATATTTTACATGTGAGAAGATCATATTAGCAGTTTTATTGTCTTTCCTTTAAGGAAACGTTTGTCAGTTTATATTGTTACATTTACTTTCTGTCCTGTGTAAAACCAGCTTCACGTTTTTTCCCCTCCTAATAAGGTAGTCTGAGAGAATACAGTGACAAGACACTCCGTTCACCACTTTTCGCTTGAACTTCGCACACTTCGCTTTCGCAGAACTCAACGCCACGTTATATCTTAGGTACCAGAGTGCATAATAAAAAAAAATCCCCCGGGTGGAAATTTAACCCACACCTATTACACTTACAGTCAGATGCTATCCCACTGCGCCACAATTAGGATTAATAACAAATCTAAATTAATCCTAAAGTCATGAATTTTAATTATTTATTTTAAACTTCTTTACAAAATATTTTTTTCCGTAGTCATCCTCGTCATATTTTTGAATTGAGCCTCTTTATACTATAAAATCTATTATTATTTATATATAAAAGATTCAATTAATTCCTTTTGTACATGTGTATATCTAAAATGAAATATCTTTAAGTGTATTGATTATTACGTCTAATCAATTCGTTGTTATAATCATGACTAGCATTATATATTCGGCAGGTGGTCTGCTTTCGTAACATTGAGAGGCTTTTATTAATATCGTGATCGTTTATTCTTTATTAAGTAAGTACTTTTGAATAATCGATCTGATTTTTCGGAATTATAATTATTCTGTGGGGCCAGTCGTGGCGCAGTGGCACAAACGTGTGACTGTAAACGACTGGTTGTGGGTTCGATTTCCACTCGAGGAGTGGAAATATTTAAAATTTCTATTTTCTTCGCTTTAGTGTTGGGGTAAAGCGCGGCGTTAAGTTCCGCCACTTAACACGCAATGCCTGCGAATTCGGTTGAAAATGGGGAACGGAGTGTCTTAACACTAGGTTCCCTCTGTCTAAACTTTTGTGTGCGGGATACAGCGTGAAGTTAAAAAAAAAAACTATTCTGTAATCTAGAAGGCTGCAAGAAAGTACTTTTTTGGATAAGTGCGATATTTGAAATATAAACTGGGTTGGGTTTAAGTCTGGTGTTGGGACATGCCATTCGATATGAAATGTTTCTCAATGACCATTGAATAAATGAGATTATAGAACTTTGATATGTCGGTACTCTATAGGTTGATTTTAGCGGTTCTAGATTGTTCATAAGCAAGCTTTTTAGACATAAGAGATTAATTGATTATTTTATATAGGAAACACATCGTATTTGACGCTGTCATAGTGTAGTGGGGCAGCGTCTGACTGTAAAGCAATGATTGTGGGTTCGATTTCCACTCGGGGAATTATTATATTTTCATTTCTTTGCTCTAACAACAAAGACAATGCGCGGCGGTAAGTTCCGCAACTCAAAACGTAATGTTCCAATCAAAGTTCTCTCTGACTACCCCTCTATGCGAGAAGCTGATAATTAAAGCGTATTTCCTTCCGGTGCCAGCAAAATGGATCTCGCAACGATTGGCTTATAATAATACATATAAATAATTAACTAGGCAACGAGAGAACACCAGCGTTCTTCAATTCCACGAATGATCAAAAAAAGCTTGTATGTACCACACGTGTCCCAGATATATGCTAACATACATGTTACGCAAGTAACACGTCCGCGCGTCTGACGCGGCCTTTATCAGCGAAATTGATGGCTTACATTGCGCGGATCACGCTCGATTGATTGCGACATGGGCACGCGCCGCTACGAATTAATAACACTGACTCCACCTGCCCGCCTCCAGCGATGAGCTCAAATGTTATTAATAATGTCATAACTGTGATATAATTACATAGTATTTGTGTAATGGCTTTGTTTATGTTTTCATTGCTTTGTGTGTGTGTGGATGATGGATTAAGGGTTAATTGATAGTAACATATATATGTATGTATGTTTACTAGTGGGTTCGATTTTCACTCGGGGATTATACTTTGATTACTTTTATATCTAAGATAAAGAGCGGCGTTGAGTTCTGCCACTCACCACGCAACATCTCGATTTCTGGTGGTAAAATGGAGAACGATATTGACACTATATTCTGACTACCTTGTTATGTGGGCTAAGATATAAAAGTGAAGCTGCTTTTTTCCTGTATATGTTATCGGAGAACGGCAGAGAATTCTCTTTTGGTAGCTTTAATGGTAATATATCAGACCGTCGTTTCTTAGGCAATATTTTTGTTATATACATTTCGCTAGTCTCTAAGTGATCTTACACAGTATTTAGAAAGTAATCTGATAATTCTGATATGTTCCTATCAGAGTTATCAGAGGTGCATGTTATTTACTTGTCAACTTCTACTAATACTGCTTTACACCTATCAATATTTATAACTCAAATTCTCTTTTCTCTCAGCTTTACGTTTTATTTTTCACAAAAAAGACTTAGAAAGAACTTAGTGTCAAAACTGTCCGTCGTCCATTTTTTCCCGAATTCGAGGCATTGCGTGTTAAGTGGCGAAGCTTTGTTATATATGCCAGAGCGAACAAAAGTTCATTATTAAAAACCATATACCAATTTGTACTACAACCGGAAGCATAAACTCTATGTCCGCAATTACAAACAACAAAGCTTTTCAATTAAATCCTTATCAAAATCCCACGTAGTTTATACGAAATAACTAATTTGCGAAGTAAACGGAAACCTGAGCTGTTGGCTGGAACTTGTTTGGTCTAGTTTCGAGGCTTGCGACATTAGGGCGTTGTCAGGGCTAGCATTGTAACTATATGTATGCATTAGATAGTAGCTAGAGAGAGGCCAGTCGAGGCATAGAGGCACGAAGTGTAATGCGACTGATTGTGGGTTCGATACCCACTCGAGGAGTGGAAATATTTAATATTTCTATTTCCTTCGCTCTGGTGTCGAGGCGTTAAATTCCGCCACTTAATACACAATGCCTCCAGAATTCGGCGGCAAGTGGGGAACGGAGTGTCTTAACACTAAGTTCCATCTGCCTACCCTGCTCTGTGCTTAAAGCTAAAAAAAGAATAGAAATATACCTACACTATATGAAATGGAGCACTTGTTTTATAATTCTCGAATGGCGCGCGGCGCTTAGTGGTTGGGCTTTGTACTTATTTATGTAGTATTTTAGAACGCTCAGAACGAAGGCTTGGTTTCACAATGCATGCACCTGTTGCTAAACTACCTGAGCTTAATGTCTAGACTACAATTGATTTTTTTAAGCTCTCTCTGTGTTGGCGGAGTTAAAGTTTGGCACAATAAATATATTATTTTATGTGATGTTGTGTTAGAAATATTATGTAGAACTTTTAATAGGAAAAATTAAAAGTCATTTAAAGAAAACGTATAAAAATTTGAACGCAGCGGGATTCGAACCCGCCCCTCCTCTATTTAGCAATGCGTTCAAACGCATGAACGCATGTTCAGTGGTGAGAGCGCCTGGACGGTATTCAGGAGGCGCGGGTTCGAATCCCGCTGCGTTCAAAAAAATATTTTATATGTTTTTTTTAAATTACTTATTCTGTAGAAATTTTGATTGTTATAATACGGTTTTATATCTGTCATTGGGGCGCAGTAAGGATGTCTTAAACTGTAAACGGTATTTTTGTATCTCATCTCTGGTAAGTTAAAGCGTGGCGTTAAGTTGCGATACTCAAGACTCAATGTCCTGTGTTCGGGCGGAGCGTCGAGAACTAATTGCCATGATGAGTTCTCTTATATAAGATCTTATATTTTATATTATGGAATGCAGCGTCTTACATTTGGGTGCCATGCTTTGTGTTAATTTTTTCGTCGAAGAATAATACAAAAACAATATCGTTTCAATAAATGGCGTGTTGGGTAATGGACACGCTAAAGTTCTCTAAGCTTATCGTTAGTAATTAAATCATTAGTAATGCAATAATATTGGAACAGGGAGAGAGCTACACTCGAACTCTGTGGATATTCGATTAATATTGTTTTACGATGCTTTTTTTTTTTTTTTTTTTTTTTTTTTGTTTTATTATGGAATAAAGGAGGCAAACGAGCTGAAGGCCCACCTGGTGTTAAGTGGTTACCTTCACCCATAGACATCCACAACATTTAAGTTATGGATGCGTTGCCAGCCTTGGAAATGTAGGACAGAAGGAGGGAGGAAGGATGGGAATGGTGGGAATAGCTGGCTTACATGCCATCGAACCGGAACACATCATAAGATATTTGGCGGTTCGTCTTTGACATGATAGTGGTCGCGAGCCAGTCGGAGAACGAATCTCCTACCACCAAACAAAACTTTACTTCTTTCTTTATTGTTGTTATCTGGATGGAAATTGACCCTAGCATTCGAGACGTGCGCTGGCATGCGCCACGGCCACTATTGCATTAATTTTGCGAAACCGGTGAATTAGAGCAGCAATTTGTGTGTGCGACGTGTCCTAGGTTTAATGCACAATGCTTGTGCTTACGTAACTCCATCCGCTTTTATTAATAGCATTTATTTATTATATTTTATAATATACACGTTCCTTGTTTAGGGTTGCCACATTAAATATAAGTGATTTGAAAACAGTTTTTGTTAACAATTTCATGCATTTTTGAATGTATATTCAATTAATATTCTGCAATTTTTATGAGTTGTATGAGGCAAGAGCGTAGCATTTACAACCTTAACAAAAAATGATACTTATTTATGATAACATTTTATATTGCAAAAATAAAGCAGTTTGGAGCTCGGTTTCCGGTAATTATATATTAGCAAGTTGTACAGGATATTGTGAAAAGTTCTAATTATAAATGTATAGTGTTATAATTTTATTTATATTTTATATTTTTTCATGTAGATTTTAGATGTCCATAATGGTTTTATAAGACACGCGAACCCCTTCGCGGCTTCGTCGCGTGATCTGAAATTGTTATCCCCTAATCAATTCTCTTTACAATTTTCTGAACATTCTATTCAGTCATAATAAAATATAGTTTATAGCACTCCTGAAAGATCCTGATGATCGGTTAAGTATTCCCGAAGACAATGTTACAAATTTTGCCTCTTTATTGTATTAGTACAGACTAGCTTATGAACTTTTAAGGGATGCCAGTAGGTCGTAAATTCGCTTCGCGGAGCTTTTAATTAAAGAAACAATTAGTTATTGTAGTTATAATAACAAAATACATTTGCCAATGTAGCTGATAGTAAAAATACAACCTAAACTAAGTACTAAAATACGCAAAAAAAGTAAAAAAATTATAATTCCAGATCGATTTATCGGTCATTAAGTTTTTAAATATTGGAATCTATATCTGTTGTAACTTGTGAATGCAAATAATAAGTACTACTGTAAAATCAGACCGGACGCAATGCAAATTTCCTGCAGGTGCGCTTAAATTATACATTGAATACTGTAATATAATTCCTAGTGCCCTTAGAAAAGATAACAACTACTACTAACGGTTTCCTATTTTAATGGAATCGTTATATTTCTAGTCTAGCTGTATAGTTGCATAATATTACAAGTATAAGATCAAAAAGATTTGTATTCAAGGTCGGTCGCATACTTCTGGTGTAATAAAATGAAGTTGTTTATTACTTTGACTCGTCATTATATCGATTACTTCATTTTAAATAAGCTTACACAGTGTGTCATTTTTTATCGACAAAAGGAATTACCATATAGGTAGATGCAGAAGAAACTAAAGGCTGTTGTGGTGCTGTGGGATAAGGTTTTGACTTTAAATTCGATTGGTTGTAGGTTCGATTTAAACTCGAGAGATTGATTTTATTTAAATTATTTTCTTTTTACCGCTCAGCTCAGACAATACGCGGCGTTGAGTTCCGCCATTCGCTTGAGTCAAGTGGCAAGTCGGGAGAAAACGTGAAGCTGTATTAAATTATACGACTATAAATTTCCATATCCAATATGAAAATTTGCAAACTTAAATCACGTAGAAACCTTTAATTAAGCTACATATCGTTTCATAAACGTGACCGCAATTGATTCGTGAATGACGGTATGCACTCATGCAGTTTCGACAGCATAAATCGTAACTTGTAGATATAACTACGTTGTTATAAACATATGTTTATATGAGTTACTATATAACTTAGTTTATTTGTTTTGTTTAAGAAATAGGCTAACAGAGAATATAATGTTTAAGATGATTATGACAAAGGAATGAAGAGATAGTTCGTGTCTTATGTAAAGTGCATTTGCTATTTACAAAGAATTGAGCAATTCAGTAATATTTACATACATATATGTTTCTTATAATTTATAATATAGAAATAGCTTCACGCTATATCCCGCATACAGCAGGGTAGGCAGAGGGAACCTAGTGTTAAGACACTCCGTTCCCCACTTTCCGCCGAATTCTGAGGCATTGCGTGTTAAGTGGCGAAACTTAACACCGTGCTTTTACCTCGACGCCAGAGCGAAGAAAATGGAAATATTAAATATTTCCAGTCCTCGAGTGGGAATCGAACACACAACCAGTTGTTTACAGTCACACGCTTGTGCCACTGGGCCACAACTGGCCACAAATATAGAAATAATACCATCAAAATAAAACAAAGCTATTTTTATTTGTTACTGTATTTGCATTTTTCCAATATTTTTTATTAGCTTCGCGCTGTATCCCGCACACAGCAGTGTAGGCAGAGGGAACCTAGTATTAAGATACTCCGTTTCCAATAATTTTTAATAGTGGTTAATTCTTCGTTATTATAATGTATTTATAACTAAGAAGTATCAGTGCTATTATCAAAAATATCTATTTATTAACATCGCGTTAATTCTATAATGGTCAGTGACCTTAATTAAATCCAACGATCCATTGTGTTTGCAAAACACCGGCACGGCGTCGGCGGCGTGCGCGTGCGCATGTTTGCTTGTGCGATGTAGAACAAATGTGTAAGATTAAGATATAAACTTTTAAAGTGTTATTCCACACTTAGGAAAATTGAAAAAGACATTTAAAGAATGCTAACAGCATAAATAAGTTGTAATAAAGCGTATAAGAATTTTGACGCAGCTGGTAGTAGACCCGTGGGGGGACGGGTTAGAATACAATTCCCCTCCGTCACTGGGCAGCGTCCCGTAAAAGGCGGGTAACCCAGCAGCTTGGTGGTAGGAGATTCGTTCTTCGACTGGCTCGCGACCACTATCATGTCCAAGACGAATCGCCAAACATCTAATGATGTGTTCCGGTTCGATGGCATGTAAGCCAGCTCTCTCCCTATTCCCACCAACCCCATCCTTCTTCCCTCCTTTCCTCTACTACTTTCCTTTAAATATCTTTTTAAATCAATAAACTTTTATTTTTTTATATAAAATATAAAAATATAATATTTTTTTCAAAAATATTACTTGTTTAGTATAATTTGGTTATATAAGTCGTAAAATTATCAAAACATCGAGTTCAAGAATGTGCTTATTAACCGAGTTATGTTACTTAACACTTTATGCAACATGTGTATTTTTTAAAATTAAAGTAATTTTCAAATATATATTTTATTTAATATGAATAATAATGACAAAGGCCAAAGAACTTTTTATTCCACTTATCCACTTATTTCATTTTATAATATGTGTGAGGCCATTATGGCTCTGTGTCATAGCGTCTAACTCTAAACATGATGACTCTGGGTTCGATTCTTAAAAGGAAAAATTATTTTCATTTCTTAACTCTGGCACCCTAGACAAAGTGCATCTTTGAGTTTCGCCAATTAATACGCAGCGTGTCCGTCCAACTTTCAGGCAAAAAGCAAAGAATAGAGTGTGTTGACACTATTTTACTCTTTGTCTATCCTGCTTTATAGTAGAAAGCAGAGAGTTATGTCAGGGGAGGTGCTATGGTATGGTGCTAAAATACAATATGAAGAAGCAAATTTAGGAGTTATTATCGAACAAACAGACAGATATTTTCCTACCGATATATTACGTAATTTATACAGAAAATATACAAAGTTGTCATATTAATAATTAATCACGGCGTACATCATTATAACAGAACCGTGTCCTCATGTGACAGTCCAGTCACGACTCTTAGCGCTCCACTTCAATCGCAACCGACCGGATCTGATGTCACCTTTGCTTTGCGTCTCTGTTAAGCTTTGATTGTGGTGGTCGGATACGTTGGGAGTTAAATTGACAATGATTACCACTTGTTCATGTTTTTAGAAAGAAAAATGTGATTTTATTTAGTTTTTTTTTTATTTTTTATATATTGTTGTTGTTAGCTTCACGCTTTATCCCGCACACAGCAGGGTAGGCAGAGGGAACCTAGTGTTAAGACACTCCGTTCCCCACTTTCCGCTGAATACAGAGGCTTGCGTGTTAAGTGGCGGAACTTAACGCCGCGCTTTACCTCGACACCAGAGCGAAGAAAATGGAAACATAATTTCCACTCCTCGAGTGGGAATCGAACCCACAACCAGTCGTTTACAGTCACACGCTTGTGCCACTGGACCACGACTGGCTACAATATATTGTTTTTTATATATCTTGTATACTATAATAAAACAGTGAAAATAGAACGTTTATACGCTCATATCTTTGAAAGTACTGGGCAGATTCTTTTTTTTTTTATATAGCTTTTAACTAGAAATAGGAATAGAAGAGACGAACACCTGACGTAAAATCTTAATGTTTAAAATATGAGATATAAAAAATGGCGGTATAACAATTTTTTGCCAGCTTGATGGGTATTTTGGTGTGAAAAGTCCATGCAAACCAAACTGCGAGTATCTACTAGTCGATAATTTGTTTAAAATTTTAAATAGATACATATTTATGATAATCCTGTTACAATACTGCTTGCGGCTCGGCTTGTCTTAAAATTTGTTTAACAAAAAACTATAGATTAAGTCGCTTACTTATATTTACGTACTCATATATATTTTTTTTTATCGTATGTGTTTATACAACTTGCATAAAGTCATGACACGTTTGATTAGTAATAAAAAAAACCCCTATTTTAATATCGTTAAACATAAAATCATTACATCAGGAGTTATTTTTATAAGCAGACAAGCTATAATAGTATTTGCGTTCTTCAATTATTGGCAAAAACCTTGATTGCACCCATATTAGGTGACGGATAATGAGAATGCAAATTGTTGACAATTATCGCCTCTAATTGAATGCTGGATTGAATAGAGTCGGACTAAATCCTCACCTCTTGGAGATAAATCTCGTTGTTAATGTGTTTTATTCATGTAGTTTGTTATAGAGTAAATTATACGTTTTCTGTTTAAATTATTGTAATTTAAACACTAAGTGCTCATTCAAGATGTCGATCGTTTTGATTATTTACATAAGCTTGAGTAGATATGGAGATATTATAGGTGGAAAGCATATTTGCTGTAAATTAAGATTATTAGAGCCTGTTGTTGCGCAGTGGGATCGTCTGATTGTAACGCGATGGTTGTGGGTTTGTTTCCTCTGGCAGGGAAATGATTGTATTTAAGTTTTCATTTCTTTTCACTTTTGTACCAAAGACAAAGCGCAGCTATAATATATTAAAAATGTTTAAAATTGTTTAAAAGTATTTAATAAATAGCATTCTCTCTTGCCAAATGATTGTTCGTAGAATAATCTTTGGGTAGCAGAAATTTGTAAAAATCTCTCTACAGAGATGCTAACAACATAAATAAGTTGTAATAAAGCGTATAAGAATTTCGACGCAGCGGCTAGTAGAACGCATGGCTCAGTGGTGAGAGCGCCTGAACGGTATTCAGGAGGCGCGGGTTCGAATCCCGCTGCGTTCAAATTTTTATACGTTTTCTTTAAATGTCTTTTTTAAACTCAATTTTCCAGATTTTGTAATGAGTATTGAACTACGTATGGTTAGTTCCTTTATTAAAAACGCATTTATCTTATAGCTGAAATTTCGCTATGTTAACATAAGCATGACATATAAGTAATGTAGGGTCACAATATACAATCAAATGGCAAATGGAAAAAGAGCTGAAAGTAAATAATAAAGACTGTCACTCGTCTTTGTTTATATTTTTAATAATATTTATCAATCAGACTTAATAATAAAATAAAAAATGAAAATATATATGCGTTGACTATATATTTACTTAAACAAATGACATAATATTTATTTCAATTACTGACCTTCTTAATATACTTCTGATTAAATAAATATTATGTTTTGAAACGTTAAATAATAAACTTTAATTCTTTATTTACAGAGAATCTCGCGCCATCGGAACTAAAGAAACTCAGAAACAAACAGAGGAAAGCGAAACGCAAAGCTGAACAGGAAAGTGCACTCCAAGCCCAAGTTCAGGTAATTTTGCTAATTGAACATTATCAACAAGATTTAATTTGCGGAGAGAACTTAGTGTCAAGACATTCCGTTCTCCATTTTTAGCCCGAATTCTAGACATTGCGTATTGAGTAGTGGCCCTCAACGCCTCGCTTTGTCTTGTTTGCCAGAGCAGAGTAATTATAAAATATTTAAAATATAATTCATTCGTTCCTTTGAGTGAGAATCGAACCCACGACTATTGCATATACGCCTCAATAGACTCTAGATTCTATATTCTAGATCTATTTAGACGCCTCGATAGGTGAAAATGTAAATATTATCTTAAAAGAAATAAAAATCTTAGTTATATAATATCTTAAGATAAGTAAGTCGTAAATACTTTAATATTTATAACATGTAAATGAATAAAGTTGCTTATCATTATATATTAATTATATAATTAATATTTAAATATACAGTAGGATATAGGACGAATTTGTATTTAATGGGTTTAGTGAAATGTCACTGTGGTGGTAAATGGTCAGTCGTGGCGCAAAGGCACAGAGTGTGCCTGTAAAGTGACTGATCATGGGATCGATTCCCACTCGACGAGTGGAAATATTTCCATTTCCATTTTCTTCGCCCTGGTGTCGAGGCGAAGCGTCGCTGTAAGTTCCGCTACTTAACACGCAATGCCTCCGAATTCAGCGGTGCGTAGGGAACGGAGTGTCTTAACACTAAGTTCCCTGTGCCTACCCTGCTGTGTGCGGGATACAGTGTGAAATAAAAAAAAAAAGGAAAAAAGTGACATTAAGTATTGATTATGTTGCAGGTGAAACGGGAACAGCACCACAAAGCGCGGCAGCAGCAAGAACAAGGCGACCCTGAGGCGCCTCAGCTAGATGAACTTATCCCAGATAAGTTGGCTAGGGTAGGTTTTAATTATATTTTAGTTAATAGTTACTAAAGATTTCTTGTGATTGTAAGTAATTATTTTGTCTGTTCGTTCGTCTGTGTTGTTTCGTTCGTCTATGTTTTCACTTATATCTGAAAATTAGGTTATATTTATATTTAAATTGAAAAATTAGTATTGTTGTTAAGACTTCTTTGTTTATGAATCGATTATTAAGAAAACTGGAGAACACTGACACTAAGTTTTCTCTGATCACACTGCTGTATGGGAAAAAGGCGAAGATCTTTTTTTATTCATTGTGGTTATTTTTTATTTTATTTTATTAAACATATTTATAAGTAAAATAAGATACTAAACGTGTCTAAGTAAGTAACTTTTACTTGCCTGTTTATCAATAATGAAGATGAATACATGTTCTAACCTACTTTTTGACAATACACGTTTCTTATAAACGGTTCTTGGGATTCTCATGAGTGTGTCTCGAGGCGCTTGTCTGTCACACGTAATGACATAATAATGAAAATTGTAAATTTATAACGCTTTTGTAACCTCAAACAGTAAAACAGCTATTTACGAGCGTGACATCTCTGTCACCGAGGCTGTGCTCGCAGAACTACAAGACCAAAGAGGGAACAAAGCGTGAGCTGGGTGGCTGTTTTTATTACAATTATATACAGTACTGGACAAAAAAAAGTACGCATTATGTGAAATTTTGTATTAGTGCTATTTTATTAATGAAAACACTAAATGACGTACATCGAAGACCGTTTCACGTACTGTTGCCCAAATGCAAGAACAAGACGAGACTTAGCCAGTCTTGGTCTTGGTCTTGCGCCAATACACCTGGTCTTGGTCTTGGTCTTGGTCTTGCGCTCCCAGTCTTGGTCTTGGTCTTGGTCTTGCAGCAAGAGTCTTGCAAGTCTTGCAAGTCTTGCAAGTAATTACCTATTAGTCTATTACTATTTATTAAAGTTTACTTTAAATCTTGAAAAACGTATTAGAATTGGAACATTGTGAGCTTGAATTAACATAGCCATAGTAAAGATCAATCATATTAATAAATAACTGAAGATTTGATAAGAAATTCGAAAAATCAACTGACCTATATGTCGTTTTCCATGGAAGTAACTGTTTCTTAATAAACATTTATGATTTATAAGCTTACATTTGCTAAAACATGTAAAAAAACAAATTAATTACAATAACTTGACTGTATTTTAAAGAACAATACTTATCTGTCTAGAAAGAGATTGAACCCTCAACTTATAAGAAATGTAATAAAAGAGTTTTACGATTTATCATTTATTTGAACAAAAAATAAAATACAACACTAATCAACAGCTTTATCATTAGGTTATGATACTTTATATCAATTTTTTTGACCAACAATTAATACAAAGTAACCATCTGGCTGACTTATCATTTAACCTATTTCTATGTTTTCTAATTACTAATGATGCTTTAGAAAATAACCTCTCAGCAGGTACTGAAGTTGCAGGTATTGAGAGAAAATCACGGGCCATTTTCGATAAAATCGGATACTCTGTCTCATGCGTCCTCCACCAATCTAAAATGTCTTCCGAGCTGGCAGTTCTTGGTTTTCTCAGGTACTCCTCCAACTCGTCTATCACTAAGCCTTGAAGACAAGATCCAGATGACGTCGAGGGACATTCATAGAGTTTATCAAAGTCTATTACGTCTTCATCTTCATCACATACTTTATTTTCTTTTTCTGGTAATTCCGGAGATTTTTTCAGTGAGTGTAGACTTTTATATTCTACATAAAGTTCATTGAACTTGCGCAGACTTTCTGTTTTAAGTTGTTTCCCCCACATTGTCAGGTCAAAAGTCTGAGCCTTATGAGTTGGGTCTAAAATTAAAGAAGTACAATAAATCCAGTTGCTCTTCTTGTAATGTTTAAGCATTTTGTCTCGACCTGCTTGGAAAGCTAGAATGAGCCTTTCATCCACTTCAGATCGATTAGGTTTCTCATCTAACTGTTTTACCATAGATTCAATTTTATCTAGCAAGAGATTGAATGATACAATGACTAGCGGTAATGTAACATATTTGTCTCCACCAAGTTTTGTACTTAAAAGTTTAAAGTTTATTAGAAATTTATGTAATTTTTCGAGTACCTGCCATTCATTACCTGTGATTTGAAAATCATTTAATTCGGTTTTAGATTTCAAAAGAAGCCGCCGGCGCGTGTATCATAACCATGTACTTCCGAAAAGCGGCAAATACTCAGTGAAATAGCGCTAAGTCCTAGCTGCAAGACGCAAGAGTCTTGCAGGCTATGTCTTGTTCTTGCTCAAATCTTGCACGGTCAGTCTTGGTCTCGGTCTTGCTAAAAATACGCGGTCTTGTTCTTGGTCTTGGTCTTGCAAAAACGCAAGAACAAGACCAAGACTGCAAGACCAAGACTGAATTTGGGCAACACTAGTGTGAACTAATAGTTGTCATATTTGTTGCTCATTCTTACTGAAACATAATCAAAATAAAATAAATACGGCACGAAAAAAAAAAGCGTGAGCTGGGTGGCTGTTTTTATTACAATTATATATATATATGTACATATATTTACCACAAAAAAAAATCGCTTACACTTGGGCAGTGATGGACATCACCATTAGATTACATTATTATTACAATAACTTGCAATAATGTCAACGAAGTTTTTTAAGTTTTTATTAAGTCAAAATTACAGCCGTTTGTATTCGTGACCGTAAAGCGCTGTAAGGAGTTCGTAACTTTGAATTAATAAAATTTATAATGAAATATCTGTACCTGCGACTTCGTCGTAAAAAAAATATATTTCTGAAAAAGTTGCCTTCTTATATAGAAGAGAAAAAGTTGCCTTCTTCTTATATTCAGCTGCAGCTTGGTAAAGTCCCGTCTAAATCAGTCCCACCGGCTTATAGATTAGCTAGATCAAACAGACAGACAGACTAAAATTGTATAATCATTATTTTGGTATAATTTATACCGTGTAAACATACCTATTTACACTTGCTCTTAGTAAAAAACGGTTATTTTTATATTTAAAATTCCTCATTTTATTCATTTGTATAGATTATTTATTAATTAATATTATGTTACTTTTGAATTATTATTTTATATCACTTATGTATTATTTATTTATAATTTCAGGTAGAGGACCCATTAGAACAAGCACTAAAATTCTTACAGCCTTTGAGAATGCTCGCCGCTGACAGAATAGATACTCACTTAATGGCCTTCGAAATATACTATAGGAAAGGTTGGTTGGGCTTTTTAATTATACATTTTCTTAATGTTATTAATTTGTAGAGTAATATCTGTTGACATCTCTCACATTCTTTTAATATTTTGGAATGTTATTTCTACATTTAGGAAATTGAAGACTTTTTATCTCTTACATTTTGTTACCATTTTTTAATTTTTTTAATATTATACGAAATTATACGAAAATTATACGAAATACGTAATTATACGAAACATAAATCGTAATTTCAGTATTGTATATGTAAATTAACCTTATATGTTTATTTATATTTATTAATATAAAAATAAATATTTTGTTAATTGGAATTTGGACCCTATTAAAAATGCAGCAGTTCCTAAATCTGACGTTGAGTTGAATATTTTGAATGTTGTATATAGCAAATCAAAATAACATATTGAGGCTTGTGGGCACTAAGTGTGACTATAAACGCGACTGGGTGTGGGTTCGATTCCCATTCGAGTAATTGAAATATATAATATTTCATTTCCTTAGCTCTGGTGTCGAGGCAAAGCGCGGCGTTAAATTCCGCTATTTAACATGCTATACCTCTAGAATTCGGTCTACCCTACTGTGTGCGTGATACAGCGTAAAGCTAAAAAAATATATAATCTATTGGTTCGAATTTGAACGCCTAGCTAAGTAACTTAATAAACACAGCAACTTCAAACTCTGACGTTCAATTGAAAATATTGAATGTTATATATAGCAAGTCGAAATAACTAAAAATATTATTCTTAATATAATGTAGTTTCAGACTTGTCGTATTGGAGACGTAGTAAATGTTTCCGGTTTTAGTAAGAGGTATAACCGTGTCGTAGATAGGAGACGAATAAATTTTCGCAATATAATATTTATACACATATATTTAATTGGTCTAATAATACAAATATAATATAAAACCTAAAGTAAGATATTTGTATTTGTTATTGACGTTCTTTTGTTCTAATTTGACAGAGAAACCGCTCCTAATGCTGCAAAGCATAAAGCGTGCGTGGCGGCTCGACAGCAAGCACGAGCACCTCCACGACTGCCTCATCCGCTTCCGCAGCTGGCTGCAGGACAAGCGCGCGGAGCTCAACGCCAGCGTCGCCGCCGTCGTTGATGCCGAGACCGAGATGGTGAGTTGTTCGTGTAATGAGTGGTTTGTCGTTTTATTTAAAGACAAATGTTCAACCCCTATTTCACTAACTTAGGGGTAGAATTTTTAATATAGCTGAAACAAGTATTTACTAACTTTAATATTTAGCCTATGAACAGTTTCACATTTCTAATTTTAAAAATGCTGCGGACTTCCATACAAATTTACAACCCTTATTTCACCATCTTAAGGGTAGCATTTTCACAATCAATAAAATGGAAATTTAATATTTTTTTAAACATTTACCCAGATATAAAGTTTTATGGTTTTAACTTTAAAATTGACGGACTTTCATACAAACTGTCAACCCCTATTGCACTCTCTTAAGGGTTGAATTTGCAAGAATCCTTTATTAGTGAGTACGCCTACAATATAAAACAAATAAACTGTGAAACTCTGTTATGTTATAGGCTAATTATTAAAACTCATGCGTCTAAGTGCAGTAGTTTCGTCTTGGCATTGATAAATCAGTCAGTCAGTGAGTCAGGTCAAGCATTCTTATATATATTGTGTACGTTAATTCTCATTTGAACTAAATGATTTTTTTTTATTGTTTCTTTTGGTAAGACAAAGCGCTGCGTTAAGTTCCGTCATTTTGTGCTTGTTTGCAACATGTTTTTTTTTTATTTTGGATTGATAATGGGGAGTAGAGAAAGGCATTGACATTAAATTTATTCTGATATGCAATAAGAACTGTGAAGGTGAAAGAAAAGAAAATGTCCTCATTAGTTAGAAGAAGAAAGTCAGTTATAGTATAGTAATATATTTAAAATTAAATATAACGTTTAAAATATGCTAGGAAGATATTTAATATATAAATAATAATTTGTTTATTAATTGAGAAAAAAAAATTGCATTTAAATGCAAAATTTTAATGTTACATCTAATGACAATTTTATTGTATATAATGTTTTATATGTAATCTATACAATTTTTTTTTTTTAAATCAAAGATTTTATTCAAAATAAGATGTTGCATACTTTATTTTGTTTTTATTAAATGTAAAATTGTTTAAACTTCTCATAATTAAATGAAATTAAATTAAATAATAGTAGTAGCTAGAGTTGAATTTAACATAAATGAATATTTAGTGATTCCCATTGGCTTATTTAATGGGATATACGCATACCGCGCGTCTTCTTTTGCGGTATTCTTTTATTCTTAATTTTCCCTATATTTTTTTAGCTTTACGCTGTATCACGCACACAGCAGGGTAGGCAAGGGAAACTTAGTGTTAAGACACTTCGTTCCCCACGCACCGCTGAATTCGGAGGCATTGTGTATTAAGTGGCGGAATTTAACGCCGCACTTTGCATCGACATCAGAGCGATGAATATAGAAATAATAAATATCGATCGAACCCACAACCAGTCGCTTTACAGTCACACGTTATGCCTCTGCTCTGCGACGGCCCCTTTTTTTACAAATGCTTAACGTGAATTTTCGTGTTTTGCCGTTTCCAGATGTTCGGCGGCCGCACCGCTCAGTGTATAGCAGAGGAGTACGCGGCGAGCGAGGCGGTGTCGCGCTCGCAGCGCGCGGCGCTGTGGGGCGCGCGCGCCTTGCTGCGCGTGCTGCCCGCGCGGACGCACGACGCGCTGCGGGTCGCCACCAGCCTCGACCTGCCCGACGTCTCTATACAGGTAAGGGGGTGAAGTTGTGATCTTGTACGTGTGAGTTTAGTTGTGCAACGACAGTGTTTGAGATTGTGTTCAGTTTGGGAAGTGGAGGACAAAATGTCTTGACATTAGATTGTCTTTGTATGCCCTGTGTCCTGTGGATGCCTTGGAGTTAGCTACGAGGCTTGATATGCTTGATGTACACATGTATACAGGTATGGATTGGATTAACTTCTTTTAGGTGTGGGTTTAGTTTCGCAATGATAGTCTTTGAGATTGTGTTCAAGTAGTAAATGAAGAACGAAATGTTTTGGCTTCCACACGACAAGGTTTGATTCTACCTGATGTGTCCATACAGGTAGAGATAGATATTTTTTTAACAAGTGTGAGTCTAAATTCCATCACTAGTCTTTGAGATGTTCAGGAAAGTAAAGCACAAAGTGCCTTTACTTTAGACGCTTTTTGTAGGTAATGAATGTGAAATAGTCAAGCAGAATATGAAGGACGAAATGTCTTGATATTTAGTTTTTTGTATATCAAAAAGTCTATACAGGCAAAAACTTGAAATGTAAATGTTTATCTCTATTGTAGTGTGGAGAACATTTATTAATTTGAGAAACGTTTAATTTGTGTATAAGTGTTTAATTGATTGTTGATATTTTAGATCTATTTGAAATGTCCGGGTGTCATTATCAAGTATATTGACACTAGGCTCCCTCTGAATACCTTATTGTGCAGGTTTAACAGTGTAGCTGTTAAATTTAGAAATAGGATTATTGTGACCAATTTGACAAGATCTGATATACGTGGGTTCGGTTCCCAGTGGATTTTAAATTATATTTCATTTTTCCGCTTTGGTAACAAGACAGCGTTGAATTCCGTTTCGGATCTCTCTGCTTATCCCTCTATGAAGGAAAAAGTGGAAGGCTGGAAATGATATTATAAATATTGCTAACATAATTTGCTACGTAATACGAATTATATATTTTTATTTTTATAGCCAAACATAACCTATAATAAATTAGATCCCTTTTTATCACACATTTAATTAATTCACTCTTTTTCACGTTACAGGGTTGTGTAGACGTCTTAGATAGTCTTCGTGACGGTGATTTCGGATCGTGCGAGAAGGAAATAGAACAATATATAGAAGCTTGTCGCAGGAAGTTCCCCTACGCCATCGCCTTCAAACCGGAAGAAGTCTAAATGCCCCAGTCGGGAATCGAACCCCACACCGTGTAGCGTAAATTCTTTCCTTTATTTAAAACGTGTAAATTATACCAATTATTGTGAACTTATTTTATATCCAAAGTGCATCTAAAATTATATAATGTTAACACGAAATATGAAAGAATTAATTGATTTTATGTTTTAATATCCGGTTTGAATGGAGTTTGAATTTAGTCCATATATAATCTGTGGTTATAAACATTTCTCTTGAATTGTTTTAATATTTTTTTTTTATTTTAAATGAATATTTAAGTAATTTCAGTTTTAAATACAAAACGTTTTAGGCTCATAAGTGCCTTAAATTACTCGTACATATATATGTCATTAAATATTTTCTTCTATATACTTGGAAATGGACTTTAAATTTTTTCTGAGTAAAATAGTAAATGCTAGTTAAAAAAATATTTTATTTCACAAAACAAAGATGGATGTTTATAATTACAGAAGTATTTTAAATTAGTGTAAAGCGTTTCATTGACAATTAACATAAAGTAAGCGGTTTTGGTGTTACATCATATCAGTCACAAATGATTGGCCAGTTTGAAAAATGTATGGAAATTGTGTTTTTTTTTTTTAATTATAGGTTTTATATAACATGCAAAGGCATAATGTATTTATTCTTATGTATTTTTTTTAACAAAAAAAAAATAAACAACTGTATTTTTTTTATTAACATCGTAATAAGAAATTCAATGTAGCAATAACGAATCGAAATGCGATTTAATAATTTTAATAGTGGCAATACTGATGTTGTATATTAATTAATATACACATACATATAAATATTTCATTCTCCAAAGGAAATCGACCGTAGAGGATGGTTGGTTGATAATGTTCCTCAAATTTAGATTGTAAGTCCCATTCTTTGAATCGCTTCTGCTGGTTTCAGTTGAGTGCCTATAGATTAGTTGTCACAGGAATTTAACTGAGGTACAGAGTTCTTTTAATTATTAATTCATGTCTTGTATAACTTAAATATGTTTTATTGCATTATAAATAACTTTTGTGGTTAATATTTTTAGAAAATGTATAAAAATTGTAATGTAATGTGAATTAAATTGTATACATTTTCTAAAAGTATTGAAATAACACTATAAAATGTTAAAAATAGTTTTTGGTTATTCATTCATTTATATAATATCTTATATGTAATAATCATTTACTTAATTTTTAAACATAATTTTTTTATTTTATTCCTCTGTTTTTAACTAAATTGTTCCTGTGACAATGTACTTTATTAGTATATTTCATTTTACACCTTGTTACATCCTATTAACTAATATTATGTAGCCATTTGTCAAATAGATTGAAAATATATAAGAAGTTCAATGAAGCCTCAAGTGTTCAACAATATTCAGATAATTAGAATTTGTAAAATGTCTGGTTTTAATGTAAAAGATGTGACGCTTTCGACCTCACGCAATACTGACTTCTGAGGTGCGCATTGTAAATAATTATATAATTAAGATTTTACTGTACAATATCAAATAACATTAAAGAAATCTTTGTTTTTGTGTTTTTGTATTGCATTCAGAAGTTAACGGTTGATTCATTTTATTTGTAGATATTTGTAAACTTTGGACAATAATTGTTGTTATTATTGTACGCACTACATTTTATGTTTCCGCCACAAAATTTAGAAATTTTTGACTGAACTTCTAAAATCTTCTATCGTTAATTGGTAGCGTTGTTTTTTTTTAAATTTAAATATTACTACATCTCATTAATTAAGATGGACATAATAAAAAAAGTATTCAATAAAAAAAAACTCATTTAATTTTAGTTTTTGTATATGTCAGAAAGAAAATACAATTCTTAATTAAATAATTAAGGGATTTCATTAATGTTGACTGTTATGTTCCATACATATACATACATATATATAATATGTAGTTTGGCTGTCTGTGTGTCAGCCCGAGTTCTCATATGTTGAACAATTGATTTGTTTGTTTTGGTGTGATCGGAGTATTTTGTACCCGTCATCTTGTACATAACGTAATAAAACTTTATTTTACAAATTTATTTACACCTTCTCTTTTATTTCATTAATTAACTAAATAAATTATTATTGCTGAAAAAAAGACGTTTTAGTAAATGTAAGAGAATTTGAACGCAGCGGGATTCGAACCCGCACCTCTTGTTGCGTTCAAATTATTATGTTGTTAATAAATTTAAGCTGAATTCAAA
Organism: Dryas iulia moderata; assembly: GCA_019049465.1. NCBI lineage: Eukaryota > Metazoa > Arthropoda > Insecta > Lepidoptera > Nymphalidae > Dryas > Dryas iulia. The sequence continues at coordinate 11,112,256 of CM032440.1, read as the reverse complement.
TTTTATACATTTTCTAAAAATATCCCCAATTTCCTAATTATGTGAAAATAACTTATTATTGTCATATTCTTTACAATTATTATTATGCTTATAGTATATCTTATACCATATACTGTATATATGTATACTGTCAATCTGATAATTTGATTGTATTAAAACTGTCTTGTAAGTCTTCATTGAGTGTAGTATTGCTAGTGTCTAAATCGTCATCGTTTTCTAAGAAATTTATTTCTATTATTTTATTCTTTGGTATGTATTGCCTGAAACAAATAGATTATTATATAGATTATCTTAAAGGGCTCTATCTTAAAGGCAAGGGAAAGTAGGGAATGGAGTGTCTTAACACTTGGTTCCCTCTGCCTACCCTGCTGTGTGCGGGATAGTGTGAAGCTAAGCTAAAAAAAAGATAAATGAAGCCATTGTGGCGCAGTGGGGCAGCTTCTAACTATAATTGCAATTACTGTGGGTTTGATCTCCACTTTGGGGACTGATTACATTTAAATTTTTATTTCAATGATTGTGGTAAGACAAAGCATAATGTTGAGTTTCTCCACTTAACATGTATGCTTAAGAAGCAGCTCTTTAACAGGAAATCCCACTTGATTATATATAGCATAGAAATGGAAAAAAAAGAATTGCATAGTTCTTGCAAAGTTAAATATTTTAATGTATTTCATTATTTATATAGTGTTAAGACACTCCATTCCCCACTTTCCGCCGAATATGAAGGCATTGCGTGTTAGGTGGCGGAACTTAACGCCGCGCTTTACCTCGATACCAGAGCGAAAAAAATGGAAATACTAAATATTTCCACTCCTCAAGTGGGAATCAAACCCACAACCAGTCGTTCACAGTCAAACGTTTGTGCTACTGCGCTAAACCAGGCCCCCAAAGTATAAAATAATTTAAATCAAATGTATTTCATGATACAAAATAATATTAAATCTAAATCTATGACGATATATAAATACGCAGGGTCACTCTTTTTTACCCATATAGCAGAGTTGTATAAAAGAACCTATTGTCAAGACAGTTTATTCTCCACTTTCCATTTAAATTTGAGATATTGTGTGTTGAATATTGAAATTCAAGGCCGCGCTTTGCCTTAAGGATCAAAGTGGGGAAAAAATATTGTTTTTATACAATCATTCTTCCATGAGAGAATCGAACTCATAACCAATGGTTTTAACAATCCGACACTTGACGACACCAGAGCGAAAAATAGAAATATCAAATATTTCCATATCTGGAGTGGGAATCGAACCCACAACCAGTCACACACACAAAACTTTGTGCCCCTGCGCCACTAATTGTTAGTCTAATTTGTTGATTTATTTAAAAGAAATTACTAACCAGTATTTGACTCCGGCAGCATCAAACATAATTTTTGAAGCAATATATTTCGACTTGTGGGCTTTCTTATCAGATACATATACTACTTCCTTTATACCAGACTGTATAATAATTTTGGCACATTCGTTACATGGGAATAGGCCCACATAAATTGTACAATCTTTGATATCGGCTGTATTTTTGTTTGTTATTGCATTCATTTCTGCGTGGCATACTGAAATAGACATGTTTAAATAATTTGATATTTGAAGTGTATAGTTTCACAATATTATGTTAACATGGAGCCAGTTGCGGCGCCGAGACACAAAGTGTGACTGTAAAGCGACTGGTTGTGGGTTCGATTCTCACTCGAGAAGTGGATATGTTTAATATTTCCATTATCTTCTCTCTGGTGACGAGGCAAAGCGCGGCGTTTAGTTCCGCCATTAAACACACAACGCCTCAAATTTGGCGCAAAACAGCCGAGTGTCTTAACACTAGGATCCCTCTGCCTAATCCCGCACACAGCAGATTATATGGGAACTGGAAGCATTGCGTGTTAAGTAGTACATAACGCCGCGCTTTGCCTCGACCCCAGAGCAAAGGAAATGGAAATATTTAATGTTTCCATTCCTCGAGTGGGTACCGAACCCACAACCAGCCGCTTAATAGTCACACTTTGTGCCCTGCGTCACGACTGGCCCCGCCACTGTACTAATCACAAGCATATATAGCAAACATCATTAATGTAGATAAAATATATTTAAAGAAAATCAGTGCAATGTGAAAACTAAAATTGATAACAATATTGAACATGACAAATTAAAAAATATATGAATCATAAAAACAATACAACTTTTTAATATTATTTAAATTATTATATTTTTATAGCTTCATGCTATAAAAAAATATGTATTCCTACACATAGCAGGTCAGATAGAGGAACCTAATGTTCAGACATTGCATTCCCCACTTTCTGCTGAATACTAGAGGCATTACGTGTTAAGTGGCCGTGCTTTACCTCAAGTGGGAATCGAACCCACAACCAGTCGCGTTTACAGTCACACTTTGTGTCTGTGCATGGCCTTAATTAAATGTTAAAAGTAGTATTACCATAAAGCAATTTGTTGTTTAGAGGTGATGGAGAATCTTTCCCCCACGGAAACACGTCATCTTTACATCCTCTTGGCATACCATTGTATCTGTAAATTGTTGTTGAAAAACAAATATAAAGTATTATGATATTATTACTAAACTATTTTTAATGGGATTTATCGCACTCTTTTTTTTTTAGCTTCACGCTGTATCCCGCACAGGGTAGGACACACAGAGGGAACCTAGTGTTAAAACACTCCGTTCCCCACTTTCCCGAATTTTTCGGAGGCATTGCGTGTTAAGTGGCGGAACTTAACCGCTTTTGCCTTAGTACCAGGCGAAGAAAATGGAAATATTAAATATTTTCACTCCTCGAGTGGGAATCGAACCCACAACTAGACGTTTTGAAGTCGCCCGTCTGTGCCACTGCGCCACGCACTCGAAAACGCATTTTTAAGAAAACTTGAACTTTTTCAAACATTTCACAGTAGTCCGTATTCACACTCGCGGGTAGACTGAGATAGCATTCGTCATCAGTTGATACAATATTATTATATCAACCTACCGCCATTTTCGTCAAATAACAATACCTTTTTCCAATCCTCAACAGTGCAGCTTTAGTATTTATTCTAGAATTACATTTTGATTGATAAATTACTTTTTAATTGCGACACTCTCAAATATCTCCATATTTGTGAATTTACACGAAACAGTGACTATTGTTAACTACATTTTTTCGCGTAATTCATGTTCGATGATTGTAGCATGAAATTATCATATCACCAAAAATCTTTCTTTTAATTAATTTATTGACATGGTTAGTAGTTTTTCTAGGTCTTCTAGGACAGTATTTACCAACTTAAATACTGCCCTAGACTCTGTTGAGAGAGTTAGTAAATCACCGGAAGTCTTAAATTAATTTAAAAAAAAATATTGTAAGTCAATTTTTCGCGTGTCGAAATAATTACTTTTTAAATGACACATTTCCTTGATAACTGCTTGAAATACTTCGTCGTTAAAGGTCGTTTAGGGCATCTAGAAAATGTGTAATTGATAGTACAATTGATAATGGTTGATATCGTAATTTTTACATTTGCAATTTATAATGTGCACAAAACATAACTTTGCTTCTTGGATTTTGTCCAGACATTTATGAAAAATCAAAAATTATTTCTTCTTACAAAATATTTTTAATTGTGTTCAATTTTTATATTATACTAGCGGCCCGCTCGCGGCTTCGCCGCATGAACTATTACGTTATATTGCAACACTCGAGGGCATATTTTTAAAAATTTAAGCTTAGATTATCAACTATATTCATCCCAAAATTCATTAAAATTGGTCAAGTGGTTTAGATTTTTCATATGAATTTTCATCCCCTATTTCAACCTTTTAGAGGTAAATTTTTTTAAAAAAATAAGTAGCTTATGTTAGACCCAGTCACTTTTACTACGTTCATTCAAAATTTAATCCAAATAGGACCACTAGATTAGCCGTGAAAGTGTGACAGACAAACACACAGACTTTTGCATTTAAAATATAAGTATGGATTATACAATTGCCAAATGAAAGAACAATATACTAATATTTTGTATTTTCAATTTCCATCACTTAAACTTTATATGTTTATGAAATCATCTTCTGACGGACACTTTTGAATGCAACAGTATATAAGGAGTGAATATTGATAAGAGAGTAAATGTTGTTAACTTTGTAGAGATAAACAAGTACTTTGCATTAATATTTTTATCGGCTTGTTTAGATGTGCAATTTAAATACTTAAGATTAAAATAACACTTATCCTATCATTTAAGTGCACTAAAATATGAATATACACATAAAATATAGGACATTTTTCTAATAAATGTATTATACTAAATATAACCTTACCCAATGCCAACTATAACATTTTCCTTATTAACTATACAAGCCCCCACTTGAAAACTTGGATCTTTGCTTCGTTTCGCAGCTAGAAATGCCATTGCCATAAAATAGTCAGTCCATCCAATATAATCATCCTTTTTCTCTTGATCCTTATTTAGACATTGAAATCTTAAACATACATTTTTTAAATTTAATATTACAAACTAAACAGCTGCATCAGCAAGTCGATTATTTAAAAAAAATAAGTTTTAACCTTTTTAAAATTTCAGCAGAGTTGTCGCGTTCCATTTTTGTATGAATAGCACCACTTCCAGAATAATCTTTTACTTTAATTTCTGTTTTGTTTTTATATTAAATAAATATTATATATAAATTATGCTAAAAAAATAAGGCACCACTGCGGCGCGAAACATGATCCAAATAAACTTGCTTATGTCAAACGTCAAGTCGACTTTATCAGACCACAGATTATAGAGAAGAAACAAGTCAACATAAACAAAACCATAAACAAAATTTAGAAAAAAAACGTAAAAAACACCATAATTAAAAAAATAACCGAACAGAAATGAGTTTACATAATTATTACAGTAAAAAATTTCTTTGATCCTGTATATACATTACCAATTTATTACTAATAGAAAGTTTAGATTCTAAATAAATTATCAACAGTATTAAATATATGCTTCAGTGTAATAATTATATACATATTTCTATAATCAAGCATAGTAGGTAGATTAGTAGTAGAACCATTATGATTGTTATTTCATTTTACTTGAGATTTCATAGAATATATTTTTTTAACTGTATGCGTCGTCCGCATAACAAGGTACCTAGGCAAATAAAATAGTAAAGACACTCATACTCATAAATATTATTGTACTATTTTTTTGTAAAAATTAAGGTTAAGTGGCAGCATGTAATGCCGTGCTGTCTTAAAATGATTTCTTCCTTTGTTTTTTTTTATGGAAAAAAGGAGGCAAACGAGCAGAAGGCCCACCTGGTGTTAAGTGGTTACCTTCGCCCATAGACATCCATAACATTAAAGTTATGGATGCGTTGCCAGCCTTGAGGATGTAGGACAGAAGGAGGAAGGAAGGATGGGAATGGTGGGAATAGGGAGAGCTGGCTTACATGCCATCGAACCGGAACACATCATAAGATATTTGGCGGTTCGTCTTTGACATGATAGGTTACCCGCCTTTTACGGGACGCTACCCAGCGGCGGGGGGGAATTGTATTCTTAACCCGTCCCCCCACGGGAAAAGACTTCTGCCATGGGAGTAAAGTTAAGCAATTTGGTTCTGTCTACGCTGCTTTTTGTGGGGGCGGAAGATGCTTCAAAATTAACTAATAGTAATTGACTGTACTTATATCTAAAATATAACATACTTTTAATTTTAAATTGTTCCATTGGTGATCTGATCATGTAATTAATATATTTAGAACAAAAATACCTGAATTTAAATATGAAGCTATCATCTCTCTTATTTTAGAGATAAAAATATAAAAAATACATTATCCAATATACTGCCAAGTATATGCGGAGGTCGTTACATTGATTCTCTTCTTCCCAAATATTTCAAAAATATTTTCGTTTATCTTGTCAAGTCAGAGGGGCGTTGAGATTCATTACATTTTTATACAGGTAGTCTTTAATATGGGCGGAAAGTAGAATCCTGGAGGTATACATATATCTAGCACAAAAAACAATATAAATTACATTTAATAAAAATCGAATAATATTATAACGAACGTCACGAACATATATATAAATGGTATTTCAAAATTAGGTAATCCGACCTGCATTTATTAACGCGTGAACCTTAAAAAAGTCGTGTAAAAACTAGTTTCATCGTATGCATTATTTAAGCCTACTTTGGCTAAAAAATTACAACATTGTTTTGCCTTGAAATTTCTTGATATGTAGAATACCAGCGTTAGTTTATAAGACTAGCTAAAGAATTGCGGTCTTTACGTATAGCCGTATATTAATTCAATTAAATAAAATTAAAAAAATATTGTATCGATTAGTGGCGCGACCTGGTTTATTTTTTTAATTATTTTAATCTATATACAATTATGTTGAATTGAAATTCGGTTTAATTAATTGATGGTTAAATAAAGTCTATAGTAATAAACATCAATGATCATTTAAAAGTGATAAAAGTGTGTTATTAATAGTCAAATAAAACATTTAGTGATAAAAATGTTGAATTTGAATGTATTCATAAATAATTTCCTCGGCTGTATTCGATCTGCCCGCGACTCTCCCTGGCTGCGTTGGTTACTGCAAGTACTGGCTATTTCTCATGCGATCTCGCCAGTAGGATGGCCAGCTTCTTATCCGTTGAAAGGTATGAAAATATATAAAAATATAATTAAAAATATATATAATTGAGACCAGTCGCGACGCAGGGGCGCAAAGTGTGACAGTAAAGCAACTAGTTGTGGGTTCGATTTCCGCTCGACGAGTGGAAATATTTAAAATTTCCATTTTTTTCACTCTGGTGTCGAGGCAAAACGCGACGTTAACACGAAATGCAACCAGAATTCAGAAAGTGGGGGACGGAGTGTCTTAATACTAGGTACCATGCTGTGTGCGGGATACAGCGTGAAGCTAAAAAAAATATATAAGCAATTTTCAAAAGTATGAGATATAGTCTGACAGTAAACTCAATGCGATATGATTCCCATCCGAAGCAATAGTCATATAAAATTTATTCTTAATTCCTTAGTTTGCAATGCAAACCGTAGTCTTGAGTTCTGCAACTCTTTTAGTACTTATTACTTCGGATTTGGCCAGAACATGGAAAAGTGTATAAATTCTGCCTCCCAACGTGCGAAAAAACTTGAAGCTGACAAAAAATGGTTTTGATTGCAGATTTAAGCCCACATGACTTAGTGCAGGGGTGATCAGTAACTGTCTTATCCAAATTTTAAAATCTTTTGGCGGGCCGCAATAACATCAGCCCTTAGCAGCATTTTAAAAGTAGAGGGAAAATGCCTGTAATATAAATAAGCAGTTATATATTATATTGTGGCCAGTCGTGGCCCCGTGGCACAAGCGTGTGACTGTAAACTATTGGTTGTGGGTTCGATTCCCACTCGAGGACTGGAAATTATTTTTCCATTTTCTTCGCTCTGATGTCAAAGTAAAGCGCGGCGTTAAGTTCCGCCACTTAACACGCAAGCCTCCGAATTCGGCGGAAAGTGGGGAACGGAGTGTCTTAACACTAGGTTCCCTCTGCCTACCCTGCTGAGTGCGGGATACAGTGTGAAATAAACAGTAACATAAAATTATTACATTGGGGGCCAGTCGTAGTGCAGTGGCACAAATGTGTGACTGTAACAATTGGTTGTGGGTTCGATTACCTCTCGAGGAGTGGAAATATTTAATATTTTCATTTTCCTCGCTCTAGTATCGAGGCAAAGCGCGGCTTTAAGTTCCGCCACTTAACACGCATTGCCTCCGAAATTCGGAAAATGGGGAACGGAGTGTCATAACCTAGTGTTATGACAGTCCGTGTTATGTACCGCCTACCCTGCTGTGTCGGGGATACAGCGTGAAGGTAGCCAAAAAATATACTAAGCGGACCTCGAATTAGCCTCCCCTGGCTTAATGTATTAACCAACAATTATGTCGAAAAACTGTTCTCATTAATTTTTATGTCGAATTTCAATATATTTATGACATAAAGAGTAGCGCAATATTAAGTGAATAATTAAAAATTGCAACAATTTTTTTAATAAAATAGATATATTTCTCGTAATTGAGTACATACATACGATTTTTTTTTCATTGGATATTACATAGGTAGGTGGGATATTACATAAGTTAGTGGTTATGATTTTATAAAAAATAATAAAGTATCCAATGAATGACTTTATAATAAAAACTATGCTGAGCGCATTCCGCGTTGCTTTAAATTGCTGATATTTTGCAATTAATATAAAATCAATATATAAATCAATATATTACAGAAAAGTTTTAATACAAAAATATACCTACCTAATAGGGAGAATATTTTTGGAAGCCGTGTAAAAATCTGATTGTCAGATTCGAACCTGTACCTCTTGGAAACCGCCCAAGCTCTCTATGCGCCAATTCATTAGTTCATGAAGTATGGCTTAGCGGTCACATTTGAATCCCGCTGCATTCGAACATTTATAAGTTTTTGAAAAATTCTTTCTACATTCTAAGTAAAACACTTTAAAAATGTTTATATAGTAAAGACTAATAATAAAGTAATATTTTAGTTATATTGATCAGCTTATTAGTAGGAGATACGATTAGTACAATTTTCTTTTAATTTATTTTTAAAGGTATCGTTGCTTCATAATGTGAAATATTAAAGCAGGCTTTATCAAATGATTGCATTATCATATATGTATCTCATCGATATATACCTATTCAAATATTTCCATTTCATTGTTAAGCACTAAACTATCTGGCTTGGAAAGTGGGGACTTTCCACCGAATTTTGGAGCCATAACGTGTTAAGTGGCAGAACTCAACGCCACGCCGTGCAAAGAAAATTAAGTTTTAATATTTCAATTTCTTGAGTGGGAATGGAACCCACAACTAGTCACGTTATAGTGACACTTTGAGCCCCTGCGCCACAACTGGCGTCATCACTGTAATTATGAGCACATAGGTAATTAATTTATTTAACTGTTAATTAGCTTCACGCTGTATCCTGCACATAGCAGGGTAGGCAGAGGGAACCTAGTATTAAGACACTCCGTTCCCCACTTTCCGCCGAATTCGGAGACTTGCGTGTTAAGTGGCGGAACTTAACGCCGCGCTTTACCTCGACACCAGAGCGAAGAAAATGGAAATATAATTTCCAGTCCTCGAGTGGGAATCGAACCCACAACCAGTTGTTTACACGCTTGTGCCACGGGGCCACGACTGGCCACTTGTTAATGTATTTAAAATTAATTCAAACAATTACCTCTAGATATGTTAGTCGATTGTTTTACATTTTTCTAAACTTCTACATAGTTTAAACCAGTGATCCCGCTCACAACAGCATTTCAAACATTCTTATTAAACAGTATACCATACCATAGCCTTCGAATAATAATTAAATTATAATTTATAACTCTTGTGCAAGCGTATAATAATAAATATTGTTATTAAAAGTGTCATGTATATATGAATTATGTATGTGTAAATGTTTAACAAAAATGTCTTTTTCATAAAATTTCTTAAATTTATGGTCCCCCCGTTAAAAATATTTACCCACTAGTCTAAACTATCGTTAGATCGTCGAATTGTAAAGGAACTCTATTTATTTATTTGTGTTATTATAAAGTAAAATGGCTTGTAATAATTATTGTAATTTATTATAACCAAAGTAAAAATGTGTTACTTCATAAAAAAGGCGGAAAAATTAGTAATCCAAATACAGACACAATATTAATGTACAGACTGGCTCACTGATGAACTCTAATATCCATACTTATATTATAAATGCGAAAGTTTGTCTGTTTGTCTGTCACGCTTTCATGGCTAATCTACCGGTCTGATTTGGGTGAAATTTTAAATGAAAGTAGAAAAAAAGGCTGGGTCTAACATATCTACTAAGTTATTTAAAAATCAATGCCTAAAGAGTTGAAATGGGGATGAAAGTTTGTATGAAAAATCAAAACCGCTTGACCGATTGTAATAAAATTTGGAATATATATAGTCGATAATCCAAGGTATATATTATAAATGCGAAAGTCTGTCTGTTTGTCTATCAGGCTTTCACGTCTCTACCGGACCGATTTGGGCGAAATTTAGAATGAAAGTTGTAAATAATCCAAGGTCAAACATAGGCTACTTATTTTCTCAAAAATCAACCTCTAAAGGGTGAAATGGGGGATGAAAGTTTATATGAAAAACCTACACCGCTTGACCGATTGTAATAAAATTTGGAATATATATAGTTGATAATCCAAAGTTAAATATAGGCTACTTTATTTTTAAAAATCCAAGCCACGAGGGTTGCAATATAACGAAATAGTGTAGTAGTTAATGCGGCGAAGCCACGACCGGGCCACTAGTAGATTATAAATAGCTAACACTATGTACGAGTAATATATAATATAATATAACATAATATAATAACCTGTAAAATCTATATTACGTATACAAGAGATTTTTTACGGAACAAAACTGTGATAAAAAGAGAATATAAATGTTTAATTACAAGCTCGAGGTGTTTGATTTCGTCACAATAACGCATTCTCTGGTCTATTTATTTATTGGATTTGCACATACTTATATAAATTTTATGAATAATTCTTTTATTGTTATACTAGCTGTTGCCCGCGGCTTCGCTCGCTTTGCCTATAGGAAATAACAATAATTTCATTCTACCTGATACATGAGTAGTGCCTACACGATGTAAGGATGGATAAGTAATATGTCATCAATTTAAATGTACAGGTAAACAACTTAAGGTTACATCGCAAAGTGTACGTACATGCGATACACTTGTGCTTTAAGCTAACCTCAAGCCTTAATGGCTGGTGGATCTTTTCAGCGCATACAATCACCTTTAATACCGAGAGCGTATATAAGTGTTTCGTCTTCTACATTGGTGTTATATTTTTATATATATACCGCTCTGGATGCAGAATATATTTAATACGGTATTGTAAGATATTATACGTCTTTCTACTGGGAATAAAAACAGAATATTTTGGGGATTGAGAGAAGCACAATCTCTCTAAGTTCATCCCCGCTTTCTTTATTATTTATCCTTGCGCTTTGTCAATGCTCCAAGTATTACACTTAGCTTAATAGTAAATTACATAATAACATAATTTAAATTGAAATTATAGATCAGTACCATAGTAGTAGTTTAGATATTAGTGAAATTGTTGCCTTTTTCTACTCTTGTTAAGATGTAGGCATTAATTATGTTATATTCAAGTTGCGTGATACAGTCTCGTGCCGTTACATAATCGAGGAGTATTAAATTTCAAACAATTTTAACTGGGACACAGGGTAGATCTGGCAGCTCAACTGTGTTTAAAAACTCAACGATTTATATGAAGTGCTCTGTTCTATGTCTATAAATGTGATTGTGTATACAATATACAAATACTCTGTGCCCGGAATTTGAACCCGTACTTTTTAGAGCGATCGGAGCGCTAAAATGGTTATTCTAGCGGTCCGACCGCTTAGCTATGCGTTCTACTACCAGCTGCGTCGAAATTCTTATACGCTTTGATTACAATTTATTATGCAAACATTTAGGATTTTCGTAACAAAATTACAAATTTCTGTTACACAAAAATTATCAACCCTACGAACAGTCGGCAAGAGGGAATGCTATTTATTAAGTATTTTTTTTGGTATAAATTTGCAATTAAATTGCATTGCATAGCATATTATTTACGCCCCGTAATAAGTGGGAATAAAAAATATATTTATCTATAGACTTCGTAAAACACGAAATTTAAGGGAGACTAAAACATTGTTACTTTGAGTGTGGGTATGTATCCCATACGCATCATAATTGTGTTCTCACTCTCCAGCCCCTAAGTATCTGAAGTACTGATTTGAATTGTATAAATACGCACATTGGACATTAACGTATCAAAATATGAACTTATTAAAAAAATAATCAAAATTATGTTGGGTGGTTTGCAATCTATACAGATAGTTCTAAAATTATTTATGGAAATTGTGTATGTTTCCACTCTTAATTGGAATACAATTGTTATCTTATGTGACAGCAAGAGGAGTATCAGTGGCGTATATGATATTAAATGAAATTACTAAGTTATATGCCAGAGATATGACTGTAAAACTTCAATTGGTTCCTTCTCTTGGACAGGGGGGAAATGAGGAAGCTGACAATTTGGCAAAGCGGGATTTGATAGAAGAGAGAGAGGTGTATATATTTTCGGAAGTTTTCGTAAATTACAGAAAGCAAGTTAGAAACATTTGGAAGGAGTATTTGAAAGAAAGATCTAAATTGAAAAAAACATAGTAAAGAGTTATTCAAAATGAGCTTCCTCATATTTCGTGGATTAGTGAGAAATTGCTATAGGCTTTAGGTTGCGTTCTGGACCCGTTCCTCTAAAGAAGTTTGGTTTTCTTATGAAAAGGGTATCTACTCTAAAGTGTGAATTGTGTGGAGTGGATTATGATATTCACCATTTCTTGGTGGAATGTGTCTGAAATGCCGAGGCTCGTTTGAAGCTAATCCGTCGTTAAAATTTGAAATTATTAGGTGTCGGTATTTTTCACTGTTTATTGTCTGAATCTAGTTCTGTAGTGGCTAAAATGCTGTATAAATTTAAGTATAAATACTCTTCTCAGACGTAAGAGGAAATGTTATGTTGTTTTGAGGAACGGTAGGGCTGACATTTTTGTATATTTACTTAAAAAATCTCTAAATAAAAACAGATTAAAAAAATAAATAGATAAGCAAACAAACGGACATTTTTTTCTTTTCATAATATAGGATACTTTAATTCGCAAAACCTTACGTTTTTGTACATCACGATTTTTTCGACTTTAATTAGGCACATACAGCTCAGGCAGTGTAGGCAAACGTTAATGCGCGTTTTAAATGGGCACACAGAGCATACTTGCTCACTACACTGATCTTCTTACATCTTTTGGCACCGGCGTAATTGATTGTATACTGATTTCAGAAACCTGGCTTAAACCCTCGTTACCATCTACTAGTTGTTCCCTTCCAGGTTATCAGCTTTTTCGCAATGACCGCGTTGACAGGGGTGGAGGCGGAGTAGGTATTTATCTACGAAGCACCATTCAAGCCAAACCTGTTTTATTTTCACAAGCATCGTCTACTGGCTCGCTTGAGTACCTTTTTCTGGAACTGGTAGTGCACCATAAAAAAATCCTTCTAGGTGTACTTTATAGTCCAGGTGACAGAATAAACTACTTTACTGACTTAGAAAATATTTTTGAGCGCCTCTCACCTATTTATGACGATGTCATTTGCATGGGCGACTTAAACACATGTTTACTGAAAAGGGACTCAAGAGCACAGGCGTTAACAGCAATAACTTCTTCTTTTAACCTGCATATTCTCCCCACAACTTCACCGACTCACTTTTTCCCCAATTGTAAACCGTCTCTCATTGACTTGGTCATAGTCTCTAACCAAAATCTTGTCATTTCTCATGGACAGTTAACTGCTCCTTTCTCTTACCATGATCTTATGTATCTAGCTTATAAATTGCGTACCCCCAAGGTTAGAGGCAAAATTCACTTCTTGCGCGACTTCAAGCATATGGACCTTGAACGCTTGAGAGAAGATGTAAAAAACATCAACTGGTCATCAGTACTTTATGCAAATAACATCGAGAGCATGGTAGAATTCCTGACTACTGAACTGATTAAATTATTCGATGTCCATGCTCCTGTAAAGCCTGTACGTCGAAGACATGCGCCTGCTCCTTGGCTGACACAGATAATTAAAAGTACTATGCTTAAACGAGACAAGGCTAAACGTAAGTATAAAAAACATCCCTCCCTGGAGAACCTAAATGCATACAAGAAATTGCGAAACGTCTGCAACAGGATGTGTAGGGATGCAAAGCGCCGCTACATTCATATCACAATTCAGGATCTCTCCCAATCAAAAGTTTGGAGATTCCTACAGTCGCTAGGCGTGGGCAAAGCGAAGGATAATGGTCAGGTGTCCCTGGATCTTAATATTTTAAACAATCATTTCATTAGTCCACCTATAACTATGAAAAGTCAAGTTAAAACTGACACTCTAGCACATTTGTCTCATGCTGTCCCACCAGACTGCCCAACTTTTACCTTTAAAGCTGTCACGGAGGATGTTGTCAAGAAGGGTGTCCGTTCCGTATCTACTAAGGCAATTGGTTGTGACAAATTGTCTTTGGATATGATTCTTCCTGTGTTGGATGATATTGCACCAGTTATCACCCACATTATTAACTTCTCACTGAGTTGTAATGTTTTTCCAACATTATGGAAGAAGGCTACTGTTATTCCTCTACCTAAAATCTCTAATCCTTCCTCTCCCAATGAATATCGTCCTATATCCATACTCCCGATCCTATCTAAAGTATTAGAATCTATTGTCCACGACCAATTATACACCTTCCTTGTATCCAATAATCTCCTGTGTGATTACCAATCCGGTTTTCGCCCCTCTCACAGCACGGTTGGCGCGCTGCTGAATATCACGGAGGACATTCGGTGGGCAATGGATAACACCAAGCTCACTGCAATGGTCTTGCTGGACTTCAGCAGCGCATTCAACTCTGTTGACTTTGACATCCTTCTTGGGACACTCCGTTCAGTTAACGTTTCTTCTACCGTGTTAGCCTGGTTTCAGTCATATCTCTTCGGGCGTCAGCAATGTGTTATAGCGAACGATATATCATCGGATTGGCTAGACATAACGGCTGGCGTACCACAAGGCGGCGTAATTTCTCCTTTGCTTTTTTCAATTTTCATCAACAACATTGCTCATGTCCTCTCTTCTCCCTTTCATCTGTATGCAGACGACCTGCAATTGTATAGGCACTTTGACTTGACTGAGCTATCCAAGGCTATCACCTGCATAAACAGGGACCTTGTGGCTGTCGAATCCTGGGCTGAATCCTTCGGCCTTTTGGTTAACCCAAAAAAATCACAAGCCATCATTATTGGTAGTAACAGGTTAAGTTCTAAAATAAACTGGGAATCAGTACCCACTATAAAGTATTCGGGGATTCAAATTCAATTATGTAATAAGGTAAGAAACCTAGGTTTGAAAAAGACATTTAAAGAAAACAATTTTCCTAAGTGTGGAATAACACTTTAAAAAATGTTTAAAAAGAACCTAGGTTTGATTATGGACTGCAGTATGTCTTGGGTAGCTCACATCAATGAAGTCAGCCGACGTATGCATTTCTCCTATCATTCTCTCAAGCGTCTCCAATTTTTTCTCCCCTTCAAAACCAAAATTATGCTTGCACAATCTCTACTCTTACCAATTCTTGATTACGCCGATGTATGCTATTTAGATGTAACGGAGGAGCAACTTAATAAATTAGAGCGTCTACAAAATCTGGCTATTCGTTTTATTTTTAATTTACGTAAATACGATCACGTTTCCCATTTTCGTGCTCAACTTAATTGGCTCCCAATCCGACTTCGTCGTGATATGCACATCCTTTCTGTTCTTTTTAATATTCTTAATAATCCCCATTCCCCTTGTTATCTTAATTCCCGATTTACCCTTCTTCCTAACCCAAACCGTTCCAGGCGGCCTTGCCTCACGCATGCTGGACATACCAATTAGCAACACAAGATTTCGAAAGAATTCTTTTTCTGTATACGCTGCTCTGCTCTGGAACAAACTACCTAAACCAATTCAGGAAAGCAAGTCAATAGAGGTATTTAAGAAAAAAGTAAAAAAACATTTCCTCGATCAGGTCACCGTTAATAGTAAGTAATCATTCTAATATTTATTTATACTATTATTTTGTTTTCTTATATTTTTCATATATTTATTTATATTATTTGTATATTTATTTATATTATATGTATATGTTTTTATATTATATATATATATATATATATATTTATTTATACAATTATATATTTTATATATATATTTGTATTTGTGTTAGTCTAAATATATTTAAAAATCTCTGCACTTTTAGACCTGCAAAATATTACTTTCTCTCATACCCATAGGTTGACTGGAAGAAATCTCTATCAGAGATAAGTTCACCTTTGCCAACAATTTTGTAAATTTTGTATTCATATGTGTTACAAAGTGCAATAAAGGATATATAAATGGGCTACTGAAGCATATACTTGCGTCGCAAATTCCAAGCACTGTTCCGAGCTCCTCTCTCTGTAATGCAACAGCCCAGGCCGGTACTCGAATAGTAAACCTATAAATTACTGAAGAGTTTCTGGATTTGCTTCCTCTTTCTTATTTATCTACTTCTTCACACTTTTCCTCTTCTAGTACACTTCAGCCTGAAATCGGTGATTTGCGTCTTAAATAGCGGGACTCAATGACGCGTCCTTTGGCCAGTCCAGTTCAGTCCAGTTTTATCAGCAAGGGAAAGGAAGTAATTTAAACGTAATATATTTAACTTCAAGTGGAGATCGAACCCACAACCGATCACGTTTACAGTAAGACGCTATCCTACTATGCCATGATAGTCTTTTTATACTTAACAGAATATGTTTTCTTCATATGTTTATATTCTGTTAGTTAAAAAGATTTTTTTCCAAGTTTATGTATTGAAATATCTCTTTAAAAAACAATGCAATATTACATATCAATATATTAAAATATTAAAAAAGTAAGTAATAGTCTTAGCTTATGTTCTGGATAACTTCATATTCAAGTAACTCACAGTATAAATTAGCCTTTGTTCCACTAAGAAAATTGTGACATTACATTGCTTCTTTGCTGTCAAACATGAACAAACAAACAAACGCACTTTACGCTTATAATATTCGTATAGACATATCTATACAAATAAATATAATTATGAATATTCATATTACTGCTTATTACTAAATGCATTTGTATGTGTACACGGTACATATATCAATTTTGTCCTTGCCCATTTCTACGGTTTATCTCTGGAATGGCTGGAGCGATTTCGACGGGACTTTCACTGCCAGATAGCTGATGTAATGAGGCATAGCTTATGCCACTTTTATTTTAGAATTATGATGTTTTTGTTTTATTGAACACGGACGAAGCCGCGGAAAACAGCAAGTTTTAAAATTAAAGTAGCCTAAGTTACGCCCTGTTACATCAGCTATCATTATTGTAAGTTCTGTCAAAATCGGTTCAGCCGTTCCAGAGATTATCGAAAACAAACAGACAGACAGACAGACAAAAATTTTTAAAAAGCTTATTCTGGTGTATGTATCGTGTATATATACATATGCAATCATTAAAAAGTTGTTATTTTAATATTACAAACAGACACTCCAATTTTATTTATTAGTATAGATATGTGATATAACCTGGGGCCAGTCGTGGCGCAGTGGCACAAGCGTATGACTGTAAACGATAAGTTATGGGTTCGATTCTCACTCGAGGCGTGGACATATTTAATATTTATATTTTCTTCGCTCT
The DNA here is from genome assembly GCA_019049465.1 of Dryas iulia moderata. Taxonomy (NCBI): domain Eukaryota; kingdom Metazoa; phylum Arthropoda; class Insecta; order Lepidoptera; family Nymphalidae; genus Dryas; species Dryas iulia. The sequence goes on along the minus strand of CM032440.1, from coordinate 11,094,836 downwards.
GGTTATTGAGGTAATCCCCGTTGTTAAGGTCCACAAATTAACACGGAATGCCTCCTAACGGCGGTGCGTGGGGAACTGCCTGAAACTGAAACTGCCTATTACGCGACTCCACTAGGCGTCATTTATTTCGCTCTTATAATTTAGTTGGTTTGTTATGGTCCCCCATCATTGACCAGATACGAATATGTGAACGGAATGCATGCGTGTAAAAACAGACGAACAACGATAAAAAAAATTTTTTTAACTTCACGCTGTATCCCGCACACAGCAGGGTAGGCAGAGGGCATCTAGTGTTAAGACACTCCGTTCCCCACTTAACAATTTATTTCGGTAAACACACTACGTTACACTATAGATAGATATTATGCATTCGTGTCACTAGATCAGGGTCGACACGGATAATATACATTTTTATAGTTATAGCTTATGTAATAAAATGTTATAAAAATTAAGAGTCGTGGCGTATAATATACTAGCTGTGTCCGCGACTTTCAATGTGTGGAATTTAACAAAAAAATCTCAAAATAAATCGGCGGTCTGCCCGTGAAAGTACCGTCAAAATCGGTCTAGATTATCCAGAGATTAGAAGGAACAAATAGACAGAAATTACGAAAAATGTTATTTTTTGATATATGTACTTACCTTCTATACAAAGATATGTATGTGTAATATTATTACAAGCAGACCTCTAATTTTATTTATTCATATATTTAATATATTAATACTATTATAGGGTTTTTTTCTATTGGCAGTCGATAATCTCTTGATTTTCTTATAAGGCGCTATTAACTTGTGTGTTACTTTGTGTTTACATTTTAGTCTCGACTTCAGTATTTGTTTTAGCTACAAATCTTATTCTGCATAGCAGGATGTGGAAATCGAACCTGCAACTATCGCGTTTACGGTCAGACCGATTGATTTGTTCATTACTTATCTAAATGGTTTTTATGTATGAAAATAAATAAATAAACAGCTGCAGACCTTTTTCGAACAGCGGGGACGTCAGAGCGGGTCTCATGTCAAGACACTCTTCCACTCTCCGCTCGAAATCGAGACATGACGTATTAAGAGTGGTGAAATTCAACGCCGCGCTTTGTTTAAAGTACCAGGGTGAAGAAATGAAAATTTAAATACAATCCTTCTCCGAGTAGAAATCAAATGTACTATTTAATCCAATCTCACCGCCAACTTGACTGAATTAAAATATACAGAAATTAATTATTAAAGGATTGAAGGTTGAAGAAATAGGTAACGAAAGTTTGTATGAAAAATCTAAGCCGCTCAACCGATTGTAATGAATTTTGGCACAAAGATACACGGAGATAACACGGAGTTAAGCCTAAAGTAGCACATCTACTATATTTTTCAAAAAATCATTCCAAAGGATTGCAATATAACGAAATAGCAATAAAAGACTAGATTAATATTTTTTTAAAGTTTTATTCAAATATTTGGGAAATTGAAAAAAATATAAAAATTTTTTTGTAAGCGAATAAGAATTTCGACGCAGCGGTATATAGAGCGCCCGGTTTATCGGTCACAACGCTAGGACAGTTTCCATAAGGCGCGAGTTCGAATTATGTTGTATACCATTTTTTATACGTTTTCTGAAAAGTTTTTTTAATGAATATTATCTTGAATTCCACATTCAAGGTAATATTTTCTATGAGGCCAGTCGTGGCACAGGGGCACATAGGTGTGACTGTAAAAGCGACTGGTTGTGGGTTCGATTCCCACTCGAGGAGTGGACATAATTATTATTTCCATTTTCTTCGCTCTGGTGTCTAGGCAAAGCACGGCGTTAAATTCCACCAATTAACACGCAATGCCTCCAAATTCGGCGGAAAGTGGGGAACGGAATGTCTTAGCATTAGATTTCTTCTGCCTACCCTGCTGTGAGCGGGTTATAGCGTGAAAATAAAAAAAAAACTACATTTTCATCGGCCCAGTTGTTATATTTTATTTTGTATATTAATTCATACTGTTTTTTAAGATGGAGACACATTCGACTTCATAGTGGTCGGTGCAGGGTCTGGAGGTGCTACAGTTGCGGCCAGACTTAGTGAAATATACCACTGGAAAGTTCTTCTTATAGAAGCAGGAGGGGACCCCCCGCCTGCTAGCGTGGTAAATTATTTAACAAATTATTTAAAGCAATCTTATTCACGAACACAATTTGTATTTATTTAAATATGTTATAGAAGCCATTGAAGCCACCCAGCCAGTGTAACTGAATCTGCTCTTATATACGATGAATGTGGGTTCGATTCCCATTCGGGGAATAATTGATGAATGAGATTTAAATTATTTCTGCAGACATAAGGTAGTCTAGTCTTGAGTTTCACCACTTAAAACCCGATATCGTGGATTTGAGGTTAAAATGGAGAAAGTAGTGCCATTAGGATCTCTCTATTTATTCTCCTATGCTTGCCGCTTAAGCAAAGCGAGAAGTTATAAAACAAGGATAAAATAATTTATTATAATACTATCAAATATTTTTACCACTTAACACGCAGTGCCTCCAAATTCGGCGGAAAGTGGGAAACGGAGTATCTTAATACTAGGTTCCCTCTGCCTACCCTGCTGTGTGCGGGATACAGCGTGAAGCTAAAAAAAAAAAAAAAAAAAAATATTTTACGTTTGGCTTCAGGCACTGTGTTAAATTTGAAATTGACGAAAAAATTGAGCACATTATTGCATTTGAATTACCGTGTTATATAACTGTTTTAATAAGAAATTTCTAGCTACGTATAAAATTATGTAAGTACAAAAATTTATGGAATAATAAACTTAACATTTAATATTTAATGCAGATACCCAGCTTGTTCGCAGTAATGGCACATACTGAATATGATTGGGATTATCGCGCAAAGCTGGATGAAGGAATTGGACAAGCACATCCTGGCGGCGTCATATACATGACACGGGGAAAAATGTTGGGAGGATCGTCGTCTATAAATTACGAGATTTACGCAAGAGGCGTTCCAGAAGACTACGACGACTGGAATACAGTAGCTCCAGGCTGGGACTGGGGGACAGTCCTACACTACTTCAAAAAACTTGAACGTATGACAGATCCAGTAGTATTAAAAAATCCATACAATGCTTATTTACATTCAACATCTGGCCCAGTAGCTATATCTAGACCAAAAATGAATGCATACTTTGAAAGTGTAAGTGAAAAAGTTTTAGGTGCTTATGAAGAAATAGGGATAAAGAGAGTTTTAGAAAACAATGGTCCGGAATATTTTGGTGCTTCCACGCCTCATTTTACTTTTTCTAACGGACGAAGATCGAGTACAGCTGAGGCATACCTTAGACCTGCGAAGAGTCGAACAAATATGTTTGTTACAAAATACGCTAGAGTTACCAAAATATTAATTGATCCACTTTCAAATCGAGCTTACGGTGTTAGAGTTTTCCTTAAATCGGGTGAAACGATCGACGTCTACGCCAATAAGGAAGTCATTCTATCTGCTGGAAGTATTGATACACCAAAGCTTTTAATGCTATCAGGAGTAGGTCCTGCAAAAATGTTGAAAGAGTTTAATATAAACGTTTTAGCTGATCTCCCTGTTGGCATGAACCTACAAGATCATAATATTGTTGTTCTATATATTATGGGACAAAAAGGATTCCAGACAGCTATACAAAATTTGTTAGTGGCAACGGAATTAGACGCGTATCCTACACCGATACAATGTGGCTACATAAGAGTAAATACATCTTGCCCAGCTTGTTACGGATCAAAACCACACATACAAATTACTAACATACGTATAGGTGCAACCGCTTCTCCTGGAGTTCTTTACGGTTGTCAAAGTATCACTAACTTTGACAGAGACTATTGCTTTTCACTAAGCAAAGCGAATATTTACCGTGCAATTGATGCTACAAGCCTGGTAAATCTGCATCCTTTATCCAGAGGACAGGTCAAATTAAAAACTACCAATCCATTTGACGATCCTATAATTGAAATGGGATATTTTCGGAATGAGCGCGACGTTGCCGTCACAGTGGAAGGTATTAAGTATATGTTGAATTTACTTTGGACGACATATTATAGAAGTGTCGATGCTAATATAGTAAGACTAGATATTAAGGCTTGCCGGGACCTGATATTTGGTACAGATGAATATTGGTGGTGTTACGTAAAGAATACAGTAGCTTCCCTATTACATCCAGTTGGTACGTGTGCTATGGGCCCGAATGGCGTAGTTGATGAACGATTACGGGTTCATAATATAAAAGGTCTGAGAATAGTCGATGCTTCGATTATGCCTAGAATACCGAGTGGTAATACCAATATACCCACTATTATGATTGGTGAGAAAGCTGCTGATATGATAAAAGAAGACTATAATTTAATTTATACTTATTAAAAAAGTGCATATCTTTTTTATTTTAATTGTTTTATTTATATAACTTGTGTGGCTGTTTTATTATGAAAGTATTACTTAAAATAATTATATCAAACTAGTTCATATATTTATATAAGTGCTTATGTAAATAAACCATTTTTTAAGCTTCATACTTTTTCCTGCTAGGGTTTTCAGGAAAAACTAGGCTTAAGACACTCCGTTCTGCACTTTCCGCTCCAAATCGAGACTGCCAGAACTTAAGCTTTTATTTTGGGAAGTAGAGCGGAAAAATGAAATTTTTTAAATTATACTCATTCCTTCGAAAGGCAATCGTATCCACAACCATTGGATTTTGCCACGATCTTATAATTAATAATTTCTCTATTTTACTAAGCAAGTGCTTACTTGCGATTACTTGATTTCGTATTACATATCAATATTTGCGGAAAAAACCTGGCAGGCGCATTCTGCAAAATAATAAAAGTATAACCGCCTTAACACTTTGTTAGCGCATCTTCTGCATTTCGTACAACGAACACATTATGTTTAGTGATTGTTATACGGAATTCGATTTCATATATCGCTGGTTCAATGTAAAAATACCAAAAGTTGTTATTATATTTTTATACAGGAGTGCTAATCAAAGAAAAAAGAAATGTCGCATACTCTTGTCATTTCAATTAACTATTCATTTTAATATTTTTATTAAAATGAATAATATCCATGTCGTATATAGCTACAAGGGTATTTATCAGTATCATTAAACGTTTTAAGTCATTTAAAACCAGTCGCGGCGCAGTGGCACAAGCGTGTGATTGTAAAAGACTTTGGTTTGACTCGAGGTAAATATTGAATATTTCCATTATTTTTGCTCTGGTCTTGAGGCAAAGCGCGGCGTTAAGTTCCGCCACATAGCACGCAATGCCTCTGAATTCGGCGGAAAGTGGGGAACGGAGTGTCTTAACACTAGATTCCTACCCTCTGCCTACTCTGCTGTGTGCAGGGCACAGCGTGAAAAAAAATTAAAATAGCAGCATTTTAGTCATATTTCGCATCCTAAATGAAAAATCTAAAGATATAGTTACGTTATTTACATACTTTAAAATCCATAATCATTGGGTGCCTTTTTACATAATATTTTTTTTTTAAGCTTCACACTGTACACAGCAGGGTAGGCAGAGGGAACCATATAATATGTAAAAGAACAACGTATTAAATTAGTATTTCTTGTAATATAAACGTATTTTTTTTTTATTATTTTTTTTTTTGATTTGCAGTACTTTTAAATTGGCGGAGCGACTTATGCCTCCTGCGTCATGATAGATTAGGAAACTGCATATATTCTAGCGTGCAGCTAAACAAAGATCTTCTGTGCAATTATTTATATAATAAATTACTGTTTAACACGGTTCGGTAATCGTATACGTTTAAAATTGAATATAAATAGCCTATTTTGAGGCCAACACCGGCCAATTTGTCGATATGTAGGTAAATAGAACAAATAAACAATTTTATAAACGTCATAGTGGCATAGTTGTGGAGTGATGAATTCATTTCATCGCTAATTAATTACTTAATCACTTGAATTAATTAAGGGGGGCAGTCGTGGTGCAGTGGCAAGAAAGCACTGTAAAGCGACTGGTTGTGGGTTCCATTCCTACTTGACTTAAACACTAGGTTCCCTCTGCCTACCCTGCTGTGTGCAGGATACAGCGTGAAGCTATAAGGTTGTATAAAAAAAAATATGTAAATAAATCGGCTTTTTTCTCCATCACGTTTTACTCTACGTAGCAAGCCACAGACAGGTTAACACACTTCGTTTTCGATTTTAGCCCGATTTTGATACATTGCATGATGCATTGAGTGATGGATATCAACGTCTCTCTTCGCCTTATCAGAGTTGGTAAATTAAATTATTCTAAATATAGTCATTTCTTTAAGTAGAATTTTATCCTATAATCCAATCGAACACACAATCATAAATAAAGGAAATATTAAAAAGACAATTGTTATGGAATATGAAAAAGACTATATATGGCTCTGATAAGACATTGGGATCCATCACCCACCACGCAAGAAATCAATATTTTATAAATTCCCTTTAAAAAAAAATATACTTCTTTAAAAATTTAAACTTAAAAATCTCTTATAAAGTAAAGTAGGTTTAAATATTGTAGACAATTCAGTATTCGCTTCAGCAACTGATTTACATGAAAGAGATAATATGGTAATGCTTAGACGCGATGGAAGTGTTTCTTTGTCATAAATTATTTTGATAATTTACTGAAAGTCTTTGATGAGCTTTGATGCTAATACACCTTATAAATATATCGACAGTGACAACCTGAATGAGACAGTTGTAACTTCATCATTTTTAGTATTTTTTACGGCTTCTCTCTTTTCTCCCTCTGTTCTCCACTTTCCGCGATAATGAGACATTATGTGTTCAATGGTGGAACTCAACGCCGCGATTTATCTTAGATATGAGCGGAGACCAGAGAAATAAGAATAATTAAATTACAATCATTACACCGAGCGGGAATCGAACTCACAAACAATTACGTTTACAGTCAGACATTGTTCGATTGCGCCACGGCGGCCGTGTATTATATATAGTTTAATATTTATTATAATTTTCTATTGTTTTTTTTTTTATTGAATAAAGGAGGCAAACGAGCAGATGGTAAGTGGTTACCTTCGCCCATGGACATCCACAACATCAGAGGAGTTGTGGATGCGTTACCGGCCTTGGAGATAAAGGAAGGTAGGAGGGAAGAAGGATGGGGATGGTGGGAATAGGGAGAAAACTGGCTTACATGCTATCGAACCGGAACACATTATGAGATGTTTGACGGTTCGTCTTTGACATGATAGTGGTCGCGAGGCAGTAGGAGAACGAATCTCCTACCACCAAACTACTGGGTTCCCCGTCTTTTACGGGACGCTACCCAGCGGCGGAGGGGAACTGTATTCTTGACCCGTCCCCCCGGGGCTAAATTAAAATTTATTAAATATTAATTTAGCCCGGGCCTTATTACAATGATGATGCCAGAATATAAATTTACTACAGCTTGACACTTTTTCTGCATATTTGGGTAGCTAAAGAGAACCTAGTATCAAGACACTCCATTCTCCACTTACCGCCCGAATTAAAAAAAAAAATCATTTTCCCACATTCTTTCTATTTTTAATAATGTTGTTTGTAAATGTTAATTGTTGCTATTTTCGTCATAATAATAATTGATGGCGGGTTCAACTCCCAACTCTGTGAAATATTCATAATTTAATTATTAGCATTTTACCGCTTTAGTGAACAAGACTGACGTTTAGATCCACCACTCGACATACAATTAATAAAGAACAAAGCGTCTTGACGCTAGATTCTATCCAATTACCCTTCTGCTATGCGAAAGAACGTTTACACTGTTTCGGTGTATTCATTTTTATATTTTACTAATAACCATTATAAAGCGAGAAAACTTAATTTTCATTCAACTGAACTTAACCTTGACTCCAGCCTAAATGAAATTCATATAACCATTGCAAAGCAACTTAAACTCGCATAACAGTTACAGTACAACGATAAGAGCTGCTTCTAATTATTAAAACAATTAAAAAAACGTTTGACCCTCAAATGGAGCGACAATACTTCCGTTACAGTCGTAAAGCCTCGTTTACATGACAAAGGCTCTTTAGGACGGTTACTACATAATTATGTGGATCCTGAAATTACTACGTGTTCTCGAATTCGTTTGTATTTCAAAATAAAAAAAAAAATAGATTATATTTTAAAATAAGTAGGGAGTGGAGTGTCTTAACACTAGGTTCCCCCTGTTTACCCTGCTGTGTGCGGGATACAGTGTGAATCTAAAAATAATTAAGAAGAATACATATGAAATCGTGTACCTAATGGGATGTTCAAATTTTAATACTCTTATAAAAAATGTTTTTTAATTTCCTAAGTGTGTATTTGAGAAGCTAAAATTGTTTGTATTTGTTTTTGATTTTTCTAAAAATAACTTACATTCTGTTCTATATATACGTATATGTTATGTTATATGCTTATGAAGAGTAAGAATAGGTTCTCCTTGCAAAGCAGTGTGAAAAAATGGATATAATTTAAATATAATCATTTTCCCCGGCAGATATCGAACCCAAAACAAATTATAATTCACGTTTTGAATTAGACGCTGCTTTACCGCGCCACGATGGATTTAAACAAATAAATATTGAATATAGTTCAGTGATTTTCTTAAAATAGCTCTTTCGTAATTGATATTGAAAATAAATTATAACGTATGTCAATGTGATACAAAAATGTAGAATTGAAACTATCATCAAAATTATAGTGGGAATGTGGTTATTTTAATATATCAATTGCTTTTGAAGGGTTTTTATTTTTCTATCGAAATCGTCACATCGCGTACTGAAAGACGGGACTTAACACTGAGCTTTGTTTTCTCATAAAGAAGTAATTAATATAATTTAAATATTTTTTATTCACCTGATTGGGAATCGAACCCACAACCAGCTAAGACTCAGACCCTGTCATACTGCGCCAAGATCACTTTAATCACATAGAATATATATAAATATATTTAACTATACTGGATACAAAAGTCACATAGTAGGGTACCGGGTAATGACGCGTCAAAGTTTACGCTAACCGTGGTTAATGTCGCGAACACTTACTTCAAAATGAACCGATTTTTTATATGTAATACCACATTATGTTATATTATGGGGCCAGTCGTGGTGCAGAAGCACAAAGCATGACTGTAAAGCGACTGGTAGTGGGTTCGATTCTCACTCGAGGAGCGGAATTTTTTAATAATTCCATGTGCTTTGATCTGATATCGAGGCAAAGCGCAGCTTTAGGTTTCGCCACTTCCGCCGCCGCCGCCGAGTTCGGCGAAAAGTGGAGAACGGAGTATCTTAACACTAGGTTCCCTCTGCGTATACTGCTGTGTGCGGGCAACAGCGTGAAGCAAAAAAAAACATATTATAATTTAAGCTTATATAATGGCCCCACGCTTCAGCCCGCATAACAGGGTAGGCAGAGAGAACTTAGTGTCAACACTCTTCGTTCTTCATTTGCCGCCCGAATCCCAGTTTGCGTGTTGAGTGGCGAAACTTTACGCGACGCTTTGTCTTTTCGCCAGTGTGGAGAAATGAAAATAATTAAAATAAAATCCTGTCCCGGATGGGAAATGAACCCAACACCATTGCGTTTACACTCAGGCGCGGTCGCTGAGTTTAATATTAAATAACATTTGTGAATTTTGAATGCAGAAGTAAACCTAACAGCCCTTATTTCAAATTTGAATCTTGACCGATGTTTGCAATTTAATCATATCGTTAGTACACTGTTAAAATAATACACTGATAATAAAGGATAAAGCCTGTTTTATAAAAAAATGCTGATAAATGCTGATACATATTATAGTGTTTACTTTGTCCTATGCTGTGGGAGAATGATTAAACATATTTTCATTTCAATGAACTGGTAAGACAAATTACAGTCTTGTGCCGACATTTAACACGATCACTAATGTCTCGAATTCAGATAAAAATCGGAGAAAACAGTGTCCAGGCTCTAGGTTCTCTCTGCCTTCCCAGCTATACAAGATAAAGCGTGAACCTATCGACATTCTTTCATTAACATTTACTGAGGCCAGTCGTGGCGCAAAAGCACAAAGTGTGACTGTGAAGCACTGGTTGTGGGTTCGATCTCCACTCGATCCATTTATTTCCATTTTCTTAATACGCCATGCCTCTGAATTCCGCGGAAAGTGGGAAACGGAGTGTCTTAACACTAGGTTCCCTCTGCCTACCCTACTGTGTACGTGATACAGCGTGAAGCTAAAAAAATTCTGATTTAAAGTTTTTTATATTTTTGAATACAATTCCCCATAAAATTCATAGGTCTGGCCCCAATATCTCATTAGACGAGGGTGTATTTTTTAAACGCTTACATCCCGCTATCCACAATCTCATTTGCCTGAGCCCTCGTTCCTAAAATTATTCAATTTAATGCACAATCCGCTGTTTTTCGCCCGTTATCGTCTGCCCGATTTTATCATAATCCCCGTAATAAATATTATTGAAATTGATTAGGGAGTCCCTTGGTTTTCTTTTCTGGTTTTTTTTTCTTGAAGGAAATCATGGACTTGCTTAGCTTAATGCTTTTAACAGTAAGTCATGTATAAAAAGTTATTGAACGCATCTTGTTATGAAGCAGTATATATTAATGCAGCTTCACGTTTTTTCCCATATAACGAGGCAGTCAAGAGATCCTAGTGTCATGACATGTCGTTCTCCGCTTTTCGCCTGAAATCAAACAATACGTTTTGAGTTGCAAAGCTCCGAGCCGCGCTTTGGTCTAAGTACCAGAGAGGAGAAGTGGAAATAATGTATAATCGTATCCCTGACTGGAAATCGAACCTACAATCATCGCGTTTACAGTCAGACGCTGTCCGACTCTATCACGACGGCCTTTATATCCGTCAGAACTTTGGAAAATCCTTTTATAGACTTCATAGTCACTATAATAGACATGATTATTTATAAGGAAAAAAGTCTAGTGTTTGTGTATAATGAGCATATTTAAAAAAAAACAGCATTATTAACAATCAATACGATTCAAAGAAATAACAAAATCCTCTAAAATATTGAATTATTCATATATTCAAAAATTACATACTAATTTAGTTTCCGACACGTCCGCGAAGGATTTAGCTGTGAAATTTTCATTTTTGAATATTTGTGAATTTTTCGCTTACACGAAACGCAATAAAGCGTGGCTGGTGGTGTACGGGCGTGGGTGAGCATTCCCAGATGCAACACACCGCGCGGAATACGTAATACTTCTAAGTAATGTTCGTCTTTGCTACAGATAGATTGTTATGAAATGGCTTAAAAATGGTTATATTCGAAAAAGACGTTTAGAAAACGTTTAAAAAAATACCTGGACGGTTTCCAGGAGGCGCGGGTTCGAATCCTGTTGTGTTTAATTTTTATACGTTTCCTAAATGTATTGTGAATAACACTTTAAAAATGTTTTTTTTTTTTTAAATTATTTTTTTAGCTTCACGCACTATCCCCCGCACACAGCAGGGTAAGCAGAGGGGACCTAGTGTTAAGAGACTCCGTTCCCCGCTTTCCGGAAAACTAGGAGGCATACCTTAACGCCACGGTTTGCCTCAATAACCAGAGCGTAGAAAATGGAAATATTAAATATTTCCACTCCTCGAGTGGGAATCGAACGTTTACAGTCACACGCTTGTACCACTGGGCCACGACTGGCCACTATTAAAAGTAACGTTATATTTCTTTTAATATTCACATCTTTTTTCTTATATTACAGTAGGCAAAGAGAATCTGGTGTTAAGACACTCCTTTCTCCACTTTATGCCTGAGTTCCAAACGTTACGTATTGAGTGGTGGAAAGTAATGCTGCGCTTTGTCTTACTGGAGGGGTGAAATGAAAATGTTTTTTTAAATTCTTACTTTTTACGTAGCAAATGAACCCATAATCAATCGCGTTTACAAAAGTTGGCCTACTGAGATACGTCGGCCGCCGTAATATTTATATACTGGTATATTTTGAACAATAGATTGTGGTTAATCGTGGCCCAGTGGCACAAGCGTGTGGCTGTAAACGACTGACTGGTTGTGGGTTCGATTCCCACTCGAGGAGTGAAAGTATTTAATATTTCCATTTTCTTTGCTCTGGTGTCGAGGTAAAGCGCGGCGTTAAGTTCCGCCACTTAACACGCAATGCCTCAGAATTCGGCGGAAAGTGGGGAACGGAGTGTCTTAACACTGAGTCCCTCTGCCTACCCTGCTGTGTGCGGGATACAGTGTAAAGCTAAAAAAAAGGTTATCAATTTTTTTTAAATGTTTTACTGTATATGAGGAAGCTGGTTGTTGCCCGTGTAAATATTTGCACATAGCGTCCGGATATTTTTAAATATTTATACAATTTACAAACAAATTTCATGAATGATTTTAAAATTATTAAAATGCACTTTGATTGATCAAAGTGATTTGCCATTGTAGCAAATGACTGAGTAGCTTGAGTATAAAAAATAATATGACATTAACCACAAGGCCATTGTAGTGAGGCCATTCCCCCATATAAGAATCGAACACACAACCAATCGCGTTTACAGTCAGACTATGATTACCTGAAAACTTTAACAATTGTACACAAAAATTAAGCAATAAGTACTGAAAAGGTAATCGTGTGTACCAATCCACGTTGTTCCAAGAAAGTTTACGTGCTCCACTAGTCAATTGTAGCATATAAGTGAGTTGCAAGTGAATGCCATTCGTAGAACGAAGCGAGAACCAAATCGAATATTTATCAATACGTCGGTATTTAGATAATATATTTTAGGGCAATCAAATATTATTTACCATAAATTAGGGGCCAGTCGTGGCCCAGCGGCACAAGCGTGTGACTGTAAACGACTGGTTGTGGGTTCGATTCCCACTCGAGGAGTGGAAACATTTCATATTTCCATTTTATTCGCTCTGGTGGCGAAGTAAAAAGCGCGGCGTTAAGTTCCGCCACTTAACACGCAATGCCTCCGAATTAAGCGGAAAGTGGGGAACGGAGTGACTTAACTCTGCTGTGTGCGGGATACAGCGTGAAGCTAAAACAATTAGGGGCAGGGCAGCGTCTGACTGCTATGCGTGATGGTTATGGATCCGATTATTATTAGCAGAATGGTTGCATTTAAATTATTTTCATATCTTTCCTTTGGTTATAAGACAAAGCGCGGCATAGATTTCCACCAATCAACATGCAATATTTTAGATTCGGGTGAAAAGTGGAGAAAAGAGAGTTTAACAAATGAAAAAGGAATGTTTAAAAGAACCAACGAACGCTAAAAAACCTGAAATAAAAAAATATTATTAAGTAAATCACGTTATTTAGGACGTCGCGTGACTAACTTAACACGATAGTTACAGATTGCAACCTGAACTCAAGGGATACTTAAAAGTTAAAGTATTTTCGTTTTCCCGGTCTAGTAGGCAAAATGAGGTGTTAGGTTCCTTCAATCAACGTGACACTAATTGAGCATAACTTCTTAAATATAATCTAGTGCTAAGTCATTCTATTATCGACTTTCCACCTTGTGTATTAAATCCCTATGTGTGGTCTCCCTTTGATCTATTGAACTCGTAGAATACAATACACGCTCTTAAAGATATGAAACTTCTTCACATTCATTGGGATTCCTTAGACCGTTTGTAGAGAGAAGCTAGGGACAGTGTGGGGATATCTGTTTAAAAAGCATTAATTGAGTCTCAGATACTTTTAATAAAGATATTATTATATACTATTATTATTAAAGCTCGCTTCCACTATTAAAACTGCTCTCTCTCTCTCGTTTGATATTCGAAAATACATTTTAGAATACCGTATATAAAATAATCCGGTTAAAAATAGTTTTATTTAAAATGTGTATTAATAGTGAAAACAAAAGATCTTATTATGAAACTACAATCATTTCGTACAGCAAATTTAACTTGACATATAGGTACCATCACATCTTCTTATTCCTGTCACTCTTGGCAGAGTGGTCGTGGTCAACATGATGTTTCACTTTGGTATGGCTAGCTTCACGCTGTATCCCGCACACAGCAGGGTAGGCAGAGGGAATCTAGTGTTAAGACACTTCGTTCCCTACTTTCCGCCGAATTCGGAGGTATTGCGTGTTAAGTGGCGGAACTTAACGCCGCGCTTTACCTCGACACCACAGCGAAGAAAATGGAAATATTAAATATTTCCACTCCTCGAGTGGGAATCGAACCCACAACCAGTCGTTTACAGTCACACGCTTGTGCCCCTGGGCCACGACCACCTTTCTAGTGCACTTGTGTTCACCCACTAACGACTTTACCTAGTATATCCACCGAATTGGGAACCTTTCGCGTGGTCTACCACCTTCCACCTTGCCTAGGTACCATCACAAGCAAAATATAAAAATTCAATATATTTTCAGTGTTTCATTGTAGTTTAAACAAAAACTGTGCTATTTAGAAACAGATTTCCTATAAGCCAACTCTGATGAATGCAATAAGTAACAGAATCCGCGCTTGTTTACGCGTTTAAGCCGTAATTAACGAGACAGTCAAGACGTGAGACCGTGTCTGTATGGGAGATTACTTGGCACATATCAGTTAATCCTCATCTTATACGTCAGGACGGATGCTGCGAGGTGAAATCTGTATCAGCGCAAGTAGTTCCATTTTAGTCATTAATTTAAAAATATTTTTGAAAGTATTTTGTATTGATTATTAAACGCAAGGTTAGTTTAGTTTATTAGTAGTTCAAATATACATTTTGTTTGATGCAAAGTATCTATTAAAAATTGCGTTAATCTTACGTTATAAAGAATGGATTGTTTTTTCATATTCGTATTTATAATGTTGAAAATGTTATATTGAAAAAGTTATATACTTTTAAATATGCCTAAATTTAAAATAGCAAAGGCGGCGTCCGATGGATTCATCCCCATCACGTTGTCTCGTTACATATTTTTCTACTACATTCTAACCAGCGCAAATATTTAAAATTTTGAGTATCGCTTCCTATTTATTAGTTAAGATACTTTGTTCGACAAAAAATCAATACAATTACATTTATAAAAAATACTTGAACTATAAAACTATTTTGTCAAAAAAAATTACAACGATTTCAGGCGAGGTTTTTCAATTATCTTTGGTTCGTTGTATTAATGCTTAGATACAATTACAATTTACAAAAAAAATATAAATTAACAAGCAATTTCGCATTTACCAAGTTATACTCCCGTCCATCAGTCTCATAGGTTGAAGAAGAGTGAGCGTCGTTTTTCAATCACGCGCTAAGTGTATTGTTTCGAGGCGCCATTTGTCTGGCCTTACGTCCAATTTGGAGTAACGCGAGATTCTCTTCACGTGCCCTTTTATAGTGAAATTGTAGATGAAAGCGTTAGGTTCTTGTGTTTTAAAAGGAACTCTGTGTTTTTATTTACCATTAGCTATGCTCGTGTCTTTGTCTGCGTGCAAAAGTCCTTTTTATATAGGTAACTTCCTGCTAGTGAGAGGCCTTGATTACTAACTAATTGTAAATGTCTCTCTGTCTATTTGTTCCGGACTAAGGTGTGGAACGGCTGGATTGATTTTGACGGGACTTTTACTGGCAGATAGCTGATGTAATAAGAAGTCATTTTATTTTAGATTTATATATAGTTTTAATTCCACGTGGATGAAATACGGACTAAGCTCTGGAACGGCTGTACTGATTTTGACGGGACTTTTACTGGCAGATAGCTGATGTAATAAGAAGTCATTTTATTTTAGATTTATATATAGTTTTAATTCCACGTGGATGAAATCGTGGTTTGGTAATAAAAGCAAAATTGAAATTCTGAAAAATCTCACGACAATTTTAATTTTCTTTACTCTCTTAGTTAGGTTATCTAACAAAGTGCATAAGGTTAAAAAATTGAAAGTAAAATTAAAAAATTGAAAGGGTTTTTTCAATTTCTCGCTTTTCCCACATAGCAAGAGTATCTAGTGTCAAGCCACTTCGCTCTCTATTTTCCATCTGCAATTGAGACATTGTTAAGTGACGGCATTACACTTTGGCCTAAGTATTAGAGCGGAGAAAAGAAAATTATTTAAATATAATCATTTCCTTGAATGGCGTTGTCCCTCACTGCGCCACAGTGGCTATAATAATCTGTCAAAGTATTCGTAAATCGATACTAATACATGCCTTATAAAAGTCATCATTGCTTTGTGGGCAGCTTCCGTAATTGCGATTGGTTGTATGTTTGATTCCGATTTGGTGAAATTATCATAATTCAATTAATTTCCTTTTTCCTCTTCGATAAATAAGACAAATTGAAGCATTTAACGCCGCCACTCACACATAACATCTCGAATTCAAACGGAACTGTTCTTTACTATGAGCTTTTTAAAAAGCTCGATGCATAAAAAGAAAATAAATAAAACGTACATCTATAATATCAATATTATTGTACCTACATGCCTCCATATATCCCAACAGTAGCAGATCTACCTTCCGACATCAATCTCAAACTAACGCACCTTACCGCAGCTTACTAGCAATATATCTCCGACGAGCCATCGCCGGAATGGGCTCTGACTTGCGTTATTTATGCACGCGCATTACGATATCCTGCCTCTTGAAACTGATTGAATTTTGTGGGTCGACTACGTTTATGGGCGGAAGCGGATGTTTATTTATTTTGCAGGAAAATATTAAAAAAAGGCTTCTTAGAGCAGTGGGACATGAATTGATATTTTTTGGGGGCTCGATTCCTAGGCAGGGTAATGATAGAATTTAAATTATTTACATTATTTTGTTCTGACAAAGGAGTGTCTTGATACTACTTTCGTAAAGCTTGAACTATTCTATATATTTTATTACAGAAAACTAATCGAAATTCGGTTTTGTAAAAGAATTGTGAAATGTAAAAAGTCTCGGAGTATATTGTATTTATCAATCAAAGTACTAAGGTGCCTTTAGTTATATTTTAATATTCTTATAGAACCTTCTTTTCTCTTTTTCTTTCTTTTTGTATTTTTTTCTTAGTTTTAAGAAACAAAATGTATTAATTTTATGTAATAATTTATATATTTATTAATTAATAGAATAATATTTTATTACATTAATAATATTTAAGAAAAAAGGGGCCATCGGTGGCGTAGTTCGATTTTTACTCAGTAGAGTGATCATCATTTATTTTTTTTCGTTCTAATAAACAAACAAAGCACAGCGTTGAAGCTCAGCATTCAACAGGATGTGTCTGAAATTCAGGTAAAAAGTGGAAAACGAAGTGTCTTTATACAAGTTTCTTACTCAGTTACCGCCTACGCGGGAAAAACGAGAAGCTAAAAAAAATATCCTATTTAATGGGACATTACAAAAAAATATATAGTTATCCATGCATATTCATGTATGTTTTGAAAAAAAGTCAAATAAAATAAAACAAAACTTTTCTTCACGCTGTCTCCTTATACGTGACCCCATCCTTTGTTGTTTTATTCTGTAGCCCTGTATTATTCACCTGTAGGAGAGAAGCGTCTTTCCTACCTCGTTACGACACTCACTCCGAGATAAGTTTCAATTACATTAAGTTCTTACTAAACCAGTGGCAACTACTACATCTTGAAACAAAGTACATTTAAGTAACTCGTGTTTTTACTTTTGTTTGCAAAATGTTTGGGTATATTTTTATTTTTACGTAGTAAAAGTAGATTTTCGGTCAAGGAATAATAAATATTGTTAATAAAGAAAATTTACCTTATGGTACAGATGTAGGCAATTATTTGTCACTTATTAAAGGTAGTGGTTGTAGATTCATTTTAAAACTATATGAAGTATAATATATGTAGAATGGGGCCAGTCGTGGCGCAGTGGCACAAACGTGTGACTGTAAACGACTGGTTGTGGGTTCGATTCCCACTCAAGGAGTGGAATTATTTAATATTTTCATTTCTTTCGCTCTGGTATCAGAGGTAAAGCACGACGTTATGTTCCCCCATGCAGCACGCAAGGTCTCTAATTCTGGCGAAAAGTGGGAAACAGAGTGTTTTGACACTAGGATCTTTCTACTTACTTGCTTTATAAAAAAAAAGAAAAGCTTCTCTATGTACCAAACCAAAAAAAAACTAAAAAGTCTATTAAGTACCAAGACACATATAACCACACTTCTTTCAGTAAACAGTATATTTATATTTTTCACAGTTTCATTGGCTTTAAAGGCTTTACTAGAGTGGGTTTAAGCGGATCTAGAGAAAACGGAAAATTGGCAGAAAAGAGGATTCCGTCTCGAAATGAGAATATCTACTGGAATTCACTTAGCGCGGTTTTATAGGCTCGCTTTGTGAGTGAATTGTTTTAATTGTTGCTTTCTAATACTAATCATTGTTGTAGAGATAAATATTTGAACTGTGTACAATACAATATAATTTCTTTTTTAGTAAGGGGTTTTTTAGTATTATATGCTGAAATAGTTTATTGTTATTTTCATATTTTTTTCGCACACTATTTTTTTTCCCATATCCACTTTGATACAGCGAACCTCGTCCCAGATAACCTATATGTATTAGAATGTCATGAACATGAAGTTATGAATGGCCAGGACGACTAGTATATAGAGATAATAATTTGTGGGTTTTCGTCTCAGTTTTGTTTATGAAATAATTTGCAGCTTCATACTTTGCCCGTGTAGCAGTGTAGTCAAAAATAGCCTAGTCTTAAACAGTCTATTCTTCACTTTTCCGCTTGAATTCGAGTACGTTTTGAATGGCGGACCTTAACATAGCGCCATGTCTTGTCCACCAGAGTGGACAAATTAAAATAATAAAATCACTCCTCCAACTGGGAATCAAACCCACAACCAATCATGATTACAAACAGACACTGTACCACTGCGCCACAACAAACTTATTAATATTAATGACTAATATACTTTGATACTTATCGAGCTAAATGACTATAGAAGTATCTGATCACTGATCTATAGCTTCATTTGTATGATGTTTAAATATATTTCATATCATGTTAACTGAGGTTTTGAAAAACAATTAGTATGGTCCATGTCAATACTATGATTTTTTAATATTTTTAACCATTTTTGTGAAACTATTTTGAAAAGAGACTACTTGTGACTACGAACTACTGTATATACCTTTGTTCAGCTTTACCCTTATCTCCCATAGCAGTATAGCAAGAGATAATCTAGTATTAAGACACGAAATTCTTTACTTTTTAACCGAATTGGAGACAATGCTAAGAGACGCTGTACTTTGTCTTGTTTTCGAGAGAGCGTAGAAATAAAAATAATTTAAATATATTTTAATATAATATTCGTCCGTGTGGAAATTGAATGCACAATTAACCGTGATAACAGTAAGACGTTATGTGATGTCAAAAAATATTAAAAAAATGTTGGCAACATGACATAAAAACCTTAAAAAATACATATCTAAAATAGTAACATTTGAAAGAATGATGTTATAAAATTCATATATCCTACTGATTTTGTTGGGATGTAGGGTGAAGGGTGTAAGGACCATGTCTTAATTTTTAATTGTAATTAGGTACTTTAGAAAAAGTTTATTTGTATCTAGGGACTGCAGTAATTTTTTTTCAACTTCACGTTTACCCGTATAGCTGAGTAGTTAGAGACAACCTGGTGTCAAGACACTCCGTTCTCCACTATTAGTCCGAATTGCCTTATTTTTCAGTACAGAGAAACGAAAATAAGTAATATAATAAAAATTATGATATGATATCGAAAATATGTACGTATAAATTTAAAAAATACTATAAAACACATACCTAAACAGTAACAATTGAAAGAATGACGTGATAAAATGCTTATATCCCATACATTTTATTAGGATGTGGGGGGAAGGGTGAGAGGACCATGTGTTATGATATAAATTATTGAAAAGTCTCGCAATAAAATCGGGTGTAATCCGGGAGAAGGCGACACGTTGCCAAAATGTGCGAAGTTGCGAATGTACTGCGTGTAACTGCTTGTATTTGCGTGTGGTACGAAATATATGCTAAATATTAATTTGATAAAAGCAGCTTTGTACGATTATCAGAAATTACCTAGTGTCAAGACACTCCGTTGTCCATTTTCCGCCAGATTCTGAAATTCAGATATCGGGTGTTAAGTTGCGGAACCTACTGCGAGGTCTTTTTTTGGGACGCGATTGGAAATGAAAATAGCTCAAATATAATCATTTCCCCGAATGGGAATCAAAATCTCGCCCATAGTGTTTGCTGTCCACGACGGCCTTATATACATACATTCTTTTGTTTTAAATCATAATTAACTAAATTTATTTTTGAACTTAATGGTAAATGTGACTGCGTGTCTGTAAAATGCGATCTGTCCTCTATTCCCTCGCATGGGAATAATCAATAATTAAACTACATCCTAATTCATACTAATATTATAATTGTGAAAGTCTGTTTGTCTGTGATACTTTCACGGATAAACCACCGAATTTTGATAAAATTCAGAATGAAAATAGTTGAAGGCCTAAAGTCAAATATAGGCTTTTTCTTTCAAACGTCAACCTGTAATCAGAGTCAAATATTAGCTTTTTGTTTCAAAAAGCAACCTTTAAACAATTAAAATATGAGCTAAAACTTTAATCTAAGCCGCTTGACCGATTTCGATAATTTTTTTTCAGGAAGAAAGTTTATATTGCAAAGTCGCCTTTTTTATTTAAAAGCCAACCCCTAACGGACAGAAATAGGGGATGAAAATATGTATGGAAAATATAAACGAATTGAGTAGATTATGCGGTCGAAGCCGTGGGTGAGGTGCTAGTTCCGATTATTTTCCGCCCTGGTACGGGAGACAAAGCGCGTCGTTGATTTTCAAAATTTTTAAAAAAATAACAGCGAACACTAAACACATAACCTAAAAATATATAAAAACGCTCTAATCTATTAACTTAAACAGTCAAATTCCTTTAGTTTTTTCTATAACCGAGTGCTTTACGATCAATACAGGGTACGACGAATATTTGTTTATGAGCATAATCAAGGTAACACTTGTGTACGGGCTTGGAGCGTATCATCGTTACAGGTAGCACAGCTTTACTGCTTATTCTAGCATAGATTTGGGTTGAGAAATTTTCATATTTACATATTTGTTTTATTTTTATATATTTCTGTAGAATATATCACAGGAAGTAGTGAGATTGAAGTGATTCTTCATTTTTTAATTAATTTTATAAGAATTTGGTGATTTTATTGTATGGAGAAAAAAAATCTAGGAAAAGAAAATTTCGATAAAGATACGCAGGTATGTTATTAATCGTGTATTAATTTATTGTAGACGCCATTGTGGCACAGAATGACAATGTCAGACTCTGGGTTTAGATCCCATTCATAGTATTAATTATATTTTAACTATTTTCATTTCCTTCGTGCTTTGAGTTCCGCCATTAAATACGCAATGTCTTTTCGGATACGGGCGAAATTGGAAAACGGAGTGTTCTGACACTAGATTCCCTCTGCCAGGATAGTCCTGCTATGCTGGAAGAAAGTGCGAAGCTATATAATGCAAAAGTTGAATAATTTAATCTTTTATTCAATAATTGTTTATAAAATACGTAAATAGTACCTACACTAGGAACCGACTTTCACGTAGCAGGATTTGTTTTATTGATAAATACTTTTTTTAATTTGATGTTTGACACATAGATCATGCAGAGTGAATCTAATCTAAGATTTTATGATCATTGTAAGGTGTTAAGGTTTAAACTGTGTGTGTGACCAAAAAGCGTTTTTTTTACTTATTTTTTTTTAGCTTCACGCTGTATCCCGCGCACAGCAGGTAGGCACAGGGAACCTAGTGTTAAGACACTCCGTTCCCCACTTTCCGCCGAATTCGGAGGCATTGCGTGTTAAGTGGCGGAACTTAACGCCGCGTCTTTCCTCGTCACAAGAGTGAAGATAATGGAAATATTATATATTTCCACTCCTCGAATAGGAATCAGACCCACAACCTGTAGTTTACAGTCACACGCTTGTGCCACTGCGCCAAGACTGGCCCCTTTTTAAATCTATTTTCTATAATATCGTACTATTGTAAAATATAATATATTTCAAAGATTTGGCAGCGAATATATTGGTACCGTGCATGAGTAAGTTGATGGTACTCCAAAGTAAATACATTATGAAGTTTAAGATTTATCTATAAATTTTGTTTTTATATTATTTTAATATTTATTACTTAACCGTGTATTTGATTTTTGATTCAATTCTTCTATTTTGAAATGAGACTATTTTAACCGTATCAATTGCGTATATATTTTTTAATCATTACACTTTTCTCGCATAGAGGGGTAGAATGGGAGAACCTAATGTCAAGATACTCCGATTTCCACTTTCTACTTGAACTTGAGACATTGCATATGAAGTAATGGAAATCAACTCCACTCTTTGTCTTAGGCTAGAACAGAGAAATGGAAACAATATATAATAATCATTCTCTCGAGTGGGAATTAAGCCCTCAACCATTGCGGTTGCAGTCAGACGCTGTCCCACTGCGCTACGATGATGTTATTTTTGGTATCCGAAACTACCTTTTATTCGGATTTTCTAAAAATCCGAAATTCCACTTCACTCAGTCACAGGTAGACTGAATGACAGTATTATGGATGATAAATATACGCGAATATTTTTTTTTAAATAGTTTTATTTCAAAATGTTTAAAGACCGCGAGAACAAAAGATTTTATTATGAAAATCTATCTTTTTTTGATTCCATGTACACTATTAATGTCGGAACAGTAGCTGTAAATTGAAATATTACTGTCCAGGTTTAAATAGAGCCTGTTCACAGTCTCGACGTCCATTGCGTGATGCTATAATATTATTTCATAGATGTATTATGTGAACTTATAAATGTACATATAAAATACATATTTTTGTTAAATAACCTTTAGATAATTATATGTACATAGTTTATAAATTAAAATAATATAACCGATTGTATATAAGTGTATTTATAATGGCGTTTCAGACACTAGTAGCATTTTTAAGTCTATGGAAGCAGTTTTAAAAAACTTAGAAGTTCTTATTTTTTAGGCTGTCCTCATCATGTTAATTGGGAAATTTCTCTGGGTTTTTGTAAGTATAGCATATTTTATCTGCATAGGTGTAATGTCCTAAAATAAGGCGCCGCGTTAAGTTTGGCTATCCAATACGAAATATCCCGATTTCTAATACAAATTGGAGGACAAAATGTTGTATCGTGATATTAGGTTCTCTCCAACTAGTCAGTTAGAAGAGAGCGTTCATTAGTAGATTAAAATTGCCAATAAATAGCTTAAATAACATTTTTTTGGGTCCGAATCCCATTCGAGGCGTGGAAATTTTTGATGTTTCCATTTTCTTCGCACTGGTGTCGAAGCAAAAGCGCAGCGTTAATTTCCGCCACTTAACACGCAATGCCTCCCAAATTCTCTTAAATGGGATATGGAGAGTCTTAACACTAGATACCCTCTGCCTACCCCGCTGTGTGCGAGATACGACTGGAAAAAAAAAGATTAAATGTCGTCAGTCTTCGATAGATTTTAAAGAAAAAGAATAAATCTTTTTAAAACTATACTTTTATCTATCAGTGTATAACATACTTTACCTAGGAATCTAGTCAAAGAGCCTATAAGCCGCTTACACCACCGCAGCGAGGGCTCTCAAATTTATTGTCGTACGGAAAATGCTCAGATCCTTTTAGTATGTAATTGGAGCATTGTCAGCTTTGCGATGCCAGTTTCAATTCGTTGTAATTGTTGGTAGCTCCACTTTGATGGGTTAAGCTCTTACTTTTAAGCACTAAATGTTTGCTTGATCCTCGTTTAATTATGTAAAAGAATTGTTTTGAAGTATTTTTGTTTGTGTTTTGCAATTTTTTATGTAGTAAAGTTGTTTTAGATGTAAGAAAACTATACGTATAATAAAAATATAATTGATTGCAGTCTGTATGTGGAAGATGTAATTATGAGAAAAAATATTATTAGTAGCAATTATCACTGTAATAAAATCCAAAACAATGATTTTAAATTTTTTTTCTGTTGGTTGTTTCTCTGTACGCATGTACACGCTAATCTCCGAAACGGCTTAGCCGATTTAAATATAAATTTTAATTATTATACTTTGGTAAGCTTTTCTTAATATTGTGTTTATTTAATTTCAGTAATTTAAATAATAAATTTAAATTTGTTATTTAAGTGAGAACGCGGATGAACGAAAAATTAAATAATTTTAATTGTGTACTTTACGTAAGCGAAGCCACAAGCGGTTCGATAGTTGACAATATATTATCAACAAGAAATAATAATTATTTTATGTAGAACGCAAAATAATTATGAATATAACGAAAATTAACCAGTAACACCTTGCCATTGCTTATAAATATATGGCACTTGAAAACGACGATATGTTAAATTTCGTTTATCATTTACACCAGGGCTTCTTAAACTTTTGTCATTCATGACCCCATTTATGATTGCGAGTTTCTTGGAGACCCTATACAAATATAAAAGAAAAATATTATTAATATTTTTTGATGATTTATTTATTAGGTAACAATATACATATACATACGTCTAGACGCTGCAAGTCCACTGTATTCCGCCAACTCTAGTGATGTTATAAAATGGTATATATAATATTTGACATTAAAATCTCTCGACCCCAGAAAATTGCTACGCGACTCCATTTGGGGTCGCGACCCATAGTTTAAGAAGCCCTGATTTACACCTTAAAAGAGGTCCCAGAACCAAACTAATATAAAATATCAAACATATTTTTAACCATTCCTAACGTAAAAAACCTGAATAATTTAAATCTTGCTTAGTAAACACTACATAACAATAATAAGCTTTAACAAAACAAACGTCCAGCGTCTCAATAGATACGGCTACGTCATACAAAGCGGTGGTGACTCAGCCAGACGAGGATTATCTGCAGAGATTTATTGCGCCTCAGTCAGCATCCCGGTCCACGAGATTATAGACCTATCCCTTGCTTTGCGTCTCCTTTGACCGTTAGGTAGTAGTTTTTGAAGAATCATTAGATTCGTGGTTATAGGTAAATGACTTATCTCGTAAAAAGACATTTAGGAAAGGCTCTAAATGTCTTTTTTAATTTCCTAATTGTGTGAATACTTTAAACATGTTAAAAATCTTAACTAGTACGTTAAAAGAATAAGAAATATAGTCCAATCAGTAATAATATAAAAGTTGGAAGAATTTTATATATAACAATAGTAAGAAATAGGGATCATAATGGCACAGGATGAGCGGTTTCGATTACCACTAAAGAAAATTTATTAAATAAAAATGTTAATTTCTTTGCGATAAATGAACACAAAGACCGACGTTGAGTTATGCCGCTCAACGCACACTGTCTTAGGTTGGGGGCAAAAATACGGACAACGGATTAGCTTAATACTATAGGTATGACAATGTATACGCCTTTACGATAGGATCCCAAAAAACGTCCTAGAGTGTTCCATATCACAATTCAAAAAAATTGTGAAGAGACGTTTGTGTGTTAAGGGATATTACCTAATTAATGAATTTTTGAACGATAACACGCCTTGGGAATGAAATGCTCGCTCCAGGCTATTTCAAAGGTATCATTGTCAATATATCATTATATAATATCTGTAAATGCTTGACTTAAATAAAATCATCCTGTTGAGTTTCTTGCGCCGGTTCTTCTCAGGTCTGAGGCATTAACTTTTGTGAACCGGTGGTAAATTGTTTGACGTTCAAAAAATGAAGCATGTAACTTCTTATTTTGAATAAAATTATTTGACTTTGACTAGATTTTCTTTCACGTTAGGTGGGAAAAGTCGAAGCTGAAAAAATAAGAAAAGGTTTCTTGATAAAAACATTGATTATTTTCGCACCGTTAATTATTACCAATGTGCAATACGTGTGAAACTTCATTTAAATAAAAACAATATATGTATGTATTATAATGAAATCAGAACAAAATTAACATTATATTCTTCGTAGAAATAATAATTCATTTCGTTTTTACGTAATACGAGAAAATGTTATTTCTAGAAACCTTCTTGGCACATTGAACATGGGTTGCATAAGCAACGTTTATGTCACTTTATATATACTTGTATGTGTAAGGTATGGTAGTATGAATAATATATAATGTATCCCTTTTTTTTAGCTTCACGCTGTATTCTACACACAGCAGGCAGAGGGAACCTAATGTTAAGACACTCTGTTCCCCACTTTCAGCCGAATTCTTGAGGCATTGCGTGTTAAGTGGCGGAACTTAATTTTGCGCTTTGCATCGACACCAGAGCGAAGAAAATGGAAATATCAAATATCCCACACCTTGAGTAGGAATCGAACCCACAACAAGTCGAGTTTACAGTCATACTAATGTGCTCCTGCGCCTCTAATGTATTCCTCATGTATTATTATAAGCAAAAATGGTTTTTTTGTACTTCTCCATATAATTTAAGTATGCCAAATTTCATACTTTACTATCTGTAATATCTCAGTAAAAAGGGGTGTAAAGTTTTTGTTTTACATATTAATGTAATAATATTATGAGAGAATAATAATATAATAGTTTATTTTTGGGCATATATAAACAAAAGAGAGACAGAAACCTTTTCTTAAGACACTCTGCTTACCACTCTTCAACCTTTGACTTTTTCGATTTTATTAGCTTCACCTGTTTATTATCTATGAATGAAAGTAAGATAATTTTGTATTGCTATATTGATCCACTATGTTGTTCGATTCGCTTAAAAGTATGCACATTGCACACGTGTTCGATTCCAATGGCAACAATTAAATAACAATATTTCCGTAGCATTAAACTTCTTCAGAGCTTCCCAAAAAAACAGGATAAAGGATTTTTTTAAGATGTTAGTTTTAAAAAAAATCATTAGAAATATAGCATATTTGTTGGCATAACAAAGGATAAGCATTTCTAATAAGTCAATAACTCGTGTATTACATAGAGATGTAATAGTTGGTGAACAACAACAAACAGAGCGGACGTAGCGACCACTTCCTACTGCCAGGCCTATAGGCATGTGTTACATCCGTTTAAAATTCAATTTACATGAATTTATGTTGGAAACTTTTATATAACTAGTTTTTAATTTAAATTTAGGATATTTACACGCAGTTATTCTATTCTAAATTGTGTAATTTAGAGTGTTATGGCATGTATTAAGTAAAATATAAGTATGACAACAACTGATTACGTCCATCGTAACGCAATTGCACAGTGATCTGACTGGATGTTGGTTCGATCGTCGAATCAATTGAGAATCGAACCCGCATCCAATTGCACTAATAGTCAAATACTGTCACTGTGCCTCGATAGTCTCGAATCGAATAATATTATACAATTTATATAGTAAATATACGAATCGGATAATATTATACAATTATTATAGTAAATATACGAATCGGATAATATATTACGGTATTTGATGAAAAATAAAGTTGTTAAAAATGGCCATTTTTCTTGCTTCTTAAAGGTTTGTTTAATAATGCTCAATATGTTTTGTAAAGTGTTATTCCACACTTAGGAAAATTTAAAAAGACATTTAAAGAAAACGTATAAAAATGTGAACGCAGTGGAATTTAAAAGTATTTAATAAATAGCATTCTCTCTTGCCAAACGATTGTTCGTAGAATAAATGCTAACAACAAAAATAAGTTGTAATAAAGCGTATAAGAATTTCGACGCTGCTGGTAGTAGAACGTATGGCTCAGTGGTGAGAGCGCCTGAACGGTATTAAGGAGGCGCGGGTTCGAATCCCGCTGCGTTCAAATTATTATACGTTTTCTATAATGTCTTTTTCAATAAACAATATGTTTGTAATAAACACTTATATAACCACAAAATGTTGTGTCGTTTAAAAATTAATTTTGTAAAGAGAGCGTAATATTATGTACTTGGATTCTTTTTTTTTATAGAAACTCAACGCAATATCTAGAGCAAAACACAAACAAAGATATACTCAAAAACTAGTGAATAAAACAAATTAGATTATTAAACCAGTAAACATCCCAAAGAAACTTGATAACAATTTCGACCCAAATGCCCTCATTTTCCTTCAAAGATAATTGAAGTTTTATAAAAATGATATTTCATCAACCGATTCTTTTGTGAGCAAATTTATTCAGCCATTGTTATGTTAAATGGAATTCAGAATATAGCTCATTGTGCACTGTAACTACAGAGTACAGGGTGGAAAACGTGAACAGTCAATAAATGGAATTTTTCTTTACTAAATATTGTATTGAAATGTATGTTTCTTTTTTTTAGCTTCATGCTGTATCCCGCACATAGCACGGTAGGCAGAGGGAACCTAGTGTTAAGACACTCCGTTCTCCATTTTCCGCCGCCTTCTGGAGGCATTGCGTGTTAAGTGGATACCAAGAAGCGAAAAAAGTGGAAATATTAAATATTTTCACTCCTCGAGTGGGATTCAAACCCACAGTTAATCGCTTTACAGTCACGCTTAGTGACTCTGCGCCACGAAATGTATGTAATATTTTCTATTTTCTTAATAATGTTAATATAAATTCGATTCTCGTTCAGAGGAAGTTATAGTTATGTCTCAGGTCTATGAAACAAAAGCAATATTTTTCACCAGTAATTGATGTGATGTGTAGTACTTATTTTTGTAAGTGGGAAGTGACTAACGGAGTGTCTACATGAGGTTTTCTTTGACAACTCTATTAAATGCGTAGGTATAGGTAGGTATTTGACAATTCTATTAAATGTTATACCTACTATAGAACAAGTAAAAAGTAATAAAAAAACAACAATAGACAATATTTTTTTTTTCATATTTATCTTCACATTTTCCGGAACGTCTTTTTTTTATTTAAATCAATGCAAAATTGTATTGATTATTATAAATTATTAAGCCATTGAGGCTTAACAATTAAGTATAATCAAATTTACTTAAAGTAACTTTGATTATAACCAAGTGATTGTGGGTTCGATGTTTGCCTGAAGGAAAGTCTATATTAAAAAAAAACCCAAACCCGGCGTGTCAATATGTCACCAAAGACTAGAATATTTTTTAGGAACCCCCCAAAGACTAGATGGATAATATTATGCACTAACTTTTTGTTTTAATTGTAGCATAAACTAGTAAATAAACAGTTAAAAACAAGGCAGTTTAAGACGAGGTTATAATTTTCAGGGGATTCCCCGGATCTTAATGTTGCAATTAAGGAGCATAAGGATTACACTCTGAGTTACCAAAACCTACCTTTGTGGAAAATAACTTACTGCCATATACTTTTAAAGAATAATTATTTTTATTTTTAAACTGTTCATGAAAAGATGTTTTAAGTCTTAAATGTTATTATTTAATCATATTAACAAAGTCATCTTCGCCCATAGGCTTCATAGTGTATCCAAAAATATAGCTGACTGAAAATTAAAAATTTATAGAAATGAGAAAATACACAGCCACTCTATTCTTAACCATCTAAATAGAACTAGTATGTGCTACCAGGCTAGGCTTAAAGGAGGAATAAAGGAATAAAGATAATTAGTTTATTTGGCCCCCTGACTGGGATTTAAATACCCGTCCAAATACGTAAAGTATATGTAGTATAAATAGGAATAGACGACTAAATTGCATCGGTAACAGAATTATTAAAGCGAATAGTAAGCAACACCGTGTAAATATGGAACAGTACATAAACTATGCAAATGTTATTTAAACATAACTAAAAAATATATAAGTATACATATAGATTACGAACATTGCAACGAAAACTTAAAGGTTATAATAAAAAAAAGTAATTAAACTAAAGCTTTTGTTAACCTAATCTAAATCAATGGATTGTACGAAAATAGCAAATCTCTAAAGGCATCGTAAAAACACTCGATAATAAAGTAGCGAATATTGTCGTTTGCCTACGTGAAGTCTAGCAGAACTAAAAAGTAATAAATTATTATTAACGACGGCTATAAAAGTTAAAAATAGTTTTTTTTTATTTTTATGTACATCCAAGTTTTAAACGGCACCGAGTATATACAAAGTAAAAAAAGTATGTTAAGGAATTACATATAAGGAATAATCCTTATATGTGAAAGATGAATGTGAAAGATTTTGTTCATTACACTATTCTAAATTCTGACGACATGTTAAAGAAGCTATACTTAGTGAAAAATATTCTACTACAGGTCAAGTACATTATAACTGCGAAAAAGCGAGAGGTGAAGTCATAGGATATAAGCATAATTATTTTCTGATTTGTCATTTGTCTGATTTGTTTGATTAATTTATTTTATTAATTTTTAAATTAAAAAAAACAAAATTTGTGAGCAAATTATGGCGTAAAAATATAATATTATTTATATTTAACATGAAATATCAAAAATTAAGAATATAAGTACTTTAAATAGAAATCACACGTATTTTTATTAGGTATTTCTAAAAGCCATAAAAATTCGATAAAAACTCAATTATGTTCACTATACTCAACCACTTTAATTCGTACATAAATTTGCTTATCGATTCTTTCATATATACTGCCATTAAAATTTAATAGGCGCTGATCATTAAGATAACACCAGTTTAATTATAAAATCATTTTGTTAAAGCACAGAAGTGTTAAAACTGAAATTTGTTTATTTTTCCACATACATGGCGTCTGCCGTGGATTGACCTTGATTACGTCAGTCGGGCGTGTGCGGCGCCGGTACTCGCAACGCTTGCAATCGAAACTGTAAAACACAATCAAAACAAAACGTTTTAACACCAATTGTGAGTTAAAGTATATAAAATACTACATTTATTTTAATAATTGTTTAAATAATTCAATTATAATTTATAAATAGAATAAAAATTTAGTGGTGAATGTGGCAGAATATGCTTCGATTCGCGTCAGTTTCTATGCGCATGTGCGAAAGTTGACAGATAAAAAAAGTGAATGAGCGTCTTCACTCAACCGGATTATTATCTGTGGTGCAGTATTATACAATTGTGACTTTTGTTGCAATGAAAATAAGAACTTAACTTGTATAATTTAGTTTTAAACGCTTGAATGTTTATTGTTTACAAATACAATATTATTATTTAATTTGCACGTTTTAAAATAATTATTTAAATTGAAATAGTGCTTTAAAACGACATAACCACATTAGTGAGTATAAATTGTGTGGAAAGTTATATTTAGTATATTTAATTCTTACCTAATTTTATATAAAACGCCTTTAAGTGATTAAAAGAATTATTTCGCTATAAAACTACCAACATACATTAATCAAATGATAAAAAATGTCGTTATAATCTTAATTGTTCTATTCTAATATATGCATTAAGGTAATAATAATAGATAATAAACTAAATTACGAATTATTAACACAATTGCCTAAATATTCAACAACAATAGCAAAAGGTTTCTTTCTATTTAAGCCAATCGAAATTTATTTTAGTTTACGTTAATTAAAAACGTTATAGATATGCTTCTAATTAAATGTAGAACGGAAGGTTGTAAAATGTGTTTAATATTGAAACAGGTGTTCAAATTAGCGATGGTATGTACCTCAATTAATTTTATTTTAAATACATTTAAATAGATTAGGCCTTTCTGACGTGTTTAGCTTTTGTTTAATATTTATCTACTACTACTACATGATATATCTGTGTTGAAGTAGAAAATTTAAAGAATATTTATATATAATATGATCTTTTGTCTTCGCGATTACTACACATTTTGAAATGAAACTATTTTTAACCGGATTAATCGCGTATATTTTTGGTATTCGAAAATACATTTTTAGAAACCCGACGTTTCGAACACTTTACAGTACTCCGTGGTCACAGGTAGTCTATCTGTGACCACAACCAAAAATATATGCGATATTTATATAGTTAAATATTTTGAGGTATTCAAGTAAACATAGTTATAGGTTAAACATTCCAAAGTAAGGTTTAGGCAAATGAGCCATTATTTTCAGTCCAAGAAGAAAAGATAGTTTTATAGAATGTTTATTTAATCCTGAAATTAATAGTTATGAGAACTAATTAATAATAGTAATTTTAAGACAATAATGATTTCTATTAACTTTGCCCTACGCCCTGTAAAGGTTTACTTTGTTATGAGATTCATAATGAATATTGTTACTTATTCTAACATCTATCTTTGCATAACGAGAACAAAAAAATGAAGAACGTATTTACACATCTGTCTGTTCCATCTCTATTTATTACGCGGTAATAAAGTTAATAATTTTCCCGTGGGGGGACGGGTTAAGAATACAATTCCACCCCGCCGCTGGGTAGCGTCCCGTAAAAGGCGGGTAACCCAGTAGTTTGGTGGTAGGAGATTCGTTCTCCGACTGGCTCGCGACCACTATCATGCCAAAGACGAACCGCCAAATATCTTATGATGTGTTCCGGTTCGATGGCATGTAAGCCAGCTCTCCCTATTCCCACCATTCCCATCCTTCCTCCCTCCTTCTGTCCTACATTCCCAAGGCTGGCAACGCATCCATAACTTGAATGTTGTGGATGTCTATGGGCGAAGGTAACCACTTAACACCAGGTGGGCCTTCAGCTCGTTTGCCTCCTTTATTACATAAAAAAAAAATAATAATAATCTTTAGTTCCTTTTTTATTTTGTTCAAATCAAAATCGATACATTATTCTCCAATATTATTTTCCTTTTATTTATCTTTGCACTTTTGCCATATAGCAGGATAGCTAGAGAGAGACTAATGTCCATTTCCCAATTTCCGACCGAAATCGAGACATTGCGTGTTGAGAGACGCCGCACTTCATCTTTTTACCAGAGGAGAGATCAATGAAAAAAAATATTTACACTCCTCAGACCTCCTCCAGACTCCTGAACCCACAACCAGTCGTTTTCAGTCACACGCTTGTGCCACTGGGCCACGACTGGCCACTAATATCTTTAATAAATGTTATTAAATAATTGTGGCCAGTCGTGGCCCAGTGGCACAAGCGTGTGACTGTAAACGACTGGTTGTGGGTTCGATTCCCACTCGAGGGGTGGAAATTATATTTCCATTTTCTTCGCTCTGGTGTCGAGGTAAAGCGCGGCGTTAAGTTCCGCCACTTAACACGCAAGCCTCAGAATTCAGTGGAAAGTGGGGAACGGAGTGTCTTAACACTAGGTTCCCTCTGCCTACCCTGCTGTGTGCGAGATACAGAGTGAAGCTAAAAAATAAATGGTATTAAATCATTCATATATTTAGTTAGAACGTGCACGAGGTATATTTATGACATATAAATTCAAGGTAGTTCAATCTTTTGTTATAGCGAGAGAAACACGCATTGTTCTAGATACGTCAACGGCTCAATAGGTATCTAGTGTTAGTTATGGTGGTATTGAAATATCGTTTATTTTTTATAGGCTTTTTAAATAATGGCAATTGGTAAAAATATTTTTTTTGTAAAGCATTTAATTTAATTTTGATGATTATATAAGTGTTTTTAAACTGTTACATTTATTTTATTATGTTATTGTACTTTTTATGCATTTTTATTTAATACTTATGTGTTGTTTGTATACTTCTACTGTGCCCACGGATTTATCCGCGTCAAATTTGACAAGAAAAGTAATCAATTTAAAAAAAATAACTCAAGTTACTGTTTATTATATCAGCTGCCAGTAAGGTTACATCAAAATCGATCCAGCCATTTCTGAAATTAGCCGGAGCAGATAGACAAACAGACAAAAATTGAAGAAATATTTTATATACTAGCGGCCCGCTCGCAGCCTTGCCACGTGATCGGACCACGTTATATTGCAACCTTCAGGGGTGGATTTTTGAAAAATGAAGTAGCCTATGTTAGACCTTGGATTATCAACTATACATATGCCAAAATTCATTACAATCGGTCAAGCGGGGTGGATTTTTGAAAAATGAAGTAGCCTATGTTAGACCCAGTCATTTTTACTACTTTCATTCTAAATTTCATCCAAATCGTACCAGTAGATTAGCCGTGAAAGCGTGACAGACAAACACACAGATTTTCGTATTTATAATATAAGTATGGATACAAATGTAACTTGTATACTGTATGAACTTAGTAGGAAACGGTTATTTAAATATTACAAACAGACTTACAAACAAACTTACGTTTTATAAATTAATATTTTTATGCCAAAAATATCCATTTATTGTACACTTATGGATATTTTTTGGCATTATGCAATTCTACTTCATACAAGCTTTTTTTACTGTGCCAAATTTCGTACTTCGTTCGCATAATATTTATAAAAAGACGTCGAAAGTTTTTCCTGCACATATTTAATATATGTATACCTATAGATATTCTGATGTTATTTATAAAAAGAAATACCTTATTTTAGTTTTTCCCATATATTCGATATAATGAACAAAAATATTATTTACTTATTAAAAATATACAACAGGTATACAAGTGCAGTCAACTTTATTTTCACAATATTAATGTAAATAAATTATACTAAACTTTACGTGACAAATTAATATGATGTTGAAAAAAGATATATACCTACATATCTATTGCAATTGTATTCTTCTAGAAAAATCGTTCGTTCAAAACCGGTACATCCATTTAAAGAACAAGTTGATTTTTTATACACTAACTGCACTTTCTGGTTGCAAATGCATTTTACTTTCTATTCAACTTGCAATACTACTAGCTAAATATACTAACTTAAGGCTATTGTGGCTCAGTCAAACAGCGATTGACTTGCAGTACTACAGTAGTTGCAGGTTCGATTTTTTTAAATTATTTAATTTATATTCAAAACACAATATATCGAATTCAGGTAGAAAACGGAGAGCAGAGTGTTCAAGATAAGGTTATAATTATTCTAAATATCAGTAAAATAGACAAAAAAGATCTTAAAAAAGTTTTTAAAAAGATAATTAGGTAGTAAATTACGGAAATAATGTTAACTACGTGTCCATTTTTATATAATACAAAAATAATTCATTTTATATTTGTGTGTTTTATAATATAATATAATAAAAAAATTAAAATTATACATAAAAAACTACGTCGCAACAAAACCAACAATCCTTTTTTCTAAAAGTTATCAGCAATGCAGGTAATTAATATAAATAATTTATTTCTCCAATACTAATGATTTATTTTCCTTTTCAGTTTTTTCCTTGGAAACCTAACAAATGATTGTTGAGGATAAACAGTCACATTGTTGCCTGACCATGACGCGTCGAAAATGCCTCAGTGTATGCCACGGCGTCTGCGCTTCATAACGTATATGATACCTACGATCACCGCGCGGTACTTTATGCTCATCACATGTTTGAGCTTAATGATATCAGTAATATGGATTCAGTTGATGGAAAATGGTGAAACAGCTAATCAAACTGAAAATTTAGTATCTGAAGCCTTGCAAAATGTCGCCCGTGATCACAGATATGCTGAAGTGTATAGAAAAGTGGAGAAACTCCGGAAAGACATGAAATATATACTGATATGGACACCGTACGAATTTGCACCGTTCTACTACTTCGGTGATGGCCAGAGGAAGTTCATTGACTTGAACTGCCAAAACATTAACTGTTACGTGACAACTGATGTCAATTTTTTCGATGGAGACACGACGAAATTTCATGCTATTGCCTTCAATGGCCGCAATGTTGATGCAATATCGAAATCGGGCTTGCCCAAGTATCGGTCGCCACAACAGAAATTTATATATTTTAATTTGGAGTCAGCTGACAACTATCCAGTCTGTTCTGAAATCTACGACGGCTTTTTCAACTGGACGTCGACGTATCGTTTAGATTCTGACGTGCCTTATCCATATATTCAAGTCAAAAATTTTCGAGGGGAAGTTGTTGGTCCGAAGAAAGATATGAATTGGATAACAGATAACCAAACTTTTATCGATGAAGATTTAGAAATGAAAATCCAGAATAAAACGAAAGCAGTGGCTTGGTTTGTTTCTCACTGCAGCAGTAGAAGTGGACGAAAGGAATATGTCAAGCAGTTGCAGAAAGCGTTACAAAAGTACAGTTTAACTGTGGATGTATATGGTGCGTGTGGAACGTTCAAATGTCCGAGGTCTCAGAAGAAAAGTTGCTATTCTATTATCGAAAGGGATTACTTCTTTTACTTGTCCTTCGAAAATTCTTTTTCTGATGACTACGTGACAGAGAAGTTGTTAACTGCATTGCAAAATAACGCCGTTCCTATTGTTCTTGGCGGTGCTGATTACTCCAGGTATGGGTTATTTTTTTATTCTACTACTTTCATAGATTTTTTGTTTTTATTATCATACATATTTTATCTGTGCTACATTCATGGAATACAAATAATTTATTTTAGAAAGAATTGCCTCTATCGATATGTTGATCTTACAATATGTATACGTATACTTACATGCTAGCATTGTATTGCTTACTTCCCACTCGAGAAACAATATATTTATTTTTATTACCTGGTCTAAAAACGCAAACGGAGCGCGGCACACAATGCGGAATTTTGCACAGAATTGCGGAAATAAGTATATGTATATCTACAGAAACAGTAACATTCTTACTATTGATTTTGTTGTACGTTTTTCTATATGATAAAAAAATGCCGATTAAACAATTAATTATAATTGATAAACTATAGTATTTGAACTTTTTTCCGCCAAAATATCAAATTTTCGTTGCGTAGTTGGATTTCGCAAACAGTAAAAGTTATTATATGTTTAAAAATAACAAACTTATCCATTTTTCCAGATTCCTTCCACCAGGATCGTATTTGAACGCTCGAAGGGTCAACCCCAGAGACCTAGCGAAGATTATTAACCATTTAATGTTATCCAAAGAAGATTATAAAGAGTTTTTTCTTTGGAAATCCTTATATTCGTACCGAGATCCGTCCACTACTGATAACGTGTGTTCCTTGTGTGCAGCTCTTAATGATAAGGAAATGTTCGAGAAAGCAAGTGTCTATCAAGACTTTAGACTGTGGTGGTACCCCCATTTCGAAGATCGATGTAAACCGTGATATTGTGTGAGAATTTGGAAGATATAGATTCGTACTTACGTCTTCTGAAGGAAAGGTATTTAGCATTTAACTTATTTTTGTTTGGAACTTGAAGCTTGAGAAGAGAAGCTTCTTAGTATTTCTTGGATTTATCAAGTGTCCATCGCATTGGGGAGGTGAGCTCGGAGCAGTGTTTGGTACTTGTGACTAGGGGTGTGCACTTAAAAAATATAACGATATAAGCATTTGCTATAGCATAAATATATATATTTTTTGCAAAAATTATCAAAGTATTTTTTCCCAAACACACAGATATCACATGACAGTGGTTCATGAAATCCATACTTATATTATAAATGGGAATGTCTGTGTGTTTGTCTGTCATGCTTTCACGGCTAATCTACCAGTCCAATTGGGATGAAATTTAGAATGAAAGTAATAACAATAACTGGGTCTAACATAAGCCACTTATTTTTTCAAAAATCCACCCCTGAGTGTTGCGATACACCGCAATAGCTTTGTAAATGACGCGGCGAAGCCGCGAGCGGCCCGCTAGTCATTGTATAAAGTTAAAGTTTACTTCGGTTATATATAATCTCTGTCTGTTTAATTTTAAATATAATATGAAAACAACGATTCAATCCAATATATGATATGAAAAACATCAAGCAAATTCGATATATCGACTTTAAATGAATATTGCAACTTGCAACTTAAATTTAGGCTTGAAGGACCTCTCTAAAACATTAATTGACAATTAGCACTCGCCTCCACTATCCGAGCTCCACTCTATACCTCTAATACATAGTATTATAAATGTGTAATCCCAATTATAAAACACTGCCAAATTTGTGCTATAAAAAGAAGTTATTTGGTACTTATATAGCAGCTATATGTCGTGATATTTGTACATCAATATAAAACAACTGGCAAGCCTCGAAGCCATTAAACTAAGGCTATTGTATATATTAATTTTATTATATAATTTATTTGCTTATTAACTCGTGAATCTCATTAAAGAATATGGTGAAAACGTCGACTGTATACAATAGGTGGGAGTTCGATTTCCTTAAGGTGTAATTTAAAATTTATCGTCCCATGTACGTATCCATTGTATGTCATTTTCATTTGCTTTACAGGAGGCAAAAAAACAATCTATATAAGAAAAAATATATCAGCTTTATGGCTTATGATTAACTAAATAAGATATTCTTTTTTATGCCCGAAATAGAGTTCTCATCAAGTAATCCATACTTACATTATAAATGCGAATATCTGTTTGTATGTCTGTCACGCTTACTGGTCCGATTTAGATGAAATTTAGAATGAAAGTAGTAAAAATGACTGGGTTGAACATAGGGTACTTATTTTTTCAAAAATCCACCCCCGAGGGTTGAAATATAACGAAATACCTATATAGTTAACGCGACGAAGCCGCGAGCGGGCCGCTAGTCACTCATAAAGGCTAATATTTTTTTGAAATAGACAGTTTTTTTCTGTAAAGTTCTTTGACTTCTGTAAAATTGGCGACAGTGACGTAAGCGATATTGTTAGCAAGGGGCGATATACATCGATATATATCTTGCGATTTCCACTGTGGTTGAAAGGCAATGTATAGCCAAAGTACTTGCAAGCAAGCAAGAAATTTGTGTAGTAGGTTCCATAAATAAGTATATTTAAATAATTATCATTTCTACTTATCTAAATAATTATCGTTTTCTTTGACTTTACGAGAAAACACTTGAAGCTGTTATTTTACTTGTTTAAAGTATTCCATTCTATGTATCATACTTAATTAGTATGAGTCATACTCCTACTTTACTTGGCACGTGTATGCTATAAGAATAATGAAGTAGATAAATAAAATATAGTGACTCATCACTACGTTTACCACTTTTCGTTTATTTCAGATTCTATTTCAGCGTTGTGGGACAATATCTTAGGATAGTTGGGTGTTCGATTCGAACTCAGATAAATGATTAATTGTTATAAAATATTTCCATTTTTGCGCTCTGGTAAGGCAAAATGCGAATAAATGCATTTAAGATGCAATGCCTCGAGTTCGGAAGGAAAGTGGAGATCGGAGTGTATAAACAGTAGGATTTCTTTTCTTAAGATTAGGTATTGTATAAAAAAAATGTAATAAAGCGTATAAGAATTTCGACACAGCGTGTAGAACGCATGGCTCAGTGGTAAGAGCGCCTGGACGTTATTCAGGAGGCGTGGGTTCGAATCCCGCTGCGTCCAATTTTTTATACGTTTTCTAAATGCCTATTTCAATATTCCTAAGTGTGGAATAACACCTTAAAAATGTTTAAAAGTAGGTATTGTATAACTTCATTTAATTACGTAGAAGGAAGAATTAATTACGCACATGGAAATCGAACTGAAAACCATCGTGTATACAAACACATTTTTACGCCTATTCTATATTGAAACGTACTTATTTAAATATATCCTTTTACTATGTATTTATTATTTGTAATAATCCTCTAAAGAATTTATTTATGTTTAATTTAACCTTATGTACAAACTGTAGCTTTAATTTGTAAAGTTTTAGTTTGGTTATTGTATAACGATGACTCAAGTGTTAAGTGTTAACTTGATATTAGAATATTAACTTTTCGGAAGTAAAAAAACTACTTAGTAAATATATGCATAAATCAGCAAAGAAAAGTTTGTCTGTTTAAATATTTATTATTTGTATGTGTCTAACTCATGTACTTAATGAATTAAAAAAACTTTAATGTATTATAAATGACTGATAACGGTTGATGATAACAGAAGAATAGTTTGACATATTATTATATATATCCGCAACGTTATGTATGTATGTATATTGCAAAACGTAAAATTCCAGTATTTTTTAATACCGTAGAAATAAAATTCTTACGCCCAATATCAATATTCGGTCCTAATCCAAAAACTGCAACCTTAGATTGATCTAGCAATATTTTTTTTGTGTAAGTCAATTTTTTTAGAGTAAAGTTAGTACGCAATGCCTCCAAAAATTGACGAAAAAATGGGGAACAGAGTGTCATAACACTAGGTTCCCTCTGCCTACCCTCCGTCTGCGGGATAGAGCGTGAAAATAAAAAAAAATGTTAGCAAAGTTATTGGTAATAATCTATCAAAGGATTGTATATTTAAAATTTGTTCAAAAAATTGATTATTAGATTAATCTAAGTTTGCAGTTATTGGATTAGAATCTTTTTCTATAAAAATGCGGTATTTTTACAAAGAACGATTGCAGAATACATCGTTTTTGTCGAAAATAAAAATAAACAATAAAAATATTTTAAATTGATATCACAGTATCATTGCAAAGAGGCTATCTATATATCAAAAATAAGTATTTTTTAAAACCAAAATTATGATTATTTTTTAGTACTCAACGCACATTTAATTTGACAATACTTAACCCAAATATATAAGTATAAGTGATACTAGTGTGTATTTTTTGTAAAATTAAATCGTTGTTGTTGTACTTAATTTTAAATTAAATGAATATTGTCTTTTTCAAGTGTATGTCAAGTGTATATGAATGTATATTATATAATAAATATTTAAGGGCAATTTGTAACTTAATATTTTAATATAAGAATAGATATTTATAAAAATCCGTGTGTTTTTTAATAAATTTCATTAGAGTTCAAAAATAAAAAGCAAAATTAAAAATTTTGAAAAAAACCCACGACGGTTTAATTGTAATTGTAAAAGGATAAAATAACTATAAATCCCCCGCCTAAAAGAATATATGTAACGAGATGATAGGGACGGCTTCGTCGGGGCTGCCATTACTTTAAGTTTGCAAAAACCTTCTCATAGGTTTTCTTGCTGTTAAAACAGGTTTGGCAAAAAAATTAAATATTAATATGAATTTACAGTTTTGATAACTGGTATTTTAAAGACTTTAAAATGAAATCTATACTGTTAGCTACTATATTTAAAATAGAGGTTGCAACTGGCAGCCCCCGACGAAGTCGTCCCTATCATCTCGTTACATATATTCTTTTAGGCGGGGGATTTATAGTTATTTTATCCTTTTACAATTACAATTAAACCGTCGTGGGTTTTTTCAAAATTTTTAATTTTGCTTTTTATTTTAAACTTTTTAAAGTGAATAGATACACATTATATATTATTACATAATATCGAAATACTTTATATTAATGTTCATGCAAACCCAAAAGAAATTATAAATCCAATGCTTTCTGGTTATCAAATGCTTATTGCAGCGCCTGGGAGATTGTCACCGTAACATTTTCACGAAACTTAAGTCTAACCAAATCAGTGAAAATCACAAAACCCACTAGTAGTTTTGATTTTGAACAAACTAATATATACTGGAGCGCCCCGTGGTAGTTCGTGATATGGCATATAAAAACACGCAGCAATTAAACCAGAACCTATCACAGAAAACCGCATCTAAATAGGTTTCACACAAAAAATACGAGCAAATGCTTACTGCAGCGCCCTTTGGTGAGGTGTCACCATGACACATATACGAGAACACGCGCTAATTAAGCCTGATCCTATCTTTGATAACTGCATCCAAATCGGACTTGTAGTTTTAGCTTTGCATAATTAAATGTTTAATGCAGCACCCCCTGGTGAGTTCTTGACGTGAAAAAAGACCTAAAAACTTACACCAAGTAAAAGCAACTCTAATACTAAAAACTCTGCCCAATCGGACTAGTAGTTGTGGTTTTGCATTAAATATTACAAACAAATGTTTACTGCAGCGCCCTCTGGTGAGTTAACACGATAAAACATATCCAAGAACATGCACTAATTAAACTTGAGCTTATCATTGAAACTGCATCCATATCAAATTCGTCATTTTATCTTTGCACAAACAATATTTTACTGCAGCGCCCCCTGGTGACTTGTCACCGTAATATAAATTAAAAACATGCTCTAAGTAAAGCGGAATCTAATACTGAAAACTCTTGACAATCGTACTAGTCGTTTTGGTTTTACACAAAAAAATAGAAGCAACTACTTACTGCAGCGCCCCCTAGAGAGTTGACACATACATGAAAATATGCACTAAGTAAACATACATGACACATATATGAATATATGCACTAAGTAAACTTGAATCTATCATTGAAAACTGAATTCAAATCGGACTCGTAGTTTTAGTTTTACACAAACAAATGTACCTACTGCAGCGCCCCCTGGTGAGTGGTCACCTTAACGTATATATGAAAAGAAGCACCAATTAAACCTGAATCTATCATTGAAAGTTTCATCTAATTCGGACTAGTAGTTTTTGCTCTGCATAAACAAATGTTTACTGCAGCGCCCCCTGGTGAATTTTCATCGTAACAAAAAACAAAAATCTTAAAATATGCAGCAAGCAAAGTTGAATCTAATTCTGAAAACTCTAGCCAATCGGATGAGTAATTTCGGTTTTAGACAAATAAATACAAGAAAAATTTTGGTTTTACACAAAAAAATACAAGCAAATGCTTACTACAGCGCCCCCTGATGAGTGGTCACCATAACATATATATGAAAAGACGCACCAATTAAGCCTGAACCTACCCTTGAAGGTTACATCTAAATTGGACTAGTAGTTTTTGATTTGCATAAACAAATGTTTACTGCAGCGCCCCCTAGTGAGTTTTCCCCGTAACAAAAAAAGAAAAATCTTACAATATGCATCAAGCAAAGCTGAATCTTTTTCTGAAAACTCTTTTCAATCGGATCAGTAGTTTCGGTTTTAGATAAATAAATACAAAAAAAGTACAAACAAATTCTTACTGCAGCGCCCCCTGGTGGTTTGACACGATAAAACATATCCAAGAACATTCACCAATTAAATCTGAATCTATCACTGAAAATCTATCGAAATCAGACTACTATTTTTTGAGATAATTGAAAACATTCGATTTCACGTTAAATGCTTACTGCAGCGCCCCCTGGTGAGTTAAGGCAATAAGACATATCTAAGAACATACGCCAATTGAAACTTAACCTATCATAGAAAACCGTATCAAAATCGGACTTATAGTTTTGGAAATAATTGACATAGTAATTTGCACAAACACACAAACAAACAAACAAACAAACAACCTCTCACCCCAAACACATATACAGTCGCCGTTCCGTCGCGGGTAAAAATGCACATTTTTCTGCTCTGGCAAGACAAAGAATGATTGTTGACTTTCATTTAACTCATAATGTATTGATTTATCTGAGGCATTAAATTTAGTGAACCGGTGGTAAACTATTTGACGTTCAAAAAATGAAACTTGTAACTTCTTATTTTGAATAAAATTATTTGACTTTGACTTTGATTTTGCGTAGAAATTGAGAACAGAGTGTTGTGACACTAGGCTCACTCCTAACTACGAGTATGTCTTCTATCTTGTTATAGGGGACAAAGCGTGAAGTTAAAAAGCCATAATTTAAAAAAAAAATGTCAAAAATTGTAAAAAAATATATAATCTATTGTTCAGTTATTAAAAAATCTTATAAGTGTTACAAAGGTGTTAATGTAATAGTTAAGCAATTCTGAATTTGTATAACCTCTAAATGCCTTATCGTGTAATTATTGTATGTAATATGGCGCAATAAAAGTCTTA
The DNA here is from genome assembly GCA_019049465.1 of Dryas iulia moderata. Taxonomy (NCBI): domain Eukaryota; kingdom Metazoa; phylum Arthropoda; class Insecta; order Lepidoptera; family Nymphalidae; genus Dryas; species Dryas iulia. The sequence continues at coordinate 11,051,322 of CM032440.1, read as the reverse complement.
ACGAATTTATTTGACAATTTTATTTACTTCTTTTATTTATTAAAGATAAGATAGTATAAGAAATTCTTAAATCAGTCTTAATTCATAAAGTCAAAAAGAGGTCATGAGGGTGCAGTGAGACTGTGATCGGTAGTGGATTCGATTCCCTCTCGGAGTAATGATTATGCTAAAATTATTTTTATTTTTACGTTGACACTGGATTCTCTCCGACTTTCCTGCTATTTGGGGAAAGGTATGAAACTGCATAAAGTCGAATTAATATAAATTGTAGTAAAAGCTATTTTTAATATACACAGTATTTGATATTCGAAAATACGTTAAAAACTAGACATTTCAAACAATTACAGATGCCGTCCGGATTCACAGGTTTACTTAAGAAAATGTGTAAAAAACACAAGTGCCAATGATTGAATTTATTTACTGAAGTAGGAATAAAGAATTGAATTTATTTAGAAATTTAAAATATATTAAATTGTAGATAGTCTTTAGTTACTTACTCTATAAATCTATTGCAACCCATGCAGTACCTGTAAAAAAGATAAAAAAAAATGAAAGTGTCTCTCCTCAGATAAATTTCAGCTCATTTAGACTGAGTGGATTGCATACTCTCTATTACTTACGCAAGGTATGGAATATATTAAGCATTGTTAGTATCATTATAAGCTACATTTTTTTTAGCTTCACATTGTATCCCGCACACAGCAGGGTAGGCAGAGGGAACCTAGTGCTAAAACACTCCGTTCCCCATTTTCCGAAATACTCGGAGAGGATACTTCTATACATTTTAAAAGTGTTATTCCACACTAAGGAAAATTGAAAAATACATTTAGAAAACGTATAAAAATTTGAACGCAGCGGGATTCGAACCCGCGTTAAAATCTCTCTACAGAGATGCTAACAATAAAAATAAGTTAATTGTAATAAAGCGTATAAGAATTTCGACGTTACCTGGTAGTAGAACGCATGGCTCAGTGGTGAGAACGCCTGGACGGTATTCAGGAGGCGCGGGTTCAAATACCGCTGCGTTCAAATTTTTATACGTTTTCTAAATGTCTTTTTCAAATTGGAAATATTTAATATTTCCACTCATCGAGTGGGAATCGAGCCCTCAATCAGCCGCTTTACACTTTGTGCCTCTGCGCCAATACTGGTCCCATAAACAAAATAAATAGTATAAAGTAAGAAATAATAGTTATACAAGTCTAAGATGAGTTAAACAAGTGCAAACGTGCGGGCGGTGAGACAATGAACTACGGAAGCCACTTCGGTCCGAACGTCGTTAGCGAAAAAACTTTCAGCCAAGTTAATTAGAAAAGTTTCGCCAGTTTCAACACACTCTTATGTGGAGGGCTTTCTTTTTTTTGTCAGTAAGTACTATTGGTTTACTTTTAAATGTATTACTTATATCTAACTTTTATTAAAAATTGAGCATAACGTGACTCGAACGCCATGTCGTGTGTCTTTTTTAAATCAGACCACTAAACCATATGTTCCATCCAACTAGGTCGAAATTGTTGTTTGTTACAATTTAATTTAAAATAAATATTTCTCTTGACTTAAATGTGTGAATAATACATAAAAATAAAAAAATACACGCTACTACTTGCACTTTTTTGTTACAAGGAGCGAAACTTGTAAAAATATGTAATGTTATAGCGTGGTTGTAATATGTTTATTTCCTTGGACTGGTAAGGTAAGACGTATACGTCATACAACTACGTGGTGTTAAGTTTGGCCATTCAGCAAGCAATGGGTGTTAAATTGAGTATAGATTTAGATTTTAACATTGTTTCGGGTTTTCTGCGAGCTAATGGGTAAAGTAGAGAGATGAAATGATAAGTAAAAGTTGGTAAAACTAAGTAGTAAAATTATTTGTAAGAAGCAGCCTAGCTAGGAGAAAAAAAAAACAATTTAACACAATAATTCCCCCGAGGAATTAAACCCACGATCAATTGTGTGTACTGATCAGTTAGACGCTGCCACGGCAGCATCTATAATAATTTACATTTTTTTTTATAATATTTAAGTCTTGAAAACTGAACACATAAGATCAGTTCTTCAAGTTCTTTAATATTTTTAAAACTTAGAATATAATCAATATTAAAAGGTCGAGAACCCAAAGTACTTCAATAGTACGTGCTACGAATATATATTTTTATAAAAGAAAGAGGCGTGAATTTCTTTAAAGGCAAATACTACAACTGTTTAAAGATTGTATTATAATATGTGTTGATCTTTGACCTCTTTACTCTTTACTATTATAATAAAATCTTACTGGTCAAAAGTGTGTTTCGTTGTGGTTTAACTCTTCCTGGGCTATTTGTAGTAGACTTCGGCACAGTCGACTAGATATCGAGCACAGTGTCTTGTGTGCTGTGAGGTTTTTTGGTGACAATTGTAATTGTAGTTCTTGAATAAATGATAATTAAATGGTCAAAAAATGCCCATAGACTTAGGCTATGGAACGTTAAGTTAAGTGTTACGTTAGTGTTAAGTGTTTGCTTTTCAAACTTTTTTTAATATGTAATAAAATTTTATATGTTCTTTGCTCAGCTCTTCCCGTCATGCAGGGGCGGTTCCTAGTTATTATGTATAAGAAATAACTAAAAAAATCATTTTTTTAGATGCTGCCCTACTGCCTCAAGAATTTTAATTATTTTAAAAGCTTGTCCTTTTTTCTCTAATAAAATAAATGAAATCGTTTAGAATTTAATATGTAAATAGATTTTTATTATTGTTTACTTCTAAGTTATTCTGCCTGAGTAAGGCCCTTGCGTTGAGTTCCATTATGTAGCAAGTGATGTCTCGATTTTAGACGAGAAGTGTAGAACGGAGAAAGAAGTGACTTTTAACACTAAGGCTCGAGAGAAACTTTCAAGACACGACCAAGATTTTTAAAAAGTGGGAAGCTGCTATGTCATGTTTAAATCAAAAATTCTTTTACAAACCCATATACTTTGTATTTTTAATTCTTCTATCAATTTTTAAGATATCTTTTTCTAGACATACAAACATATGCTATTAGTTATAATTATTTGATAAACATATTATTTTTCATCAATTTTAAACGCTGAAATGGTTTTCTATATGTATGTAGGTATTCGTAACTTATATAAGTACATATAGAATTTAAATTTACTTAAAAATTCTGCTATTTTTATGATAACAACAAAAACTCGGCCAAGTACGATTTGTATTTCCATACATAAGGGTTTTCGTGAACTGTTGTATTTTAATTTAAGTGGAAATAATTATGAAATCATTTTTTTTAATGAATAGTTGTTATGTATATAATTTTAGTTTTTAATGGGCTTTTATTTTATGTCCTATGCTTTCTACTTTTTGTTACTACATTTTAGCCACTTCACGCTTTTTCCTAGTCAGAAAGAATTTAATATCAATACATTTTCGTCCATTTTTCGTCAGAATTTAAGCCAATTAGTGTTGAGTGGCGGAGCTCAACGCCGCACTTCTCTTGAGCTACATTTATGCATTAAATTACTATATGCTGTGCCAACTACATGATCAGGCCCTTTGGAGAAATGACTCTATTTTGTTTAGCTTCAAGCTGTATCCTGCACACAGCAGGGTAGGTAGATGAAACTTAGTATTAAAATACTCTGCTCTCCATTTTCCGCCGAATTTTGAGTGCATTCCGTATTAAGTGGCAGAATTAAACACCGCGCTTTGGCTCGATATGAGAGCGAAAAATTGAAACATTAAATATTTCTCTTCCTCGAGTGGAAATCGAACCTATACCCTTTACGTATACAGTCACAAGCTATATTTTTGCGTTAGAAAATATATAAACATCTACATAGAAAAGTTAACACTGAAACATCTTGGGACATAAGTACATACAACTACTTATTACTAACATACGACTATAATAAAATGATCAATTCACCAATATTCTATTCAACTTAGCACTAAGCGTTTTATCGCGGTTCGTTCGATATCTCGCCTATAAAAGGCATGGAGTATAACATTTTCGATAAAAATCTCTGGATGCGAGCGGGAGTGCCTATCGCGCTGTGATGTCATTACGAGGCCCCTAGGCGCATAAGCGATATACAACGAGCTAGGAATATATTTGTAATGGTAGGGTTTTTTTAATGGTTTAATTGATTTTTTATATTTTTGTTTTCTTATTAATAATAGAAACCAATTATATATTTCTTACGCACCTTTTCAAAAATTCAAAAAAAATTAAAAACCTTTTAAAAATTTCCTTTTCCTTTACAAAATTTCAAAAAATCTAAATAATAATGATTTTGGTTTATATGACAAAGGAGGAGTGTTTAATAGTGGGGTATTTCTATATGCCTTGCTATACTGGATTTTTTTACACTTATAGGTTTACCTCAAAAGTGATATAAAGTTTACAATATTTTATATGAAGATAAAATTTTGTACAAATGGTTTCAAACGTTATATATGTAAAGATGTAAAGGCCAAACTCCATTTGTTAAAAAATATTAAAATATATTAAATACATGTATAATTTTTTATAGTTTTCAGTTAAAGTGTAGTATTATAAAAACATTGTAGATACTAGGATATGTAATTATATATTAATTATGGTTTTACACTTTCTCCGAGAATCACCGTACAAGGTATACACAAAGAAGTACGTCAATCACCAAATAATTGCGTTTTAGTGTTAGTTTGAATGAGATCGTTAATATTGTAATAAAATAATAAACTAGCCAACACTACGCTTTATCCTGCATAGCACGGAGAATCTACTGACTGTCAAGGAACTCCGTTCTTTGCCCGAATTCAAGACATTACAATGAGCGCTGGGACTCAACGGTCAAACTTAAAAATTCTTACAAAATAGGAGATAAATAAAAATAATTTAAATATAACCATTTCTTGAATAGAGAACGAACCCTCAACTCTCTTTCCTATATATTAGTGAATGCCACACTGCGCCAAGATGGACTTTTTGAAATTTATTTTAAATCACTATAACTTATTTGAATTATGAAAATATTAAAATTTAGCATCAAACTTAAACGTAGCTAGGTTATACTAAATTAAAAATTAAAATGCGTTCATTTTATGTATGTAAATATATTTCTAAATACATTTTTTATTGTAGTTTCTTTTACATTCTTATATTGCACGACTTCATCTCTCCCATATAGGTTGTTTTTACCCTCTTTTGCAGGTTGGTTGGAAGAGATCTTTTGTTGAGATAATTCCACTTTTTGGTAACCTTATTTTTTAGTTTTGTATTTACCATTGTTTTAAGTGCTATAAAGAGTATTTATAATAATTAATATTTTCATTATAAAAACCATCGTAGTGCAATGGGACAGTATCTGACTATAACATGATGGTTGTGGCTTCGGTTTCCAATCGAGGAAATAATTATATTTAAATTTCTATTTCTTCGCTTTGGTACCTAAAATAAAGAGCGGCGTTGAATTTACCACTCAACATGCAATGTATCAATTTCTGGCAGAAAGCGGAGAACGGAATTTCTTGACACTAGGTTCTCTCTGACTACTTAAAAAGCATGAAACTGTTATTCCTAATGTAAAAAAAACTATTAAAATACCGTATCCACAATATTAGGGTCGTAGTGCGCGATAGTCAATACAAAGAGGATGTAAGTAGATTTGCTGCGGCTCCCGCAAACGACACGCGCCGCGGGCTGGCATCTTTCATTCAATTACTAGCTCAAGTGCCTCTGTACTCTACTAAACTGCCTGCCAAAATTACTTACCGAAAGTGCATTGGTTAGGATAAAAAAAAGCTTTTTACCGATTTTGAGTAAAAATACAAAAGCTTTAAGAGGAGTTTTTCGTTAGCTTCACGTTATATCCCGCACAAAGCCGGGTAGGCAAAGGGAACGTAGTGTTAAGACACTCTGGTCCCTTTTTTCCGCCAAATTCTAGAGGCATTGCGTGTTAAGTGGCTAAAGTTATCTCCGTACTTTGTCTTATCGCCAAATGGAAATATTCACTCCTCGGGTGGGAACCAGTCGCGTATACAGTGACACTTTGTGTCGACAAACCACGACTGGAGTTAGAGTTTATTTTTAATTTACTGCTTGTTCCCTATTTTTTGATAAAAGATGTCTCGGAACCATCATGGTACAATCAAACTGTATTTTATGATACAATGAATTATAAATGCGATTAGTTCATAATCTTCAAAGATGTTTACTGATAACCGTTTGAAATTCAAACTTCCATTTTCAATGGGGGAATGATTATATTTACATTATTTTTATGCCTTCGCTCTGATAAGACAAAATGTGGCATTGAGTTCCACTCGTATTGTTTGGAATTTGGGCACGTGATATGTAATGATAATTTAAAAACTTAATGCATTATGAAACAATGTTTTTTTAAAGTATAACAATATTTTTCAAACTAAAAATATTTTACGTATATAATATGCTAGCTAATACGAGAATTATTAAAATTTGTTTCACGCTTTTGTAGCTTCACGCTTTTTCCCTCATTGTGAAGTAATCAGAGTAAGCTTGTAAATTTATATAATAAATATTATATAATAATATGTGATTATATTACAAATATAAATGCTTATATTGTCCCAAAAATATAAAACACACAAGAAACAAATTTAATTAAAAACCATACCAACTGCGAATAGTCAGAGAGAAACTAGTGTCAAGTCACTCCATTCTTCTCTTTCCGAAGTTGAAATTTTCTGTGTGTTTACTTGAATTTTTTTGTGTCTGAGTGGCGGAAGTCAACGACGCACTTTATAGGAGTACTACAGCGGAAAAATAAAAAGTAGAAAAGAAAAAGTGCCACGTATGTTAACATTTATCAAATTAATAAGTCAAAAAGTATTGGTTGTAATAAGTATACACGCAATTGGTTAATGTTGTATACGAAGGAGTTATGATAATTTATTTATTTTCATTACTTCCTTCTGGTGAACAAGTTAAACACATTTACACATTTTTAAATGAAATTATTTATTTAAACTAATCACGTATATATTTGGCATTTTCAATACATTACCTTATTCCGTGGGTGACCACTACTTCTAGCTAGTCTTCTTGTCAGCACGCGAACGTCCGGTTTTATAAATTCTATTTTTGAATATTTAATATACTTTTGAGGGTATGGGACAACGGCGTGGTGAAGTGGGACAACGACTATCCCGCCACTGAACATGTATCTCCTCGATTTTGGACGGAAAGTGGAAAACGGAGTATATTGACACTAAGTTCTCTCTGTCTACCCTACTATACGAGATAAAAACTTGAACTTACGAAAAACATACGCAGTTACTCTATTTAAAATAGTAACATTTCAATACCAACACAGTAGTTTATAAATGTCTTAGCACGAGTTTGCACCAGAATTTATGAACACGACACGACAAAGCTCCACTACACATCTAGCAAGCACCATTGAGCCCGACTCATGTTTCCTCCAAAAAGGCCCGATTGACCGGAAATAGAGGCGGTGTATTTACAACTTCCGAGCCGGGGGATGGCGGGAAACCAATTAATATCTTTTATCGCTTCCGCTGTTGGCATCTCGAACAATTAGCACGGCTATAAAAATCTTCACGCCTGATTGGGTGACGTAGTTTAAGGTTTTAGGATAACCTTCAAGTAACTGATTCTGGAAATATGTTTTGGTTTAATAAGATCTTTTGTTTTCGCGATTATTATATACATTTTGAAGTAAAATTATTTTATTTTGTATTCGAAAATTCGACATCAGATAATTCCGGTTAAAAATAGTTATATTTTAAATTGTTTTGTATTATTTTTATGATTTTGCCAATATTGCCTGGTCTTATGTTGTACTAGTGGCCCGCTTGCGACTTCGCCTACTTGAGCTACACAACTATTTCACCAGGCAGGCGCCGCCGCGCCGATGTCACATTAGAAACCTTTAAAATTATCAGTGTTTCTCTATTATATTATGCATGTATTATACATATAAATCTTCCTTTTACATCATTCTAACTAATAAAAACCGCATCAAAATTCGTTGCGCAGTTTTGAAGCTCTAAGTATATATACATAAATTGCTACTTACGATGTAAAGATGAAAAGCTTTTTTTTAAATTGCTGCACATGATTTAAATTATAAGTGTTATAGTATTGTTAATTATTATACATATGGAGTAAGAGTAGATTTTTTGCAAAAAATTACATGTACGAAGAAATATTCTGTTCAGAGTCAAGTTTCACATTCTTCCAGTTTATATGAGGAAGAAGACGTGCAGAAAACCAATCCATGCTAAGATTATAAATGTCTGTCTGTCTTCGTGTCCTCTCTGACTGTTACGCTGCCACGATTAATCTATCGGCCCTTTTTAGGTACTGTTCAAATTCAGCTCCTAAAGGATTGAAATAGGCAATGAAAGTTTGTATAAAACATCCAAAATACCTAACCGATTTCTATAAATCTTCTCAGGACGATGACGCAAGGTGGAATAAAGTCTACTTATTTGCAAAAATCTATCTGTGAGGGGCTGAATTGGGGTATGCGGGCAAAGTCGCGAATAGGTCGACAGTATTTATTATAATAATTCATAAGAAAAAAAATCATATTTAAAAAACGTCATACTTTATATAAAATGATGTATAGCTAGGCTATTACTATTGCTGGTAGCAAATTTACGTATTTTTTCAAATATATATTTACAAATTCAGGATATTTACTTCGTATTGGTTCTCATAAAAATGCAATCCAATCGCGAAGTACAAACTAACAGCATAAACGATATGTTCGCTATACCCTCTGTACTGTAAAGCGGTATCTTATTTCTTATCAGTTGCCTTATTCCTAATGTTGACGGTGGTCCAAGTGGTAAGAATATTTTTAATATATTATATTTTTAAAATATTAAAAACATTTTTAGAAAACGTATGAAGATTTAACCGATGCGGGATTTACATGTCTTTAAAAACTTTGACATCTAAGCCATATGCTCTATCCAGCTATGTCGATATTCGTTATAAGTTTATGAGAAGAAAATACAAGATATTTTATATTTCTGCTTAAATATTATTTAGATATTTAGAATAAGAAGAACAAGGTTATTTTTTAATGAGGATAGACGGCAGATGCGACAAATACCATCTAAGAAAAAGTAAGCATCGTTCAAGCAATTTAGTTATAACCTTCATTTTCGGTCAGAAAAAAATATTCGTAAATTAATTCTTTTAGATCTCAGAATGATAGTGAAGACAAACAAAACAATCTTTGCTATATTTATCACCTGAAAATGAATATAAATGGCAAAGCCAACATTTTTAGCCGTGGGGGGACGGGTTAGAATACAATTCCCCTCCGTCCCTGGCAGCGTCCCGTAAAAGGCGGGTAACCCAGTAGCTTGGTGGTAGGAGATTCGTTCTCCGACTGGCTATCCCAGTTATAACAGAAAGAAAAATAGTCTACAATATTCATTGATTCATAAAGATGCATAAAACATCTTAAATTTAAGGCAAAGTGATTTAAATCGTCATTCCTATACCATTGGACCATTCCTGAATCCACAATCCTACTTACAGTCACAAGTAATTACGCTGAACAACATAGGATTACCGGCCATATCTATTCTGCAAAAAGATCGTAATTTACTAAAAGCATTCTATTGTTGTGGTAACTTCAATTCGATAAGACGATTTGTTCATGTTTCTTTGTTTCACTCATCTTTGGTGTAACTAGCGTTTTGTTCTGACTCTGTCTGCTTAAGCACTTTAATTGCAAGTAATTTACAACAAATTTAATTTTAATTAATTTATTAGTAAATAAACTATTAGATGTTGAAATATTTTAGTGTATAACGTAATATATGAAGTAGTATTAGAATTAGCTTCAGGCAGAGGGAATATAGTGTTAAGACACTCCGTTCCCCACTTTCCGCTAAATTTGGAGGTATTGCGTGTTAAGTGGCGGAACTTAACACGCAATACCTCCAAATTTGGCGAAGAAAATGGAAATATTTCCACTCCTCGAGTGGGAATCGAACCCACAGCCAGTCTTCGCCAAATTTGGAGGTATTGCGTGTTAAGTGGCGGAACTTAACACGCAATACCTCCAAATTTGGCGAAGAAAATGGAAATATTTCCACTCCTCGAGTGGGAATCGAACCCACAGCCAGTCGCTTTACAGCCACACTTTGTGCCACTGCGCCATGGCTGGCCCTAACGTAATATATTATGTAGGATATGAAAAATTTTTTTAGGGAACATATAAAAAATAATATGTCCATGTAGAATCTAGCTGATTCTAACTCCCTTATAAACCGCCCAAACGTTCTGATCGCTAAGCCATTTCAAGTTCCAAGGGCGGGGCGCGGGTTCAAAACCCGCAACGCTTTGTGTAAAAATTTGCAAAAATTTGTGTACTCTTTTAAATATGTTCGCAAAAATTTGTGTACTCTTTTAAATATGTTGTTATCAATTTAGCTTTCTATTCTACCATCTGATATGCAATATAGGTATATAATTCATCTGAAAGTAAAAATGCTTCCTTTAATTTCAGACGAATTACGTGTCTTTTTTTATAGTCCTGCCAGACGAAATAGGAAATGCGAGATTTAAAAAGATCTAAACTATTGTAATACTTAGTAATATATTTAGTTATATATTACTTTTAAACTTTGATGTTGTTATTTTAGATAAAAAAAGTTGAGTTGAGTGGAACAGTACGACGCCGCAGATTGATTTACCAGCGGAGAAACGAAAATAATTTAAATAATATCATTTTACTCCGAATCCTCGGAATGAAGTCCACAGTGCCCAAATTAATACCAAAAAATATTACAAATATTTCTCACATTACATTTGCAAAAGTAAAATTACCTACTTTATATATATTTAAAAAAACATTGCAAATTAAATAATTCACAATATTTACCTTTAAACGAAACATATTCTTTGATCCTTTGGTAAGTGAGAGCTGCGTCAGCCGAGTGTCGGAAATCACTGTAATGGATGGCGGGAGGTACAGGGTTGTCACTCCTTCAAATTCAACATCGCATTTTGATAATATCTTTGACTTGTTGCTTGAGAAAATGTCAGTCATTATTGTAATGAATGTTGTTAATTTCTGTTACAGACTTCCTGTAGAAGTTATAGTTTATAAATATAGGTTGTTTATATTTACACTTAAATTAATATTTTTGAATTATTATTGCCACATACAATTAGCTATTTATAATAAAAATGTAACTGTTTGTTGTCTGTACATGGAAGATAATTATATGAAAAGTTATTATTGGGCGCAAAAATATATTTTTTATTTCTTCTCTCCGGTTGTCTGTGCGTTTATGCACGCTAATTTCAGAAATACCATAGGGGTCAAAAGAAAGAACCAAGTAAAATTAACAAAAATCAAAAGTAAAATAAAATTTAAAACACAGACAATTAAATAGGAGATGCACAGGGCATATAATAAGAGACAATAAGGAGAAAGAGACAAGAATGGTACTCACGAGACAGCAAAAGGAAAAGAGGTAGATAGACAAAGATGGGAGGACGACATCAGATGGAGGAACCAATATGGATCCGTGCAGCAAAAGATAGAAAAATGTAGAAAGCTTTAGAGGAGGTCTTTGTCGGAATACAAGTTACGACTAATTAGCAACTATTTGGGGAATAATATATATATGTCTCTAAATATGTATGCATGTAGGGGTATGTATTTATGAATATACCTAATAATGTTAGAAATTAATAATAGTTATACATTAAGTTATAGGCATATTTCACATTTATGTAACATTAAAGAAAACTAGAGTAATAATAGCTTATTTATTTATAATTATGTTACTGACAGAACTCAACGTCGCGTTACGTCTATCCATAACAGAAACATTTCTCTAATAATTTAATGTGATATAATCATTTTCTTGAGTATAGCCAAATTTATATAAAAACACTACCAACCCTACAATTTCTGTGGCTAATAGATATCCATTACTGGGCACTTGTCTCGCGAGTCAAGCACGCAATGCCCTTACGAAAAGATTAAGGTCCCACTGAAACGCATCCCTTCCTCTTTCTGTTTTTCAATGAGTGGAAGAAATTGCTTGCTTTTGTGTACATCATTAACTTTACTGAGCTTCTTAAGTGTTGTTATTGTTATTATGATTTTTATTATTTTTTTAACTTTTTTTTTTATTTATGTTGGATGTAGTATGAAGACACTTAGTCCTCCACTTCGAAAATTAAGACGTTGTGTGTCCAGTGGTGGAACTCAACGCCGCTCTTTGTCTTTGGTATCCGAGTGAAGAAATAAAAATTTAAATATAATTTTTAGCTTGATAGGGATTCAAACCCGCAATCATCGCGTTTACAGTCAAGCGCTGTCCCATTGCACTATGACGGCTGGATATAAATTAAAATCTAAATTAGGGAAGAGTTTAAAATGTCTAAAAGGTCTCAACGGTAAAAGTAACTATGACTTCGAATATAGGAGATGATGATTTGAAGATAAACTGCTTAAATTATTTATACTGGATTTTCGTTGATTATCATACTAAATGTTCTATTTTATAGTTAAAATTTAAAATCATTAAAATTTTAGTTTATTTTTTTATATATTTCTTAAAGTAGTAGAACTCACATTTTTTTATATATTTATTAAAGTTTCATAGTATTATGTTGTATGGCATTTTCCTTTGGGGTAATGCAGCCGCAATTAACTCGATCTTTGTTCTGCAACAGCGAGTTATTCGTGCAATCTATAACATAGGCCTATGTTATATATAGGATTCGTTAAGGACAAAATTTAAAGAAATTAATATATTGGCTGTTTTTTCTCAATTTGCTAATGTCATGTATGTTAAGAAAAATATTAAAGATTTTACAAAAATCGAAGATACACGTAATATTAATACGAGAAATAAATATAAACTGATTACACCTGTGACTCGTTACATCAAGTCAATAATTCATTCATGGGACAGTGTATACGCTTTTACAATAGGATCCCAGAAAACGTCCAAGATTTTTCTATAACACAATTTAAAAAAGTTGTGAAAAGACGTTTGTGTGTTAAAGGTAAGGTATTACCTAATTCAAGATTTTATAAATGATAACACGGCTTGGGAATGAAATGCTCGCTCCAGGCTATTTCAAAAGTGTCACTGTCAGCAATAAATCTGTATATAACAATTACTTAAAAAAAAGAAGTCCCGCTGAGTTTCTTGCGCCGGTTCTTCTCAGGTCTGAGGCATTAAACTTGATTGACTTTGACTTTGACACACGTGGCGTATTGAATCGTGAAATGCAACCTGTCGCTGTGTCTTAGTTACCAATGCGAAAAACCAATAATAATAGGTATATAATCAATCCCCTAATTGGGAATCGAACCTACAATCATCACGTTTACCGTCAGACGCCAACGTCCAACTGCGTTACGATGGCTCCAAAGAATATTCATACGACTAAATTCGAATTCAAAATATTTTAATAAAATATACTTTTGCAAGCACTTTTAATAAACACTTTAATTATCATAATTCATCGATAATTTTCACAATACATCAGGTTCTCTTTATTAATATTTCAGTCTATGCAAAGGTTACCTACCACCAATAAAGGTACGGGCGTAAAGTACGGCGTGTTAAATGCAGTCAGGCGAGGTTTTTTTATCAGCGCTGCTTGCAACATAGGAAATTGGACTTCTGCTTATACTGATGGTAACCAAATCCATTTAGCGAATGCTAATCTATGCTTTGTTTTTTTTTAAATATATGTCCATATCTGCATATATACTGTACGAAATAATTGTAAGTAGATAATTTACTATATTTTTAGCTTCACGCTGTAGGCAGAGCCTAGTGTTATGACACTCCGTTCCCCATTTGTCCGCCGAGTTTTGGAGGCATTGCGTGTTAAGTGGCGGTACTTAACGTCACGCTTTGCCTCGATACCACAGCAAAGAAAATGGAAATATTAAACATTTCACTCCTCGAGTGGGAATTGAACCCACGACCAGTCGTTTACAGTCACACTGGCCCCAATATTTTTAAATAACTACTTATTTAAAATATAACGAAATTATGAAACTAAGTGTATAAGAAGAATTTTTTTGAAATCTTCAAATAAAATATTATGATTTGAATCCGCTAGATATTTCGTAGTACAACAAACTTTAGACTTTTCATCAATTTGAAATGATATATAGACACAATTTCAGAAATATAAGGATATTCTTTGAATTTTTTTTTTTAGCTTCACGCTGTATCCCGCACACAGCAGGGTAGGCAGAGGGAACCTAGTGTTAAGACACTCCGTTCCCCACTTTCCACCGATTTTTTTTCCGACGAGGCATTGCGTATTAAGTGGCGGAACTTAACGCCGCGCTTTACCTCGACACCAGAGCGAGGAAAATGGAAATATTAAATATTTCCACTCCTCGAGTGGGAATCGAACCCACAACCAGTCGTTTACAGTTACACGCTTGTGCCACTGCGCCACGACTGGCCACTAATTTAATTTATTCTATTTTGGGACCAGATGTGTGAGGCGTAATAAGTTGTGAAGCTTTTTTTTATTTAACGCATAAAATTACACAAAATTCAATCTAAGAAATGTATTATTTTACTTGCCCTTAAAAGCTTTTAATATCACCACTGATATCTAAATTAGATATTTAGCCAATAATGTTGTTAAAAATGAATTAAAATATTGAAATCCAAAAACGAAACAGTTTTTTCCACAAATTACGTACAAAAAATGAGCTTTTCCTTTAATACACTAGTGTCAAATGAAAACTCGCAGCTAAACTAGAAAGCTTTATGAAATCCGTTGAGCAAATTGAGACGGCACGAAAGAGCAAAGTCTATCTGATAGATACTTAGATACAATAATATTGGAAGGCGCTCATTTCTCAGTTCCCTCGTATTGATATTGTTGGATATTACGCCAAAAGCTGCTGGCGATAGAAAGACTTGCTAATGTTTAGATAGGACTTCTATGTAAATACGTACAGAAAATACTTTTCATCCTTTTTTATTTATGAAATTTATGCGGAATTTATTCACATATACCATTATACAGTATTATTTGATACTTACCATTAAAATAGAAGGAATAGCCATAGCCATATTTTTCATAATCACCAATAGATTAAATTAATAAAATAAACTTGATATACGCAAATTAGATAAGTTGCCAAATCAAGGGTATTTTACCTATCAACTACTACTAGTTATTTTAATTCAATTAATTTAGAATTTATATAGATACCTACATATTAGATACGCACATTTATTTGTACATGATACCACTCTGATTTTGCACTTTGCTGACATTGTGAGCGTTACAGACATACATAGAGGCGAAACTAATAAAAGAGTAATAAAATATTAAATTAAATTAAACCTTCTTTGGAATTTTTATGATTTGAAACTGAATGAAACGAAAATGCACTAACTATAGAAATGTTACATTTGTTGCGTGTGAACTGCGCGTAAAAAAATTTTTTGTTTTGTATATATATATATTTTAGGTTACTGAAAATGAAATGATATCTAATAGTTTTCTTGTTCTTTTGGCTTCGCGTTGTATCCCGAACACAGCAGGGTAGGCAGAGTGAGGCTGTTATGTTACTGTTAAGTCATTCCGTTCCCCACTTTCCACCGAATTCGGAGGCATTACGTGTTAAGTGGCGGAACTTAACTCCGGGCTTTGCCTCGATACCAGAGCGAAGAAAATGGAAAAATTTAATACTTACACTCCTCGATTGAAATCGAACCCACAACCAGTCGTTTACAGTCACACGCTTGTGCCTCTACGCTACGACTGGCCCCTATAGTTTTCTTCATTTACCAGTAACCTTTACTATAACTTATTACCACATAATGGTAAACAGAGAGAACCCAGTGCTAAACATATTCTTTAAGGTTTATTCTCTTCTCTTACATATAGTTAATATGAAAGAGAAGAGAACTACCTACTATATTTTTTTACATTATAGTATATTATTTTGCTATGCAGAAAAAAACATGAAGCTGTAAAATTTTCTCTTTTTACGGAGCAGGCAGTAAGAAGTTAGTGTAAAACATTAACGTTCTTCATTTTCCAAGTCATATTTTAATTAAATATAAGGAGAATAATCTAAAGATAATTTTTAACTTACCTTTTCAAAAAAATATATAAGTCAGGTCTATACAATTTGTAAGCACACATTATCACTGGGTAATATTTGTTTAATCTGCAGCGGCGACATCATCTAAGCGCAGAGTATATTTAACATCCGGTCTCGTTGCATCTGCGGTTCTGATATCTTTCGTCGTGTGAAAATTTTGTACGTGGATTTTAGAGGTAAATAATATTGAGTAAAATATTATGTTTATGTACATTTTCCTATATATAGATGTGGTGCAGCAGAGCTTGACTGTACACCTGATGGTTGTGGATTCGATTCCTACCCTGGGGTATGATTAATATTTAAATATTTTTTATTTTTCTGATTTGGTGACTAAGATCAAGTGTGGTGTTCAGATTCGGCAATTTCTCGTCAAAAAGTTCGAAATGTCTGGAATCCAAGCGAAAAAGGGAGAACTGAAAAGAGAAGAATCTTGTAAGGTTTCTTCTTCTGTAATAGAAACTTGTTCTTGTAATAGAGTACCTAGTGTAGGTTCTGTACTATGTGGGAAAAAACGCGAAGGTAAAAAATGTACATAGTAAATGTATATATAAATAAAAAAAATACACAAGTTAAGCATTATGTATAATAAATAATAGTGTTTCATTTTTTTATTACATAAAGAAAGTGTATTTCACAGTAGTATTCACTGGTACAGATTTACACCAGTTAGAGAAAATGTGAAATTAGATTCGTCAACCTCCTAGGTAAAACTCATAAAGGTGGATATGTAGAGACAAATATATGTATAGTACCCGGCAATAAATAATGCACATCGATGCTTAGAATGCAACAGTCTGTTAGCTTCGACTTCGTAGAGCGTTGTCTCGGTCGCTTAAAATAATAACAATGAGAAACGTCACATATCAACTGAGTGACAAAGACAGCGCTCTACGAAACCGAAACTGACCGACTGTTTTATTCTACTACTACGAATATATATGTATATTACACTACAAGTTTTCTTCGTTTAATTTGCTAAATAGTTTAGTTTCTTTATTTAGTTTATGTTATAATTTTTCATGATAGTATTTTTCAATTATTATGTTATTAATTTTCACTCCTTTTTTATACTCATAGATTTCATTTGATTATTTTTCCTTGTTTAAATTTTAAACAATGTTACCATGTATGTGTATATTTGTATGTTAAATGAACACGTTTATACATGTGGTACTCACCTTAAAAGGTAATGCATTTAGATATAAGATTAAAGAAATGTATCAAAAGTGTATTATCAAATGTAATTGCCACTGGTGAGTCTAATAAATAAATAAATGAGTAAATAAATAAATAAAGGATTACATGTTTTCCACCGGTGCGGGGATGGGTTGAATTTTTATATTTTTTTTTTATTATACTATCAAAATCACGATTTACCAATTGAAATGCCGAACGGAGCTCGGTCACCTGATATTAAGTAGTTTAGCTTCACGCTGTATCCCGCACACAGCAGTGTAGACTGAGGGAATCTAATGTTAAAACATTCCGTTCCCAACTTTCCGCCGAATGCTGAAGCTATTGCGTGGTAAGTGGCAGAAATTAACGCCGCGCTTTGCCTCGACATTGGGAATCGAACCCATAACCAGTCGCTTTATAGTCACACTTTGTGCCTCTGCACCGCGACTGGCCCTGAGTAAGTATTAAGTAACATTTAATAAATTTACGTCACTTCATATTAAATACCTTGACGCATGCAGAAATTCAAGTTCTGCATAAAATTTTTAGAAATATTTCCAGCTACACGAACTGCCTTCCCTAATTTCCCCCGAGTGCAGGTGGACTCGTAAGTTGTAATTGTTTTTTCATCTGCATAATTGAAATGCTATTCTTAAAATGTAGTTTTGAACTTAATGTTATTAATATTTATAGGTATATAGATTTTTCTATAATATTTAAATATTATTTATAGATCTTTTGCTGTTTTGGTATAATTTTTTTTATGTTTATTTTCAAGAAAACAGCTTCACATTTTCCCCCATAATTGTGTAGCCAGAGTGAACCTAATGTCAAGACATAATGTTAAAGTGTAGCGAAGCGGAACTTAACGCCGTGCTTTGTTTCACCAGTACACGAAAATGAAAACAATTTATATAATATACGTATACCATTTAACTAAAATAGAGTAAACGAATAAGGGTTAACAGACTAATAATATGATTTTAGCTAGATATATGATCAAAGAAATGGTTCGAAATTATGAAGATGTGAACGGTGGGACAGTCACAGTGTAAACGCGATTAGTTGTGGTTTTAACTCCCACTTTACTTCCTACTATATTAATTATGTACTCTGCTCTGGTAAGAAGGCAAAGCCTGGCGTTTAGTTTCATCACTCAACGTACAATGTCTGTTTAAGACGGAAAGAAGAGTGAGACTTGACACTAAATTCTCTCCGACTATCTGCTTTGCTATTCTGAAAATGCGTGAAACTGATAAAATAATTCTAATTACAAATACGAGACTCAGCGGCTCAAAATAGCTCAGCAAGAACTTCTTGCATTGAAGGATTGATTATTTGATCGATGTATACATACAAGTAACCCCTAATAAAAGAGTATTAACAGTCTCTCAACATTTTCTGTCCTAAAATAGCTCAAAATATTTTTGTGAAACTGTTATCAAAATTTGTTTAGTTATTCAAAAAAAAAACTAAGAAAATAATTTCGTTAAATCATAACATCCACACTAAAAAGGACTGTTGATCATATACTGCACTGACTGTGCAAGAAATCCAATATAATAGTTATTAAGCAAAGTAAAATAAGATTACTTTGCGAATAATATAAGTGAAATCTCAATTTTTGCGTCATTCTGATGTTATTAGCGACTGTTCCCGTAAACGGCCTATATGAGGAGCATTATTAAATTGGCGACGACATTTGCAGAAAATTTTCAACTCTATTCAAAGTGTAGAGGAAAATATAAGAATATTACGTATTTTGACTGTTTTAATAAAATTTTTACTTTATATTTTGTAATGTTTTGTTAAATGACAGTTGCATTTAATTCTTTCGTTAAGTCATTGTCAATTTTATCATAAGAATATGCTACTATATACTTGATATGCAAAATGTGATAATAAGACGACACATTTATGGTTTAGGTACTTTTTTAATGTTTATTTGTTTTTTAACGTTTTTTTGGATTGCAGGTAGTATCAAGATATTCCGCTATACATTTTCCGTCTGCATTCATGACTTTGCATTACACGTTCACATATTGGACACCTTTAAGAATGTATGTAGGTATAAGATCGAAAATTTACAATATTCCGCCATAAGTGGACACAATTAAATATTGCCATTATTTATTCCTCAACATATAAGAGAAGCTACATTTTCTCTTCAATCAAAAAGCGTCTACATCGCAATAAGCTTGGTATTACCCTAATAATTTTCCAAAATCCCAAAATTTACTGTTTTCTTGCTATATATATAACAATTATTCATTCATTACACAAAAGAACTCAACTTAAATTCAATAAAGCGAACGTAAAACCACAGACAGTACTTACTCCTAACATAGCAAGAACGAGGCCGTTTGAATTTCTATGAAAATTTAACATTGATGGCGGCATTCACTTTCATTTGCAGCAATATCACTGTGTCGGGGCCCTGTTTATTCATTTGTTTATAACTTTATTCTTGTATCGTAAAAATTCAATCTGAAAATTGCTGAGCCTCGTGTAGTAAAAGCTGCGGAACGGTCGCAATCACCCAGAAGATACGAATAAAAAATGTATCAACATCTAAAAATATAATTTTTCGGTTGTATTAAGTTTTGGTGAAGCCATTGTGGCGCAGTGGTTCAGCATGTTAAAGCGAATCAATGGTTGTGGATTTGATTCCTACTCGGAGGATGATTGCATTTAAATTATTTTAGTTTTTTCATTTTAGTACGACTAAGTTCGGCGTTAAGTTTCGCTATTCAACGCACAATGTCTTATGAATTCATGAAGTTAAGAATGGAGTGTCTTTTTACTAGCTACTGCCTTGCTAAGCAGGAAAACCCGTCAAGTTGCTCTTTTTTATGTTGAATTCAAAGGACAAATATATTTTATACGCATAATAGCGCTGCGCAACAGTATATGATTGTAAAAGTGATATTTGTGTGTTCGATTGTCACTAACTAAGATTACATTGTTATTATTTGAATATATGTGTATTACTAGTATATTTATTTTAAAGTTTAGTGGCCAGTCGTGGTCCAGTGGCACAAGAGTGTGACTGTAAACGACTGGTTGTGGGTTCGATTCCCACTCGAGGAGTGGAAATTATATTTCCATTTTCTTCGCTCTGGTGTCGAGGTAAAGTGCGGCGTTAAGTTCCGCCACTTAACACGCAAGCCTCCGAATTCGGCGGAAAGTGGGGAACGGAGTGTCTTAACACTGGGTTCCCTCTGCCTACCCTGCTGTGTGCGGGATATAGCGTGAAGCTATTTAATTTTTAATTTTTTTTAATTTAATTTATTTTATTTGAATATATTTAATTATTATTTCAATATTGAAATAAAAATAGTAATTTTTTAAAATCTATTCCATTATCCTGCTCTGAAACGCAACGCCACGCTCTCTTAAGCACAGCGTGGCTTTGCGGTCTGCACGCACAACGATACATAAAAATATAAAAGACCTATTAACTTTATACCTTAAACATTTCAGCTCCATCTTGATCACAAAAGCGTTTACAAAGTTAAACAAAACGCGTATACGGTACCGATAGAATTGTAATTCCACATTTATCACGATATCGTATAAAGCTCCCGCCGCTATATCTCTGCGAGTGCAGAGTGCTCCGAGCCATCTCATCGGACAAATGCTAGGTGACTTCTCTTGTTTATTTTCTGCAGTTCGTAGCTAAAGGTCTGATTGAACGCAAGTGTTTTTTTATACAAATTTTAACTTTTATTGGAACGACTTTTCTTATAGAATACTATACGTTATAGTTTATAGTAGGTACGTTATTTACGTGCTAGATAAATGATGCATATATCTCTGTGAAATTATTTAACAAATGAGAAATCATAAAATACAATGCAATAATGTTCTCGAATTACTTTTTTTTATGATTTTGTAATAGTTTTCAGGTTATTACGATTATACCTATATGTACGCTATTATTGTGTAGCCAAAACTAGGTTAGACTTCAAAATCTAGGTATCTAGTTATGTTAGATTTCCAAATCTAGGTATATAGTTATGTTAGACTTCAAGTTGTAGGTAAAAATATAACATAAAATAAGGTTCATCCAATTAAACAGAATTTCTTGACACTATATTTTCTGCCCTGCTAGAGAAATATTGAGAAAATTAAGTGAATATCACTACCTAATACATCTGCTTTCTTTGCATAATATGGTAGGACGTGTAAAAATGAAAGAAATCAATACATTCTTCAAGTATTTCCATCGTGTGGTATTTTATTACTCGAACACATCTTACTCGATAAGTATTATAGGTTGGACCCTATCGCAAATATCGTCGACCGTAATAAAACTGGATGGGCAGAACCGCGACTATTGTCTATTGTCTCCTTGGACTAGCAAAGTAAATGCTTGTCTGTCAAAATCTTTTGCTTTAATTTTCTCCTTATATTACAATAGTGGCTTCAGTTTGACTAGATAGTTTCTAGACTAGATTCTTATTAAGCATTTCAATACTTTGTGATACTTGTATGTTTAAATACCAATCCTCAGTCTTTTTAAACAGCCGGAAATTGAGGCAAGGCAAGAATGACAATAGTATCGAGGGCAGTATATTGGTCGCTCAGAAGAAAGAAGGAAATATTTTATTCTCTAAAATTCCGTTTTTGAACCTGGAGGGAACCTGAGAAATTCTTTATTCTTTATTTAGTTTTCAAATAACATGCATGCCAGTGCGGTAATCTTTTTCTACATAATTTTATTTTTAAATTGACTTAGACTATTAATTTTTTAAACAATACAAGCATAATAATCCAAAGTTAATTCACATTCAGACAATTCCCAACAAAAGAAAATTAAAGAGCTTTCAAAGATGAATAGAAATGCCTTAAATCTAAGTTATATAGTACAACATTTTTCCAAGTCATAACATAAATAAAACACACAACATACTCAGGCAGGCAAGCAATTGGCTCATTGATTGTTCCAACACGCGTATCTCTGTTTGGTTAGCAAACGAACTGGAATCCTACCACTGTACTGATATACAATTACGTGAGATCGGACGATACGACCATGAAACATGGATTGGACAT
Source organism: Dryas iulia moderata (assembly GCA_019049465.1). Lineage (NCBI taxonomy): Eukaryota > Metazoa > Arthropoda > Insecta > Lepidoptera > Nymphalidae > Dryas > Dryas iulia. The sequence continues at coordinate 11,028,967 of CM032440.1, read as the reverse complement.
GGCTTATCCTTTTTCGACAAGTATTTTCATTTTATACTAGCTGGTCAAATAGAGGTTGTTCTGTCTTAGTAATAGTTAATCTAAGATCACATTATGAATAATATAAATAACAATTGTGGCCAGTCGTGGACCAGTGGCACAAGCGTGTGACTGTAAACGACTGGTTATGGGTTCGATTCCCACTCGAGGAGTGGAAATTATATTTCCATTTTCTTCGCTCTGGTGTCGAGGTAAAGCGCGGCGTTAAGTTCCGCCACTTAACACGCAAGCCTCCGAATTCGGCGGAAAGTGGGGAACGGAGTGTCTTAACACTAGGTTCCCTCTGCTTACCCTGCTGTGTGCGGGATACAGCGTGAAGCTAAAAAAAAAATAATATCAAAAAAGTATCGCTTTTTTTATACCTATACAAAAAAGTAGATAATTCATATACTTTACAGTCCTTCTTCCTTTAATATACAAATTCGGACTTTCAACTTTCAACAAAGCCTACAAAATAAGTCACGTAACTACAAATACGTAATTTTATTTCTCACACACCCTTTTCTGTATATTTCAATATTCAGTTAGCATTTATCGAAAATAAGAAAAGTATCGACAAGAAAAGAACTCCGATACCTTTGAACACGTGACCTGATCCCAAATGGGCGGCAAACACGTCACGCTAACCTAATCTACCGGCCCATTGTGACAGAAGGGATACCCTGCGCCCTTGGAAAGCGACGTAATCGGTGTTTTATAAGTGAAATTTCTATTTAAAAGTAAATGTCAGTAAATGTTTTTTTGAAATACCTGTGAAATTTTAGAACGTTTGATAAAATTTTGAATATTATAAATGGGAAACGGAGTATGTTAACAATAGGTTCTATTTGAGTTGCAACTGCTTTTTTTTAATGTATAAATGAAAGGTATAAAAGCAAAGACGCTTCAGTCCAAAAATGCATTTTTTTAACTGAATATACGAAATTTTAGAGCTCACAAAGGGCTACACTATATGATATACGCCACAGTCACAATCAACCAATCAAAAGTCGTAATTTCAAAATATCTAAGATGGCGAATATATCATTTTTCATAGTAAGTCGATTGTGGATAGTGGCTGTCAGCTGTCATACTATGAATATTAACGTGCAAACATGCTTTAGTCCAACGTTTAAATGCAAAGACACCTAAGTCCTACAGTATTTCTCAATTTTTATATGGTTATTGTAAAGTTATTTTATTTTAATTAATGTTATATTAATAAAGTATTCCAATAAAAGAACCAACATATAATTCGGGTAGAAATATTGATTTATTACGACACAGTAGAAATTTGCAGTTTACTCGATTTAGGTATTTTGTGACTTATACGGATTTGCTTTTATACCCCTCAAATTATTTAACATTTAAATATATTTTCTAATATGTCAAGGTAGTTTGGAAGAGCCTAGTATCAAGACACTCTGTTTTTAAACTCTCCGCGATTATTTTTTGAGTGGCAAATGTCAATGCCGCGCTTTGTCCCAGGTGCCAGTGGGAAGATATGAAAATAATTTGAATATGATATAATGGGAGTGGGAATGGGAATCGAACTGACAACCAGTCACGAATACAATAAGATACTGTGACACGCCACGATATCTTATATATCATTGTGTATAATGTACACATATTACAATATTTTTATTAGTAAAAATCAGAACAATTATTGTACTAAAGAATTAACTATTTTAGAAAATGTATTAAAATTTGAACGCAGCAGGATTCGAACCCGCGCCGTGCCTCTTTGATACCGTCCAAGCACTCTGGCTGCTAAGCCATGCGTTTATGTTGAAAGTGCATTTGAATCCCGCTACGTTCAAATTTTTATACATTTTTTAAAATAGTTAATTCTTTAGTACAATAACAGTTCTTTAGTGCAATAAATGTAAATAAATAAATCCCTATATGGGGGCAATATTTTACTTTTATAATATTTCTCTATCGCTAAAACTTTTAGAAGCTTAGACATACACGCCTTATTATTATTATTATGCTTACATATATACAGGAACGCCCTTTCAAAATTAATTTTATTTGCAGACAATTTACCCTAACGAGATCAAATGCCTACAATACTTTCTAAATGGCTTCATTTAGCTTCGGTGTAGGCAAAAATCTCATTTCCTGCGTTACAAGCAGCGCTGATAAAAAGTACGCCTCGCTTCGCTTCGCCTCGTCTGACTCCATTTAACATCCCATATACGTTAGGAGAGGTTAATGTATTGTTAGAAAAGTTTACATGTCTGGTATGGTTAGTGCTTCTAGGTTTATCAAAGTTGTATAATATTCAATTGGTGATTCCTGTTCAGTTCAGTTATTATAAGGTAGTGTATAAGAATTTTGACGCAGCGGATAGTAGAGCGCATGGCTCAGTGGTGAGAGCGCCTGGACGTTATTCAGGAGGCGCGGGTTCTAATTCCGCTGCGTTCAAATTTTTATACGTTATCTTTAAATGTCTTTTTCAATTTTCGTAAGTGTGGAATAACACTTTAAAAATGTTTTAAAGGTATAGTTGTTAGTGTATTTATAGATATGGGTTTTTGTGGCGCAGTGGGAGTGTGACTGTAAACGCTTGCCACTCGGTAGAACGATTATATTTAAGTTATTTTCATTTGCAGAGAAATACCTCTAGTAGCTACGGTAAGCAATATTGAGTTCCGCCACTCAACATATAATGTCTCGATATCGGGCGGAAAGTGGAGAGCAGAGTGTCTCGTCATTACATATCCTTTGGCTACTGTATGGAAAACGTCTATTAGGCAAAAATAGATTCCACACTTAGGAAGCTAAATGTCTTTTCATAAATAGATCTTTTTTTTAATGAGTGGAAAAAGTCAATGTGTAATTTTGCCGTCACAATATACTTACTTGTCGAACATAGTAATATTACCTACACAACTTTATATTGTAAGTTTATTATAAACACATATACCTATCTCAGTTGCCAAATTTCATAAGTCCCCCTCCAGCCCTCATTATTTTTGTAAAGAGGTGTCTAAAATCCTTTCTTCATTAATTAATGTTTTAAATAGTTTTGAAACATCTCTTAAAGTTTTGTAAACATAATAATGTAATCCTAACTATGTATTTGACGTATAAGTTAAGTTATAAGGTTCGAGTCCTATTAGGTGTAATAATTATATTTTAATTATTTTAAGCTCTGGTAAATGACAAAGCTTACCGTTAAGTTCCGCACCATGTCTTGATTTTAGGCGAAGAAGTGACGAATGGAGTATTTTGGGATTAGGTACCAAAGGCAAAGCACAGTATTAAGTATCGCCACTTAACTAGCAATGTCTCGATTTCATGTCTCAGGTCGAAGTTGTGTATCTTGACATCGAATGTCTTGATATTGGGTTCTCTCTTCCATAAATAAGGTATTTGTTATATTTACTTTTATAACTTAACTTCTTGAAAACTTTACTTTATGAAAAATACACTTCACAAAATCTTATGTACTACTCAAGTCGAAAATAATCCAAAGCAATATCGTAAAGCGCTGTGAGACGATATCATGTTTCAAATACTTAAATGCGGAAAATTTCACCAAAATGTCGTGCAATGTTAGAAGTTAGATAATATTTATTTTGTAAGGAGTCCCACTTTTATAGTATTAAGTTATTAACTATTTTCAGATTGTTTTTTTAAATCTATGTATGTTATATTTCCATTTTCTTCGCTCTGGTGTCGAGAGAAAGAGTTGCGTTAAGTTCCGCCACTTAACACGAAATCGGAATTCAGAATCCAGATTCACAATCCAGAATTCGGCGGAGCGTGGGGAACGGAGTGTCTTAACACTAGGTTCCTTCTACCTACCCTGCTGTGTGCGTGATACAGCGTGACGCTAATAAAAATATTTAAAATAATTGTGTAATTGACGCCATTTTGGCACAGTTTCTGCGTTTGACTTTATACGGAATGGCTGTGGGTTCAAGTCCTATAACATGACAGTGTTCTCAACTCGTATAAACACTTTTATTCAAGTTTCCTGTTGTCAGTAATAAAAAACTAAGAATAAGAACATACTAATATTCTTATGCTGATACTTTAAATTGATCTACCGTTAATACTTGCTACCAATATATCACTGCATTAATACTTTTAAAATATCAATCCAAAATCCTTTACTCAATTTTCTCAAAATGCGAATTTTGCGGCGAATCACTTTCATCCGTGTATGTCTTTTGTTATTATATAGACTGCTGCCATATCATAATATTTATTATTTCCGAAAGTGAAGTTACAAACATAAAATTTTAAATTTTTTTGTGCATAACAGAGTAGGCATAGAAAACTTAGTGTCAAGACATTTGGTTCTCCACTTTCCGTCGAAGTCAGGGCTATTGCTTTTTGAATAGTAGAAATCAATAATCCAAATAATCATTCCCCCGAGAGGAAATCAAACCCATAATCAACGTACAATCAGACAGACACTCTCCCACTGCAGAACGATAACTAATTCGTATATAAAAAGAATAGTAACAGCAACCAAATAACTCTACTAGTATAAATACGAATGTAAACGCGGCTAATTTTGGGTTCGATTCCCAAATATTTAATATTTCCATTTATCCCGAAATATTTAATATTTCTATTTTTTTCGCTACAACTTCGCTACGCAAATCGTGGCGTTAAGTTCCGCCACTTAACACACAATGCCTCAAGAATCCAGCGGAAAATGGGGAACGGAGTGCCCCACTAGGTTCCCTCTGCCTACCCAGCTATACAGCGTAAAGGTAAAAAAAATAATAACTTAACAATATAATAAAATAGACAAGTATAAGTACGTATATTTAATAAACCTAATTCGTACAAAATATGTTGTCTGCGTATGTTGACTCAATGAGTAGAGAGGAATGTAGGACCGCCGGGGGCGGGCAAATATTTGATTAGCCTCGCGGTCGCATGTGATCCCGCTAAATTATATTAGCTAATAGCTTGCCTTTATTTTTCATCTAATAAAGTAATTTTGTTATGGCGCTTTTAATTTTGTGATGGGGTGGAGAAAGAGTTGTTTGGAATAATAATATAGTGTTTGGAATATAAGGTGATTGTGGCCAGTCGTGGCCCAGTGGCACAAGTGGTAAACGACTGGTTGTGGGTTCGATTTCCACTCGAGGAGTGGAAATATTTAATATTTCCATTTTCCTCGCTCTGGTGTCGAGGTAAAGCGCGGCGTTAAGTTCCGCCACTTAACACGCAATGCCTCCGAATTCGGCGGAAAGTGGGGAACGGAGTGTCTTAACACTAGGTTCCCTCTGCCTACCCTGCTGTGTGCGGGATATAGCGTGAAGCTATTTAATTTAATTTGGAATATAAGGTGATTATTTATTTTTCGTTTTTTTGTAGCCATCGTGGTACAGAGTTCTGTCACTCTACACGCAACGTTTTAATTTGTATTTAAAAGTATACTGAAGCGTCTTGACTCCAAGATATATATGTTTATTTTATAACCGTTTTTATATATAAAAATACGTTCAAAAATACGTACTTTTGGAAAACTACACAATAGAGGATCTGTTTTCATTTATATTAGCTGTATTCTTTCATTTACTACTGGTTTTATTTTCGTAGCCTTTGTCTTAAATTGCTGAAAATTAGGTAAGTATCTTGTCATTTAAAAATACCATTATTCTATACAAGAATATAACAAGAATATTATTTTAATTTTTTCACAACTATCTCTGTGTCATTTACTTATGTATATTAAACATAAAATAAAGCACCTAACATTACTAAAATATAATTAAAAATCAATATTAAACAAATAGAAAAGACAATCAAATTGAAAGTTCAAAGACTGTCAGGTCAAATGCGCCCTCTCATATAATATCCAGTACAATATTCTGTACTAACGCTAAACTGCTATAAGTATTGCAAGTCGGTCCGGCATTTGGAGGCGGCGTCGTACATACAAATGCAGAAAAAGTGCTGTCGGAAAAAAGGTGAATGGATATGGTAAATTTTTAGACATACATAAAGATTTTTTTATATAGAGAGAGATTAGTCTCAAGATACTAATTTCCGTCTATCCAGACTGGTAGAGTGGCCTAAGTGGCGGAATTCAACATGGTGTTTTATTATACCAGAATGATGAAATGAAGATAATTTAAATATATTATAAATTGTAATATTTCGGTAAAGTGAAAATAATTAATCAGTACTCCGGTATTCAGTGATTTAGTGAAGCTGTGGGACGAATGTAGAAAATACAAAACTTTATTTAACAAGGCCTTGTAGTATCTACATATAATCCAATTGTCGTAACGTTGTTAGCAAAAACAACAAATCTTTCATTGTATTTAGACAAGTTCCAAGTGTTTTAGTTTTTGTTTTATGTTTTTACATCAATAAAGAAAGTATATAAAAATAGAATTTTACAAATAGTTTGAAGGCCATCGTGGTATAATAGGATCATGTAATAACTATAAATATCACAGATTCTAGTCACATTTGCGGGAATGATTACATTTAAAATATTTCCACTTCCCTGGTCTGGCCATCCAATACATAATATCACGAATTGGGAAAAAGAAAGTGTCTTGACACTACTACCACCACTGCCTGGCTATATAAAAATACATCAAGCAAAAAATGACACCAAATATTTTATTTTACCATATCCAAATACCTATAGTCAATGTACAGAGAGTCTTAACTTAGCTACTTTATTTGTGGAAGGTGAGTCCCAAGTCTCGTTGAAAGAGATAGTTCCGTGTTTGTCAGGCGCGACACGTCCCGCGACTTTTTAACTTTACTTTCGTCCCGGTTTTTAGTGATTATCTAACTTATCAAGTTTTCAGGACAAAGAGCTTTTTTTTAATATTTACGCTGTTTTTTTACTTTTTAAAATAGATGTAAGAACTTTGAGTTATTAGTATAGCTTACGGAATACCGTAAGATAAGATATTTTGTTTTTCATGCAGGTACATATTAGAGACATTATGTGCTAGGTGGTGTACCTGAAACCTCTCTTTGTCTCAGAGTGGGGTCAAACCTAATGTGACATTAATAAATTAGACTGGAGTCCAGATGGACAATCATCAACTTATTACATTGCGCATATGAATTCTATGACTAAGAATTTAGAAGCTAATTAAACACGTGATTTTAGAAGTGACCATATTGTGACACTACCTACTGGTATCAAAAAATGATGAAGTGATTTATAAAGAAAAACATCTCCCTCCCTTCTTAGAGTCACCGTGTTCATCATGTTGCAAAAAGACAGGCTCGGTCTCGGTCGACCAGTGCCTGAGACTTGCGACTTGCGACCAAGTCTAGCCTTAATATGCATAAGCTCTCGCCTCCACTATATTATATAAGCTTCAGATATATAAATGTAATATAAAAATACTTTTAAGTTTATTGTTTTTCGTATAGTAAAATATTAAGCACTATATAGTGACTAAGGCGTTGTTCAAACTATATATATATTTAAAGGCAACAGGTAGCTTCAATTCTAATACAGATATGTCCTTGTTATACTACAAAGGCAACCAAGCTTTTATGTAACTAAATTCTACATATTTTAATACAAGAATTAGAAGCTTCTAAGTTTTAACCAATAATCTACATACAATATTTATACTTGCCATGACTTATAAATGTAACTCAGTAACGTCGTATAAAGTTACAAATAAAAAAATGACTAATCCTTTTACAGGCAATATAAAGACGACGTAAGGTTAGGAGCTCTATAGTTTTACTATCGTAGGGTGCCATTTTCAGATTGGTTATTTATGAGCGTGGGGCACTTCATAAATAAATCCATACACGATGCCGGACTTAGGTTATGGTAGTAGTAAACTAGGAAATGCGAATAAATATGGGAATGCGTAAATGTAATTACTTTTCGGAAGATTTCTAGATTTAGTTCTAGGTACTTGGAGATGACGTCAAGCTTAAAATCTAGAACTAAATTGTTAAGAGAAACTATTCAAGTTTCTGCTGTCTTGAAAAGGAAATATATACGTTACGTCACGTGCTATTGAGACGCGTCTAATAGCTTAAAACAATTATTATTATGTTTAAGTGCTCTGTATATTAATAACATTTTTTAGGGGACTTTTACAAATATTGAAACTTTTTGGCAATCCAAATCATATATTATTAATATTATAGGCGCGAAAGTTTGTAAGGATGTTTGTTACTCTTTCAGGTAAAATACTACTGAATGGGTTTCTATGAAACTTTATAATAATATAGCTTATACATCAGAATAAAACATAGACTATCATTTATAAAGATATTTTGTGAATTGTCCAAAATATGAAGTGAAGAAAAAAGCGAAGTTAACACAGCTACCAAGAAATAAAAGGAATATCTGAATTTGTAATATAGAAAAGACACCAGGCAGGTTGCATGCTCCTCACCCCTGCTTTATAGTTAATAAACAAAGTCACGAATTTTAACTGTTAATTTAACATCCTAAATAAACAAAAAATCGGTAGGTGTGTACTATTGTTATATAATAACTTAATTGATGCTAGATAGTTGTCAACAGTATTCTTTACAGCTTCACGCTTATTACGGCATAGCAGGGTAGTAAGAAAGAAACTATTCTTAAGACACTCCATTTTGAGTGGCAGACCTTACCGCCACGATTTATCTATATATTCAACAATATTTTTTAATTCTAACATTCTCTCAATTTGCGTCTAGACAGATACCAGTTGGCTAAGTTAACGTCTCTATAATAAAATCCTATGGTTATCATATAGCTTTAAGACCACGTATACATACATGATATGCATAGTATGGTAGTTAGAGAAAACCTAGTATTAACTCACTTTCCGCTCGTAATCGAGACATCGCTTGTTAACTGGCGCAACTTAACGTCGCGTTTAACCTCTCTGCTAAACAATATTTATTAAAATAATATTTCTTAATTTTGATATTTACTTATTTAGTCTAGACAGTTGCAAGTAGGTCAAGTTAATCCCCCAATAACATTGTGTAAAAACCCATAAACTAAACTATTCTTTCACATTATATAATAAAATCCTATGGCTACCATATAGCTTCAAGGCCAGATATACATAATTGGCACTCCTAGCATAGTAGTCAGAAAAACCTCAGAGTCAACCAAATTTTATGCTTTATCTCTCTGCTCAACAATATTTTTTAAATAATACTTCTTTAATTTTAACATTCAATCAATTTGAGTTTAGGCTGACGCAAGCAGGGCAAATTAACCTCTCCATAGCATTATATAAAAAACATCAAAACGCTAACTATTACTATCCATTATATAATAAATTCCAATGGCTATCATATAGCTTTGATACCATGCCATGTATATACACATACATACATGGTATGAAATTTCCGAAATACTGAATACCGTAATAAAAGACGCTGATATTAACATTCGAAGGGTAACTCGATCCTCGCCTCGAGCTAAGATCTATTGGTTTTATAAGCATATACTCGTAGATATAGAGAATCATATTGGTGGAATATCGTGACCGTCTCACAGAAAATGTCACGTTATTTTTTATAGTACCGAAATATTATGTCCGATGTCGTCAAATATATGGTATGTTTAAATGTTTATTATGTTATATTATATTAAAAATAAATAATTTGTGTGTTTAAAATTAAAGTGGTTTAATACAAAAAATAAAATTCGTAAGAAATAGCCATAGAATAATTTGTAAAGGTATTTTAACCTCAAACTATTTTATAAAAACTGATATATCTGTTGCTGTTTTTTTTATATTCTTACTACATTGTCTTATATATTATTCATATCTTACTTTAAATAATATGACCTTTGGATTGTGCAATATTTACTATTAAATAAACTATTTATAATCGTCAGTCAGTACTGTAAGTACAAAGTATTCGTAGTAAATAAAATGTTAGTAGATATTAAAATGGATTTTTATTACTATAACTTAACAGTATTTTTTAAAATATTGCCTTTTATTCAATCATAATATTAAAAGTAAATTATTTTTATGCCAATATTTCTATCTACCACCATAATAGAAAACAAAGGTGAATGTTGCTTGTACTCTAATCAACAGTAATAATCATGGTAAATGAAATACATATAAAAAAAGATACCTTTCCCATATATTTTAAGCAGATTTAAATTTTTTATCCGCCCAGCATACACATGAAGCGCTGTAAAGCGTCTAGAAAGCGGTCAATATTGACAGATTGCTCTTTTCTTCACAGTATAAAAGATTGGGAGCTACCTTGGAGTTCTGTTCAAACAACTGACAAGTTGCATTCAAAGCGTTCTATTCCTGAAGCTAATAGTAGAGGAGTTATGTATGTCTATATGTATATATGTAACTAGTGCTTTTGATGCGGTTTTGCTTATATATTTGTTTTCATAATATTTTTAAAGATTTTTCTTATAATTTTTTTTGGAAATCATTAATTGAAATTAATATGTGGAAGTCGACTTTATGGTCGTGAATTCGATCTCTATTCGGAATTGATTGTATTTAAATTATTTTAACTTCCTTCTATAGCAAAACAATAAGCATGGGGTACCGTTTTTCAATACGCAACAACCTTAAGGCGAAAATCAGAGAAGGGCCTTGACACTAAAAGATATTGCGTGAAGTTGAAAAAAATGTTCATAAATTTCACTTTGCCACATGATGATGAAAGGTATATTTTGTATTTAATATATCAGTGGTTTTCTTCATAATTTAAACCCCTACTTAGAAGTGTTAAGAGTACGTTAACGTTTTCGGTAAAAATATAAAAAAAAAACTCGTTTAAAAAAACAATTGAAACATAAGACAGGAGTTCTGATGGTACCTGCTGTCTGCCGTCTATTAAGTCGTTTTACCAAATAATAACTAACTTTCGCATATATTTTTTTATCTTCACGTTGTACCCCGTACACAACTGGCAAAAGGAGCCTAATATTAAGACACTCCACTTTCCCCCAAACTCATAAGATTAAATACTATATTTTTAAATTCCTCCAGTGGGAATCGAACTCACAACCGCGTTTACATTCACACTAAATATAGACATATAGATAATAAAATCGTATATAGATAATAAAATATAAAGCAATTATATTGACGTCCACTTTTTATTTGGCACGTTATAAGCGTCGTTTGATACTGGACGCGCCTTACTTTACGACTGGCTAATATCTCATTTTATAGTGGTTTTATTGACGTGCGTGGGTGAAGTAAGGTTGTATATATCTAGGTATATATAAAAGATATAAATTGATATTTTATTGGTATATTTTGGTAATTTATAGTTTATGAAGGAATTGATATTTTCAATTCTAAATGTAAGAAATGTGGGGTTTTCTTTGATTACTGGGAATATTTTTTTTTTACATTTCCACACTTTTTCATCTTTTTCTAGACAGGGAGAACTTAGTATGAAGGTACTCCAGTTTCAACTTTCTGCCCAAATCTGAAACACTGTGTGTTGAGTGGCAGAACTCAATGACAAGTTTTGTGTATTACCAGAGCAGAGAACATTAAATTGTTGTACCTTAAAAAATCCCAAAAACAGAATACTGAAATTTAAATATTTTTTAAATTGTCACAATTTGATGAAACTTTATTAAAATCACAATTATTATGTAAGATATGTCTAAAATGGAACTACGGTGGCTGCCACCGTAATCATCCCGCAGGGATGCCATGATGCTTCTAGGGAGAAGGAATAAGGACAGACGTGTCACTAAGATCTGTATGCTTAATTCAACTGCAACTAAAAGTTAATTAACCATACTAATAAAAATTTACTTTTTAAGTTTAATATTTGGCACCATAAATCCTTAACGATTCTATCCTCAAACACCATCGAGTGAATTGGTAACTTCGGAAATCGCGAACAAGATGACGTTAAAACAGATTTTATACGAACTAACTCTGAGAAAATAAAATTTAAACGGTCCAGTAGTTTGTCACAATCGTAACTATTGGTCTAGTACCTATAAAAGTTCTTAGCTAGATTGCTTCTCTTATATATAGTTAGAAAATATCTCTTATATGTAGGGAATAATAAAAATTAATAAAATATTTTATGAGGCCGTCTTGGCGCTATGGGACAGCGTCTGAGTGTAAACGCGATGGTTGTGGATTAGATTTCCGCTAGAGGGAATGATTATATATAATTTATTTTCATTTCTCCGCTCTGAGAGACAAAACAAAACGCGGAGTTGAATTCCGCTACTAAAGGGTAGCGAATATATTGCGTATAGACGCAATATCATCATTTAGCGCGGAAATTAGATACACTAGGCTCTCTGTCTCTCTCTCTCTCTCTTTCTCATACGCAGGCAAAAAGGGACAGCTATCAAAAAAATATTTTAAACGGCTATATAAATATTAGGTACCATCATTGTGCAGTGAAACTGTACACGCTTAGGTATTATATTCGTATACAATGCTTTTTATGCAATTCTCTGGATAATAATTGTATTCTAAGAAACTGAAATTGATATACGGTTAGTATAATGAAAGTAACTACAAAAAAAATCTAATAATGGTTATTATAAGAAATAATTATTGACAAATAATATGTAAAAGAATCAAACAATCATAAATTAAAGTTCTTAATTGGGCAGGGTGATATTAGCGACGCTTCCGAATAAGTAGTCGATGGCAAAAGAGGATGAGGCAAACTGTAATCTATGGTTTTAATTTGTAACTATATTTTAACCTTTTTTATTTCTCTATTTTTGTTATACAATACGTTGTGTGAAGATCTAGTAGACTTAACACGTTATGAATCCTCGAAAATTAACTTATAAGTTATTTTGTAAAGTTTATTTCTAATCAGTAAATACTAACTCCAGCTTTACAAGACACTGTATTAAGTGGTAGAACTTAACCGTGCAATCAAAAATAGTTTTAACGTAATCATTTCTTGGAGTGGAAATCTTTGAGGCCAGTTGTGGCGCAGTGGCACAGACGTGTGACATCAAACGACTGGGTTTGGGTTCGATTCCCACTCGAGGAGTGGAAATATTTGATATATCCATTTTCTTCGCTCTGGTGTCGAGGCAAAGTGCGGCGTTAAGTTCCGCCACTTAACGCGTAATGAATTCGAATGCGGAAAGTGGGGAACGGAGTGTCTTAACACTAGGTTCCCTCTGCCTACCCTGCTGTGTGCGGGATAAAGCGTGAAGGTAAAAAAAAAGAGTGGGAATCTAACTTACGTTTACAGACAGACGTTGTCCCAATGCTTTTCAATTACATAACAGATATAAGTGTAAGAAAATGTGACTAGTTTTATTATTACTAATTTTTACATTGTATTATAATATAAACACTATTCTTGATTCTTGGATAATGGAGTGTCTTAACATTAGGATCCTTGCCTATCCTGGTGTTCCTGTATGCCAGATATAGCGTGACGTGAGAAAAAAAATCCAGAAACTTACTCCATAGCTCAACCTGCTTATGTCAATCGTTGTATCAGCATTATCAATCTTAAACAGCAAGCATACGAGTACATTGTACTTGCATGTGCGAACATAGTATGTTTATTTTGAAAAGTTTTAACTTAAATTAATGTACTTTCTTAAATGTAGTTTATCCATTACATTTTTAATTCAACAAATTCTACAATATTTATTTTTAATATAAAAATATTTATCAATATTATACTATACTTATAATAGTTAGTATCGTCGCAAAATAGTTATTTAATAGACATTTCAAATTTATATATGACCGAAGTATGAGTACAAAGACAAGTGCACTAATTTGCATTTGTATATTCTCTATCTATGCAGAATACATGCATGAAAAAATGTCATCATGAGCTTTGAAAGTTGAAAATAAGTGTAAAAACATACCTATTCGTTGAAAGCCCACAAAGGCGTCTGCGGTCAGCCTTTATAAAGTGGAGTTTTATATCGGACCCCGCGAAACACGACCTCTCCCAGTAAAGTATATAAACGAAGATGTAGATTGCAAATGGAAGTGCCAAATCTACAAGTAAATAAAATTTGTCTGTTTGTAATATTGAAAAAGCTTTTTACTATATGCGTATGTAGTCACAGTACATATACTAAAATAACATTTTTTTTACTTCTTCGTTTGTCTGTCTGTTTGTTCTGGCTAACTCTGGAACTGACTGGCTGGGTAGAGACTGGCTAGACAGATTTTGATGGGACTTTCACTGGTAGATAGCTATTGTATCTAGGAGTAACTTAGGCTACTTTGTTTTGTTCATATTCACTCTCTCTCGTTCCCCACTTTTATGTATTTCTGGAGATATTGCGTGTTAAGTGACGGAATTTAAAACTATCGTAACATTTTTGTGAACTGAACAATACCTTTTACTTCTATGCTGACGAAGTCGCGGGCAGTCGTCTTGTGTTTTCTAAGGGTTTTTCAATTTATACGAAAGAAATAGGAATATTGTAGACAGGTACCTAATATAGGTAGGGCTTTAAATTTAAATATCTGTCTATCGTGGAAATTAAGCCCGATACCTATAACTTAATAAGAAGAATTGCTAGCCACCATGTCATCGGATTAAGGTCTATACATTTTTTTTTTAAATCTAAAAGTTTAAAAATCTGTTTTACAATTATTCCCGCATATCGGGGTAGTCAAGAGAGATCCTAGTGTCAAGACACTCCGAACTCTATTATTTGGAGAATTAATCTAACAGTCAAATATTCAGAAACATTAAAATTCAGAATGTAGCAAAATTTTATCTAAGCGCCAAATAAAGTACATCGAATTCATAAGAAGTAAAAATAATTGCTTTCAGCATCTCTGTAGGGATTTTTTACAAATTTTCGTTACTCGTAGATGTTATCTAACAACGTCCATTGAACTTGTATTAAGGATTATCAAAAATTATTAAAATTATTGCATGAAGTTGAATATAAAATAAGCTTCATGCATTAATTTTACTAATTTATAGAATTGATATTTAATTTTTTATAATTAGTGTCAAATTTTACAATAATTACACAATTAATTATAGGTTACCACCAAATGCGTTAACAGTTGGATAATAAAAACAAGAATATTAATAAATAGCAATTACATAGCAACCATTAATAAACATAACATTATAGCAATACGTAATAGTCATTAAATAATAACTTTCAATATGAATTAATAAAATAAACTGTTTCTCTCACCAAAAATATAATTAAGTAAAAAAATCGCTACCAAATGAGAATCGACAAGAGAAGAGCTATTAGCTACAATTTTGTATTTGTTTTCAGCTTCACGCAATTATCCGAATAGGCAGTGATAATCTAGTGTCAAAATATTCCGTTCTTTATTTCTTATAATATTACTAGCACCCGTAGTATAAGAAAAATATATAAAAACGTACAAAAAGTCTTATACTAATTGTGTAAGTAATACTTAAAAAAAAATAATAAAACAGTCTAAAAGTGTCCCATCCAGACATTCAACATCAACGCTTCTTTCCCCCGGAGATTGAATAAGGCCGTAGTGAAGTCGACTCCGGATTTATGAGGATTCCTCCGCCAGCACTCCTCCCTGATTGCCAGTTTATTTCGTGTCGAACTGCGTGAGCTACGCGACGCGACGATACCACCCGGGATTAATGAACTGTTCTCAACTACGACTTAGATTTTAGATTTCCTAATGCATTTTTAATATTACTTATATTTTTGTTTTTAATACTTTGCAAATGAATATTATTTTTTGGGTCTAAATAGAATATACGTAATATAGCGCTATGGAGAAATGTATGATTTTTTTAGCTTCACGCTGTATCACGCACACGGCAGGCAGAGGAAACCTAGTGTCGACACTTTGTTCCCCACTTACCGTCGAATTTGAAAGGTATTGCGTGTTAAACGGAACTTAACGCCGCGCTCTACCTCGACACCACACGAGGAAAATGCAAATATTAAATATTTCCACTACTCGAGTGGGAATCGAACCCGCAAGATTTTTTTCGTGTCGAACTGCATGAGCTACGCGACGCGACGATACCACCCGGGATTAATGAACTGTTCTCGACTACGACTTAGATTTTAGATTTCCTAATGCATTTTTAATATTACGTATAAAATGTTTGTTGATGGTCTGCGAATGATTATTGTTTGTAGATTTAAATAAGATATAGGTAATATGGCGCAGTGGAGCAGTAGTAGAGCGAAGATTATTGGTATGAGTTCAACCCACACTCAAAAAAGAATATTTTTTTTAGCTTCAAGCTATCACGCACACAGAAGGGTATGCAGAGGAAATCTAGTATTAAGACACTCTGTTCCCCACTTTCCGCCGAATTCTGGAGGCATTTCGTGTTAACTAGCGAAATTTGACGCCGCGCTTTGCCTCGACACCAGAGTGTCCCTCTCTCCTCGAGTGGGAATCGAATCCACAAATATATATTTACTCTCCTGAGTGGAAAGTCTGTCTAATTACTTATTACTATGCATTTATTTATAGCCCAATTTCTGAAAGTGATAGTTACAAGTCAATAGTTGTTTATAAATTGGTACGAAATCTGATATATCATAATTAAGAAGATATTTGCCTACTTAAAACAAACTAACAAATAACCTTCTAAAAATCAATTACAGGCATAATTTAAAAAGCTTAAAATTCAATCCTATAATAGCTATATTTTCCACACGACAGCGTCAGAGACGTCCACAAACTCGGCGACAGTAAGTTACTCGTTTTATTGGCACCATAAAATAAAAGGCAGGTAAAACTTGGTACTTACACGCGGCTGTCGTTTATGGCGCCTTAAAGGTTATGTCACATGCTGGGAATTAAGTAAAATGTATTGTTTTAGAGATGGGTGTAAAGTGAATTAAAGTGGCAGTTCCGAATTCAATTGTCGTATGTACTATTAACTATTGGTTTTGTGAATAATTATTACTTACCAGCATATGTAAAAAAAATGTTATTTCAAAACGTACCGCTTAGTGGTCAAAGTGCTTAGATGGTTTCCAAGAGGCGGGGGTTGAATTCCGCTAAGTTTATGCATCATAAAAATGTTAATTTTAATCTAAGTAATGTTTTCGTTAATCTAAAATGTTAAAAAAGTATTAAAATATATCAATTTATTGGCCGTCAAAGGCCATGATCAACATTTGTGCTACACAGAGTGAGATACGCGATGATTGTAGGTTCGATTCCGTTTCGGCGATTGATTATATTTTGTTCTTTCTGCTGTGACACTATAAAGTGCGGCAAGAGTTCTGTAATAAGGCACACAACGTCTTAATTTAGAGTGGAAAGTGGTTTAAAGCAAAGTTTTCCTGACTACCTTACCCCCTAACATTTGAGAAAAACCTAGGGGGAATAGGTATATTTTTTATTTGACTTTTTAAATAATTTCTTTATTAAGAATATGACATTATTGCCATTACGAGTAAGTAGTGTTGATTAGATGTATCTTAATCTCAAAATTTGCATTTTATAACTTATTTACTGTGGAAAATTATAGGCTAACATTACCATACACCCTCCATTACGAGAGTGGTACGCTTTTTTTAATTATTTTTATTAACCCTCTATATAAAAAGAACCAGTTGCGGCCAGTCGTGGCCCAGTGGCACAAGCGTTCGTCTGTAAACGACTTGTTGTGGGTTCGATTCCCACTCGAGGAGTGGAAATATTTAATATGTCCATTTTCTTCGCTCTGGTGTCGAGACAAAGCGCGTTGTTAAGTTCCCCCTGTTAACACGCAATGCCTCCGAGTTTTGTGAAAAGTGGGGAACGGAGTGTCTTAACACTAGGTTCCCTCTGCCTACCCTGCCGTGTGCGGGATACAGCGTGAAGCTAAAAAAAATAAAAATAAAAAATAAAAAGACTTCTATATCAACATAATCAACATAACTTACGACGAAAATTATACAACTATATTTAAATGCATACTAACATATATAAATTAACAAAATTCAAAAAAATTTTTGAATGATTGATTGTCTTACATTTACATTTTATGAATAACTATATTTTCTTTTTAAAGTATTCAGCTTCTTTTAAAGCCGGAAAATTAAACAGTAGTAGTTTTTAATATAAAATTATCCTAAATTTCTCTGTTTTTGATCTTGATCCCCAACTCAGAACAGTTGCGTTTAAAATCAAACGCTGTCCCAATTTGCCGTGACGCTCTCTATATTTTTTTACTGATGTAGCGTATACTAGCTGTTTTTTTAGCTTTACGATACGCACGCACACACTCCTATGTGTAGGCAAAGGGGAACCTAGTGTTAAGACACTCCGTTTCCGCTGATACCAGAGCGAAGAAATTGGAAACATTAAATACTTCCACTATTCGAGTGGGTATCTAATTCACAAAGGGTCCTGTTTACAGTCACACTCATGAGCCGCTGCGTCACGACTGGCCTCTATTATTGTATTATATGTAACTCAAGCATTGAAATGTTTTTCGTAACGAAGCTAAATCTAGCATTGAATCGCCCTAAAGTGACCTTTGCTTATCTATTCTTTATGTTATTTTTTTTTAAATTCACAGTTTTGACTGCATTGCATGACTGTTTGTCACAGAGAACTTGGCGTCAATATACTTAGTTCACCCTTTTCCGACTAAAATTGAGTCATTACGTGATAAGTTGCGAACGCCACGCTCCATCTTCTTCACCACAGCAAAGAAATGAAAATAATCACGTTATTAATATTCCCTCGATTGGGATTCGAACGTAGAAAAGATCGCGATTTTATTCAGAAGTGTCCCACTGCGCCATTACAGACTTACACATTATCTTATCTCAAAATACATTCAAGACGTTTTCATATGGGGCGATATTTTTATGATTCTTGAAAAGTGTCGACGAAGGTTCGGCCATTTTCTGGCAATTCTAAAAACTGGGGAACATTCAGAGTTATGTGTGATTGTGTAAAGCATTTTACGACGGTGTGAGCGGAACGACCTCTCCCTATATTGATATTAGGGCTCTTTGTAGATCGTGAAACGGTACTGCTTGTTTGTCTTGCATGTTTTTGCATTTTCTTTGAATACATGATTAGCCTGTTATATGGGTTGAAAATGAAACTAATCGAAATATATTCCCCCCGAGTAAGTAACGAATCAGTAACCATCGCGTTTATAGTCAGACGCATTCTCACTATTCCACATACTAGCTGTGCCCGCGGCTTCTTTCGTGTGCAATTTACGAAGAACGTTATATTTTTAAAATTGAAGTCGCCTAAGTTACTCCTTATTACGAAAATCAACTGCTAGACTAAGAATTTGTATGTACTTAAATATAGATTAATGCGGTTATTTTAATATTACAAAGAGACACTCCGCTTTTATTAATTTATATAGATAAAATATTTCAATAATTGTTATTATAAACGTATTTGGAATCAATATAGAAAAATATCAATTCCAATTGCTTTTAGTTCTAGTATCAAACCATGGGATTGCATTTCAGTATGAGTCAGCAATGAAATGAGTTTGTCCGTATAAAATCACACATCGGTCGAAGGGCGGATCCGTTACGCCCTTTGCAGGACAAATCTTAGGGTTTCCCTTTTGTCCCTCCACTTGATATATCGTTTGAGGAAAAGTAATCATGTTGTTCTACAATTTTTTTTTTTCAGTTTTGCCAACCGGTTTATGAGTTTTGTTTTACTAACTTAGGTTTTCGATAATGTGGAGGTAATTCAATAAGAAGTAAGATTACTAGAACTTCGTCTATTTTTGCATATGCCTGTATAGACGGAGCAAACTATTGTAACATTTCAGTGTTTAACCAATTTTAGAGATATTGCTAGACGAGAAGATCGATCCCATATTATTGCATGTTACTCACGTGGCCGTCACCTTTGAATGTGAAATTGTAAGAAATATAATATATTTTGTTCGTCTTCGGGCACAGCAGAGTGGGCATAGGGAACCTGTCAGTGGGTGTTATGATATTTCGTTGTCCGTTTTAAAATATTTTGTAATAAAATTGTGTTAAACGCTTCTTAATTGGCATATGTATAAGATATATACATATTTACATTAGATATACTTGTATATGATCAAATGCATAATAAAATAATAAGGCTTCTTGAAATTATTTAAATAAGTATGTAAATCGTAAAGAAGAAATTTACACTTTATTTCGAAGACATTTACTCTTTAAATCATGAAACGCGTTTGATGTATTACAATATATTTTCCTAATTTTACCCACTCACCCTATATTTCGTCTAAGGGATTGTTGAACAATTCCTCTTGGAATGAAATTATTCGATAATTTTATTACAATGTCTATAAGTTGAAAGTCAAAATTCATTTATTTATATGATGAATATTTTAGAGGCAAAGCGCGGCGTTAGTTTGAGGCAAAGCGCGGCGTTAAGTTCCGCCACTTAGGTAATACGCAATGCCTCCGAATTTGGCGTGGTGAAAGTGGGGAACGGAGTGTCTTAACACTAGGTTCCCTCTGCCTACCCTGCTGTGTGAGGGATACCGCGTGAAGTTAAAAAAAAAAACAAAAATTTAGACAATGAAAATTTTCTTTAAAATTTCTATATGTTTTTACGTTAAGACTTCAGCTACATGTGTCTATAAAACTACAAATACACGAACTATAAATACAAGTTTTACTTAAAAAGCCAGTTCACATAAAACTTCGCTGTTTATATTTCGATTTGCGAAACACATTTGAACCTGTACTTATTTCCACTCGCTCTAACATGTCTTCCAGGAGACGTCAAACTTTAAAAGCTGCATGTGTTTCAACTTTATTGAGAAATGGCTGGCCGAATTGATTCTGACGTGTTCACACCCATTTTAAAATGTACTAAAATTTCTTAATATCACCACCAAAGGAGTTTAAACTCTAAAATTTGGGTAACAAAGTCGAATTTAGTTAGAATTTTTTTTAAGACTTTATCTAAAAAGACGTTGTTCATATTTATAAGTGCTCTTTTTGTGTGTAATGGATTTTTAAGTGAATAAACAAGAAGAAAAGTGGCAATAAACGGTAGTCTACAACATGATTACTGAAATGAAGGACTCATTTTACATGGCTTTGTTGGTTGGCGAAATATGGAATTAGAGGGAGAATGATAATTCTTTATCAGTGGTTTGTATGTAATGAAATATTGCTCTTTTCAGACTTCCAAGATACTCCATTTTCCTTTCCACACGAATTCGATTCATTCCTCCGTTTTGTATAGTTGTCAATAATACAATTGTGATGTTTTTTTTTTAATTCTAGAAAAAAATAAGGGTCTTTAACCTACGAGTATTAAGATTATGCCAGACCCATCGTTTAACAAATACATCTACCTATATAAACTTATTTCCGCAAGTGGGAATCGAAGCCACGATTACATTTAGATGCCACTGAGCCACGGACGCCTTAATATGAAATATGATATTTCAATTATTTGAGTTATTGACTATAATTGAAAATACAATTATATTTTACACTGAAATATTTTAAGTTATTTGAAATATTTTTAGTTAAGTTGCGCCACTTAACATGCAAAGCCTCCGAATTCGGCGGAAAGGGGGGAACGGAGTGTCTTAACACTAGGTTCTCTCTGCCTACACTACTACAGCGTGCTAAAAAGCTAAAAAAAAAATATTTTAGAATATCTATTGCATTGTTTGGTTGCTTTCTGTTTGGTAGTCCATATGCTTTAACCGCTTTGAGTTTTTTTTATAAGAATGTAATGAATCATTAAATATGTCAAAATCAAAATTATAATTATGTTACAATATAATCTATTTTTTTTAATTATGACAAATATTTCTGTATTTCATCTTGATCCATACATATTTTGAAATATTAATTAAAACGTATATTTAAAATAAACCCAAATTCCAGTTAATTAAAAGTTATTTAAACCATACAGTTTATACGAAAAATACTTCCATCAATACACATATTATAAATTCATTATGGGAAAAACATTCACATTTCGAATATTTTGTATGTTATATTGCCAACCAACATTAATTTACACTTTACCGAGCATCCACTCTTGGTCATATTTTACAAAATAGAAGCAAGAATAATTTACGAGAAGTGACTTCCCAGTCGATAATATTGGAACTAGCGGTTTTGATATTTAAATGTACAATATTTTTGTTTACATATTCTTACATATTCATATTATTTTTCTTAATAAAACTTTCTCTTTACAGATTTTTGATCGGAAATTTAAGGTTTAAGCTAAATTGAGTCTCGATACATTAACATCTTATATGTTTTCAATATGTATATCCTAACAGAGTGAATAATTAGGCTACAATATACAACATTTTTTTTATTATGACAAAAATTTCTGGATTTCATCTTGATCCATACATATATTTTGAAATATTAATTAAAACATATATTCCAGTTATAAACGCAAATTCCAGTTAATTAAAAGTTATTTAAATCATATATTTTATACGTAAAATATTTCCATCAATACACATATTATAAATTCATTATGGGAAAAATATTCACATTTCGAATATTTTGTGTGTTATATTGCCAACCAACATTAATTTACACTTTACCGAGCATCCACTCTTGGTCATATTTTACAAAATAGAAGCAAGAATAATTTACGAGAAGTGACTTCCCAGTCGATAATATTGGAACTAGCGGTTTTGATATTTAAATGTTAAATGTTTTTCGTTGCATATGCTAATTGTGACCGGATTTTTTTGTTATAGACGTAAAGTCTGAAAGTATATGCTATTGATTGTAGGTTCGATTTCCACCTGAGGCAACAATTATTTTAATTTAATTTCAGTTCTTAATTTATTTCCTTTTTGACCTGTAAGAAAGACCCACTTAGTTAACTAAGCTAAACTAAGTTTACTCTGCCTTAAAAATATAAGAAAAAAGTTAACAAATATAGAATGTAATATATATAAAAACAGAATATACTATGTAATATATATAAATTTATAAAATACATACATAGGAATAAAATTATTATTATTTACCTACACTATTGTTAATATTATATATCAAACAGTCAAACAGACATAATAATGTTTAACATAATGTATTTTATTCTAAGCTTTTCTAATGTATTTCTTACAAAAATCATTGAATTTTTACATCTCTCGAATTGAAGACATTACATGTTGAGAGAAGGAACTCAATGCAGCGCTTTGTGTTGTTCTCTAGAGTAGAAAAATATCATCATTCTTCTGAATGGGAACGAAACCCACAAATAAATTTCATAAATCTCTTGCAGCCAATTTTCATTAATAGGTATCTTTCGCGAATATCAATATTATGATAAAAGTTATATTTAGTATAAAGGTAAAAAATATAAAATTAATTGAAAGCATCAAAACTTATTATCAGATGTACATCGAACAGATACCTAAAGGAGGCGGTTCGGAACCGAGATGAAAAATCACAGATGACTTTTTTTATTACATGACTCACCACTGGAGGGGAAACGGGTGCAATTAGCGAAACAAGTGACTTAGTATATTATATTAGCTCCTAATTAGATATTTGTATAAGTTTATTTAATTTCATAACATAATGGTAAAGCGAGGATGTGTTAGATTAACGGTTTTTAGTGTTCGGTCACTCTGTTGCCCACTGCCCGAACTAGAGGCGTGTGTGACGATATGCTTTTATAATTTAAAATTAGAGAAACAAAAATAAGTTGTAATAAACGTATAATAATTTTGACGCAACCGGTACTAGAAATGTATTAGCGGTAAGAACCGTCCAAGTCGGTTCCCTAAAGGATGTGAGTTCGAATCCTGTTACGTTCAAATTTTTACAAGTTTCCTTTCCTAAATTTTCTTAAGTGTATGAATAACCATTTAAAATGCTAAAACAGTATTAGAAAAGCATTTATATATCGTTGTATTTAATTTGGATGTCTGATTAAACACAAGATGATAGTAGGTTCGATTATCACTTAGAAGAAATCGTTACTTAAATTTTTAACACTATGAATGTAAAGATGCTGAAATAAATTTAAAATAGGTAATTATTAAAAATATACAGCTTCATACCTTTACCTACATAGCAGGGTAGTCACAAAGGATGTAGTTTAAAGACGTATCGTTTTCCTCTTTCCGCCTGAACTCGAGACATGGTATGTTGAATAGCGGACATTAACGCCGTGCTTTGTCTTGTTCACCAGACATTTTTCATTAGTTTCTTAGTTTCACGCTATATCCCGCACACAGCAGGGTGGGCAGAGGGAACCTAGTGTTAAGACACTCCGCTCTTCACTTTCCACCGAATTCGGAGGCATTACGCGTTTAGAGACGAAACTTAACGCCGCGCTTTGCCTCGAGAGCGAAAAAAATGGAAATATTAAATATTTCCATTCCTCGAGTGGGAATCGGACCCACAACCAGTCGTTTACAGTCACACGCTTGTGCCACTGCGCCACGACTGGCCCGACCCGATCCAGTCCGACTTCACCAGAGTGGAAAAATGAAAATAATTAAATTATGATATCTCCTCACCTTCTTCCGAGTGGGAATCGAACCCATTACCATCTTGATACCAACAACAACCAGAAACTATCACATTACGCTAAGATGTGCAAAGAAAAAATATTTTACAATAAAAAAAAGATAAAAGTGAACATTATTTATTAAATAACTTTATCAAGTCCTAAAATCATTTTATATTTTTTCAGTTACTTGAAGAAAGCACACAAATTTTGACTGTATTTAACAGGAAATGTAGCGTAAAATAACAAAATTAATGTTATTGCCTCTCTTATAACTGGAAGACCAACCTATGTTATCTAGAGTGGTTCATTTTTTACAGTGACTTTTCCTTCTCTGCAAAGCTTTCCTTTTCAACTGTCAACGAATTGTAGCCGTTCAGTGATAAATGGTGTTTTGATGAGTATAAATTATATTGTGCTAGCGATCTTTTTGTTTATTTATATAAATTTAACAGTTTACTTTATATAATGAGATTTTTTTGTAAGTTAGAAGTGGTTTAATATTCTAATCATAGAGTTATTATAAATGCCTTAAAAAATTCAGGCTGTAGTGGCGCAGTACCTTAGTGTCTGACCGTGACTTCGATTGTTTGTGAATTTTTTTTTTTTTTTAGCTTCACGCTGTATCCCGCACACAGCAGGGTAGGCAGAGGGAACCTAGTATTTAGATACTCCGTTCCCCACTTTCCGCCGAATTCGGAGGCATTGCGTGTTAAGAGGCGGAACTTAACGCCGCGCTTTA
The DNA here is from genome assembly GCA_019049465.1 of Dryas iulia moderata. Classification (NCBI taxonomy): domain Eukaryota; kingdom Metazoa; phylum Arthropoda; class Insecta; order Lepidoptera; family Nymphalidae; genus Dryas; species Dryas iulia. The sequence continues at coordinate 11,003,830 of CM032440.1, read as the reverse complement.
ATTATTATGATTTCACTATTTTCATTTCTCCACTTTGGTGAATAAGATAAAGCGCGGCGATAAGTTTCGCTACTCATAATGAATGTCTCGCCGAACTTAGGCAGAAAGTATAGAACGAGTGGAAATTAAACCCACAACCGTTCATTCGTTTATTACAATGAAACGCTGTCACTGCACCACGATGACCTTTAAAGTTAGACATAATAGAGAAAATAACAAAATTCCTATAAGAAGCATTTTTAAAATTAGGGTTAAGTTTCTCAGAAAAATAAGTTTACTGCACGCCACGTTGTAGTCACTTAAATATCGTTTTCAAGTGAATTTAATTTATTAATCAGTATTTCATTTTTTTTCAATACAGAGACGTTTTTTAGTAAAATCTGCGCCCGACACCTTCTGTGTCTATCTTTATTTAAAGTCAAATAAAAAGTGAATATTAAAATAACGATTAATAAATCACTTATTCTACTTTAGCACAAAGATGGCTTCAAAAGACAAAAGATTTTGAGGTGATAGTGAAAGCTATTTTCTGCTACGGACTACGGTATTTTGCTATTTTTACATTATTGATGTTGTTCTCGAAGACAGCATCAATTGACACGATTGGTACAATATCAGGCCATATTGAATAATGCAGGGAAAGTAAATATTTGTAACAATTATCAGAGGAATCATTACGAAGATGCAATTGTTAATATCAAGTATTGTTTAGGTTTCACAAGTCTACACCCTGATTGATCATTGTACGCATCTGTCCATGAAAGCAAGGTGAATACGTTTAACAGGTGATGAACTACTAGACTTGTGTGAAGGACCTTTAAATAAAAAAAAAAACAGGTTGGCAGCTTTTTCCTACACAGATACAATACGCATAGAATATAGTGTAAGAAACTCCGTTTTCTATTTATCATCTGAAATCGACATGGTGGCAGATTTACCACCACGCCACGGCAACCTCCACCCTTTCAAATATTTGACTTCAAATCTAAACTTTTGAAAGAGAAAAACAAACATTTTTAAAAAAATGACTCAGTATTTTAACACATCTAATGTCTACTTCAACATGTTTTATTGCTACGATCACACTCGAAACGGATTTTTCCCCAATAAACCTGACAGTGGCTACTCCAGTAATAACTACAGTCAGCCACACGCTGCGACACTCCAAGTGAAAATATATCGCCTCTCGGCTTGAGGACGCGACTTGTATTTCAAAGATAATAATTAATTTTCTGTTCTTAAAATATATTTTGTTAAATTTTAAAGGGGAATTTTGGTTTTGCTTTGTTTGCTGGGTTAGTTTTTAAGCAATAGTTTTATTAGGTTCTATTTCGTGATAATGATGATATTTCACGATGAAATCGTTATTTTTGTGAAGTATTGTTACTTAGATTTAAAATATTAGAAAGTATAAAATATTAGTATAAGTATAAAATATTAGCAAAGTGAAGAACGAAATATCTCGATGCTAGGTTTTTTCTGACTACCCTGCTATGTGGGGAAAAGCGTAAAGTATGAAATTTGTTAAAACATCTACCAGATATGATTCCGCATTTATGTTATTATTAAATTATTCTTATTTCGTCTAAGTGTCGAGACACTCTTTTTACAGATTTTGCCCAAATCGGGACATTGGGTGCGAACTAGCGGAACTCAACGCCACAATTTTACAACTTTATCCTTAAAATATAAGAAACTATATTTTATTTCTATATATACAAAATATACTTTAAAACTTAATTTTTGCTTCATTTTTACATAAAAAGGGAGTAAAAATTCTAGTACAATAATTGAATACAGCATGATTCAACTTCGTGAAAGGAAAAAAAAATATTTAAAGCTGTAATTTTTCCGATTCCATTCAATTTCCTCGGTTTGAATTAATTCTTTCATCCACCGCTGCATTAAGCAAATGTATTCATGAGGTATGTACGTGAAAAATGTAGGTATAATTTCACCTTGTTTTTTGAGATCAAAATATTTTAGTTTCTTTTGGGGCGTTTGCTCATCTAATAGACGTTACTTATCAAGACATGCTTGTACTTTTCTTCGTTAAAAATGATTAAAATATGTATATGTTTATATTATGGTTATCTTCACGTAATTACTGTACCTTATAGTGCAGTGAGACAACGTCTGACTGTAGGGTAAGTGGGTTTGATTCATATGGTAAGTAATTACAGTAATAAGAAAATGGTTTTCAATTACTGCTTATACATTAAAATTATTGAAATGACCATTGCTTACTACAGAAAGTTCACAGGTGTTCATTTGATTCCTTGAGAGGGCTCTCTAAGAGGAAGCATTTGTATGTCATATCATATCATTGTAATTAACTAGGTATATTAATTTCTCCCTGTGAGTTGCGTCCTCACAACCACCATTGAATTCGGACGCTGTACCTTTGCACCACGACACTGTGTGTATATTTTAAATTAGTGTCATAAAATAGTTATTTTAAATCAAGTGATGGTAAATACGGTGGTTACGAGTTCGATTCCTACTCGAGGATATTAAAAATATTTTCAATAACCGAGTGTCTTGACCAAAAGTTCTACCTATCGTAATACGCGGAAAAAGTGTAAAGCTGCTAGAATTTTTTCGTAAACTAATAAAAAATGTTACAAATTTCGCCTCCAAAGAAGCAATCCGCCACATTTGAATCGTTCTAGTTTACAGCACCTGAATTTAAAATAAATTATTTCCTTCGCAAGCACAAAACAGCGCTTATTAAGTTTAATTTTTAATATCCGCGCTCAACCTGCGGAAAATTGCAATCTACAGCCAAAATAAACGTAAAAAATATCTCAAAGCGATGTGTTCGTTTATCTTAAGGCCAAAGTTATGTTAAGGAATTACTCATTATTTTAATGAAAAATATCAATTAAAATCATTACGGTTGATGTATAGAACATAAACAAAAATAAATATTTACAATTTATTGCTAAGAATTTAGTTTTACGTATTCATAATACAAAGAACAATTGGTTAACAAAGGCTTACCAATTATCAGAATAAACCTAGTGTCAATACCCTTCATTCTCCACTTTCTGCCCAAAATACAAATACATATTGGGTGTTATATAGCGAAACTCAAAACTACCCTTTGTCATAAGTAAAAGAGAGGAGTAATAAAAAGAATTAAAATATATTGATTTCCTAAGGGAATTGTATTCGATTTCCACTTAGGAGTTGGAATCGAATCCACAACCAATTGCGTTTGTAGTCAGATGGTGTCTTTACTGCGCCACTACACGCTGAATTTATTTGTAGAAGTATTTAATAATACTAAGAAATAACTAGGGGCCAGTCGTGACTCAGTGGTACAAAGTGTGACTGTAAAGTCACTGATTGTGGATTCGATTGCCACTCGAGGAGTTTAAATATTTAACATTTCCATTTTCCTCGCTCTGGTGTCAAGGCCAAATTGGCGCAAAGTGGGGATAGGAGTCTTCACGCTAGGTTCCCTCAGCCTACCCTGCTGTGTGCGGAATAAAAAAGAAATAACTAATTGAGTTATCTAGGTCAGGTATCTGAATATACTGTTTAGAGACCAACGTAGGGCAGCATCTGATTATAAAAACAAGGCAATCAAGGGTTAAGGTTTCGATAATTATATACTCGGTAAAGTAATTTTATTTTATTAAATTTAATTTCCTTCTCATTCATTTCAACTTCATTTAATTTTATTTACATTATTACTGTAAACGTAATGCAATGATTTATTTCCTCTCAGGGAATGGTTATATATTATTTTCATTTCACAGACAAATCGCAGCGTTAAGATGCGTCACTCAACACGCAATGTCTCGATTTCGGGTAGAAAGCGGTAAACAGAGTGTCGCGACACTGGGCTCTCTCTGACTAGCTTGTTACGCGGGAAAACGCGTGAAGTGTCTATCTTGTACTTTTTTCTTTTTTTCATGTTCGGTACGGTGGTGGTGCACAAGGTGTAGTGATGAGTTCCATTCCATTCCGACAGCACGTGGAGAAAAAAGTGTCATGGCACTGAGTTCTCTGTGCTTGCCAAGCTATACGAATAAAGGTGTGAAACTTTTTTGAATGGGTATACTGCTTTACGCACAATTTAAGTTACTGTAGATATTGAAATAAAACGGTAGACAAAATAAACAAAGGCAAAAAAGAAAAACAATCTTCTTACAATTGTCTCAGGAGATTCTAAATGAAATTTAGAGTTCATTAGAAAAATCATATTACTGCAGCAACGTCAGAGCAATTATAATTCACTAGCGGACCGACGCAACTTTGTCTGTTTCATAAAAAGAGTACTTTTTTGATTTTCAACAATCTTTTTTGATCCTTTGATAGTATTGAATAAAATACGACTTTTTTAATAATCTCAAAAAAGCTGTCTGATAAAAGATGGAAATATATTTTTTAAAATATATATTTTTTATTTTAACAAGTAGTTACAGGCTAAAGTCTGTAACTACTTGTTAAAATTAAACGCCAAAGCGCTTTCAACCAAACCAATTCTTCAGTTTTATAATATTAGGCGAGATTCAATTCAATTATAATATGTATTTTGTAACTCTATTCGAAGGTAAGCAATGCACGCAGGTAGGTAATGTACTTAAACACTAAAAGACACTCCGTTCACCACTATTTGCCTATATTAAACACTTCGAGTTTTAGATAAGCGGAAGAAAAAAAACAACGGATAATAGAGAACGCAGTGTCTTCACACTACTTTTATCTGTTACCACTACGATGACGATTTTATTACTCACGCAAACGAACGTAAATGGCTACAAATCATATAATAAACCTATATATTATACACAAATGAGTTGTAAATATAGACTGTAATGAAATCCTTATCGGCGCTCGCCTGCGAACAAAAATATTATTTTTGCTGCATTAATGCGAAAACTGTGTATTGCGGCGCCGATTTGATGGATCGAGTATATTTATAAGGAAAGATCGAAGATGATGTATCGTGTTTTGATTTATTCATATTTTGGCTTGAAATCTTATTCTTATGCTTTTATGGGCATTTATGGTTGGTTAATAAAATTGATGTTTAGAGAAGATGAATCTTTATTTTTTAAAGCAAGGTCGCTTCCCGCGTCTGTCTGTGTCTCTATAAGCTTAAATCTTCAAAACTACGCAATTTTTGATGCGGTTTATTTTAGTAGATAGAATGATTTAAAAGGAAGGCTTGTACGTATAAAACATGTATAATATTGTAGCGAAACACTAATTTCAGAGGTTTGTAATGTGATGTCGGCGCGGGGCCTGTGCCTGTAGTGCAATAGTCATATAGTTCACGCAGGCGAAGCCGCGACCGAGCACTCGTAAATAAATAAAAATCATTATGTTTCCTCCTTATATCTAGTCGCACAGTCAATTACATACTCTAGGTACAACTAACTATTTATTTACTTATTTAAAAATTTAAATTAAGATGTCAAACATAGAATGATTTGGATTGAAACAAAATGAATATAAGTCTTTCTAAACAATACTTTTTTTTATTTTAATTATAATACGTAAATAGTATTGTGTAGGGTTTAGTTTACGATATCTATAAATAATATTAAACAATATTCACAATATAATAAATATATGAATTTCAACCTACTTCGACGAGGGACGGCGTTAAGTTCCGCCACTCACCAAACAATCTTTCGTATTCAAATGACGAGGAAAGAACTTACTAAAGTAAGTAAAAGTAAGCTAAAAGGACCTTATACAAATAAGCATATATTTAGTTCGCTAAATTTGTCATGAATTAGGTATTTAATAGAATGAAACATTTTTATCGCGTATTTTTTACATCATATTTACATTGTGATAAGAAAGGAAGTATCCGAGTCAATAAACGTTTGTATATCAACGTCCATATAATTATTACTTACACTGTATTTAAGTAGCTTTTATATAAGATGATTACATAAGGTAACTATAATAAGTAACTTTTAAATGTTTCCTTTTAGCTTCACGCTATGCGTCCGTTCCCCACTTTCAGCAAAACTCGGAGGCATTGCGTGTTTTGCCTCGACATCAGAGCAACCATTCGTTTACAGTCACAAGCTTGTGCCACTGCGTTTAAATGTTATACCATATGTACAAAACTCGTCTCAATACGTAATATTTCGATTTTGGGCGGTACGTAGAGGCCCAGAGTTTTTCGACACTAGCTTCTCTCTGACTACCTTGTTATGCGAGAAAATCGAGAATCTGAGAATATTTAAATGCTTAACAAATAAAAATAAAATAATCACTAAAATCACTAAAAATAGGCAGTAGAACGCACGGGTTAGTGCTGCGCTTGGACGGTTCCCAAGAAGCGCGGATTCGAATTCTGCAGCGTTCTAATTTATACGTTTTCTTAATGTATTTTTCAATTGCCTAAGTATGTGAATAACACTTTAAAAATGTGAAAACGAACACTCATAACTTCCAATAGTCGTAACTAAAACAACAAACTGTAACTTAACAAACGCGGCGTTAAGTTCCGCCACTTAACACGCAATGCCTCGGAAAGAATACTAGGTTCTCTCTGCCTACCCTGCTGTGTGCGGGATACAGCGTGAAGCTAAGAAAAGAAAAAAAAAACTTAACAATATTTAAAACAGCAATAAGTATATATTATACATAATTTATACTTCCTGACGCGTAAAAGCCCGTATAAGCACGTATTTATACCGCTAAGTACGTAACGAGTCGCAAAACAAACGCCTTTAATCTCAAAAGCTACCAAAATATATTTCTGGCCGATGATTAACCGCTCCCTCGGTTTATTCATTTTTATTCATTTTATATTCATGCCGACGCTTGCTGAATGTATTCATAGAGTTACACTTCGGAACTCCGTTGGAAAATTTTTCAACAATTTCACCCGGAAAAATAATGGGTCCTAATTTATAAGAAGAAGCGACTTAGTTTCTTAAAAAAAATATATTTTCTTTTAAGCGTATTTCGATTATTTGTGGTATAGCAAATAGAATATAGTTTTTGGAGCTTCATAGTTTTTACCGAACAGCAATGTAATCACAGAGAACCTACTTTAAAGAACCTTTCCAAAATTTCCTTCAAAAATTTTGATATTCAACATACATTCAAAGAATCAACACTACGCTTTGTCTTAGGTATCAGAGTAGAAAAATGAAAAGAATACATAATCGTTCCCTTGAGTGGGAATCAAACCCACAGTAAGTTTATAGTTAAACGCTACCTAATTGCGTTGTGATGGTCTCTATTTAGTGAGTGATGGAAATCGTCCCATTTTTTTATAGATCGGGGATTCGAAGTGGAGAATATTATATAAGAATATTCCAAAGTAATGTTCGTATTAAACTATCAGCTATTTATATACAAGTAAATATTTAGATTGTTTGTTTGTAATATTGAAATAACCGCTAAAATTAAAATAAAGCCTTCTACTAAATGCATATGTATATATGTATGTATATTCCTAAAAACACTCCTTACTTTTTTATCTGTTAATTTGTTCCGACACGAACTTGACGGCTGATACAATAAGGAGTGACTTAAGGTACTTATATATTAGAACTAAAATATTATTGTTAAATTCCACGAGAACGAAGTCGCTGCTAGCTCGTCTCTACTGCTATTATATAAATAAAGTTTGTTATGAAATGTATTAAATTTGATAGTTTTATATAACTACTATATTCTACTTGAATTACGTCCTAGTGCCTTGAGTAAAAGGTGTACCTTTTCTTTGACAAATTATTTCTAAAATTCTCACCCTTGAAAAATTCTTTAAGTTATTATCGAATCCACAACCATTGCGTTCAAAATCAAATACATTTACTAATATTACAAAAAATCTTACATTCTCTTCTCACTTATTCCACACGCCAAATATTATCCGGCCTTTTGACGCGGCTTGTCGCAGACACGGTCACGCGGCTAATCTGTTGATATTGATACTTTGCTCGATGGATTCTGCTAATATGTCATCATGTCAGATATAAAGAGTGGGCAGGACTTTTATCTGGCGCAGTATTTGCAATTTACAAATGTAAATATTAATTTTGAGACAGTCGTGGCGCAGTGGGATTGCGTTTATGTGTTTGTGTGTGGTTATTGCGTATATGTGTGGTTGGTTTTGGATTCGATTCTCATTTGGGGGACTAATTTCTTTTTTTTTTTAGCTTCACGCTGTATCCCGCTCGCGCAGCAGGGTAGGCGGTGGGACCTAGCGTTAAGCCACTTCCGATTCTCCGTCAAATGCGAGAGGCATTGCGTGTTCAGTAGCAGAACTTATCGCCACTTTGCCTTGAGACCAGAGCAAAGAAAATGGAAATAATAAATATTTCCTACCCACGAGTGGAAATCGAACCCACAACCAGTCGCGTTAAAGTCAAACTTTGCGCCCCTGCGCCGTGACTGACCTCTGGGAGCGAATATGTTTAAATTATTTTCATTTCTCTACTTTAATACATAAGACAAAGCGCGGAGTTGAGTTCCGTTGATACACATGCAATGTCTCGAGATTTTGGAGGGAAAGTGAAAAACGGAGTGTTTTAATACTAAGTTATATCTGACTACGCTGCCATACAGGAAACGCGCAAAGTTTAAAAAAAAGAGGAATGCTACTAGTACAAAATAATTTTAAATAAATGTTGTTCGCTATAGATAAGTGATCAGGATCACCGATAATCCTTACGTAGTATGAAATTTAAAGAAAGATAAGGCAATAAGATAGCAATTAAGAAGAAGTAAAAAAAACAATGAGATAGGCATTAGTATATCATTTTTTTAATATCTACTCTTATATAAAGCTTAAACTGTTATGAAAGTTGCTGTCAAATTAATTTACTTTTGTTACGATATTTATGGTTTTAAATTTAATCAACAATTTTAACAAGCAATCTTTCATGTGAATTTTCAATTAACGTTCATCACATGATGCAGACATTTAGTTCAAAATGCTATTTTTTGTAAACATTTTTTCAGGTTCACGCACTTTTTACGTATGGCAGAGGAATCCAAAATAATCTAGTGTTAGGACACTCCGTTCTCCACTTAGTATCAATTTTAGTGAACTGACGTTGTTGAATACCTAAATTCATTCAAAGACCTATACGTGACATGAGAAATGATGATACAAATAAATAAATAATCATTATAATTGGTAGCAGTAAGAAAAGAAAATGTATCAACATATACATAATAGTATAATATAATTGTGAATATATCCAATAATTAACAATATACCAAATAATCATAATACAACATGTAATGAAATGAGATCATCGTGGGACCACTGTAAACGCGTTTAGTTGTGGGTTCGATTTCTACAATGTTTTATAATGATAAGTTACGTTTTTTTATTTCTCCTCTCTGGTATACGTCTTTTTCAATGCGGCGTTAATGTCCGCTACTCAACACGCAATATTTCGAATTCAATTCTCTCTGACTATTCTCCTTTAGGACTGGCGAAGCACTGTGGACGCCCTCTGCCCCATCTACGGGACATAGGACCTTAAGTAAGTCAAGACCCCGCAATGCGGGATTAAGCGTGAAGCTGAACACCATAAATATTCGTCACATTGGTTATGTATATTTTACGAATAAAATATTAAAACATAGCATAATTTACTAAAATAATTACACGCTTGCAAATCACTGTGCACATATTGCAGTCCCACAGCACTGAACTTCGGTACTGGGGAACAAGTTAGAAATGTTTGAATTATTGAATTTGCCGGTTCGAGCGGGCGTCCCGCGGGCTGCCGTGTCCAACAATATAGTTAAACTAGTCGTTTACGCCTCACAAAAAAGTTAAAGTTTATATACCAATGTATTTGCATTTTAAAATATATTTCAGATATGAATAGAAGAGTTGTCGTTTTTAACTTAGTTTTTGTGTGCTTTATGCTGCTTACAGTATAAAGTACACACAAGAAACTACTTATAGTTTCTAGGAGTTTCTGCTGTAATATATAAATGACGTTTACTTCTAATTTTCGTAGAAAATTTGGCAATAGTGTTCTATAGTCAGTAGTTTTGCAACAGTTTTGGCAGACTGTTGTCCGCCACTTTTCATTACAAAACTGGTGGTTATGGGTTATATTCCGGAGCTGTTTCGATATTTACACTATAAATATTTAATTATTCATAATTGTATCCCATGGCGGTGCAGTCTACGTGCATTACTAACAAAGAAAACGAACATGATGAAAGTAATTTTTCCCTATACTAGTCTTCCTGGCAAGAATATGGCATGCTATACAAAAGTTTAAAGTACAGTAGAGCCGATGAAGTAATAAAATAATCGAAAACTCAGTTCTATGTGCCGACTCCTTATATACGACTAAATACGACGAAAATTATAAAATGAAAGTCACCTTTGTAAAAAAATTATAGAAGGTTACTTTTCAAACTAAATAAAATACTATAACCTGTCAAAGCACTTACCTGGCAGAGCGGCAACCTCGCACACCATCTTATTGAAGAAATCGAACGACGAGGGTAGTGGCAGTGAAGTGATATTAACGCAACGTTTATTTTAGTCTTATTCAAAATCACAATTACATAATTCATTCATTCACTGATGATACTAATACACTAAATTAAAAAAAAAGGTTTGGTTCCTCAATGCACAAATTAATAAACATCACTTAATTATCACCAAAATCACAAAACAAACAATAAAGTCAAGTAATTTTACAACTTTATTTCATATTTTTTCTGCTTGTTGGTATATAATGTTTAAATAAGCTTTAAACTAATGTAAATAATTACTTTTCACACTAAAAATGACTGATTTTACTAAGTCATCAATAAATTACTTCGTAAATTAAAAATGCAACATGGCGGCGAGTGACGTTGTAGTACGACCACCCTTGCTTTCGCGCCAACTTCACTTTTTTACGGTAACATTTTTGACGGTCTAATGAGTGCTTATTGCATAGAATAAAAATTTTCTAATATTTTAAATTTTATTTTTTGGTGCATTACTTTAAAAAATGGTAAGAAAGATGTAAAGGTAAAAATTTGATAAATAATTTTCGTCTGTATTAGGATTTTGTTTTGATTCTGTCCGCGGTAAGAATTTTTAAATATCGTGTTTGACATCTGATTTTTTAATCTCACTTTTATTGCAAATATATTAATTAAACAACAAAAATATTCATAATAATAAATGGAGTGGTAATTATTTAAAAATGATAAATGTTTTAAAAGCAGTATTTATTATATTTTATTTCACACATTATAACAGATTAATAAAATGTTACAACTTTTTTTTTAATTATCTACGTAAATTATTTTCATACTTAAAGTAGAAATCACAAAAAAAAAAACATAGAGCTAAATTCTATTGTTTTATTTTTTTCGATATAGCGAATTAATATGACCACTGTTTGAGATAATTTTATAAATATGTTGTGTAAGAATTGTTTATGTTTTGATTTTCGGAAAGATTGGTGTGATCGGATACGTCCAATAGTATTGTAGTAGTAGTCATTATAGAAGTAGACATTAAAAACCTTGTGATCTATATTAGAAGATGAATGAATCCTGCTATGTTTAAATTAATTTCCGTCAAAATTGTTAAGACACGTAATATTTTAAAATTGCATAAAAATAAGATTGGAGATTATCATGGTGCAGTGGAATAGCGTCTGACTGTTCATGCGACGGTTGTATATTTGATCCCCGCTCGGGAATTGGTGATATTTAAATTTATTTTCATCTTCCTGCTCTGAAATGATAAAGCATCGTTCAGTTCCGCCACTCAGCACATAATATCTTAAATCTCTTAAAGGTAGATCAAATATCTCAAAGATATGTGGACAAGGGAGAAGGGAGTGTTATGGTACTTTCTCTACCTACTATCTGTGGTATTCGGGGTAAAATGGCGCAAAAAATCAGATGTCAAATGTCATGTGTAAAATAAAAATCATAGAATTCACGCAAATCCGTAGTTTGCAACTAGTGTGTCTGCAACTTTCACGAATGTCTCAGAAACTTATAGAAATTGATATTAAGAGATATTGTACAGTTATCGGAGCTTTTATCTCTTGTGAAAGCTGAAGGGCGATTTATAAGATTAAGTTTGATAAAAAAGGTTCGAACAGGATAAAATTGTATTGGTTTATATCCATAACATTCGTAATGACATTAAATTTCATATATATTAAAGTTCGTGGAAATATATTACTTTAATATTATTGGTAGAATATATATTTTTTTCTTTTCTTTTTTACGTATAAGAAACGGGGTTGGCAGAGAAAACTAGCAAAAACTCCCCACTTTAAAAGTGAAGGGAGTGATTTGACACTCGACAGTTCTTTCTGATTACATTGCGTGTTGAAGGCCAGACCTCATCGGCGAACTTTGTCTCGTTCTTTAAAATGGAGAAATGAAGGCTTTTACGGGAAAATCGTTAAAATTAATATTTAAATTTTAAACATACTTATTTCCCCGAGTGGGATTCTAATCACACCTATTGGGCATACAGTCAGATGGTATATGATACACTACGCCACGATGGCATCTACTGACCAATTTTCATATAAAAAAATATTATGATTAAAATTATAGGCTTTAATATTAATTAAATAATAAGTTAATGTCATATATTTATTCATTGATGTCCTTATTTATTTAAATAAAGTATGTTTAGATAATTTAGCGCAATAAATACACAAAAATAATAACGTAACCTAACTTTCGGGATTTCCAATTTTAAAATTATTTGTATATTTTCTACAATAGTAGTAGTATAGCTTTTAGAACAATTGGGATGAATATCTTACTAAATAGTTCTATTTATTTTAACTTCTGTTAAAAAACGTAAATTTTGTTGAATAAAAATTATCTTTAAAAAACTAGTATAGTAAAGTGTTATATTCGAGATATACCTACAATTAATAATAATAGTATATAATTTCAGAGAAAATCTATTCTCTCTATCTATCATTAATATATGTATACACATAATAACACTTCATTCCGCACACATCAGGGTAGGCAGAGGGAACCTAGTGTTAAGACACTCTGTTCCCCACGGACTGCCGAATTATGGAAACATTGCCTAGTAAGTGGAAATAGTATATTCCACACCTCAAGTAGGAATCGAATCTACAACTAGCGCTTTACAATCACCCATTGTGCCTCTGTGCTACGACTAGATTTCGTTAACAAAAATCAATAAACTCAATACAAACTCTACACTTCAAACATCATAATTTTAAACAAGCGCACAGAAAGAACAAAATGTCTCAAGGCAGGGCAAGGCAAGGCAAGGAACGAATGGCGAGATAGTGTGAAAACGTACAAAAAAAAAGGTAAAAAATGAGGCTCGAATCCCGGGTGAATCCAACGGGCGGGAATGAAAATTGGATTTGCTACTGATTGGATTTTTATTTACTTAAGACAAGAAAAATTCTTCTCCCCGCCGCTGCCGTTACGGCGACGTCTTTATAAATGATTTAGGAATTCGCGCTAGCGTTTCTCTGATTAACGAGTTGTAGTGTCGTTTTTGTGTTAGCTTCGCTATGTTTTGTGGGTTGGCTCGTTTATTTCTATTATTTTTTTATTTATATTAGAATACTTTTAGTTGCCAAGTCGTAATATAGTGTGAAGGGGAGTCAAATAATTATAATTTTGAAAATCTCAACGCAGTGTTGTGTTCCGCCATTTAACTTGTATAACATGTCTGAGCGTGCGAAACGTGGAGTACGGAGTGTCTTAAGAGTATTTTTTATTTTATTCTACTTGTATATTGTATTAGAATATTAAATTTGCATAAATTTTAACCACAAAACATGAAGGACAACAAAAATATTATAAATAGTAAAAAAAAATCTTTATTCTAAGTTTTCACATTTTCTAATATAAACAGAACAGTAAATAATACAGATGTATTGAAATATACAGATGGTATTGTACTGTAATCGGACACACTTGAGCAACTTGAGGAACTTTTTTATGAAAATTTGACATCAAAAAGTATGTCATAATAACCATTGTAAGAGTTTCTTATATTAATTTATAAATCGATGTAGGTTAAGTTAATAAAATCGTGTAAAAAATAATGTATAATATTCATGTGTGAATATCTAACATGCACCTGTTTTTATACACATTTATACTCACAACTTAGCTAAAGCGCGATGTTGAGTTACACTCGACACGTAAAGTCTTGAATTCAGGTGGAAAGTAGAAGACTGAGTGTCCTGACACTACCTCTTTGTGCGAAACTTAATTATAATTTTAATTTTTATAGTCTAGAGATTTATGAAATTTTATTTTTCAGTCTTGAGATTCTAAAAACGTCTATCTTTTGTTATCGTATTTAGACATTAAATATCAATATACCTATTCTTTTAAAGTGAAAAATATTCCTAACAGATATTCGAAAAGCGAAGATTTCCAACTTTTCAATACGCATTTAAATAACAATGGTTGACCGCGGGCGCGGCGGAATCATTTCGTATATTCGCAGATATAGAAATATTGGAGTGGACAGTGGAAATGGCAGCTTATTTTGGAATAATATATCGTACAATATGCAGATATTATTTATGTTTTAATTTATATATAGATGCCGTCGTGGCACAGTGGGGTAGTATTTGACTGTGATGCGATGGTTGTAGGTCCGATTCCCTTGACTCAGCGACTCGACGAAATCAGTAGATATTTTGTATCTTTTTATATATGTATATGTGGCCAGTCGTGGCCCAGTGGCACAAGCGTGTGACTGTAAACGTCTGGCTGTGGGTTCGATACCCACTCGAGGAGTGGAAATATTTAATATTTTCATTCTTAGCTCTGGTATCAGAGGCAAAGCGCGGCATTAAGTTCCGCCACTTAACACGCAATGCCTCCGAATTCGGCGGAAAGTGGGGAACGGAGTGTCCTAACACCAGGTTCCCTCTGCCTACCCTGCTGTGTGCGGGAGGCAGCGTGAAGCTAAAAAAAAAAATATTGTGTATACATATTATATGTATTATTTGACCATTCCAATGTTTTATCCTACTTTCTTATGTTGCAACCTAGTTTTATACGAGAAATGTAGGAAAAATTTCAGATATTACATGTCGAGTGGTGGAACTCAACGCCACGCTTAGTCTTTTCGGTTATAAAGATAATAGAATTTTTATCGATGAATCCTTCTACATGTCTTTTCTACATAATGTGACGTCTTTAAGATGATGCCGTCGTTTCATAGTGGGGACAGCGTATGCCTGTAATCGCGATGGTTGTTTATTCGATTTCCATTTGAGGGTATGATTATATTTAAATGATTTTAATTTCTTTGTTCTGGTACTAAAGACAAACGGCAGTGTTCAGTTCCACCACAGAAAACGCAACGTCTCGATTTCGAGTAGGCAATAGACTACAATATAGGAGTATCTACACTAGATCCTCTTCAATTACGCTGATATACAGAAAGAAATATATAGCAAAAAAAATTTTTTTTAATTAAACTAGAAGTAAGTCAAAAATGATGTAACATCCAGAAGCCATACATCCCTAGTGTCTCACCATAAGCCGCGACGGAATGGGAATCCATTATGGGTTATTTATAGAGTGGCGCAAAATATTTATCGATAAGGCCACGGAAATGAAACAGGCCGGCTAGTAAGCATTTTTGTATCGACGTGATGGTATAACGATTTGTTTGTGTTTGCCTTATTGAAAACTGGCACTCCTTTGAAGGTTAGAATGCTTTGAAAGCTAAATACGGTTGGAAGTTGAAATATTTGTAAGTTAACATAGTTAGTTATATTTCATGCCTGTCATCTAATAGTTTTTTTTTGTGTCATAATTTTATCTAGGTATAGAGATATCATTTTTATATGTGGCTTTTAAATTCAAATGATAAATAAACTGTTATGTCTAAAGTAAATATACAAAATATAGGTGAAAGTTGATAGTAGCTTAATAATATAGGTTCCAAACTTCATATTTTAAATTTAATTTTCTTAATTTTATAAATTGAAATTGAAAAGCAAAAGAAAAGTTTATATAAATAGACTATGAAACTTGAAAAGATTATTTGATGCGTAAAACACTAAATTGAATAATAAGCATAATGAGGCCATCGTGGAGGACTAATAACGTGAAGGTTGTGTATTTGATCCTCACTCGGGGGAAATGGTACCAACCATATCAACTACATTCAAATTATTTCTGTTTTTTTTAGTTCTGTCACTAATCACGTAATATCTTTAAATTTAGAAAATTGCAGAACGATATTTTAAGTTTAAAAAAATAAATCTGAAAATAAATTTATTTTTCAATAAAATATATAGCAGGTATTATATGTATAAAAAGTATACATAGATATTTTTAGAGACCATCGCGTCACCTGAAGGCTAGCGTGATGATTGTAGGTTCAGTCCCCACTCGGGGGTACGTTTGTGCTTAAAAAGTTATGATTTTCCCTATCTGTTAATTTAAACTGCTGCGTTGAGTCCCACAACTCAACGCGAAAGTGGAGAGCGGAGTGTCTTGACACCACCTTCTTTGTTTACAATGCAGGAAAACAGATTTCTTATAAACTTTTGCTTCTGAAAAAAAAATATTTTCTAATCTCTATCGGATATAAGTACCGAAAACTAAATTACCGAAAAAATAATAATATTATTTTGTATTGATTTTAGTTACAAAGTACAATAAAGAATATATAATAAAAAAAAAACATAGACAGACTGACAAACCGAACTGCTTTTCCATTTGAATATTAGTATGGATTACCAAGATCAATCTTATGTTACTAGTAAATCTAGATTAAATCCTAGAAGACGTCTCTTGCATAATGTATCACAAGTCTGAACTAAATTACCCTATAACGTATTCAACCGCATTCCTTGCTTAGTACTTAGTAATATATTTGTAAGTCATGCATTAGTATATACTTGAAACTAGAATATCAGTCTATTATAACAAAAATATGACAACAGATTGAAATTAAGCTACTTCAAGGCCGGTCGTAGCGTAGCGGCATCAAGTATGACTGTAAACGTGACTGGTTGTGAATTCGATTCCCACTTGAGGAATAGAAATATTTAATATGTTATTTTCTTCGCTCTGGAGTCGAGTAGTCCGCCACTTAATATGTAACGCCTCCAGAACCTAGCGGAAGGTGGAGAACGGAGTGTTTTAACACTGGGTTCCCTCTGCCTCCCCTCGTGTGTGTGGGAAACTGCGTGAAACTAAAAAAAAGAGTAAAAATCTTAACGCATTTTCTCAATTTTTCTCATGAAAATAGAAAAATAATTGCGTGCGTCGGAGCTCAATTTCGCGCTTTGTTTAAGATACCAGAGCGGAGATATGAAAATAACTATAAAAAAAATCACCATTTTTCTGAGTAGAAATTGAACTCACAACCCATCTCACAGATTATATCCCACTGCACCGCTATTGCCTGCTTAATTAAATCACCCACGACTAACAATATAGACTTAGCTTTTGGTTTTGCTTCTCAACAAATAATTAAAATGTTTATCTGTTTGTAATTTTAAAATTACCGCTTTTTACTAAATGCATGTTTACATGGCATATGTATATACCAAATATGCATATGCCATGATATTTTTGTTTTACAATTTTTGTCGATCAGTCTGTCTGTCTATTTGTTCTAGCTAATCTTTGGAGCGGCTAGACCAAATTTGACGGGACTTTAATGGCAGATATGCTGGCCTACATTTTACGCGGACGAATTCGCTGAAGATATAACTAATCTGTTTATATAAGCCAAAATAATATTTTAAATAATAATTAAATTTAAATAGCTCCATTTAATTACCTAGTTGTAAATTTTCTATAACATTACAAATAACTATGTCGTAGAGATGTAGAATTGAAGTAGATATTAGCTACATAATACTATCCACGTAATATCCGTTTGGAGCAGGATATTGGAACGATATCGCCTATCAGTGCAGTACGTTACACCTATTATTGACTGCTCATTCTAGTAGTAGTTAGGAATTAGGAGCTTAATGCCAAAATGTTTTTGTGAATAATTAAGATTTATCATTTGTTGTTAAATGGTAAAATTGCTATCACTTTTAATGTTCTTTTTTAATTTAAGGATTTCCTGCATAGACTAGATAGAGTAAACTAAATGATCAGTCACTCGGACTTATCACCAAGTTTTCTTTGTGGAAATCGAACCCATAACCTTCATGAATACAGTTAGATATTTGTTAAAAGCTAATCACCAAGAGATTTATTTAATTATTTTACTAACATTCTGTAGGGTTAATAAAATATTTAAATAACTTTCTTATAAATAACTTTCCTTAGAGTTCTTCGTCTGTGCGACGTAATTAATTTGAAACTTTTAATAAAAGATAAATAATTTTATCATTATTTTTATGATGTATAATAAAAATTATAATTAGAGAAAATCCTCTCATAGTATCCCTTCCCTTATAATACTTCAGAATATTTATCATGTAATTTACGTACTTACTTTGTATTGAAAAAATGTATAGAAAAGAATTTGTATATTTATATATACAAAAAGTTTATATACATTAAAGAAATAAAATGAAAAACAATACTCAGAATTCATTACGCCTTTTCACTCACATTTAAATTGCCAATACAGGTTAATATTGTCATTCTGACAGGAAGTCACTTCGAAAAGCAATACAGTTTGAGAGCGGTGAAAAGAAATTAAATATTTAATATAATTGAATATTTAATTATAGTAAAACTGGAATGAATTAGTGTTATGTTCTTCATCTAGCCATCTACTTCGTTTACGTCGACTATAAGATACACTACATACAACCTTCTTAAGATATGAAAATTATTTTTAGAAATGTATTATGAAAAAGTTTGAACGTAGCGGGACCTGAACCTGTGCCTTTTGGAAACACTTTAAGCGCTCATATCACTTATTGAAAAGCGCTTATTGAAAAGCGGACGGCTTTTCACATTTTAAGTAATACTTAACAATGTATTATTCTGTGTCTCGTAGGAATTTCAGTTAATTTTTCTCTAGTGTTGGGAGTGTACTTCCTTATAAAGCTACATGTAAATAGAATTCCATAGGCCAATATTCCATAACTAAGTATTGAAGTATTTTATCCGATTTAGATGAAAATTTATATACACGTTTAGTGTAGATGATAGTGCATGGCTAGTTGTGTGAGATGAGAGATAAACCTAACATGGCGAAACATCCAAGATGACGGAGTAGTTATTTTTAATGAATCCAACAGTATGGAAATTAAATTAATAGCTTGTTAAATTAATTCGTTAACAATTACTTTAAAAAAAAACAAAATTAAAAATTTTGAAAAAACCCACGACGGTTTAATTGTAATTGTAAAAGGATAAAATAACTAGAAATCCCCGCATAAAAGAATATATGTAACGAGATGATGGGGACGGCTTCGTCGGGGGCTGTCATTACTTTAAGTTTGCACAAACCTTCTCATAGGTTTTCTTGCTGTTAAAACAGTTTTGGCAAAAAAATTAAATATTAAAATGAATTTACAGTTTTGATAACTGGTATTTTAAAGACTTTAAAACGAAATCTATACTGATAGCTACTATATTTAAAATAGAGGTTGCAACTGGCAGCCCCCGACGAAGTCGTCCCCATCATCTCGTTACATATATTCTTTTAGGCGGGGATTTATAGTTATTTTATCCTTTTACAATTACAATTACACCGTCGTGGGTTTTTTCAAAATTTTTAATTTTGTTTTTTATTTCAAACTTTTTAAAGTGAATAGATACTCATTATATATTATTACATAATATTGAAATACTTTATATTAATCTTCATGCAAATCCAAAAGAAATTATAAACCCAATGCTTTCTGGTTATCAAATGCTTATTGCAGCGCCTGGCAGATTGTCACCGTAACATTTCCACGAAACTTAAATCTAACCAAATCAGTGAAAATCACAAAACCCACTAGTAGTTTTGATTTTGAACAAACTAATTTATACTGGAGCTCCCCGCAGTAGTTCGTGGTAGATATGGCATATAAAAACACGCAGCAATTAAACCAGAACCTATCACAGAAAACCGCATCTAAATAGGTTTCACACAAAAAATAAAAGCAAATGCTTACTGCTGCGCCCCCTGGTGAGGTGTCACCATGACACATATACGAAAACACGCGCTAATTAAGCCTGATCCTATCTTTGATAACTGCATCCAAATCGGACTTGTAGTTTTAGCTTTGCATAATTAAATATTTAATGCAGCGCCCCCTGGTGAGTTCTTGACGTAAAAAAACCTAAAAACTTACACCAAGTAAAGGTAACTCTAATACTAAAAACTCTGCCTAATCGGACTAGTAGTTGTGGTTTTGCATTAAATATTACAAACAAACGTTTACTACAGCGCCCCCTGGTGAGTTAACACGATAAAACACATCCAAGAACATGCACTAATTAAACTTGAGCTTATTATTGAAACTGCACCCAAATCAAATTCGTCATTTTATCTTTGCACAAACAATATTTTACTGCAGCGCCCCTGGTGACTTGTCACCGTAATATAAATTTAAAAACATGCTTTAAGTATAGCGGAATCTAATACTGAAAACTCTTGACAATCGTACTAGTCGTTTTGGTTTTACACAAAAAAATAGAAGCAGCTACTTACTGCAGCGCCCCCTAGAGAGTTGAGACATACATGAAAATATGCACTAAGTAAACATACATGATACATATATAAAAATATGCACTAAGTAAACTTGAATCTATCATTGAAAACTGAATTCAAATAGGACTCGTAGTTTTAGTTTTACACAAACAAATGTACTTACTACAGCGCCCCCTGGTGAGTGGTCACCGTAACGCATATATGAAAAGAAGCACCAATTAAACCTGAATTTATCGTTGAAAATTTCATCTAAATCGGACTAGTAGTTTTTGCTCTGCATAAACAAATGTTTACTGCAGCGCCCCCTGGTGAATTTTCACCCTAACAAAAAAAGAAAAATCTTTAAATATGCATCAAGCAAAGCTGAATCTTTTTCTGAAAATTCTTTTCAATCGGATCAGTAGTTTCGGTTTTAGACAAATAAATACAAAAAAAGTACAAACAAACGCTTACTGCAGCGCCCCCTGGTGGTTTGACACGATAAAACATATCTAAGAACATTCACCAATTAAACCTGAATCTATCACTGAAAATCGTATCGAAATCAGACTATTATTTTTTGAGATAATTGAAAACATTCGTTTTCACGTAAAATGCTTACTGCAGCGCCCCCTGGTGAGTTAAGGCAATAAGACATATCTAAGAACATACGCCAATTGAACCTTAACATATCATAGAAAACCGTATCAAAATCGGACTTATAGTTTTGGAAATAATTGACATAGTAATTTGCACAAACACACAAACAAACAAACAAACAAACAAACAAACAAACAAACAAACAAACAACCTCTCACCCCAAACACATATACAGTCGCCGTTCCGTCGCGGGTAAAAAAGTAGTTTTTTTACTTATAATGTAAACACGTTATCAACTTTATACCTGAAAATCCTTAAAGTCACATTTGAATTCCAACCATATTTAAATCTCAAAATTGTATTAACTGTTCCAATATGTTGTTACATACGTACATACATAAACAAGCATAATATAATAATATTTCATACGAAATAATAATGTATTTTGGCACGAATTTTAGTTACATTACACGATTTAAGCAGATATGCAGTAGTATCATGCATTCCATATCCGCAGCGAGGTAAAAGGAAATGAATCCTATCTATTTTACCTATAGTGTATTCGAGTGCGGTGGCTTTGGCTATGAACTTCTGATTTAGATACTTCTGGTAAATTTTGGTATTAAATATTCAAAGATATGATGTAGTCAAGGTGTTGGTAAGTAAGTAAATGTATTTAAGAGTTGTGGATTCAAATTCATTTTTTGGGGAATGCTTTCGTAATTTTTTTTCTAATTAATAGTTTCTTTGGTGCTTAAATTTACGTTGCCTTAGTAAGGAGTTAGCTAAATAACACTAAAATGTATATAAAATTAACTGTGTATAAAAAAACTTATTTACTGTACTTTTTTTGTTTTATAATATCAAAGGCTGTAATAAAAAAAAAGCTTTTCGTATTTGTTTTTGACTCTTAAATTCGCATAAATAATCGGGTCGATTTTTTTTCTATCACTTATAAAAAATAATAATAAAGTGTGTAAAGTTTTTGTTCTTGGTACTTTGGTTTTACATTCAAACTTATACGTCAAAATCCACGTTAATTCAAATCAAAACGTGTATTTCCGTCTATAATATTACACTAATATCAGATCTTCACGCAAATTCTGAAAAGGTACCTAACTATTTGAAATTTCAACTGCAGTATCTGTAGTCAGTATCAGCCTTCCCTTCCACGTCAGCGAGCTAAAAAGATCCATCGGTCTTCGTCGACTGACCATGTTTAATCAAGAATTTAATTCAAGTCTCAGCCATTTTCAATGTTGATCCAATTTTCTCCCAACACCGTTATATTTCACTTTCTGTAACAGATGAATGGGGATACTTCCCATGTAAGCTATTTATTTAGTCATTAATGTACAATGTGTTTTATGGAGAGAGTTTAAATTAGCTATTGAATTGTGTGTAACTGGGTAATATACACGGTTAATTCGTTGACGGGGCCAGTCGTGGCGCAGTGGCATAAACGTGTGATTGTAAACGGGTTCGATTTCCACTCGAGGAGAGAAAATATTTAATATTTCCATTTTATTGGCTCTGATATCGAAGCGAAGCAATGCCTTTAAAAATCGGCGGAAAATGGGAAACGTAGTGCCATAACATTAGGTTTCCTCTGCCTACTCTGCTGTGTGCGGAACACGGCGTAAGGCTAAAAAAAGAATAGTGTACAATGTGTTATATAGATAGAGTTTAAATTACCTATTAAATTGTGTGTAACTGGGTAATACACATGGTTAATATGGTTGTGTAAACAAAGTACATATAGAAGTAAATTATATTACCTTTATAAAATTGCACTTGTAGCTAGGTCACTGACAACGAAATAGTCAAAACGAAGTCTTTTTAGAATGTATAGACGAGAACTAAGAAAATATTTCCGGAAATACTTACGTGAACTCAAATATGAAAAATCGGTGGTATTCGTTGCAAATTCGAAATAAAAATTGTGAAAAAAAATAGCAATATAAATACTTTCAACGCATTGTAATTAAACTAAACAACAAGATATTTAGTACACAAGAACAATATGTACTACAACAGCTTATCTGACCTAAGATTTAAAATTTAAATAGACTCTGTTGGCAGTAAGCAAGTAACAGAAACATGCTCCACACGTTACATGCAAAGTGAACATGAGATATTTTTGCGTCAACATAGGGCCATGCAAATGAAATGCTATAGAATTTTATTTGCGCTAAAATACAGGTATTTTATGAAAGCTAGATAACGTCGGGTACAGTTTTTCCTGTCACCGCCACACATTTGTGGTGAGGGATAAATGTTCTTGGTTTAAACGAAAATACTGTATAATACAATACATTTTATTTCTAGAGGATCTTTTTTATGGAGCTTAAAGCTCTGTATTACAATTTGTAGATAGTTTTACAATATATGATTATTGAAAAGGTATTGTCGAGCCATTAACCATTTAATATACAACCTAATGCATATATATTTTTCGTGATTATATAAGAAATAGTTATCAGTATGTTATTAGTACGTTTTTTTAGCTCCATTTTGGTTTGCTTTAAATATTGCAATACGTATTGCAATCTCTAAGTGGACTATTTTCGACGTTTTTATTCTAAAAATAAATGAAATTCTAAAATAATTTAAGTAATATAATATTACATCTATTGTGAAACAGTAAGACATCGTAGCGCGAAGCTTGTGGATTCGATCTAAGTCACATACGAATTAATTTTTTGCGGTATAGGAAAGGTAAATGCGGCGATAAGCTCCGTCACTCAACGAGCAATGTCTAGAATATGGGCGGAAAGCGGAGAACGCACTCCCATAACATTAAGTTCTCTTTACCCTCACTATTATTCGGGATTAAGCGTGAAGCTGCGAAAGAAAATATATAATAAATAACATTCAAATCAATACACTTATTAATGAATAACGAAACAGATAATCATAATATATAGAATATTCGACATAAGAAAGCAACCTCATAAAATAACATTGGGCTGAAAGCTATTGGAAGTGACAAGAATGTGGCCAGAGGCGAACGAAACGCGTCTAATGGACAGTACGGTTGACAAGAACTACATAAAACTTTAACTCCTTGAGATATGTGGTGAGGGTTGGACTAAATGATTTAGACATGTTCAACTAATTGATGAATTATGAACTGTTTTGGTTTAATTTGTGATTTTTCAATAGTTATTTTTATTTTTAATATTTTAAAGTGTTATTCACACACATAGATAATTGAAAAAGACATTTTTGAAAACGTATTTAAACGTGGCGGGATTCAAACCCGTGCCTTTTCGCAACCGTCCGTCTCTGACCGCTATAACACATGGCCTTACGGTCAGAGCAGTAGGATGGTTTCCTAGAGGTTCGGATCTTCTTCAATATTTTAAGATTTTTTTTTGTTTTAGCTTTACGTTGTACGTAGGTAGAGGAAACCTAGTGTTAAGACACGCCGTTCCCCACTTACCACCGAATTCGGAGGCATTGCGTGTTAAGTGGCGGCACTTAACCCGCGCTTTGATTACCGCGCTCGATACCAGAGCGAAGAAAATAAAAATATTATATATTTGCACTCCTCGAGTGGGAATCGAACCCACAACCAGTCATTTACAGTGACAAGCTTGTGCCACTGCGCCACTACTGGCGCCTTTACGTTTTCGTTTCGGACTTTACGTTTTCCTAAATGTTTTATCAATTTACAAACTTATTTTTATTTCATAAAAAAATAATAAAGATGGATATTTTGAAACGTAGACTAATTAACAACAGCTGTTGTTTATTGAATACGCATAAATCCAGACAGAAAAAGTTTTACATTTAATTTCTTCGTTCTGGTAATATAAACACGGTGTTGAATTCAGTCACTCAACACGTAATGTATAGAGTTTCCAGAATGGAGAGTGAGACTCTAGGAATTTTTCTATTTCTTTGCGCTGGAAAAAAGGTTAATCTGCATAAAACGTATTATAAAAATACTTTTAATTCAAATAAAGTAGAGGACGCTATTTTAAGCTAAGATTAAGTAATCCATATAAACAATAAAAAGTAATAAATATAAGCTTCATATATTTTACTGGAACATTTCAAAAACTCGTAATATACTGTATGAGAGACAAGATAGCGTGAAGTAACGCTAATTCATTTAGTTCGAGTAAGGAGGCAAGGAGCGACTAACTATTGCAGACATTATAAGATATAATATAATTACTTACATAAATGGATACAAGTTTTCCTCAATGAAACATTAACTCGATAATACAGTTATATCTATATCTATACTATTATATAAGAATAAAAATATTGATTATTTTTAAGAAAAATAATTTAGAGGGTTGAAAGAATAATGAAATCAACATTTGTAATGGATCATATAATGCTTGTATTTCGGTCGGAAAGTGGAGAACGGAGTGTCTAGACACTAGGTTAGCTCTGATTATCTTAAAATCGCCGCTTCCATCATAAAATCTGTAAAACCCAATAGAAATTTCAACTTACAATTATTGTCCATTACATCGGTCGGCGAAACTACGTCACGTGTCACAAAGACTGACAGTAAAATCTAAAACAATTCTACGTATATTTATCAAATGTAGCTTCACGTCTTTTACTGCATAGAAGGATAGTCAAAGAGAACCTAGTGCCAAGACTCTCCATTTTCCATCAGCTTCTGAGATATTGCGTAGTGAATGGCCGAACTCAACGCCACACTTTGTCCTATCACTAGAGCAAAGAAATAAAATTGCTTTAATATAATCATTCCCCTAAATGGGAATTGAACCCATCACCATCTCTTATACATTACGCTACTATAGCCTTATCAAATTACCAAACATAGAGATACTTATACATACATACATATAGACATTTGTTGATAGGATTTAACAATGTTCAATAGAGGATTAGTTTCAGAGGCAGTGGCTATTTCAAATGCACCACTTTGAATAGACTAGCTCGGTGATTAGTGCTCCTGTTTACCCGAAACGATCGACCGAACAAACTCAATGATATAATATAAGTTTATAAGCGGCTATAATAGCTAACATTGTGTATTACGTGGTAATAGATATTGACAAAAGACTAAATTGTTATTGTGAGTGGATAGAATGGTTTCATACAATTATGAGATAATATGATAAATAGTAATTTCAAATGAATTTTGTTCTTATTTTATTTTTATTTATTTACTTATTTGATTTACCAATGTAATTAAAGTTGAACAAAAAATATATAATAATTTTGGAAATAAAACTATTTTAAACATTAACAGGTTAAGTGCATTGCGTGTTAAGTAGCGGAACTTAACGACGCACTTTGCCTTGATACCAGAGCGAAGAAAATGGAAATATTAAATATTTCCACCCCTCGAGTGGGCATCGAACCCACAACCAGTCGCTTTGCAGTCACACTTTGTGTGACTTTTCCAGTTATAATAATTATATTTTTAAATTTGTATAAATCGTGAAAGCAAAGGATCTTATTACACCATAACTATTTACAAATGTTTTTCTTATATCTAAATGGATTAGGTACATTTTAAGGTGAATACTTCATGCAACGGTAATGGTTAATACAAATATATTAACTTCTATATAAATAATATGCACATATGTATATATAAGCTTATTTTAAAACCGTCAATAAAATAAAAAGACAAACAATACATTAAAATAACATAATTATGTTACTCTTTTTTTTAAGTATTATTATAGAAATGAAAAAAAATTCTAGCGGTTTTTAATATCGTAAAATTTTTACAATATATATAATTCTTTTAAGTATTGTATAAAGTAACTCGTATCTTTGCAACTAAGTATCCCAAGCGCCTAATCCAAGATACGCCGGTTTCCATTCTTCTTTCTATGTTTGAAACTTTATACGAATGCAATTAGAATTATGTACCTAACAAAATGTAAAACGTATTATAATTTAAGTATAAAGAACATATTATAGAGCGTGAACAAGATTTTAAAATTTTTTAAAACTATATTTTAATGACACCAGTGTGGGCATATAGGCAGTGGTGCAGTGATTGAGTTCGATTTTCAATAGTAGGAACGATTATAATAATAATGTTTCTTTATTATTCGAGGAGTGGAAATATTTTTATATATTTCCATTTTCTTCGCTCTGGTGCCGAGGTAAAGCGCGGCGTTAAGTTGCGCCACTTAACACGCAATGCCTCCGAATTCGGCGGAAAGTGGGGAACGGAGTGTCTTAACACTAGGTCCCCTCTGCCTAAAGCTTCACACTGTATCCCGGACACAGCGTGAAGCTAAAAAAATTCTTTATTCAAGTGACCAGTGACTCATTATGATTAGTAAATATTTTTTCTTATTGACTAGGTTAGTTAGTATTACATTTTTTTACATGTTACAAAACGAACGCATCTCCGCTGTACCGTCCCGCTTGCGACGGAACAGCAATGGTTCATGTATATACAACCCAGTCTATTGGATATCATGTTCAGAATTCTGTTGGCACTACTCCGCACCCAACGCACCAGGGACCCGCATATTTCTCATGAGAGCATAAATACCGTCAACGTGTGCTTCAGCGAACACTATATTTAAATGATTTTAATCTCTCCGTTAAAATAAATTGTTGAGTTGAGTTGTACCACTTCAGAACCAATTTCTAAATTTCCAGAGAAAATTGGAGAACGGAGTGTCTTGATATATAAACATTATATATTTTTATAAATTATGATTCTAGTAACAGTGCATTTAAAAGTTCCCAATTGAGTTTACGCGAGATAAGAAATAACTGGTCGAGAAATTAACGATTTAACTTCAACAACTTTAGTAGTTTACAGTCTTATCGTTGTGTTAATTTATATTTATTGTAGAAACTAAAAAATACTTTTGTTTCATATTTTTAGTATTAAAAATATTTTATTTGGGGTCAGTCGTGGCGCAGTGGAACATACGTGTGACTGTAACGACTGGTTGTGGGTTCGATTCCTTGAGGAGTGGAAATATTTAATATTACCATTATTCTTCGCTCTGGTATCGAGGCCAAACGCGGCGTTAAGTTCCGCCACTTAATAGGCTATGCCTCCAAAATTCAGCGGAAAGTGGGCAACGGAGTGTCTTAACACTAGGTTTCCTCTGCCTACTCTGCTGTGTGCGGCATACAGCGTGAAGCTAAAAAAATAAATATTTTTAATGTTTATATTAAACTTGTATAAGTGATATTTTCATCTTCTTATTCGTGTCACTCTTGGCAGAGTGGTCGTGAACAACCTGGTGTTTCACTTTGGTATGGCTCGCCGTACGATGTCCCGCCAACTCTCCCTGCTCGAAGCCTTCCTAGTGCACTCGTGTACAGGTTCACCCACTAGCGACTTCACCTGGTCTGTCCACTGCATTGGGAACCTTCCGCGTGGTCTAGTGCCTTCTACCTTGCCTTGGACAACAAGACGTTCGATTGAGTCACGACTTCGCCCCGAGACGTGACCAAACAGTTTTTGTATGTATGTACGTATATGTAGTTCTATTTCCTATAGTAAAATACTCATAGAATTTAATATTGAATGCGTTACAACTATCTCATTTTATGTTAATCATTTATAAGTATGTAAAGACCAGTAAACAACTACTTCACAAGACACTGTGCCCTGCCAAATTTCAGAGGTCTACCACAAATAGCCCAGGAAGAGTTAAACCACAACGAAACACACTTTTGACCAACAATTAATAAAAAAAAAAGTAAATTTTTTCAAATTAGGGCAGAAAGCGTAGAATGCGAGTGTTTTGACACTAAACTCTCTTTCCTACCTTGGTATGGGGGAGGGAACAAGCGTAAAATTACAATTGATTTTTTTACGGTTATTCCCCAGAAAAGAGTCAATAGTAATTACTATTAAAATAAAAATACGAATTATTATTGTTTCAATTAATTAAAATAGTGTTCTCAGTTTGAAAGAGTCGAGGTTTACTTTGATTGATTGTTAAAGGCGACTTTGGTAAAGCCTTTCGGACTTTTCGTCCATCAAAGAATATTTAGTTTTAAGAAATGCGATGACCATTTTTCTTAATATTAATATTTCAATAAGTAAATTTGTAGGAAAATAAATTATAAATTCTAATTTTTATATACTAAATAACTTATAAATAAAAAAATACAAATTTGAAATAACTGTCATTTTCTTCATATATCGGTCATTGTAAGAGATAACAAAAGTGTCATTAAAAAATAAATTGTTTTATTTAAAAAAATGAAATCTAAAAGGTATATTCATTTTTTTAAGGTATCCTTTGTATACATTGAAATTATGACTTATACAATGCCTGAGTAACTGACTTTCACAATTTTGTTGTATAACGCAAAATCCTACATATATTTTAAATTATACATGAAAGTTGATATTGGGGGCCAGTTGTGACGCAGAGGCACAAAGTGTGACTGTAAAGTAACTGGTTGTGGGTTCGATTTCCACTGGAGGAATAGAAATATTTAATATTTCCATATTCTTCGCTCTGGTGTCGAGGCAACGGCCACTTAACACGCAATGTCTCCGAATTCGGCGGAAAATGGAGAATGGAGTGCCATAACACTAGGTTTCCTCTACCTACCCTGCTGCGTGCGGGATACAGCGTGTAGGTAAAAAAAGGTATTATAATACCATTCAATAAAATATAGCGGAGTAATCCTTCATTACGTCTCATCTATCCATCATGTTCCAAAAAATAACAACAAACACGCAAAATAAAAACGAAATTAATTTACATATATTTTACTTTCATAACATTCCTAAGTGCAAGATCTGTTCAAATTATAAGGTTCTTCTGTGTCTGGACCGCTCGAGGCTGAGCAATTACAGAGCATCGGAACTCTAAGCCGTACTTATAGATGTTTTTCGCTTATTTGTACTCCTTTTGTTCTATGGAAACCGAGCACGGTATCTCAGTTACTAATTGGTCCTTCGATCCGGATTTATAAACCGGTAAAGGATTGTAATTTAGTAATAAAGCTGTCTTCGTAAATACATTGTTTATTGTTTTGATTTTGATGTTGTTGTGGTTGAAATTTGGTTGAGTATCTTTAATTGGTTGTTAAGAATTTTAAGAATAATTATTTGTATTGATTTCTATTGAAATTCTAAATTTATTTTATGAATTGTGTGTGGAATGTTTATATTTACGGAGTGTCTTGCCACTAGTGAAGCATTCGGAAAAAGCGTGAAATTCGTTGATATTGGTTAATTAATACAAATTAATTGACTATGATAATAATATTATATATTATATATTTTATTTTAAATTTATGTACAATTACAATTTAATTTTTATTTTAAAGATGACTTGAAATCATTATTTCAAATACACAAATTTTTCCTCAATATCTTTTTACAATTTTGAATTTCAATTGATGTTTCAAAGATTTGTTATATTTTTGATCTAAAATCTCTGTAATGACGTAAAATTATTTGGAAACTCAATATTTTGCGAAACTCCTTTTGCAGCCTGTTTAGAGCTTTTGCCGCCGTTTTATATTTCTCAGCGAACACAATACTATAATGACCAAGAACCGGGGAACCCTTTCATGTAGGATGTTAAGATTGTTTTTGTTCTCATTTTATCAATTGTGAAGGAGAAAAAGTTAGGTTGGTACAGATATTTGATAATTTAAAGCAAGAACAAATACTTATATTAAAAGCCGCCGAATTACTGCCTTATTTTCTAGCGAGTTATGCAGAAAAACTGCCTGGATTTATAGTCTTTAGTGAAAATTCTAAGTTTTTAAAAATGTTATATGCTGAAATATCCATAGACCATTTGATTTAAAGTCAGATTGATTTTACGTTCAATTCAATTTGATCAAATTCGATCACTAAATGCAGGATTATTGTATTTTGTTAAGCTTCGTTGAATATTTATGTGTATGTAAATCAAAAAGTTATACCTAACAATTTAAATTTAAGGCGATCGAAACATCGACAAAGTTACTGTCATGTACTTTACGACGCCGCGAGTGGCAAATTATTTTTATTTCGCTGCTCTGGAGGCAAAGCGCAGTGTTGAATTCCGCCACTTAACAAGAAATATTTCGATTTTTTGCGGAAAGTAGAGGATGGAGTGACCCGCTAAGCAAGAAAAGACGTCGACTTGCATGCTTTATATGTTTTTTTAGCTTCACGCTGTATCCCGCACACAGCAGAGTAGGCAGAGGGAAGCTAGAGATAAGACTCCCCACTTTCCGCCAAATTCTAGAGGCAATACGTATGGCGCATAATGATGAACGCAACGCCCCACGTTGTCTCGACATCAGAGCGAAGAAAATGAAAATAATATAAATAGTTCCACTCTTCGAGCGGTAATCGAACCCACAAACAGTCGCGTTTGCAGCCACACTTATGTGGCTTTGTGTCACGACTGTCCTTTACATGTTTATAATCAGATAATAATGCTTAAAATATAATATAAGTAAACAAAATCCATTAATGCCAAAAAAAATAAAAGTAAAAGGTCCAAATGAGAAACTATCAGGGGTGAGCGAAAGCTTCCGGAAGTGATGTCACGGGATGCACTCCCGCCGGAAGCCAGCTAAAAGCCTCCGCCTGCATTTGTACAGACAGGGTCGATAACACAATAAACTATAAAATATATATAGATATTTTATATTTTTTTTTATTAAATACCTTATTTAATCCGCGTTGACTTCTGTTACTTAAACGTAATGCCTTGATTTCGGGCTACAGAGTAGAAAACGGAGCGTGTTGATCCTATGTAGAGAATATAATTAAACACTTTTGACCTGAAAATATCGTTTACTTCTTTTAACATAATATTAAGTTAGTCATTGGTCATTGGCCATTGGCATATAAGAGCGTTAATTTTCGCTATAATCAATATGTATTTATGTTATAAACAAGTAAATATTATAACTAAAAATCTTTTATTTGAGACAAACAATTGGAGAAAAAAAAACCATGTGATATAGTATTTTTTTGTAACTAAGCCAAAGCCAAAGGTTCAAAGCCTCTTTGTCGCTTAAATACTGGTTACTTCTGGATTTTGTAATGTTTTTCTAATACTTACCTTATTTGCTTCTAGTTTATCTTCAATCTTCAATTTAATTAATCTACTTTTATATAGAAAAAAAAATAACTTAATTCTCTTAAAAACTTATACGTAATATTATTTAACAACCAAACAGTTAACCTCGTACATAAAATATGTAAAAATTTACACTCCAATCTATTCGAAACTACAAAAGAACTATAAATTTTATATATTTAATAAAAACCAAATAAATTTTTATTGTTTGATTAACTTTATAGAGGTTTCTCGTAAAACGGAACGGGTTTGGGAGCACTCGCGCGGGATGACGTCTGTCTATCGCAGTGGGAGCTTTTTAATTTTATTCTATACGCTTTTGGACCGTGACTGATTGCTTAGACAGACGAATTTTAATATAAACGCTTAGATTTTATAACGTGTATATATGTGTGTACGAGAATTTGTCAATAAAGTTGTTGAAAATGAATTAATATTATGTTGAAAGCTTCAATTGTGGAGCTTTATAAAATTTTATTAAACCATTTTATAATTTATAAGTCGTTCATGTTACTACTATAGACAGCTTCACGCTTTGGCTTGCGTAGTGGGGTAGTCATAGAGAGTCTAGTGTAAAGACACTTCGTTCTCCACTTTTTATCAGACATTGAGATACTGAGTGTTGAGTGGTGGAATGAGTTCCACCACGTCGTGTATGTAAGGCACTCTCTTCTTAAAATTGCTATTTTGGATAAAAAAAAAAAATAAATAAAAATATTTATTGGTAACAAATTTTCTTACACATTAACAGCTATACGATGACAACTGCAAAAGTTACATAACTGCAGCGCAGTGTCAACGCCCACTTTAAGGTATATATTGTTACACAAATTTTGAACTTACATATAATAAAGCGAAATATTTAAAAAATTAAAAAAAAAAATAAAATAAAATTGTGGCAAACTACTTCTCCAACTATCTTATACTAACTTAAAATAAATACTATATATAAACAAAATTTTCTATAATAAGTTGATAAAGAAATTATACATATATATTTGTCATTATCTCATATCTTTTTATGTTTACGAGCTTTTCAATTCTGAAGAGATATAAAAATATTTAGTGTCATTTTTACAAAGTAGAATCAAGTCTACTACATATATATGTATATACGTATAGTTTATATGTAAGTCTGTTTACTTAGCCAGTTTAATATATTCAAGAGATTGCATTAGATAATGTAATTTAAGTTACTTTTATTTCACATATCAGTAAACCTTGTAGTTTTAGTATAGTAGAAGTAGTAGTAGAAGCAGTAGTCCTGTGGCGTAGTAAATGAGGGTTTGAAACAGTCACACGACGTTTTTTTCTGTCGGCTAGTAGAGGGATTCCCACTATTTACAACGAATTATATAATCTTTTCTCCCTCTGGTAAGACAAATAGCGACGTTGAGTTCCGCCTCTTAACATGCAATGTCACAAGTACAGACGGAAAGTGAATAACGGAGTGTCTAAACACTAGATTCTCTTTGCCTATCTATATTTGCAAAAAATTGTAAAACTGATTTAAAAAACCTCCTTACAAAAACCGATTACAAAATAATGCAATGTTCGCGTGCTTGTTAGCCAGATGCTATCACGCAGCAATAGATAGAGGCTTAACGCGAAGAACGTTTAACACTTCATTTACGGCTTCATTCTTATTCAAGTACGTTGGATTGTTGAGAAACGATCCTGTGGTACGATAATGCAGCTTTTTACGCTTTTTTACTACCATACGTGACCTAATAAAAATAAAGTGATAATGACTTTTTGTAAATTAGTTTTGCCCTTAACACGCAGTGCCTCCGAATTCGGCGGAAAGTGGAGAACGAAGTGTCTTAACACTAGGTTGCTTCTGCCTCTGCTGTGTGCAGGATACAGCGTGAAGTTAAAAAAAAATGTTTTGTGATAAATATTTTTTGTGTTTATTTTATTTTTGCCTATATTTAAGTATTTTTTGAATAAGAACATAAGTCTGATCCTAATCCGTTTTCCACTTTCCGCACATTCTACGCTGGGTAGTGAGAATGGATGCCTGAACCTAAATTGATGTTTAGCATTTAGGTATTATATTTATACCAGTATAAGGCATACAGCGCGTATTGTTTTAGGTACATGTGTATGGTTTTTAGCTTCACGCTGTATCTAGTACATCATGCAGTGGGAACGTAATGTTAAGACACTCCGTTCTCCACTTTCCGGCGGAACTTTATGCCATGTTTTGCTTCGACATGGAAGCATGGAATATATTAAACATTTCAATTCCTTGATTGGAAATCGAACCCACAACCAGCCATGTTTATTGTCACACTTTGTACCCCTGCACTACAACTTGCCTCTAAAATGTATATTTAAGCTTAAAAAGGTACTTTCACGTATTTTCCCCCATAATAGGGTCGTCAGAGAAAACTCACTCTGTGGCGAAACTTAGGGCTGCATTTTACCTTAGAAGAGTGTAGAAACGAAGTTAATTAAATATAATCATTTCCCCGAGTGGGAATTGAACCCATAACCATTGTGTATACAGTCAGATGATGCCCCACCGTGCTACGATGGCTTCAAACGAACGAGTATATAACTTTTCACATAAGTTATTGTAAAAGTCTATATAAAATAAAAAATACATGCGGAAATATTACAAAGACTGCAATAATTGCACGGTAAATTAAAAAAGTATATCTCTCAGTTAAACTTATTTAACTTATGTTGGTATTTTAATATCTTGTTGTGAAAGATAAAGACTGTAGAAGTAATTTACTTTTTCCTTTGAACACATTAATAAGTCTTCCGCAAACACAATTTAGTTTAACTATTGGATTATACTTTTTAAGATTTTTATTTTTTTTATATCTTAATAATAAGTAGAGTAAGTGAAAATAACCTAAAAGTAGCTTCACGTAACCTAGTGTCGAGACACTCCGTCGTTTGGTTTTCAACTGAAAACGTGAAATTGCGTATTGGAACTCAACGCCGCGCTGTGTTTTAGGTACCAGAGGGAAGAAATGAAAATTGAAGTATAACCCCCGAGTGAAAATCGAACCCACGATCATTGCGTTTACAGTCAGACGCTTTCCCACTGCGCCGCGATAATCTCTATAGATAAGGAAGAGAATCTAGTGTTAAAATATTCCGTTCTTCACTGTCTAAATTCAAGACATTGTGTACTGTTGTAACTCAACGCTGCTTTTAGTTTTACTAAGTGAAGAAATATAGTAAGACCTCTGAATGCAAATTCTACCCATTACCATCGCGTTTCCAGTCTATATCATACACTCACTGACTCACAATATCGTAAGGTGTATTTTTGAAATAGTATTTTTATCTGAAAAATTCGACGTATAAAAAAGGATAAAACAAATATTATTTAACACTACCTTCTATTTCCAGGTACAAATAGTTCCCATATACCAACTTATATTTTAAAATCCATTATAAATGTAAAAGTTTATCTGTCTGTCTGTTATGCGTTCACGACTCAACTTCTAGCCCGATTTAGATGTAGTTCGGAATATAAATAGTTTTTTCAAAAACCATCCTTTAGGGGCTGAAACTATACTTCAGAATCTGATGAATGATTGTATGAAAAATATAAACCGCTTAACTTAACGCGGGCCGTCAAAAATATGAAACAGTTACAGTGTAGTTCACGAGAGCGAAGTAGCGTGTGGTTCGTTAGTTACGTATATCTATATATACATATATTATAGAAAAAGTAGTAAGCTGTTGACATTTCTAAGTTGACATTATCTTATTTATAAGTATATTTATTTAAAACAAATTGTACTCCATCGTACTCCGTTTTTTGGATATCAAAATTCGGCGTTAAGTTCCGTCATACAATACCACCTAAGAGGGGTGAAACATGGAGATCAGTACTTAGTAGTGAAAAAAAACACTTCGCCTTAATAAAACAGGTTTCACGCTATAACTCGCACACAGCAGGGTAGACAGAGGGAACCTAGTGTTAAGACACTCCGTTCCCCACGTTTCGCCGAATTCGGAGGCATTGCGTGTTAAGTGGCGGAACTTAACGCCACGCTTTGCCCCTGATACCAGAGCGAAGGAAATAAAAATATTAAATATTTCCACTCCTCGAGTGGGAATCGAACCCACAACCAGTCGTTTACAGTCACACGTTCGTGCCACTGCGGCACGACTGGCCCCCCTAAAAACAGGTTTACTCGAAAAAAATGTGCTAAGCTATATATAAACTTATAACAGAAATATCTAACGCAAATATTCCCAGCAATTTACAGATTCGTGTCATATAAAAAATTCAGTGATGACAAATAGCGCAGTCCGGCGGCCAAGTGCACGACATCCATCGCCCTTCTCGCGAATTTGTAAGATTTTTGTATGCGATTCACGACATTTTGTTTAGAGTATACTTGAGACATATATTTAAATAAATTAATTTAATAATTTATAGCAGAGATACGATTAAGTATGATTTTCAATTGTGAATTACTCAATTAGTTCAAGTATTCTTTTTTTTTTTTTTTTTGGCTTCACGCTGTATCACGCTGTAAGCAGATGGAACCTAGTGTTAAGACATTTCGTTCCCCACTTTCCGCCAAATTTGGAGGCATTGAGTGTTAAGGAGCGGAACTTAACGCCGCACTTCGCCTCGACACGGAGCGGTGAAAATGGAAATGTTAAATATTTCCACTCCTCGAGTGGGAATTAAACCAACAACCAGTCGCTTTACAGTCACACTGTGCCTCTGCGCCACGCCAGTCGTGGGGTATAATAAAATTACCATAAATATGACCCCATACCAATAGGTTATAATAAAATTTTATTTGTAAATTAACACTATGCTGGTTTAGTAGTATTTTGATAACAGAGGTGATAATAGGTACGATTTACACTTTGGAATACTTATTTAAGTATTTAATATAATGTCTTTTTTAGTATTTGTGTTCAATTGTAATTACCTTTGTATAATTTTTTTCCCTCATGATAGGGTAGTCAGAGAGAATCTAGTGCTAAGATATTCCGGTCTCCAGTTTTTGTTTCAAAATCGAAACATTGCGGGTTGATACTGAAAGCTGAATTTTGTCTTTACCAGAGTAGAGAAATCAAAATAATTTAATTCCTTCGAGTATCACAAGAATCGTACTAAATATAAAAAAACCATTACCATATAAATACCATTTATTAATGGCAAAAATTTAAAATGGAAATGCATTAATATAATAAGCGTATATTTTTAACCTGCGTAAATTGAACTTTTAGCTAATTTAGCACAAATACATTTGAGTCGATTCAGCCGTATCAGCGATTAGCGTGCAATAGCAGAAAATAGAATATATAAACCCATGACCCATTGTAGCCAGTCGTGGCCCAATGGCACAAGTGTGTGACTGTAAACGACTGGTTGTGGGTTCGATTCCCACTCGAGGAGTGGAAATATTTAGAATTTCCATTTTCTTCGCTCCGGTGACGAGGTAAAGCGCGGCGTTAAGTTCCGCCACTTAACACGCAAGCCTCCGAATTCGGCGGAAAGTGGTGAACGGAGTGTCTTAACACTGGGTTCCCTCTGCCTACCCTGCTGTGTGCGGGATACAGCGTGAAGCTAAAAAAATAAACATATAAACAAAAAAATAGGATTTTTTAAATTTCTCATATAAGATATATGACCAAGTACAGACAGTGATT
Organism: Dryas iulia moderata; assembly: GCA_019049465.1. Classification (NCBI taxonomy): domain Eukaryota; kingdom Metazoa; phylum Arthropoda; class Insecta; order Lepidoptera; family Nymphalidae; genus Dryas; species Dryas iulia. The sequence goes on along the minus strand of CM032440.1, from coordinate 10,965,976 downwards.
TATTACGTTTTTATCATACGTATAGATTTGACTTTTGCCTACTAATATTAAAAGCGCATGTCTGCGACGACACAAGGTAATACTTTTTCATTTCGCGGCTGTTTTTCACCGAGCAAGGACATTTTCGTGGGTATTCCAAAATATATGACCGTCATTTAAGATTTATTTATATAGGTGAAAGTGCGGTCTTCAGAGACCCATGAAACATTGAATACTTAGAGAAAGTATAAAAAAATATTAATATATAGTTTTTGTTATTCATAGTTGTGGTTTTTGGTTAGGTAATGATAAGTAATTTAACTAGCTTCTTTAGTAAGTAGAAGCTATAAGTAGAAAAGAATAGGTTCATTTTTAACGAATTGTTTATTGCAATAGCTTCACGCTGTATTCCGCACACAGCAGGGTAGGCAGAGGGAACCTAGTGTTAAAACACTCCGTTCTCCACTTTTTCATATGAAAAATTAAGTATTGCATTCTTTTTATTTATTAAATAAAGATATGCATGGGGAGATGTATCTGACAAAATCCTCTTAGTTATTGCAGCTACTTTCTTTTTTGGCTTTAGGAAACATATACTTTCTATTCGTATGGGATCATAATAAAGTACAACGAAGCGTAACATTGAAAAAAAATATTAACATTTTTGGTTGAAAACATTTTTGATAGAAAATATTTAAGGTAATTATTTATTAAGTATTATTTTCTTATTTCAACTAGAACGTATATCTACTTATTATCTCTAATAAAACCTTAAGAAATTATGTCTAAGAACAAGCAATTTACGCTGTATTATTTCGTTTGCTCTATAAGAGCAAAAAACCTATTCTGTTCCAAAATATATTAAAATAGTTTAGAAAAATAGGTTATGAAATTTAGTGTACTCTTTACAATGAAATGTTTAATACAAAGTATAGCAAATCATTTGAGATTTGAGTGACTTAATACTTTTAGTAAAGAAGATAATTATATCAAGTTTATATTAAATATTGTGTTTGAGGCCATTATGGCACAGTGGGGCAGCGTCTGACTATAAATGCGATGGTTATAGATTCGATTACCACTCGAGGCAATAATTTAAATATTATTTTCATTTTTCCGCTCTGTTACTTAAAACAAAGAGCAACGTCCGCCCGTCAATTAACATGTCAACATAAAATGTATTGATTTTAGGCAGAAAGAGGAGAATGGAGGGTTTTGACACTAGGTTCTCTCTGACTATTCTATTATGGGGGGAAAATTGTAAACCTAACTAACAATTGTAAAAAGTCAATTGTAAATAGTAAATTAATATGAATCATAATTTAATAGTGTACAACTAAAATCATTGATGTACGTGCACGTGTCCTGCGGTTACGATTGGATATCGGATTTTGTATAAATCTCACGCGTCGTTGGTCAGTGGCTCAATATGAGTGATTCGGGATAATGGCGGTATTAATGTGTTAACGCGGTGTATGAATTATCTGATTGTAGAAATTATTTTTAGCGGTCCTGCGACTTTGTCTGCGTGGAATTTAAAAAATGGACTATAATTCTAGACTAAAAGTCTACTTTCAGTCATTCTTTATTATGTCGGGTAGCTGCTAGTGAATGTCCCGTCAAAATCGATCCAGCAGTTAGCGCAAAGTGGCAGAGATTAACGAGAACAAACGGACATACAAAAATTTTACATATGTAAATACATACATCGTATGCATTTAGTAAGTAGTGATTATTTTAATATTACAAACAGACATTTTATTTTAATTTTAATTTTTTTTAGATTTTGTATTTGAAAGGTATATTGAAAATATATTTTCTTTACACGCAAATGGATTTTCACAAAAAATATATTTTTGAAATTTTTATACTGGTTTGTGTACGAATGGCATTTTTTAATTGTTACCTATTTTATTTATTTATATTTCAGTTAATTTTATAGTTCACTGCCTTCTTCTCTTCTCCCTTAATCTTGACACTAGGTCTTCTCCGATTACACTGCTACACAAAAAGCGTGAAGCTGCAAAAACAGCCTTAAGTAACTAAAATTACAAACAGACAGAAAAAAAATATAAAAAACGTCTGCATATGCATTTAGTAAGTAGCGATTATTATAATATTACAAAGAGACACTCTAATTTTATTTGTTTTTTTTTTTCGATTGTTTATTTGAAACGTATACTTCTTGACTTTTTCATATTTTTTTTACACGCAACTGAATTTTCGCAAAAAATATATTTTTTTATTTTTAATTTTTATTCTGTTTTATGAGTGTACGAATGGCAGTTTTAAATGTTGCTTATTTAATTTATTTATATTTCAGTGAATTTTATAATTTCCGGTTGAACCGGAAGTAAACTATTTGACGTTGAAAATGAAGCATGTAACTTCTTATTTTGAAGAAAAAAATGACTTTGACTTTGTTCACTGCCTTGTGTGTTGACATCAGATCTTTTCTGATAACTCTGCTATACAAAATGCGTTAAGCTGGACACACTCAACTAAATCATTTTAACTAAAATTACATAACAAAAATTTACATCTACCATCTCAGTCCTTTTAAGACTAAATACACCTCCGAACAGAATACAGTACACTCGAATTGCACCTCTTTGTCTCAAAGGAGATTGGAATATGAAATTTAATTATGCATTTGAAACTTGTCTGCGATATCATACCTGTCGTATTGTTGCTAATTGTTTAAGTTGTTTGTCGACAGTTGTTGATAGCTAGTTTCGGTATTTGGGAATCATTGGAAGATATGTGTATAGGATATTGTTACAATATACATAAATGAGTGGGTTTTAAAGTGTTTTTGTTTTAGAAATATAAAAAAAATCAGAAAATTTTGTATGTGTGGATTTTATGGGGTGATTTACAGTGGGTGATGGTAACTAGTTCGAATGTGGAATGACTTAAATAAACGTATATGAAATTGGATAGATTTTCTTTATCTTAAATATTCGCATTCTAATTATGAAGAAAATTGTTACCTTACAACAAGTGGATACTTTTTACTATAAAGGTATTTAATGTTTAAAAAATCTATAAATTTATAAATTATTTATTTGTTGTAAGACTACACTACCTCTTTAAAAACTTAATTTTTGTAGAAAATACAGTTTATTTACAGGAACATCATAACGTTGTTCACTGTTTGTATGAGATAGATAGATATTGCATATTGAATGGGCGAACCTAACGCTGAATTTTGTCATGCCAGATTGGTCGAATAATAAATAATTTATTTTACATACGTTACAACATCCTTTACAAGATTCCGTTCTCCACTTACCACCATCACTGTAATTCACTTCATCATCACTCATAAATTTATTTCCATCTCCCAAGTGAGGATCAAACCCACTACCAATCGCATTTACAGTAAGACGTTATCCCACTGTACTATGATGACGTTTAAAATAAAATATAATCAAAATAAATATTTGACATATGTCTTTTATTAACATATTATTTTTTTTATTAGCTTCACGCTGTATCCCGCACACAGCAGGGTAGGCAGAGGGAACCTAGTGTTAAGACACTCCGTTCACCACTTTCCGCCGAATTCGGAGGTATTGCGTGTTAAGTGGCGGAATTTAACTCGATTCGACACCAGAGCGAAGAAAATGGAAATATTAAATATTTCCACTCCTCGAGTGGAATCGAACCCACAACCAGTCGTTTACAATCACACGCTTGTGCCACTGGGCCACGACTGGCCACATTAACATAAATATTACCCACAAAACCCTACCATTAACGTATTCACATAGAAACAATGCATATTACATTCACCATGGCCACATATCGATCAATTATTTAATAATACATCCGTCTAAACTGGAATAGCTTGGAAGTTTCCAACAGAGGTACCCTCAAAGACAGACAATGGCTCTGTTTGGCGTGCCCAAGTCCGTCTAGTTGACTGTCTTGCAATTGTGTCTTACTTATAGTTCGATACTAAGTTCGTCTGCTCATCAGCCCGTTTGGGTCCAAAGGGTTTGTCTTTGTAGATATTCTAGATATGTTTTGTGTTTATATTAAGAATTGTTTAGTAATTCTAATGTCTTTCTTTAGCCGGGAGGTCAAAAGAAGAAAAAGCGTGTAGCTGAAAATAAGTGACTATATTCAAATGAAAGAATTAGATCTGAATTATTTTTAAGGTCTTTTATGTAATAAATAAATTTTGAAAATTAATATTTATATTTTTATGTTCGTGAAGAAATATTTAACTATAGTATTAAAGACGATAGAAAATATATAGGAGATTGTGCCGCAGTGGGACAGCGTGTAACTGCAAGTGCCAATGGTTGTGGGTTCGATTACCACTTGAAGAAATGATATTAGAGCTGGAGCTCTTCGCCACTTTTCTTATGTTTTAGAACCAGTCAACACGTAGTGTGGCAATTATGGTACAAAAATGCATATCGAAATACTTTTACACTAGGTTGCTTCTCACAACCTAAAAAAAAACGTACAGATGCTTTGTAACAAATTGTGTATATAAATAATTCAATAGGAGTTTAGATTACTTTTATAATATCTTCCATATCTTATTGGAACACAGTGATTGCAGGTTGAACCCAGTTTAATACAAATATGAGAAACTCACGAGACATGTGACAGAAGTTTGTACATAGGTCGTCTATACCACCATCTGAATTGCAGAACAATACAAATTACTATCGGAAATAGAAGTCAGATCGAGCATAACTTCGTGTCTAGTTAGTAATATGTTAACAAGAGATTAATTTTTATAATAATAACCTTTCAATATATTTTTTAATTTATGTACATATATTCCTTTAACTTCTCGCATCACAGTATATTTAGAGAGATAGATTCGCTCGTCAACACTTCGTTCTACATTAATGCTTTATTTTACCACAGGTTCAGAGTGGAATTCGAACCTACAGCCAAACGCTGCCAGCCACTGCTCCTCTGCGCCAACTAGCCCTCAGCTTATTTTGCAGTCATAAAGTATCAGTTAACACAGTGGGGAGAACATAATATTTTTTATGAAATAGATATAAGTTTAATTATACGCAATGCAACGAAACTAAGAAAACGCGGATATAGTTTTTTAATCTAGCTTTGGACAAAATACCGTGTTCGATTCTCTAAGCATTCGTGTCATATATCTTTATATTGGTGTAAAATGGTAAACAAAGTACTTTCAGTTTCAAGTGACCAATTTTAAGCGCTCCTCTATATTCTGCTGTAAGGTGGGTATATCGGATACTAAGTTAAACACCGAATTCTGAGCCAGAACTGTCTTTGTTATAGTAATATCACGGAATAGGGAGATTCGTAATATAAAGATAATACTAATACATTTTAAATTATGCAGAGAGAATGTAGTACGATGACACTCCGTTCTTCACTTTTGGAGGCTTAACGTCGCGCCTTGTTTTGCCGGAGCATGAAAAAAATTGACGTAAAATCATTACCCGGAGTGGGAATTGAATTCACAACCAATCGCGCTTAAATCCAAACACTATCCCTCTGCGCACAGATAACCTCTAACTGATCAATATATATACTAAAAAAATATTTTTTAAAACAAAGATTAATTTAAAATAAAACAACTCAAATCAACTGAAACGTACTAACAAGTTAAGACAGTATATAAGCAGATAAGAGGATTAGATATCCTGTCTGGCTTGACTGTGATTTATGTAGACGATATTGACAATAGTGCCCGATTGGCGCTTGTAGTTGTATTCAGTAGAACAATGTATTGAATACTCACTCTATTCGGTTTGAAATAAATCCCTATTACTAGAATTTCAACTAGTTTTTATATTGAAAATATATCATTAGAGGAATTATATTGTAATAATTTATAATTGGAATGGTGGTCACTGTTAATCTCTTTCTTAGTAATTCAGAAGTCATTGTAGCTCAGTGCGACAGAATCTAACTGTATACTAGTACATGATGACTGGGTTTGATTATTACTCGGGGAGTGATAATTTTTTTGAAAAAGACATTTAAAGAAAACGTATAAAAATTTGAACGCAGCGGGATTCGAACCCGCGCCTCCTGAATACCGTTCAGGCGCTCTCACCACTGAGCCATGCGTTCTACTAGCCGCTGCGTCGAAATTCTTATACGCTTTTTATTACAACTTATTTATGTTGTTAGCATAAATAAGTTGTAATAAAAAACGTATAAAAATTTGAACGCAGCGGCTAGTAGAACGCATGGCTCAGTGGTGAGAGCGCCTGAACGGTATTCAGGAGGCGCGGGTTCGAATCCCGCTGCGTTCAAATTTTTATACGTTTTCTTTAAATGTCTTTTTAAATTTTCCTAAGTGTGGAATAACACTTTAAAAATGTTTAAAAGTATTTAATAAATAGCATTCTCTCTTGCCAAATGATTGTTCGTAGAATAATCTTTGGGTAGCAGAAATTTGTAAAAATCTCTCTACAGAGATGCTAACAACATAAATAAGTTGTAATAAAAAGCGTATAGCAATTTCGACGCAGCGGCTAGTAGAACGCATGGCTCAGTGGTGAGAGCGCCTGAACGGTATTCAGGAGGCGCGGGTTCGAATCCCGCTGCGTTCAAATTTTTATACGTTTTCTTTAAATGTCTTTTTCAATTTTCCTAAGTGTGGAATAACACTTTAAAAATGTTTAAAAGTATTTAATAAATAGCATTCTCTCTTGCCAAATGATTGTTCGTAGAATAATCTTTGGGTAGCAGAAATTTGTAAAAATCTCTCTACAGAGATGCTAACAACATAAATAAGTTGTAATAAAAAGCGTATAAGAATTTCGACGCAGCGGCTAGTAGAACGCATGGCTCAGTGGTGAGAGCGCCTGAACGGTATTCAGGAGGCGCGGGTTCGAATCCCGCTGCGTTCAAATTTTTATACGTTTTCTTTAAATGTCTTTTTCAATTTTCCTAAGTGTGGAATAACACTTTAAAAATGTTTAAAAATGATATTATTTTTTTTTTATTTCTCCCGTACCAAGACAAAGCGCGGCGTTGAGAAAATACATTAAAAAGTAATGTAAATATCAAAATTTAAAGTATGTAAATATGTAGTAAAAAAAATTAAATACATTTTCTAAAATACTGCCGTGTGTTTGATATACACTTGTGATTATCACATCATCATAAGTTATCCTTTTTTTTCACTCTCAAATCACTAGGCTTTTTAAATAAAAGTGCTATCAAAATTAACAAATTAGTATCACCAACATTATAAATCCCATAAATTCGTTACAGTGACCACATTCAGTAATGAGGGAACCGTTTACAACATGACGAATTGCTCGAAATGGTACTGCATCATTATTTATAATGTTACAATATAAACTAGACCCCTGACTTATGGCTGTTTCGCTCACAATATACCCAAGAAGCTAAAACGAGGGAGGTCAAGATATTCTGGTGCATCTGTTAAGAATTTTGCTGTACATCATCTTGAACGCAAATTATGTTATACATGAATATTTCGCTAACGACCGTGCTATGAGTAAGGGTTTTCATGTATATGAAAATTTTATTTTTGTCTCATTTGTATCTGCAGTGTGCAATGTTATATTTTTGAGAGGGCTAAAGCTTTTAGGGGAAAGCTGTATTCAAATTTTGTATAATTTCTTAATAATAATATAATTGGAGACCATTGTGACGCAAGAAATGCGACTGATTATAATCGAGATGGTTTTGGGTTCAATTCTCACTGGGGGAATGATTATGAATGATTATAAATATTTTCATTTTTTGGCTTTACACTTAAGACGAAGCGCGGCGTTGAGTTTCGCCGTTGAACACGTAATGTCATGATTTGAGGCTGAAAATAGAGAAAAGGAAGGTCTTGTTCCTAGATCCTCTCTGACTACTCTGCTATGGGGGAAAGCGTAAAGCTGTATACGTATAATGACATAATTGAAGGCTATAGTAGCGCAGTGGGACAGTGTGTGACTATAAACGTGATTAACCTGTAATCGCGATTAAGTCTGATTCAGGGTTGCAGGTAGGCAGAGGGAACCTAGTCTTAAGACACTCCGTTTCCCACTTTCCGCCGAATTTTGGAAGCATTGTGTGTTAAGTGGCGAAACTTAACGCCGCGCTTTGCCTCGATACCAGAGCGAAGAAAATGGAAATCTCTTCTCTATATATAATAAAAGAGTAGAAAAGTCAATTCTGTACATGAAAAATTTCAGAAAAATTTTAATTGGGTGCGTTAATATATCGATAACAGAGGCCAAAAATCAACTCAGTAGAATTTTTGTCTGTCTGTCTGTCTGTCTGTCTGTCTGTCTGTTAATTTGTTCGTCAATCACGCAAAAACTACTGGATAGAAATGGATGAATTTTGGTATGGTGATAGCTTATAATCCAAAGGTACATATAGGATAGTTTTTATCCCGGTTTTCCATGTAGTTTTTTTGGAAAAAATAAAAAACCGATATAAGTAAATTATTTGTATACTGATATCTACCGGGTAGAAATTAATGATTTTTTGTATGGAGTTAGCTAAGAGGTTAGAGCAACATATGGGATAGTTTTCATCCTGGTATTCAATACAACTCCCGCAGAAAAATAAAATTAAAAAAAACATTCAAATTATGTCGATAGTTCACGAGTGAAGCTAAATTTGTTTCAATATCACTAATTAAAATAATTATAAAATAAAATAAGCATAACATTTATTAAAGATACATTTGACCGGTCTATAAAACTTTATATAATCTATATGACAGCAGATGTAACTACGTTTTCTGGAACGGGTAGCGCCATCTGTTATTATATAGTTTGACATTGTATTAGATATATACGTACTCATTAATATTATTATTATAAAAATGCAAAAATCTATATCTATATCTTTTATGTTTTCACGGGTAATCTACAGATTTCGTACATATATACCAGATGGTATATGATGGTATATGATAGCAGATTTCGTACGTTTTCTTACTATAACAGTTATCGCTATATGTTATCAAATAGTATAGACATTGTACTAGATGTATCGATGATTTTCTCAAGAACATAATTAGTGACGCAAGGTCAAATATAGACTACCCCCTTTTATAAAAAAATAACAATCCCAAAGAGCAATAGAGGATGAAAGTGGCAGTTCACGTGGCGAAGCCGCGAGCGGGTCGCTAGTATGAAATATTTCCACTCCTCAAGTGGGAATCGAACCCACAACCAGTCTTTTGAAGTCGCACATCTGTGCCACTGCGCCACGATTGGTCCCAATGAGCATGATAATGTTTAAAATATTTCAACACTCTGGTAAGACAAAGCGCGGGGTTGAGTTGTATACATTACAATACATTGAACTTAACACGAAACGATTCGATTTTCTATAGAAAGTTGACATCGGATTGTCTTGACACTATGATATTTTTCTGAATATTCTTCTATTCGGGATAAAACGCTGTAAAAATATAACAATATGTTTGAATTTACGCGATATAATAGGTGCTTATTTAATTGATTTGGATAGATGTCTAGGTTAGGTAACATGAGGTATTGAATTTTACATTACAATGCAATATGTTCAAATGTACGAGAGGTAGAAAGCTGAGTAAATTACTACAGATTTTGCTTTGTCTACTTCACTGCCAGGATGTCACAATCATGTTAAAAAATATTATAAAATGAATGAATTTAATATTTACATTTTGGGGAAAGCGCGGCGTTAAATTCCGCCATTTAACACGCAGTGCCTCCAGAATTCAGAGTGTCTTAACACTGGGTTCCCTCTGCCTACCCTGCTGTATGTGGGATACAGGTAGCTAGAAATATTCAAATCCACATCCTTTGGAAACTGTTCAATCGTAGAACTGAATATAACGAATATAGTGTGACACTAGTGTCAAGACACTCCGTTTTGTGTTTGTCGCTCGAAACCACGACATTGCATTTTAAATGGCGGGGCATACCGCCGCACTTTGCCTTCTTACCAGAATGGAGTTATATAAGTCGTTTTAAAATACGAAATTATTCCCTTGAGTGGGAATCGAACCTACAACTTACTTTTTTACTTACTCACTACACCCAGCCCCTACAGCATAATTATATTAGCATAATATACATTTACACTGTCTGTATGAACAAATATACATATTCGGTGATGCATTGCATACCCTTGTCATAATTAAATGACAATCAAAGCTACTCAACATGCGGCTCAAATAGAAATTATGCAAAATCTCATAATATCTCGTTCTCGTCAATATATTTAGCATTTGGAATGGAGTTGTAACGGAATAAATGGTTGACGCGGCACGTCCTCCCGCTTTGCAATCCACTCACGAACTGATTTGAATTTGGAATTTCTCCGCCTCGGTAGGTTTGTTTTTTTTTCTGTATAAGCAAACACTTAAGTACTTGATTTGATAAGATTATACCAGTGCAAGGGTATTAAATATTTTCCTTTTGTCGCATAGCAGGACAGGCAGTGGGAGCCTAGTGTCAAAACACTCCGTTTCCCATTTATGACTGGAACCGAGATATTTGGCTTATTGAGTAACCACGGGCTCAACGCTACGCTTCGTGTTGTCTCTAAAGCGGTAAAATGAATGTAAACCAAATATCGATTGAATTGAGTCAGAATCAAACCCACAACCATCGTGATTACAGTCAAGGACTATCTATTCTTATTTATTATACAATGATTTATAAATATAATAGAGTCCCAATTACTTACCAGACAAGCTAATTATTGCCGTGAGGTATTCGAATAAACGGATAAAAGAAGAAATGCCACGTACAAAAATCATATTTGGGTCTCGAAGTCAAGCCGACAAGTAGAATAGTCAAGGCTGATAATAAACGTGATAATTGCAGATTCGATTCCCACTCGTGGGAGTAATAATGGTGAATTTATATTGCTTACTCTGGTATACTAGGACTACTAAGACGTTGAGTTTTACCTCTGAAACTCGATAAGAAAGCGGAGAACGTCGTCTAAAGACCCTAAATATTTTTTAACTACCCCATATTATGTGGGATAATGTATGAAGTTAATTTCTTATGTATTGTAAGTTTGAACTCGTTACTATCGCTTGTATTAGCGCACTATTACTGCACTGAGTGCACTACTACTCGCACTTGCTGAGTTTCTGGCCGGCTCTTCTCAGCAGAACTGCCTTCCGAGTCCGTGGTAGCTTATGTACATTCGACGATTCAAAAGTGCTTACAAAAGTCTATTTGAATAAAGATATTTTGAACTTGAATTAAATGACATATAAACCTTTCATCGTCATGCTTTACACCGCATAACATAGAGTAGTCAGTGAAAATCCAAACATCAAATCAAGACACTCCGTTCTCTACTTTCTACACGAATTCCGGACATTGTATATAATCTTCGGAACGGAACTTAACACCGCAAATTATTGCGATACATTTTGTATAAATTAAGCAAAAAATATTTTGTATTCTTATTTATACAAGAACGAGAATCAATATTGGTGTTTGCAAACGCAAAAAAACTCTTGTTTACTCGAAAACGTAAAGCGGATTAAACCACGCCGCTAATGCGGTGACTCTGACTTTATCAAATTATAGAAAAGAAATATATTAAAGCCAAACAATAAACAACCTTATTTATTATAATACTTAAGTTCAAATTACAAAAGCAGAAATAACGTGACAGACAAAAAAGGCAAACGACTTAATGGTGCATTTTCTTGTTGTTATTTGCTTAAAGATTTTGGTGAAATTTTCTGCTTTTTAAGTTAACTCAAGTTTGTTTTCTTTTAATTTTTGCTAGGGTTATAAAGTTTTTATTTACTAACCGCGTAATGATTTTACCACTTTCTTTAATAGAGACTTTCAGCAAATTTACACAATATGTGTATGTATGTGGTCAGTCGTGGCCCAGTGGCACAAGGTTCAATTCCCACTCGAGGAGTGGAAATATTCATTATTTCCATTTCCTTCGCTCTGGTGTCGAGGTAAAGCGATGCCTCTGATACCAAAGAGCAAAGGAAATGAAAATATTAAATATTTCCACTCTTCCACATTTCCATTTCTTCGAGTGGGAATCGAACCCACAACCAGTCGTTTAAAGTCACACGTTCGAGCCACTGCGCCACGACTGGCTACATCCGTCATCTCATCTGTTACTGGTAAAACAAATTGTGGCGTTAAGTTCCGCCAACAACAAACAATACCTTGTTTCCAGGCTGGAGGTGTAAAACGAAGTGTCTGAAAAGTATTTATGCATACGTTTTTATACATAAGCTTTTATATTTATACATAAATTTCCAACTATTTTTTAAAGATATTTTATCTATCTTAGTTTGACAACTTACCATTTATTTATATCAAAAAATAATATTAAAATTTGCATTAACATAAATAAGTTTCAGAGTTTCCAGTATTATTGTAAGGACGTTCCCGTATATTGTGAAAAGACAGGATAAGCTTTTTATTTGATTAAATTGTACCGCGACACGGCTCCAACTTGATTCCTAACTCAGTTCTTCTTCTTAGTTTTTATTAAGTTACAGTGAAACAAACTAGCTGGGAATTTTTCAAAGTTGCCGCGTCCGCGGGCGACGTCGCTACCACCTTTAGAAAAGTTTCGCCAATTCAATTAGTTGAAAACTTGGCCCTACAGTCCAACTAGATTATACCAATTTCTTTGAAATGTATTCTTTGAAATGATTTATTATGTATATGTTATGTATATATTTTTTTGTTTGTCGACTGTTTTGTTTTGGATATGGCTTCAGCTTCACGCTGTATCCCGCACACAGCAGGGTAGGCAGAGGGAACCTAGTCTTATGACACTCCGTTCCCCACTTTCCGCCGAATTCGGAGGCATTGCGTGTTAAGTGGCGGAACTTAACGCCGCGCTTTCACTTCGACACCAGAGCCAAGAAAATGGAGATATTAAATAATTCCTCTCCTCGAGTGGGAATCGAGCCCACAACCAGTCGTTTACAGTCACACGCTTGTGCCACTGGGCCACGACTGTTTTGTTTTGGATATGGAGTTTTTATTTATGCTTTAATTTATTACATTAGTGTGTTTTTTTCAAAAATTATCAGTGATATTGGAATGGATAAAAGTTTACGATTTTTTGAAATATGAAAATTGAAAAAATATATCAAAAATGTACGAAAAGTGTGCCACAGAATTAATGCAAGATGTTGGTAAAAAAAATATGCGGGAGAGATGTGAATAATTTCATGTAGTTTTTTTGTCGATACATTAAAGCACATTGTTCCTGCAGATTTCAATAAGATAACTTAAATCCCTTTATAATCCCTGGTAAGAAGACAAAATGCGTAACTCAAGGCGAGTTACACGACTTAATGCATAGTGTTTCTATTTTTGGTGGAAAATGGAGAACAAAAGGTTTTGATTGTAGATTCTTTCTGGCTACCCTACTTTATTGAAAAAAGCGTAAAATTAATTTACAATCTTTAAAAGTACGATATTATTTAAACTTTATCAACATTATATTATTCGGGAAAAACGTTATATATCCGTATACAAAAACTATAGTTATTACAGTATTTTAGACTACAGAAGTTTTAGATATACCTGTTATTAATTACTTTTATTTTTTAATATCGCATTTCATCGACATACCAAAGATCGATCTCAAGGCGAATGGATTAAATCAAACGCATTCCTGTAAATTCTTCGTACCGACTTCGCCGGATGCATCTCAACTGACATTACTCTCTATGCCACTTGTCGGGAATCCTGCAGCGCTATATTGAACTTTAAAAGGCTTATTCAAATTACAAATACGGGTATAAGTATATATAGTAGGTATATTTTTTCAGCTTCACGCGTTTTCACCTTTTTCGCGTAGCGTGATGGAAGATCTGGAGACGAAACCGATTGTTTCCCCTAAATTTGATACATTCTATATTAAGTGTTGGAACTCAACGTCACATTTTGGTTTATTAGAATAGAGAAATAAAAACAATTTAAATACTACCCTCGAATGAGAAATCATTCAATCATCAATCAAAGAATGATAGGATATGAGTATATCCTATTGCGTTTACATTGTGATCCTAGCTATACATAAAGCACTTGAAAATGTATTAAACAATTAGTCCAAAATAAAATTTAGTAATTAATAAATGCGATTACACTTCAACTACTAAAGAAAAAAGTTTTTATATACCACTAAACCAGTAAATCTTATTTAAAACAACCAACCAAACTACAAGAACTGCAAGAAATGCTCCTACATTTTTCGTGGTAATTTCAAGCAAGGCTTGGAATATCAAAGGTATATCGCAGTTTCCCCGGGGATCGGCGGTTTTGCAGCGATTAAGGCTTCGCCGCGTTTGATGTATTCATCCCGACTCGGGTTAGCTGTGAAGAGAGATAAAAGTAGCGTTAATACCGACCTGGGATTTGAATAGATATTAAGTGAAATGTATTGATTTTAAAATGTTGTTATATGTAAATTATGATAGTGCATCGATTTTTGGCGGAATGTGGAGAGTGGAATGTCTTGATACTACTATACTCTCTGACTTCTCTGCTAGTCCGGGATTTTTCACGAGTTGGCTTGAAACTGCGCTTTAATATACATGAAAGTTTACGTTACTTAATGGCTGACTAAGAAGCAAGGCACAGCCGATACTTTCCGGCACAGGAAGCTTCTTTGGGGAGCGTAAGATATAATGACGGAGGATTTCTCCAAATGGATACCGGGCCTCCGATGTGGTATAGTTGGGGTGACTTTAATTACATGTGAAGGCGTAGTTTCATTTTTACTACAAAAATGTTTGCTTATAATTAATTTGTTTTCCAGGTATGGTAATCTAACAAAACATGTTAAGTGGCTGATTTATAGTTGTTGCATGGTAAACCAGCAAAACTACTATATAAGATAAGTATATCTGATATAAAAGAAGTATCTTTTAGTAGATGAGTAGTATCATGAAGACTAGAATATATGATAAATTGTCTTGAGGCCATCGTATTGCAATAGAATATCTGACTTTCAATGGGTGTTGCTTTAATTGTCATTGTGAAAATCCATCATCATTTCCCTATTCTGAAAAGACAAAATGCGGCGATGAGTTTTACTACTCAACATGATACGTTTTGAAAAGCAAAGAGAACGAAGATTCAAGACAATTGGTACTTCTCTACGCGGTTTACAGCGTAAGGCTGGCCAAACACCTAATGATGTGTTCCGGTTCGATGGTATGTGAGCCTGCTCTTTATTCCATCATCCCCATCCTTCCTCTCTCCTTCTCTTTTTTACCTCCAAGGCTGTTAACTCATCTACAACTCCTCTGACGTTGTGGTTGTTCATGGGCGGAGGTAAACACTTATCATCAGGTGGTTCTTATACTTGTTTGCCTCCTTAACTCAATAAAAAAAAAGTAATAGCAGGTTTTGTATTTAATTTGTTAATTAAACAGACGTTTTCATTACCAAACCAAATGTAAACAGAATTAAAATATTTAATACACATAAAGAAATATATAAACCGTTAAGAAACAATTTAATTTCCATCTTTACAAATATCTTATACATCTACCTAGCACGTCAAAGTAAAACTAGGTCCCGCACTGGGCGCCAAAATGTGTTGCACAAATTGACAGCGCCACCTCGCGTCGGGCGTACGAATGTGCAACAGAGCGGCACTCCGTGACCGAAATGCGAGATGCGTAGACGTGCACTTACATAGAAATACATTTGAACATTTGTTGCAAATATTCAGCTTTTTAAGCTTTTCTATGGCATAGAAATGCTATCTATAGACAAGCTTAAAATACTGAATGGGGAGAATGAATAGAGTAAGGAAATGCTTTGGGCTATTTTGCTATTTAGTTTTGTATATCGAACTTGTGACTGTAAACCACTGGTTGTGGGTTCGATTCCCACTCGAGGAGTGGAAATATTTAATATTTCCATTTTCTTCGCTCTGGTGTCGAGACAAAGCGCGGCTTTCAGTTCCATTGGAAGTAAAAATAAAGTTACAAGGTCAATCAATTAAAAGGAAAAAATGAAATTTTTTTTTTAATATTTCAGCCTTTTTCCGTATAGAATGGTAGTCAAACAGAATTTCAACGCGTGGCAAGTCACGCCATTTCGTCTTGTCCACCCGAAGTCTAGACGGTTGTAGTTTTTTAGTATTGTGTAGTAAGCAGGGCTCAAAGCTGCATTGAGCTTGCTAAGCGGAATAAAAATAATTGAATAATAATCATTACACCGATTGGAAATAAAAACCCCCAATTGTGATTACAGTCAGACACCGCTCTACTGCGTCACAATGACCTCTAAAAGACTACCTCTAACAATATCTCTATTAGAAATATGTGTAATGCTGATGATGCTGATTTCCTATATTTGTAAAAGCCATTTAAAAAATAGGAAAATGAGAAGGCATAATTTAAGCAATAATACTATTAAATTTAAATATAGTATTACCTTACCTATCATCTCCTTGGTGTTAAAGAGAAACAAGCGACAACATTGGTTAAATTAAGTATAAAATATTAGTGGCAACGGAATGTCATTTACTTCGGTAATGAATTATTTATCTAACCTGCAATTCATTGCAATGTGGCAATATATCTATACAAATTAATAAACTTGGAGTGTCTGTTTGTAGTTTCAAAATAACCACCTTTTACTATATGTATATGTACATACGGTACATATATTAAATAACCATTTTTACAATTTCCGTCTGTCTATCTGTTTGTTCCAGCTAATCTCTGGAACGGCTGAAGTGATTTTTTCGGGACTTTGATTTGCAGGTAGCTGATGTAATAAGGAGTAACTTGGGCTACTTTTATTTTAGAATGGTATATATATTGAATTCCACGCCGACGATACCGTGAGTACAGCTAGTAAAATATATACAAATATAATTTTTATTTAAAAGCTTCACTTTATTGCGTATTTTCACTAAACATATAATATGTCAATTGATTCTCTATTAACAAAACGAGGAGTTATAATAATTAAAAACGTAATATAGTTATCGTTACTGTAAAATTACGTTACATACCCTTTCAAGCCGTTTAAGCTATAAGTTGAATAACGTTCTGATTTTAGTACGCTTTTTTATGGTTTTTTGGTATTTTTTGCCAATATGAGAAATTACAAAAACATTCACTGAAGAGTCTTTACAAATGTGACATTCAGTCTGTCTGTCGGTATGTTATGATTTCACTGCTAATATATCGGCTCGGTTTGGACGAAATATGAGAACAAAATACTGAAAGACCCAGGATACGCCACTTTTTTAAAAGAAAAGTACCTTTTAGGGGGTTGCATTAAAAGCATATGGGCGATTTGACCAGAAAGAAGAGAACGGAGTGTTCTTCACTAAGTTGTTTCTAACTTAGCCTTAATATGCGTCGTAAAAAATACGACGTTATTACTTTTTACCTATTTCAGAAGTTACAAAAATATGAAATCATTTTTTTTATGTCTGTATCCCTTGCGGGGTAGTCAGAAAGAACGGAACGCCAAACGCTACGACCCCTGCATACTTCTTTCGCCTCGTCCACTGTCATCAACCTCTTCATACACTCCCTCCGGAGGACTTCCGGAGGACTGAAATCTTTATCATAAAAAATACTTTCATGTTTCCTTTTTAACATACCACCGTAGGCAGAGAGAACCTACACTAATTTCTCCACTCTATTCTCCACTTTTAACCTGAAATCTCTCTGTCAATGTACTCAATAAGTAGAAATAAATTTAATATTACATATATAAGTACGTAATACATCTCACTCCACTCAATCATTTGTAATATCATGTTCTAGATAGAAATGATATACTTCTTAGACTTTCCTAATCTTATTCTTAAGATCATCACACGCATGCGCAGTGGAAGCCACGCCTATATTCGAGGGAGATGACACATCATTCCATATTTCTACCATGCGTTTCCTGTTAACTAGTTGCAAATCCTGACTTTGCTTGTGTTTCAATCGTTTATTTTTAAATCAAATTTATATAGGATACTCGTAAAATAATTTAGAAAAATTGTGCAAAGTTATATCAAAATCGGTGTACCGGTAAAGGATTATTGAAACTGTTTATCTTAAACATTTTTAATGTATAAGTTTTCATCATTTTGCTATAATATAATAAAACAATACGTATTATATTTTCGTCTCGATTTCGACTGTGAAGTGGAGAACGGAGTGTCTTGACACTAGGGATCTCTCTAGTTATACCTATTAAGCGAGAAAAAAGCGTTTTAGGCTACATTTTTTTAAGTTAGTATAAGCAGACATATGTATATTCATTTAAAACATAATTTACTTCAATTTAATATGTTTACTTATAAGCTTAACCAACTACATTTTAAAATTTACACTTATTTTCATTCGATTAACTTAATGATGTAAATTTAATAAAGTCTCTAGTTAGCAACTAAGAAATAATATAACAGTACACCAGCATCATATTGTCAATCAACTATTTCCCCAACTTGCGTGTTGATGCTATACTGCATACTCATACTCATCTCGAGTTTCAAACATTGTTCGTAGTAAAATACCCGACGTAATTAAATTAGCTCAGAAAAGCTGTCTATACTTGGTGCTTTCGAGAGTGCTTTTTTACATTTTTCGATACATTATTCATACAAAAGCAAAGTTCCCATTTTAATTAAAGATATTCTCAAAACCCGCCCCTGGAGCCTTAGCTCACTGAGACGTGGTTGGCTTATTTTTTTTTTCAACACACTCATTCCCGCCTCTACGGCCCTCCCAAACAAACAGTTGAGTACTTTAAAAACAAAATTTTCTTATATATAAAAATATATCGTATATACTTGATTTAAGGTTTCTTTTGTTATATATCTACTTGTCGTTTAAGCCGTTTCCGTTCTGATAACAATCAGTTCATTTCATGAAAGTAAGGACAGACTGTCGTGAAATTCAGTCAGTTGACCGCGAGCTTTCGCGAGGCAGGTCGTGCTTTGGGAGCGTTTTGCGCCAGTCGTTTGAAATCGCGTAAAACTTTTCGTTAATAGTAATTATTGTGAAAAATATTTGAAATTTAAATTAAAGATAGTTTAAAATTTAGTTTTTTATTTAATTGTGTATTAGAAAATTAGAAGAGCTAGAAGTTATTTGAATTGGTAAGTTTTTAATTTGGTCTTCTTAATTGTTATTGAGTTAATAATTAGAATAATTTTAATTTCTAATTATTACATTTATTAATTAATAAATTTTTTTTTTAAATAATTAAAAATAAATTAAATATCCAAGTGCAGAACAGAGTGTCTTAACTCTTTATTTTTTTCTGATTATCCTACTATGGGTATAAATGATATTATTTGAGAACATTCTTGACAAAGCGATTTAACAAACTTGCTTTTAATTACTATTACAATATTTTTTTGGAATAAATGAACATTATATTTTTTTAAAATAAATATAAATGAAATAATTCTCTTCTTTACTTTTAAACTTAAAAATATTTTAAAATTATTGGTTAGACAGAGCGTGGCGTTGAGTTCCGTCTCTCAATGTTTCGGATTTGGGCTAAAAATAGAGAAGTGTCTCGACACTAGATTCTCTTTTCATATAGCATGGTAAGAAAAAACGTGAAACCAAAAAAAATACATATAAAACTACCACTGATTTCCGAAGAATTCATTTCAATAATTTTTTTTGTAACCATAAAGAATGCTTGGCCAGAATCCGAACTCACACCTCTGATACTTTAATTAACTAAACTATACGGTCTTATAGTAAGGAAAGTGGAGAACGGAGTGTCTTAACACTAGGTTCCCTCTGCCTACCCTACTGTGTGCGGGATACAGCGTAAAGCTAAAAAAAAAATAAAAAAAAGGTCATTATTACAATTTTATTGAAATTTTAATTTTTATATTACATACTCTTTATAATATATAAATATAGAACATAATACATATGTATGACTTTGAGAACAATACGAGCTCCCACACTATGTGTTTTGTTAGTAATAAATTGGGAAAGTTTGAAAGCTACTGAACTTTCAAAACTAATTTTGTAAACACTAACATATATATGTAAGTTATGTTAGGAACATTAAAATACGTAATTCTTTCGTTTCTTTCTGAATCTATTATTTAATAAAGTTTATTTTTAAAAAAAAAAGAAAAGAAAAGCATATTTCCCCTATAGAGGGGTTCCCGGGGAGGACGTAGTGTTAAGACACTCCGTTATCCACTTTCCGGTCTAAATCGAGACACTGTGTGTTGAGCGGCGGAACTCAACGCCGTAACTTACCTTTGGTTCCCAAGCGAATAATCAAAATTTAAATATAATTATTTCCCCGATTGGGAATTGAACTCATAACTACCGCGCTATATGGTCGCGTTGCCACTACGCCACGACGGTCTCTAAAATCCTTAAAAAATCTTTAAATTTTAATATTAAAAAAAACAAAAAAAATATTATTATTAAAATTAATTTATATAAAATTCCATAAAAAATAAAATAATACAATAAATTTATAATTATATAATATACATACATACATATTCGTATACGCAAGTTCTAGTAACCGCGTAATTGGCTAAGTTAAGAACTTCCAAGTCCGTCTCAACACTTTTCGTTGAAAACTTTTACTTTGGTTATAATTTGTTTAACTTTGTATAAAATTATGAGTTATGTATTACTATTAAAATACAACGGAACGGAATGAACGGAATGTGAACGGAATCAACGCTTTCCTTACTTTAGGAAAAGTGGAGAACGGAGTGTTATGACACTAGTGTTTCTCTGACCACCCTAATATACAGAAAAATAATTAAGTTGATTTAAATACTATAAAAGAATTAAAATTATAATTTATAATATCCATACTTCCGCGCATAATGCAAAGTAATATTATAAATCCGAAAGTCCGTTTATCTGTTAGCTTTGATCTACTGGATCGGTTTAAATGAAATTCAGAATGATAATAGTTGATGAATCAGGACCAACATAAGCTACTTTTATAAAAAAATCACCCTCAAAGGGTTGAAATAAGGGATTTAAATTTGTACTATGAAAAATCTAAACCGTTACACCGATTTCGGTGAACTTTCACAGAAAATTAATAAATGACGCAATGTCAAATAAAGGCTTTCTATTTATTTCGTAAACCAACCCCTAAGGGGCTAAAATAAGGAATGAAAATTTGTGTGAAAATCACGCAGGCGTAGCTAGTTATCATATAATTAAATCCTTAGAATACTTGTTTAGTCAACTCTTATTAAAAACTGCCTCCCGAAATACATACAGTATAGAAAAAGAAGAAGCGGTAACTCTAAAAGTTTGAAACTTTATTCATAAATTATAAAAATAACATATACTTTTTAGTTTTTTCGCATAGAAAAGTAGCCAGAGAGAACCCCGTGTTAATACACTGTATTCTCATTTGGCAAATTGCGAAATTGAGTAGCGAAACAAAGTGTTGTACTCTGTCTATCAGAGCGGGGACATGAAAATAAAATATTTTAAATATAATTACTTCGAGCGGGAATCAAACCCACAACCAATCTCATTTACAGTCAGGCACGGTCCCATTGACCTACAATAAAATTAAACAGTTTTTTTCATAAATACTATAATATAATTAAAATTGGATAATTCGTTGAAAATTCTGTCACTAAATATGTGTATATCGTAGCCATTTAAAAATATCCCTCAGAATATATTCAACATAAACACGTAATGTTTCTTATATATCTGACATTCGTTTGTTATTAATGTATTTAGTTATTTATAAAGATATTCATTTTTCTTTAATATCACTTATAACATCTACATCTATTAGTGGCTAGTCGTGGCCCAGTGGCACAAGAATGTGACTTTAAACGACTGGTTGTGGGTTCGATTCCCACTCGAGGAGTGGAAATTATATTTCCATTTTCTTCGCTCTGGTGTCGAGGTAAAGCGCGGCGTTAAGTTCCGCCACTTAACACGCTAGCCTCCGAATTCGGCGGAAAGTGGGGAACGGAGTGTCTTGACACTAGGTTCCCTCTACCTACCCTGCTGTGTGCGGGATATAGCGTGAAGCTATTTATTTATTACATCTACATATAACAATATAATAAAAAATAAGGTTTGTAACTTTTTTAGTAAGGTGAAATCTTCGGAAATACTGAGCAGTATTTTCGAAGATTATTTTACGGTATCGAGAAAGAGAGAACCTAGTATTAAGACACTACGTTCTACATTTACCGTTCATAATCGAGACATTATGTGTTGGCTGGCGGAATTTAACGCCGCGCTTTGTCTCAGCCACCAGAACGGAGAAATGAAAATAATAAAAATATAATCAATGATAGTATATTGAAATTAATATTTTTATTTTGTATATAATTTAGCTGTCTATTATTAAAATGTTCTAAAGGTTAATTAAAGTTTCAAAGGCCGCCAGCAGGTGATTTTACATCAAAACGATATTGGATATTGTAATATACCTACTACATATATTGCGTTGTATCCAAATATTTAATATATCCACCGGTTAATAGACGAATAATGCTTTCGAAAATGTAAATTTTAATGAATTCATTGTTTTTAGTTACAATAAGAATTTATTTTAAAAGGCTAGTTAATTAAAACACATTTAAATTTTTATTAAGGTGAACTACTAACCTACTAACTTGCTTCTTACTTCTCGCTTTACCACTTAGCAGGGTAGGCAGAGAGAATCTAGAGCCAAAACATTCCGTTCTCCACTTTCCGCCTGAATTCGTGACATTACCTACGTATATTCGTGATACACATATTCGTGTTAACTCAAGTCCTTTAATTCTTAAGTCTATTTCTTTATAAAACCTATAAGCTAAAACACTTTTTAAATAGATATTGTAAAGTTTTATGCCATTTTCTGTATAGCAGGGTAAAACTCACCAAATCGAACCCACAATCTTAGCATTTACACTGAAACGCTGTACCACTGAGCGACAACGGCTTTAAATAATTATTTTCTTTTTTTTTTAGCTTCACGCTGTATCTCGCACACAGCACCCTGCTGTGGACCTAGAGGCAGAGGGAACCTAGTGTTAAGACACTCTGTTCCCCACTTTCCACCGAATTCGGAGGCATTGCGTGTTAAGTGCTCGAAATTAACTGCGCGCTTTGCCTCGGCACCAGAGCAAAGGAAATGGAAATATTAAATATTTCCACTCTTCGAGTGGAAATCGAACCCGCAACCAGTCGTTTCAGTCACACGCTTGTGCCACTGCGCCACGACCTAGCCCCTAAATAATTCTTAAATATACTAATATATCCATATAGTATCCATGTTATAGCACACAAAATTTGTAATCACATACCAAGGGCAGTCATTGACAGTAGTCAGAAGCTTACATCATTGTGATAGGTAATCTAGCCACAAGATTAGGATTACGCCTGTCTGGGTAGGTCCTAGAGGTTAAATCAACGTGTCCTATCGATTGATGTTGTTAAACTAATGTAAATTTTTGAGATATAAATGTGTGAGGTAAAGTGGAAAACGGAGTGTTTTCTCTCACTATCCTTTCTCCTTTATCCGTTATAAGGGAGAAAGTTGTTTTTTTCCCAGTCTTATAAGGCTAGTATAAGGCAAGGCGAGTAGTTCCCAATAAAAGATTTCTTTATGGATCTACAATTTGTAAAAAAAATATTTTAACTACTCGAATGTCAATTATATTATTTTATTTCTTTTCAATCAATTATATTATTTAAGTAAAATTAACAAATAACGTAATGTATGTAAGTATGTTTAGAGTATAGAGTATCTTTCATCATATCTCATAATAATTATACTGTGCTTATCACTTTTGTTCATTTCGTATTAATTCGAGTAGTTTCAACCATTTCGTTATAAATCTAGTAAAAAAACAGTTTTTTTTATTTAACATTAATTTATTATTCAAATATATATTTGTAATCACATATCAAGGGCAGTTATTGATAGTTGTCAGAAGCTTACATCATAGTGATAGGTAATCTAGCCACAAGATTAGGATTACGCCTGTCTGGATAGGTCCTAGAGGTTAAATCAACTGGTTGTCTCGAATTAGATTATATTATAATATTTGAAATATAAGTGCCAGTGCATGAGGTAAAGTGGAAAACGGAGTGTTTTGACACTAGTGTTTTCTCTGACTATCCTGTTATAAGGGAGAAAGTTGTTTTTTTCCACAGTCCGAGTTAAGAAGGCAAGGCAAGTAAGTTCCATAAAAATTGGGGGCACGTTAAAATAAAAGATTTCTTTGTGAATCAACAATTTGTAAAAAAATATTTTAACTACTCGAATGTCAATTATATTATTTTATATCTTTTTAATCAATTATACTATTTAAGTAAAATTACACATACAATTACATTACAAATAACGTAATGTAATTATATTTAGAGTATCTTTCATCATATCTCATAATGCTTATACTGTGCTCATCAGTTTTGTTCATTTCGTATTAAGTCAAGTAATTTAAACTATTTCTTTATAAGTCTTGTAAAAAACAGTTTTTTTTATTTGATATTAATTTATTATTTAAATATTTATTATCCATGCTGTAGTGTACATTGAGCAGAGTCGAAAATTTGTAATCACATATCAAGGGCACTCATTGACAGTAGTCAGAAGCTTACATCATAGTGATAGGTAATCTAGCCACAAGATTAGGATTACGCCTGTCTGGGTAGGTCCTAGAGGTTAAATCAACGTGTCCTATCGATTGATGTTGTTAAACTAATGTAAATTTTTGAGATATAAATGTGTGAGGTAAAGTGGAAAACGGAGTGATTTGACACTAGTTTCTCTCTGACTATCCTGTTATAAGAGATAAAGTTACTTTTCCCCCATTCTTATATGTAGGCAAGGCAAGTAGTATCTCCAATAAAATACTTCTTCGTGAGGCAACAGTTTGTAACAAATTACTGGAATATTAAGTCCCTCTTAAGATTAGAGAATCTACTATAATTTTAATTTTCTTCTATAGATTAATCAATCATCCGAAATATTTTTTTATATTTTATTTTATTTATTTTATTTAAGTAAAATGAGCAAATTACCTAATTTGCGATGATTTAGAGTTGTACGAGTATATGTTTTTCTGACAATGAAACCTTTGCTCATAACACTACCTAATATCAAACCACTTATGTAGGTTTTGTACCTACCTAGTACCTAGGTTTTGTGCACTATGCCCTCTATTTTTTTCTCGATAATATTAAAGACATTACGTATTGAGTGGCCGCGCTTTGTCTTGTCACCAGAGCGAAGAAAGGTTAAATAAAATATTAACCGAACCTCTTAATTTCTGTCAACTATAGCTATGTAGGTTAATAATACTGTACTACTAGAATTCTACTACAGGCAAGTGTAGCTAATACCTCGTGTATAAGAATGTGACACCTTGACATATAAAAGTAATGATGGATTTACGACGAATGAAAAAAGCTTTTCATAGCATAAGCTTCTCTTCTAAGCTCTTTCTAGCTAAGCTTAAAAGGCCAACTTCGGGCTTACTTTTTACTATCTTTATGAGTTGTCGAACAAAAAATACTTGTATATTCTGATTATGGCAGTGTCAAGACACTCCGTTTTCAAATTTTCACATGAATGAAATTCAGACATTGCTTATAACACGGCGGAACTCAACATCAAGTTTTGTCTTAGGTACCAGAATAATCCCGCCCAGGTCCGCGGACGATTGGGGCAGTGCCCGAGACCTGGGCTAGTGGCGGGTAAGGAGCACCGTCAGGTTTTTAGTGGGTAAACGGAAGAACGATCCGGAGTCCCACATAACCGCGTCCGGGTCCCCACCCCGGGCGGGTATCCGTAACGGATTTTCCTGACGATAAAAAAAAAAAAAAAAAGGTACCAGAATAATTAATAATTGCAGTAATAAAGAATAATACAATGTATCAAGGTCTTTGACTATTAAGCAATTATTACTAATTTATTTAGCTCACACGAAGTATAAATTGATTTTTATTAAATGATACGAATATATTTTTAATGTATTACCCAACATTAATCAAATATAACTATTTAATTCTAATTAAAGTCTTATTCGACACGCCATGCTAATATAGCAAAGAAGCGTTCATGTACCTCTGTTGAGATTAAATAGCGCTAACCGTAAACTAAATTCTTACTTAGTGCAATAGAAACTGGAAAATTGAGTATAAATCTTCTTTCTAACCTAAATCTAGATCTAGAAAAAAATGTAAAACATTTATTGTTTAATTAACTAAAATAGATTTTAAGTACGCTACGAATACGTATGTCGTACGTTTCGTGTCTTGGTACTTTTGGAGCCAGTCGTGGCGCAGAGGCACATAGATGTGACTGTAAAGCGATAAGTTGTGGGTTCGATTCCCACTCGACGTGTGGAAATATTTAATATTTTACTTTTTCTTCGTTGTGGTGTCGAAGCAAAGCGCGGCGATAAGTTCCGTCACTTAAAACAGTGTACCTCCGAATTCGGTGGAAAGTGGGGAACGGAGTGTTTTAACACTAATTTCCTCTGCCTACCCTGCTGTGTGCGGGATCTGTATCCTGTGAGGCTAGAAAAAACGTATTTGATAAAAATGATTAACATAAATTGCAGCTTAACTTACAGATGTTTTACAGTCAGACATTGTCCCACTGCACCACGATGTAAGCAATAGAAATTAATGCTGCATCGTAAACGAAACGCAGAAAAAACTTACTGATGACTCTGATGACTCGTAAGTTTCACATCACAAAATGTTGGAATTATAATTTTTTGATACAATATTTAAACTAATTGTCGTGAACAAAGAATTTTTCAACGTATCTTTAACATGTGTCTTTAATTTTAATTTAAACTATAAAATATGTTGTTATACAATAATAAAGTGATTTTGTGATCAACAAGTGACATCCCACCTTTTCCCTTATACTGCATGTTGAGGTCGGATCTCAAGATCTCATTTTGTTTAAAATTATGATATGTTAACTCATTGCAAAATTTAAGCTAAAAATTGTCTTGAATATGCTTCAAAAACAGCTCAAAATAAATAAAAAAGGAAAATGAAACTACTATACGTCATTAACCTTTATTATGACTGATTATCAATATATTTTATATGTAAATTCATTAATACATATATCTTATAACACTTCAATTCCAAAATCACATATAAAATATTTGATATAACTTGCTATGAAAAACGGTCCGTCTGTTAGTTGACCTTCTCTGATATTTGCAGCATAGTTAGCAAGAAACGCTAAAGCAGTGTCCAAAACGATAGGATCTAAAAATAAAATAAAAAGAAAGATTAAAAACTGGTAAAAATATTATATGATTAGTCGATTCTATTGCTCGGGGGAATCATTATAATCAGCAGAGTAGCTAGGTGTACAAGCGCCTCGAGAATCGTACCAATTTTTTTTATATATTAAGGAGATACTATACAGAAATTGGGCGTAAGTCAGGAAACTGGTGTCTAGACCAGTGGTGGGCAATTTTTAATGACAGAAAAATTGTAATTCAACTGAGGACCAGGATTATAGGGATTTTCACGTGTTTTTTTTCAACTACCAGTCAAATATTTTGGCTTCCGTTTTTTTTTTTATCTGCCATTTAAATAATTTTCAAGCAATTTAGGTTAAGGACGCGCTCGTATTGCGCCCACTACGATATATCCGCATTTGGTTAAGATGTCCCCTAAATTCGCCCCAGGACCCCAGTGCACTGCACCTTCCCGTCTAGCCCTACGATAGCTACGTCACTGATTATATTTAAATGTTTTTCATATCTTTGCTCTGATAAGACAAAGCAAGCGTAGCTTTGAGTTCCACCACTTTCCGTGGAGTGGATCATGACACTAAGTTTTTTTATAATAATACAAGATCCAGAACAAAGCCACAGAGCTACGTCCGTGGCTACAAACAACTCTATAAATATGAAAAAGGTCTATAAAGTATTTAAAGTACTTAAAACTAAGTATAAACTATTTAAGTTTATATCACTGTAAAAAAATTAAGAACGCTTATTTGACCCATTTCTTGCCATTTGATTCACCTTAAAATGTATACATATGTTTGAGTCCGATGAGAATACACAATTTTTATAGGGATGTATCGAATGTAATATTTCGGTTTTATCGATATAAAGTTATTTTAGATCCCTTAGTAAATAACGGACACTAATTTAATAATTTCTTTTACTTCGATTTTTTTTTATTTTTCACGTTATAAGCCATCTTTAGTCGTCCTATATCCATACCACAAGTAAAAGGAAAAAAAAAATCATACTAACCGGTACTAGTGAAAGCGCTGAGACCAAAACTGAACTGTGGATTAACGTCGTTATTGTATGTAAATACTTCGCTTTTCTCGTACTGAAGATCCTTTATATTTGGTATTACAATCGTAGATACTATAGAAGCTGTAAACAATAATACACATAAAATAAGAAAATACAATAGGCATCTGTAAATGTATATTAAATTTTCAAAAATAATTCAAACTAACGGATTATTTAGAATTTAGCTACATATGGATCATATGGTTTAGTGCATAGTATTTTTTTTATAGCTTCACGCTGTATCCCGCATACAGCAGGGTAGGCAGAGGGAACCTAGTGTTAAGGCACTCCGTTCCCCACTTTCCGCCGAATTCGGTGGCATTGCGTGTTAAATGGCGGCGGAACTTAACGCTGCGCTTTGCCTCGATACCAGAGCGAAGAAAATGGAAATAATAAATATTTCCACTCCTCGAGTGGGAATCGAACCTACAACCAGTCGTTTTCAGTCACACGCTTGTGCCACTGGGCCACGACTGGCCCCTATGTACAACAAGTATATACAAGTTTCGAAGAGGTGAGGGTTCGAGTATGACGATCATATTTTTAAATGACTTTAAAAATATGTTTTTCTAAAATTTTCCACTTCCTACTATATTCAATTACATAAAAAGGTTGAGACCATTTTCATTCCTTCGATTAAGACAAAGTGCGGTGTAGAGGACACCAGTCGTTGCGCAGGGGAACAAAGTGTGACTGTAAACGCAGCTTGTGGGTTTGATTTCTATTCGAAGTATTGAAATATTTAAAATTTTATTTTTTTTGTTCTGGTGTCGAGTAAAGCGTGACGCTAAAAGAAAAATAAGGCATAACAATTAAAATTTTCGGCGATGACGAATCAAATATGAAATCATTCAGTCATTATTCAATCATTCTTTATATCTTTAATTAAAAAAAAAAACATACCATAAGTAACATTTAATGAACCCATATTGACTATAGGCTCTTGACCACGGCGATGAAATTTAAAGTAGTTTTCGTTAGAACCTAGTCCAAAGTTCGTGAATTCCACAGCTAACACCAATTTGTCCGTCTTCTTATTAATGCTGATAAAAAAATTAAATAAAAAATATTATGTTTTTATTCCTATTATATGCTTACGTCATCGTGGCAACTGGCTGACTGAAAACACGATTGGTCATGGGGTTCGATTCCCACTTGGGAGAATGCTTATATTTTCACTCCTTCACTCTGGTAAGACGGTATTGGGTCCAACCACTCAACGGAATATGGAGAACGGAATGTCTTGACACTAGGGTTCTCTTCAAGTATTCTGCCATGAAAAAACGTGGAACTGCATTTTTAGTTATTATCCATTAGTATGCAGATAATGTTTAAGCATCTTGAAAGTTGTCTGAGTTAAGTAAAAACAAATCACTTTATACGCTACCGTTAAGTCAGTTACTGCAAGACTGGGGTTAAATACAATATTTAAATGTAATATTTATAATATTTTAAATATTTCGTCTATTACCTTAACGATAATGGAAGAAATTAATAAATTATTATTATTTATTCACATGTGGCTAGTCGTGGCCTAGTGGCACAAGCGTGTGACTGTAAACGACTGGTTGTGGGTTCGATTCCCACTCGAGGAGTGGAAATATTTAATATTTCCATTTTCTTCGCTCTGGTGTCGAGGTAAAGCGCGGCATTAAGTTCCGCCACTTAACACGCAATACCTCCGAATTCGGCGGAAAGTGGGAAACGGAGTGTCTTAACACTAGGTTCCCTCTGCCTACCCTGCTGTGTGCGGGATATAGCGTGAAGCTAATTTCTTAACTTTCTCACAAAACAAAGTGCGATGCTAGTTCCGCCATAATGATACGCATTTCCAATTTAAGCAAAGGACGAAAAGACAGAGGATGGCGTAAACTATCTGACTAATATAAAAACTTACTAAAACTCAACAACTCGTCCATCAACACCAGTATATTCCAGCTTAAGCGAGATCACAGTTAGGTTTATCCTGGGCAAGTATGAGATACTCTGCGCCCTGTACAGCGGTCTGGGTACCGGTCCATAAGACTCCTTGCACTTTGAATGTTTGGCGAAGAACCGTCGAATGCAGAATGCGTCGTAGTTATTACATGGTTTTTCTATATCATTGTCGTCATCTGTGAGAAAAAAGTTAAATTTTGTAAAAGTGATTTTTTAGGTCGAAGAACGTTTCACTGCAAACACGATGGTTGTAGGTTCGATTTTCATCGGCTGAGTGATTATTTATTATTTTCATTTCTCTGCTGTGATGCCTAAGACAAATATAGTGGCCCGGAATTCCGCTACTTTATACGCAATGTCTTCATTTCGGGCGGAAAAGAACGGAATGTCTTGACACCAGGTACTCTAAGACTTTTACATATAGCTCTATGTGAAAAATGAGAAGGTAAAAAAAATAAACTTAATTTAAACAGTCTGTAAAGCCTAGTAGCTTTTTGTTACAAAAAAAAGAATTACTTTTTTATATCAATTATATATTGAAATTGTGTTTTAGACTTAATCTCGTTTTCTTCTGTACTTAGTGAAATGTCGGAAATTCCTATTTGTTCTGTAGTTTAAGAAAAACATAAAATTATATTTTTCCCTAAGGGTTTTGTTACACTACTCAAGGAACCAACCACACCAAAATTAAGATTTTTACGCCAAAAGACTTACTGCGCGCGGAAATGATTTACTTAGTAACAGAATAGTTAACCAAGATTAATATATAAATTAATAAAATAAAAAATATATATTAAAAAGTTTATATACTTACCCGGATTGCCCAACTCGTATTTATTGTCATGCTTCTCTTTATCTGTAAATTAAAAACCGAAAAAATATTTTAATTGTTAATAAAAAATGAATGTAGCAATTTTTCACGACAATGAGGCAGTTCATAGATATAAAAGTAACATGAAATGCTAAAATTAAAGGAAATAAGCCTAAAGCTAATAATTTCAGAGCGAAGAAATAAAAACAGTCAGTCAGTCAGTTTCTAATGACATTTTCTATCATATGTATGGTGTATTAGCTAAAGTAATATACTTACAATATTGTGTATTGTCTTTTACTTCTCCTTTATAAAAATTAATACCGCCTGATAGTTCTCCAACTGAAACAAGATATAAGTTAAAATAAAAATATAATTTAAACTGTCATTCAGAAGTTGCCGTATTTGTTTTTATTTATTATGGTTCGCGTATATTAAGATCATTTAGTTCTTTAAACTATCTAAATGTAAAATACTGTTTTTTTACACTTTGTACAAATGTCAAGTAATCCGTTCTTATAAGTACTCTACACTCTTTACAGATATACGTGTATATACGTGATACATGTTGAATTTCTAATTTCTCCCCCTAGTAGTGTCAGCCGTACGTCAACAAACAAAAACAAACAAAATTCCGTAAGTAACTCAATTATTTTATTTAAATTAATTATATTTTACCAAACCGGATAAGCAAAGGGGGCCATTACAGTAAAAAGTATATCAATACTGCAAACTTATATATTTCTATATATATTTTTAAAAGCGTCATCTGTATTAAGACTAGCGTATATAATGACAATTTAGTGTTAAGTCACTCTGTTTTTCTCCTTCCGCCTATTTTTGGAACATAACGGCGCGTTTTTATCTGAATGCACATAAATAACTTTTAAAATAACATACTTGATGGTATTGTGTACTCCCCTGCAGTCACAAACGAGCACAAAACTATAACCAAAAAGAACACCTTCATGTTAAATTAATTTTAAAACAATATAATTTCAAATTAATTTACTTTGCTTTTATAATAGATTTTAATCGCGTGTTTTTTTGTTTCAAATCAGGTTTTTGGGCTAAACTATGGATGGATACATCTTAATTATAAAACGATTAATAATTATTCCTAACAACAAGTGTTGGTTAAAAGAATCAGTTACTATTTGATTGCTCGAATTAATTAACATTGTACATTGTAACGTTTATAACATGTATGTAGTCTACTTCTGAACATTAAAGTAAATAATGTTTTGACTTAAAAATGATTTAGTGCTGACTGATTGAGGTTTTATAAAAATGTTTGCGGCGTTAAGTTCCGCCACTTAACAAGCAAAGCTTCCGAATTAAAAGCGAAAAGTGGGGAACGGAGTGTCTTAACACTAGGTTCCCTCTGCCTACCCTGCTGTGTGCGGGATGCAGCGTGAAGCTAAAAAAACTTATTTAAAATATAAAAGGAGTATAATATTAATTTAGAAATCATTGTAGGACAATGATACGGTATTTGAGATCGGTCGTCGGCTTGATTCCTTAGGAGATTTATTATATTTAATTTACATAAGGCATAAGTCGTGGCGTAGGCGCATGAAGTGGGAATATAACGCGACTGGTTGTGGGTTCGATTCCCACTCGAGGAGTGCAAATATTTAATATTTCCCCTGTTCTTCGCTCTTGTGTTGAGGCAAAGTGAGGAACGGAGTGTCATAACTCTTCGTGCGGAATACAGTGTGCCAAGAAAATTATATACATTTCAAAGAGTAGCGTTATTTCTTTATTAAAACAATAAATAATATATTTCATTGTGTGTAATGGTCAGCGACAAGTATATTTTAGTAAAAATAAGCAGCATG
Organism: Dryas iulia moderata; assembly: GCA_019049465.1. Taxonomy (NCBI): domain Eukaryota; kingdom Metazoa; phylum Arthropoda; class Insecta; order Lepidoptera; family Nymphalidae; genus Dryas; species Dryas iulia. Next base: position 10,933,153 of record CM032440.1, on the reverse strand, counting down.
GATTACGTATAACGGTTGAAAATTGGAAATCACTTTACCCATTATGAAAATTTTGAAAACATTCTATTCCCCCGCAGGGGGTGATTGTAGGTTCAAGTTCTGTGTATCAAAAGCATTAAAAATTAAAAGCAACTAGTAAATTTAGTTGTTTAAAATCTCATTGATGCTTTTTCTGAATTCGCGATGCGTAGGAGTAGTCAAAGAGGACCCTAGTGTCAAAACTCTTCGTTTTTCAATTTTTGCCTGATTTCGAGATATTGAGTGTTAAGTGACTGAGGAACTCAACGTTGCGTTTTATTTTATATCCGTCTGAATGACGAAATCAGGGAACCTAGTGTCTTTCGTTCGTCACTTTCCGTCCCTTTAATCCATGTCGAAATCGAACCCCATACTTTTTCATTTAAAGTTTGACGGTGTGTTACTACACCGCAATGTTCTTAATGTTCTCACCATGCTTAAGGAGGAGTTAAGGAGGCATTTAATAATTTCTTAAGGTTTTTATCAGTTGTTACAAATCTTTAAGTTTTATGTGGCAACGGAAAATTCGTACCACGCCGAACAAATTTTCGTCAGGCAGCTATCTTTAATTTCTTATAGTTTAGGTGATCTATTGTGACTTTCCATTAGATATATCCTCGAAATCAATTATAGGACATGTTCTGCTCAGAGTTAAAAGCTATATAAAAACAATTCTATCAAATGTATCTAGTAACTATGAAAAAATATTCATCTATTTGGTATATTCAAATAGACAAACAATAGACAGACAGACATAACTGCCGAAATAAATCAAAAACCTTATCTTCCTATATTTTTTGACACGCTAATTTTTTTTTGTAAAAACATTAAATTTACGAACAAAACGTTTTTATATTATTTTTTAGTCTCATAGTATTTGTTTCTTATAAATTTGCCTATAACTCCGTTTGTGTATTGTTTTTGAGATCCTTGTCATAATATTAAAATTTTATACTCCGTTTCCATTTCTATAGGAACTTAGAGAATTTAGTTAAAAAATTAACAAAGAAAGAATTATCAGTCCATCTCTACACTTTGTATTAACATACACGTCAAATGTTATCTTTCTTTAGTACTTTGGGTCGTGCGTTGTCTATCATTCAATCATTGAATAATAAAACTATTCCATAACTGTGTAATAGAATAATGAGTTGGTTTGAATGTATAACCTTGCTGGAGCATTATCATGTAAAGGAATTCTTGCAAAATTGCATTCAAAATTTTTTACAAAGTGTCCTTCCATTTTTTTTGGGGTTACGTCGCTTAAATTAAAGTAATGAAAAATTTATGTAAGTGTGTATGTTTAAAAATTTTTACTAACTATTATAAAAAAAAAAAATATTTTTACTAATTATTTATATTATTATCAAATAACTACCTATAATATCATTATATGTATTACCAAAGAAGCACCTAACAATGTTATTTAATATTTCTTTTTGCAATACTAATATTATTTTCTACAGTAAAATGACAAAAATCTTAACTAATCGTGTTATGTTACTTTACTACGTTGTTATATCTTGATTTACCTTAACTAACGTCAGTGACTCTGTCTGGCTGACTGTATCTGACTGTATAAACAATGGTTGTAGGTTCGATTCGTGGTCATAGAAATGAATATATATATGAATTAAATTAATTTGTCCGCTTGTAACAAGTTAAAGCGCGGCGTAGAGTCTTGCTACTCAACATACAATGCCTCAAATTCGGGTGGAAAGTGAAGAACCGAGTGACTTGAAATGGGTGTTCTCTCTTCTAACCCCATCATATGGGAAAAAGCGAACTTGAATAAAACAAGGGGATGTTACCTCTCATAGACACGAAAAATAAGAACGAAGATCATTAACAATTAATAAAGCTGTTTGGTTAAAACTCTTTATACTATGAACATAAATAAGACAAAAAAACAATATATTACAAATATTTTATTTATCATTTTTCCTTTCATAATCTTATAGTATTTTAAAACCGAAATCACAAAGACTGTGCTGTAAGAAGGTAGCTGTGTAGTACGCTCCCTCTGTTAGTTGGGACTCTTGAGCAACATTTACAACGTCTTGGAGCAGTTGAATTCTTGTGAGCTGGACTGTGGAGTCTGGAAGAAACAAATGTCCATATTTTTTGTATCGTAAAAGACAGGATAATTTATAAAATATATTAAAAATATTGAATACATAACATTTCTCTTAAGAAATGATCATTCTTAACAATAATTAAGGAGTGAAACTGTTTAAAGAATAAATAAAATAAAATTTACTATAACAATTAGCATTAAATAACGAATGCTCGCAAAAATATGTATTTTTTTAGCTTCACGCTGTATCCCGCACACAGCAGGGTAGACAGAGGGAACCTAGTGTTAAAACACTGTGTTCCCCACTTTCCGCCGAATTCGGAGGCTTGCGTGTTAAGTGGCGGAACTTAACGCCGCGCTTTACCTCGACACCAGAGCGAAGAAAATGGAAATATAATTTCACTCCTCGAGTGGGAATCGAACCCACAACCAGTCGGTTACTGTCACACGCTTGTGCCTCTGGACCACGACTGGCCACTGTAAAAAAAAATTGAAATAAGTTTATAAATAATAGTAAGAATTTGGATGAAAAGCGTATAGCTTAAATGTATACCAGGTTCACTCTAACTATTTTACTAGGCGAGTAAAAGGGTGAAGCAGAAAAAATATCTTCGTAAAGAAAGTAGTGTCAAGGAACACCAGTCTCCATTTTATTATTATTATTTTTTTTAATTAATTGATTTCTCACCTCGGCTATTAAATCCATTGGGTCCGATACTGAAAGTTGGTGTACGGTCGTTAGTATACACGAAAGTCTCACTCTTCTCCAATTGTAGATCCTTAATGTTAGGTATTATTATTGTAGATATCACAGATTCTGTAAAAATAAATTTCTTTTAGTATTTTTAACATTATAAACTGTATATATAGTAGCACACATGGCTTAGCGGTAACACTTGAACGGTTTGCGACGGTTTGCAAAAGACGCGGGTTCAATTATCAATACGTTAAAAATTTTCATATGTTTTCTAATCTTTGTGACATTTATTTAAATATATAAGCGTTGTGTTTGGAATAATATAAAAAATAGAGGAAATATTATACTAACAACAGTTAAGTAAAAAACGTAACCAACTGGGACAAACCCATCGCTTCTAATTAACTTCAATATGATAAAATTAAAAATTAATACATATAATAAAGAAAATAATTACGATAATTGAAGTATAAGTAGTCCCTAGTGATAACTGGCTCTCTGGCACGTCTGTGGAATCTCAAGTAGGCGTCTTTGGAGTAGAACGTCCAGTTTCTGAATTCAACAGCTAATACTAGTTTGTCAGTTTCTTTGTTGATGCTAAAATATAATAAAAGTTTAGATAAGTAAAATAATATAAAAAAAGATAATATTATAATAATAAGTCCTAAAATTATTTCGTTTTGACGTAGCAGTAACTAAGTAGGATACAGCAGTGGGTCTTTCTTCAGCTTCACACTTATTTCCGCATAGTTAAAGTGAACTTAGTGCCAAGACACTCCGTTCTTCAGTTTCCGTCCGAAATTTAAACTCGGCGTGTTGAGTGACAGAATTCAACGTCACGGTTTGCCTTTTTACCAAAGCTAAGCAATGAAAATTATCTATCTTTCATATGATTTTTATATCGTTTCTTTTATAACAATCAAACGATAGTACCTTATGAAGTGACCAAATTCTACGACATTCTTAATTTTATTTATATAAAGAAACGTTACTTTCAGCTTTATGCTGTCTATTGTATAACGAAGTGGACAGAGAAAATATAGTGTTCAGTCCAAAATTCACCACCTGAATTCGATGTATTTTGGCTGGTAGCGGGGCTTTCCCTCACGCTTTGTCTTAACACAGTAAACAAATGTAAATTGCCCACAGCGTGAATCAAACTAGCTTCCAATAAAGATTGTATTCAGACACCACTATTTATATTACAACTAATTTCTCACCTACTTCTAGAGTTTCTACAATTATAATTAACAAAACTTACTAGAAATCCTCAATTCTTCCATTCAGACCTCCATATAAAACGTCAGTAGCAGTTATAGTAAGGTTAATTCTGGCCAAGAACATGGTGGACTGGGGTCGGTACATCGGATCTGGAACTGGTCCATGCGCTTCCTTACATTTTGAGTGTTCGGCGAAGTATTTCCTTATGCAGTAAGTATCGAACACTTGGCAAGGTCTTTCGATGTTCTCGTTGTAATCTGTAATGATAAATCAAATGTTGAAATACAGAAGTACAGTTAAATTTATGCATATACTTGAAACAGATGGTATAGATTAGGTACGATAGTAGACTGTGGTTATGGGTTCAATTCCCATTTGAAGAGTGCTTTATGATTTTTTTTTTAATTTCTCTGATTAAGATGGTCAATTTTTGATTCTTATACATGTATTATTAGATTCTATAGTTGAAGTGTCGGGATGTGGGCTATAAAATCGGTTGATTTCCTATAGGTCCCAATATTTTATATTACTTTCTTTCTTTTCTCTAATTAAGTAAAACAATTTGGTCTTTATTTTTTCGCTTTTTAACTTGCCCTTACAAAAGATGTACCTATACCAGCATGCATGCACGTAATATAGGGAAGATACGTTAAGAAAAGTACAGTTAAAAATATCATCAAATTTTTATTTACATATATATGTAAAAAAGTAATTAAATTATATGTACTTACTGTTTAGGCCTAGAAGACCGAGTATACCACCAGTATTAGCATCTGAAATTAGGTATTTTTATGAAAAGTCTGAAGTCAAAAGAAAGAAGAAGAAATGAAGAGCCTAAAGTCAAAAGATTTTGTTCTCTACTTTCCGCTCGAAATCAAAACAATCATAATTGTGAATTAATATTTTATGAAAACTCGTGAATCGTGGATTAATAATTTATGAAAATTTCACATTTTAACTCTTTCATATAAAGTGAATAAATTAACTAGTTGTGTATAAACTAACTTATTTGAGCGATGCCAGCAATGTTGCCGATACCGACGCCACCAACATCTGGAACAAAATACATATACTTTAACCCGTTTGCCTCCTTTATTCCATAAAAAAAAATATATATATACTATAAATCTAATCTATAAAAAAATAGGTTCACGCTTTTTCAGCACAGGGGAGTAGTTAGAGAGAAACTAGTATCAACTCCGTCGTCACTTTGTCCTTTATTTGCCGCCTGAAATCGAGTATTCCGCCTGTGTTAAGTGGCGGAATTCAACGGCGCGCTTTGCTGAGACAAAGAAGAAATATAAATTTAAATATAACCAATGTGTGGCCAGTCGTGGCCCAGTGGCACAAGAGTGTGACTGTAAACGACTGGTTGTGGGTTCGATTCCCACTCGAGGAGTGGAAATTATATTTCCATTTTCTTCGCTCTGGTGTTGAGGTAAAGCGCGGCGTTAAGTTCCGCCACTTAACACGCAAGCCTCCGAATTCGGCGGAAAGTGGGGAACGGAGTGTCTTAACACTAGGTTCCCTCTGCCTACCCTGCTGTGTGCGGGATATAGCGTGAAGCTATTTAATTTAATTTAATATAACCATTCCCCGGAGTGGGAATCTTTAGGTATTATTTTTGCTGCTCCAAGCTTTGTCCCACACAGCGAGGTACTCAGAGAGGTCCTAGTGTCAGGTTTTGCGTCCACTATCCGCCATGAATCAATATATTGTAAGTTGAGTGGCGAGAATCAACGGAATTAATAGTTAAATATTTGTAAATTTAAAGAAAACAAGTTTTTAAATCATAAATACTAACTGCTTTGAGCGATGTTAGCGATGTTACCAATGCCGCCTCCATTGTTGTTGTTACCATTATTGTTATTACCATTGTTATCTGAAAATGTATACATTGAATTTAAAAAAAAATATATGTTATACTATATCAAAAACTCTATTAATATTTTATTTAACTCTTTTAGAGAATAACAATTTAGATTTATTTGTTGTTTCGATAGATTATTTTTGATAGATGTGAACAAAAAGCTACTATTGAAATATATCTCTATTTAGGAATATGTGTATAAGATAAGATATAGGAAATTCAACAAATGGGTCAAAACATTTAAAAGAATCGTAATCTTACTGTTTTGGCGGTTGCTGTTTATATAATTAATGATATCAGCCCAACCTGTAACAATTAAAGTTATTAGCAATAATAATTACATTGCATTATTTTTAATTAAGTTATATTGTCCCGCACACAGCAGGGTAGGCAGAGGGAACCTAGTGTTAAGACACTCCGTTCCCCACTTTCCGCCAAATACGGAGGTATTTCGTGTTAAGTGGCGGAACTTAAATCCGCGCTTTGCATCGACACCAGAGCGAAAAAAATGGAAATAATAAAAATTTCCACTCCTCGAGTGGGAATCGAACCCACAACCAATCGTTTACAGTCACACGCATGTGCCACTGCGCCACCACTGGACCCTTAAATTGCTAAATACATATATGTAATATGTTTTATTTTTATATTAATACATTATAACTTGCTGTTCAATCAGCTTTTTAATATGAAGCATAACTGACGACGTGAAGTAAAAAAATAAATAAATGATTAATTATTATGAAAAAATACAAAACTTACTTATTACGTTTGAACTTCCACCATTACCGTTATTTCCTGTAGCAACATCTGTAAAATACATAACACATATTTCATTGATTTATGATATGACTTCTTCTTTATCACTAAATTACGTTTAATTTTATATTTTCTTCCTTCCTTCTTAAATGTTTCTATAGGTATCACAACAAATTATAAGCTTATATGTACACTGGGAAATAGCACTGCTTATAACCAGATTATTTTCAATCACGATTATTTACAATTAGCAAAGCGCTTATAAATCTTTGCAATACATAAATATCTTTAAAAAAAATGATTTTTTGGAAACTTACTGCTTTGAGCTATATTTGCAACGTTGCCAATACCGCCTTGAGATCCCCCACCGTCTGTTGATAAAAAATCATATATACCAAAGACATATAATAATTACTAAATCTTATATTATTAATTAAAAAAGAATGCAAAATTGAAAGAATGTCAAAGAAATATTTTTAAAAAAGCATTTCTCATACTTTATATGTTCTTGGTAAAGTTATTTAGAAGTAAGTCCATCTCTAAGAACAACGTGTATGTTGATTACATGTTATAATTAAACCTTTTCAAGTACTGTGTAGTGGCACAATGGTATAGCGGCCGTATATTCTATAAAATGATTATTTATTTTTTTTCTTTTTTTATCTCTGCTATTTTGAACTGTGCATAAAGTGATGTTGAACTCTGCCACTCAGCACGCATTGTCTTGAATTCGGTCGGATATTGGACAAGAAAAAAAAGGGTGAAGTTAATAGAATGTATCCATTTTGTATGTTAACATGAAAAAATAAAAAAATAACACTTACTATTTGAACCAGAATTGCCTGAATTGCCTGAACCGCCTGAACCGCCTGAGTTGCCAAGATTTAAGAGATTTATCAAATTAGCCAAGCCGCCTATGTTTCCCAAGTTACCCAAATTGCCCAAGTTACCCAAATTTGCCAAGTTGCCTAAATTGGCCAAGTTGCCCAAGTTGCCGACATCTATAAACACATTGATACAGTTTATACAATAAAGTACAATTAAAAAAAAAACTTATAAGATCGTTTGTTTTTTTATTGCTTAAGGGGGGCAAACCCACCATCGTGAGTGGTTACCTTCGCCAATGGATACAACATCAGATCAGAGGAATTATAGATGCCCTACCGACCTTAGGGGTAAAGGAGGGAAGGAAGGAGGAAGGATGACGGGGGAAGAGCTGGCTTATATGTCATCGAACCGGAACATTATCAGATATTTGACGGTTCGTTCTTGACTTGATAAGTCGCAGTCAGTCGGAGAACGAATATCCTACCACCAAGTTACTGGGTTACCCGCCTTATTCGAGATCTACCCAGTGGAGTGAAATTGTATTCTTAATCTCTCCCCCCACGGGTAAAAGTGTCACTTAATAAAATGTGTCTTAAAACAGTTAAAAGCAAATACTTACTGGCTTGTCCAATACCGGCTATATTACCAATCGTATTTTGTCCTACGGCTGAAAAAAAAGTCAAATTACTTTTGTTGTAACATGACGTCTCTCAACATGACATGACGTCATCTAGTATAAAAATATATAAAATACAGCTTCGATGTACATATATTAATGTATGTACATGTAAATTTATTATGAGATATAATTATTTGGTTGTTTGTTTCTTTGTTTTTTATTTTGTTTAATAAAACCGACGCATATTTCATTTTTAATACAAATATTAACTTGAATACGATTTGATAAAGAGAGTCTTTAAAGTAAGAGAAAGAGGTTTTACTTACCACTTTGACCGATATTAGCAATGTTACCAATACCGCCGCCACCGCCATTATTATCTAAAATTGAAAAAAGGACAAATTGAGAATTATATTTAAATTTCTAATATAAATAATTCACAGGAAAACAAGATTTAATGTCAAAAAATTACATTTTTAACATTTTTTATAGACTGAGAAGAAATTCACATTTATTATATAAAATATTATATAGTATACAAATAGTTGACATACTGTTTGAGCCGGAATTTCCGGAGCTTCCAGAACCGCCCGAACTGCCAGAATTGCCCAAGATGCCAAGATCTGTCAGTACATCAAAGACATTACAGTCAACGAAATTGATATAAAAATATATTCTATGTATTATAGCAAATATAATAATATAATATATTTTATTTAAAAAGTACAGTAGTTTCGTAAAAAAGGACGTTGAAATGACGTGTAAAACACTCCGTTTTCCATTTTTCGCCGTCTAACGCGTTTTCTCTTCTTACCACAACCAGGCAATAAAGGTAATGTAAATTTAATCGCTTCCTTGAGTGGGAATCAAATCCGCATTCAAATGGTCCACGAACAAACGTAATTTCCGCCCCGCCACGTTGACCTCCACAATATTAATTATTTAGAAAAAAAAAAAAAAGTATGAAACTCACTGCTCTGTAAGATGCCAGCAATATTTCCAATGGTTCCATCTCCTACGGCTGAAAAAATAGTGAATAAATTAAAGAAATTGATTGACTAACTATGTATGTAAATACTAAAAATGTGAATAGTAATACATGAAATAGTTATATTGATTATTATTGATTATTATATTCACATTATATGCAAGAAAACTGTGACGCAAATAAACATTTCCAAAGAAAATATATATTTTCAAAAAATATATAATAATAAATAAAAGGTAATCATTTATTTTAAAACAGATACATAACATTATTTCATTTTTTTAATAATTAACTAAAATCACAATTTATTAACATATTATAAGCTATATTTTAATCAAACAGAGTAAGCGCAACTATTCTTTTAATCCAATTAAATAAGAATGAAACAAAATTATTATTATAAATATATATAATTTTCTATTTATTATGACTTTAATATTATAAAAAAAAATGTTTGACTTACCACTTTGTGCGATATTAGCTATGTTTCCAATACCGCCACCGGAATTGTCTGAAGAACAAACACATATTATAAGTCCAAAGACTCTCAATTTTTTAAGGTTCATAATTTCTAGACCAGAAAAAGAGAGATAACTAAGTGTCAAGACACTCCGTTCACCACTATCCGCAAAAAATTGAGATAATAACCATTATTTTTTAATTATTATTAGAATTATATTTACTAAATTGTATACCACTTTATATAAAATATTTAATCTTATATATTTTTTTAAATATAAAAATTTAATAAACATTTCTGATTCAGCCATAAAAAAAAAAACAAATATATAATATGTCCATTATTATTTGCAACTAAACCATATTACTTACCGTTGGAATTATTATCACCGTTGTTTTGTGAATCTGAATTACCTAGAAAATTAAATAGAAATAATTATAGTAAAAGAAAAAAACGCAAAATCAGTATACGCTAATATATTACTGAAGTGGTTAATAAAATTACATTTGTTATAAGTTCGATTGCCGTGCCCATGATAAATATGTGATATGAACATAATTATCCAAAGATTGATTTTTTGTACATTACCTACATAGCTCTATTCATCCATGTGGTCAGTCGTGGCCCAGTGGCACAAGCGTGTGACTGTAAACGACTGGTTGTGAATTCGATTCCCACTCGAGGGGTGTAAATTATATTTCCATTTTCTTCGCTCTGGTGTCGAGGTAAAGCGCGGTGTTAAGTTCCGCCACTTAATACGCAAGCCTCCGAATTTGGCGGAAAGTGGGGAACGGAGTGTCTTAACACTAGGTTCCCTCTGCCTACCCTGCTGTGTGCGGGATACAGCGTGAAGCTCTATTCAGCTCTACTTTATACTCGAAATCGTGAAGTTGTGTGAGTGGCGGAACTTAACGCCAGGCTCTGTCTTAGATACCAGAGCGTAGGAATGAAAATAATTAAAATATTTCCTTAAATAAGAATCGAATCCTTAACTAATCGCGTTAACAGTCCCATTACGCAGGCCCCAACATCCCATAAAGTTAGTAATATTTAACGTTATATTTTGGCTTAATAATTACTTGAAAATCTTAAATAGCTTCTGTTACATATTGGACTCAGATAATTTGGAAGATTTATGTAATTATATTACCTACAACTAAAAAACGTGTTACAACATAGCAGTGTCATAGCATCTGAATAATAATATGATGATTATGAGTTCGATTCCCACTCGAAGTAATGATATTTAAACTATTTTCACTGCCTTGCTCTTATATAAAAAAACGCGACGTTGAAATCGGCCGTTCAACACGCATTATCTCGAATTCAAGCAAAATGCTAAAGTTTTCTTTGCCCAACTATGCGGGATAAGGCGTGAAACTGAAAAGCTATATTAAAGATAGTCTCACCATTTTGATCGCTGTTACCAGTACCAGGATTTATATCTGTAAAGAGATATTTAAAATTCAAATATATAGATATCTATATATATATATATATATATATATATATATATATATATATATATATATATATATATATATATATATATTTAAATAATATGATGTTATTGTGATTACTTACTGGCTTGAAGAACACCGGCAATGTTTCCGATTGACAATAATGAACCTGACAAAAGGAGAAAACAGTATTATTTTGTTGTGAATTTTTCATTTACAGACTCCATTTTAATATATTGAATGTGTTTTTGTAATAGCGTCTTTCGCGATGGTTATGGGTTCAAATCTAATAGGTTACATTTTCTATACTTGAAGATAGATTTTAAGTATAGTTATTAGAATAGTTATATATAAATAAATATAAAAATAAAATTTATATAGTTATTGTCACTTGTTTTTTTTAATATACTTTCACAAAATATTTTAATATATTTATCCTTAAATTACATATTGGGGCCAGTCATGGCTCAGTGGCACAAAGTGTGACTTATAGCGACTGGCTGTGGGTTCGGTTCCCATTCGAGGGGTGGAAATATTTAATATTTCCATTTTCTTCGCTCTGTAGACGAGGTAAAGCGCAAGCGTAAAATACTCGTACATATACTTACCATTTTGACCATTTTGGTTATTGTTGCCATCACCATTATTATTTTCACCTTCATTGTTGTTACCGTTGTTGTCTCCAGAACCCGAAACACCTGTTTAATTATAATTAAAAATGTACTTAAAGACAAAGCTATCATGGCACAGCAGATGCTGTATGTACCTAATTATAAATGTGATTGATTGTAGGTTCGATCCACTAGCAGAACGCAAAAAAATAAAAAAAATCGAACTCCCAGTCCTTTCTCATTGCATGACAATCCATACTTATATTATAAATGCGAAAGTCTGTGTGTTTGTCTGTCACGCTTTCACGGCTAATCTACCGGTCCGATTTGGGTGAAATTTAGAATGAAAGTAGTAAAAGTGACGGGTTCTAACATAGGCTACTTATTTTTTCAATAATCAACCTCTAAAAGGTTGAAATAGGGGGTGAAAGTTTATATGAAAAATCTAAACCGCTTGACCAATTGCAATGAATTTTAAATATAGTTGATAATCTAAGCTTAAACATAGGTTACTTTATTTTTTAAAAATGCGCCCCAGAGTGTTACAATATAACGAAATAGTTCACGCGGCGAAGCTGCGAGCGGACCGCTAGTAAACTATAAAACAGACTAATTATTTAAACCATTTATACAAGATATAGCAGTGAATTTATTGAACCATAAACATTTTTATTAACCACTAAATTAATTTTAAAAAGATTTTTAAATTGATTATTCCAATTACATTTATGTAATTGATTTCAGTTAGTAAAAAATTAAAATTATAGGTACATATATTCCGTGTTAGTAGTTGACTAGAGACACAAAAAACAAGGAACTTACTGCTTTGTGCTATATTCGCTACATTTCCTACGCCGTCGCCAGAACCGACATCTATAAACAATACAAAAATGTCAATTATATTATATCATTTTATTTTTTGGCTTCACGCTGTATCCCGCACACAGCAGGGTAGGCAGAGGGAACCTAGTGTTAAGACACTCCGTTCCCCACTTTCCGCCGAATTCGGAGGCTTGCGTGTTAAGTGGCGGAACTTAACGCCGCGCTTTACCTCGACACCAGAGCGAAGAAAATGGAAATATAATTTCCACTCCTCGAGTGGGAATCGAACCCACAACCAGTCGTTTACAGTCACACGCTTGTGCCACTGGGCCACGACTGGCCACTTTATTTCTTGCTTCTTTATTGAATATCTTTTTTGTGTTTTAGGTAAAAGTCAGAACATTCCTTATACATATGTACTTGTCATAAATAGGTACTTATATTACATTTTTATACAGTTATTGGATAATAATTACATATTTTAAAAAATATATTTATATATAACAGTAACTCACTTGCTTGAAGAATACCAGCAATGTTACCAATAGACAAGCCTGAATCTGAAAGAGATATACAATTTTATTTCCTTTAAAAAATATATTTAAACTGGGTTTTTGTACTACTGGACTAGTATATCTATACTGTATCAAAATTATAATCCCTACTAATATTATAAATGCGAGAGTCTGTCTGTCTGTTACGCTTTCACGTTAATCTTATGTCATGCTAATCTACGGCCCGATTTGAATGAAATTAAAAATTAAAATAGAAGACCCAGAAGTATACTTTTTTTCAAAATTCACCCACTGAAAGTTTAGAATTTGAGATGAAAGTTCGCAATAAAATGTGTAGAGACGCAGGTGAAGCCGCGAGCGGTCGCTAGTTATTATATAATCATAAATACAGTTAGAAGTTTATTACTTACCTTGCCCGTTATTTCCCAATAATGGTAAAACAAGACCTGAAAATTTAGAAGATATGTAAGATGATTGACACCGTTGTAGCTCAGTGTAATATAGATTGGTAGTAGGTTCTATTCCCACTGGGAAGAATGATCATAACCGATCATACCAAACTCGTAGATACTTTGTCTTCGTCTTTACCAGAGCGAAGAAATAACTTATGATCATTCTTCCAAAGGAGAATCGAACCCATAACCAATCGTAATTACAAACAAATGCTGTCCCAATATACCATTAAATTAAATTTTAATTATTATAAAATATAAGATAAGAATTTTACATTTAATTTAATTGTCTGTAATTATTACATGTATTCACAAGACAATAGTTATTATTTTTTTTTTTATACATAATATTTTAGCAGTATCACACTTTTCATGCATGGCAGGGTAGTCAGGAAGAGTCTGCGCTATGCGCCCCAAATTGAGACATTGCGTGCTAAACGTAACTTAACGCCGCGCTTTGTCATAATTTTATTTATATTAACGTAAATTTTCTACAATTTCTGTATGCCAAAGTATTACAACTGTTCAATAACAAGGATCATTAAGTATGCGTGTACTGTTTTTTTCCATTATAACTGCTTAACTCTAATTAAACTGCGTGATTTGTAAATTGATATATACATACATATATTATGTACTTTTATACGATTATTTATAGAAGAAAATTACGTTAGTTTGTAAATCAATTAGATAATTACAATAATGATTTTATTTACTTTGAACAAATATTTTAGCGCGGCGTTAAGTTCCGCTACTTAACACGCAATGCCTGCGAATTCGGCGGAAAGTGGGGAACGGAGTGTCTTAACACTAGGTTCCCTCTGCCTGTCCTGCTGTGTGCGGGATACAGTGTGAAGCTAAAAAAAAACAAATATTTTCAACATTTTGCAGATATTTTCCGTTTATTAAATTTCACACATAATGTATATTTCTGAATTTAAAATTATTGGTAAAAAAATAAACTTACCGCTCAGAGCATTGTTACCAATGTTTCCAACTGACCCTTGAGATGTATCAAGATCAGAAACTGTTAAAAAAAAAGTTAAATTAACAATCTTCCTGTTTTTTTTAATATTTAAATTAAATTATTATTTTTTATAAATATTAATAATTATTATTAAACGTAATTTAAATGTAATTTTCAAACACCTTTATATACCTACGTACAAATGTACATATGTATGCCTATTAATGAATTAAGTTATAACAATAAAAAATTAAAGTGTCGTGTTGCACTCACAAACGGTTCTAATAAAGAAAGGATCTAAGTAACACACTTTAAGACTGAGAAATTTCTACAAAATTGAACTTGACATTTCTTATTATGATTTTACGAAAAATTATAGGTAACGATGGACAAAAACCAAAACTACTGGGTGTAGAAAGTATTATTTAAGTGCTTGTTAGGCATAATTGTTCCTTGTACAGTATAAAAAAACATTATCACAACATAAAAATTCACAAAATTCCTACAATAACAAGAAATATAGTATACATACAACTAGAAAACAAAGAATACTATAACTATGCCTGTATTTAATTTATGAATTCACTTGCAGAGAGCGGAAATATATGTCACTAGAAGCTCCTTTTAAAAAGTAAATGAAAGTATTTACCACTGGGAATCCTCAAATCATTTTTATGATTAACTTTGCTCCCCGAACAATGCACTATTAGGAAAACAAAGCACAGTATTCTAAACATTTTTGATTATTACATGTAAGAAGCTAGGCGCAGTCCGCATATATACAGTATGTTGCGTGTTAAGTGTTACAATATTTGAACGATTTACATTTAAATCTTCGTTTTGTTATACATGGTGCGTTTTTTTGTGTAGTGATGAATATTTTTTTTTGTTTAATAAATTATTAAATAATTGATATTAGGTAAATATTAATTAATTATTGGATAAAATATAAATAAGGGGTTTTCAAATATTTTTACTTATATTGTGTATGCGAATACTTGTTTAGGGGCCAGTTGTGGCGTAGTGGCACAAGCGTGTGACTGTAATACGACTGGTTGTGGGTTCGATTCCCACTCGAGGGGTGGAAATATTTAATAATTCCATTTTCTTTGCTCTTGTGTCGAGGCAAAGCGTGTTGTTGAGTTCCGCCTCTTAACGCAATGCCTCCGAATTCAGCGGAAAGTGGGGAACGGAGTGTCTTAACACTAGGTTCCCTCTGCCTAGCCTGTTGCATGCGGGACACAGCGTGAAGCTAAAAAAAAGAAAAGAATACTTGTTTATATAAATTACTGACTATTAAATCACATTCTTGAAAATCAATAAATTAAGAATAGTGAGTGGGTAGCATTAAAGTATGATTTTATAATATTTTATTTAATTTCAAATTACTTCTATTAATCTGTTTATGTAATTCTCTGTATCTCATAAACATATGATTAAATGCGTTATAAGACTATAATAATATTACATACAGGAAACTTTCTTTTGTTCCAATATTACTTCAATTGGGGCCAGTCGTGGCGCAGTGGCACGAAGTGTGGCTGTAAAGTGACTGGTTGTGGGTTCAATTCCTACTCGAGGAGTAGAAATATTTAATATTTCTATTTCCTTCGCTTTGGTGTCGAGGCAAAGCACGGCGTTCCGCCACTTAACACGCAATGCCTCCGAATTTGGTGGAAAGTGGGGAACGGAGTGTTTTAACACTAGGTTCCCACTGCCTACCCTGATGTGTGCGGGATACAGCGTGAAGCTAAAAAAAAAATTACTTCAATTTCTTATTTTTAGTAAACTTTAGGTTTCCAGTGCGATACCTTTCTTTTTAAACATACCAGCGAAAGTATTTTACAAAAAATAGCCCCATAATATTCCCCTTGCTGGTCATATTTTTCTTAACTAACTTATAAAACTAACTAAAGGAAACACTCTGTATACTATTTTATTATATCTACAGTATAAGCTAATTTGACATGCGTTATGCAAAAATTGATTTAAGTACTTTGAGATCAAGGCCCTGTAATACTACAATTAGACCATCGTAATCTTTGTTTATATAAATGGAAGACCGAAGAAGGATGGATGGCGCTTTGGTTAATTGTTTATTGGTAAGGCCTATATAAAAATATTAGAAAATATATATTAATTTTAAAACACTGTTAAAATTTGAACCCGCGAATCTTAAAAATTATCCAAGCGCTCTAACCGGTAACGGCCAATCCAAATCAATAATCGATCCTAATTGACCTTAGATCTAGCAATCTATTTGTTGAGCAAATCATTTTTTTGAGTAAAATGAAGGTTGAACATACAATCCTTCGATCGTTATCGCCAATCAATACTTATATTATAAATGCGAATGTCTGTGTGTTTGTCTGTCACGCTTTCACGGCTATTGTACTGGTCCGATTTGGGTGAAATTTAGAACGAAAATATTAAAAATGAAACCTCTGAAGGGTTGAAATAGGGGATGAAAGTTTATATTATAAATCTACACCGCTTGACGCTTGAATTTTGGCATATACATAGTTAATAATCCAAGGTTAAACATAGGCGACTTTATTTTTCAAAAATCCACCAACGAGGGTTGCTGACTATACCGAAAGAGTTACGTAGATCACAAGGCGAAGCCGCGAGCGGGCCGCTAGTATACCGATATATTATATATTCAATCTTAACTTTACTCGAAAAGTTGATTTAATCAAAAATTTATTAGTACATTAATCTAAGGTTGCAGTTTCTGATTACGATCGATTGTTGATAATAGGTGTAAGCTATATGGTTCTACATCTGGCTACTTAAAAATCATTTACGCTTATCTTTATTATTAAATCGCTGGTTAAAATCCAGCTGCGTTCATATTTTTGTGTATTTTAAAAAAACTTTTCGAATTCTTAAGTGTTAGAACAAGTATCTTTCTTTATTAACGTCAGTTATCTTTCTCATGACTGAAAGTAGGGAACTTAACTAACACTAGGTTCCCTTTGCCCACCCTGCTGTGTGCGGGATACTGCGTGAGGCTAAAAAAAATGTGGTCCAGAGCCACTTTTTAATAAGCAGAAATTTTACTTAACATGTTGTGATTGTGATGTAAGTGTCGTTTAAATAAAAAGTGTAAGTGTATCACAACCAGAATGGTTTTAAATTATATATATGTACCTATATATAACAGTTCAGTGCTATGTTTTCATGCAAATGAGTGGCGTTGTACTCCGTCTACCACGCGTCTTGAAAATAAACGTCGAAGCGTGAAGAATAAAACAATTTCTTCTTTCTATATCCGCAACAAGAGGTAAATGTTTGATTTTATACGAAGGTAAAGTTAAAACGTTGTCCTTTTTATTGTTAAATTATGAAATATACTAAAATATATTTATAGAGACGAAGTGCGGATAGCTAATGTTATTCTTATAACTGTATGATTTATTAATTAAACATTAATTTAATTAATTGAGGGGGTAATCTTCGGAAATACTAAACCGATCATGGATTTTTTTTCACAACTAGAAAACTACATTTTATTATGATTGAATAGAAAGTTCAGAAAATCCTTGAGGATGGGCCCATTCATTAAGGGATAATAGATGCAGACTCATGCGTTGCTAAGGTTACAGGTATTTTTTTCGTCACTGGAAAATGCAGTTTACGCAGACCATCCGCACGTAAGGCAGGCAAACTACCTTACGGATGGATGATACTGTGATTGACCAATGAGTCCGATACTACCCACTAAAACCCAGCGGAAACTCTCTCCACCCTCGTGAGACGTCGCAGGTTCGCTCGCGCATTCTTCTTAGATGCCTCGGTGGATGGCCCGCCTAATACGGGCCACCATCGCCTTCAGGGTGCTCCGGGGTTTCTTCCAAAAAAAAACAGGTTCCAAAAGGTTACAGGTACTAATTTAACTACTCAATGACATTGAAAAATGCAAAGTGCATATATAAACTCATTACATATATTTTTTTTCTTTGTAGTGGATGTTGTTTGTATAATTAATACTAGCGTTATAGTATGCAATATTAATTATTAATCTGAATAAATGAATAATTAAATAACAGCAATGTAACTATGTATTGCAAATAAATTGTTTGTAAATTAAATTTTAACACGTATGAAGAATATGACTTAATTCATAAATAATATTTCTTTTTTTAGCTTCACGCTGTATCCCGCACACAGCAGGGTAGGCAGAGGGAACCTAATTTTAAGACACTCTGTTCCCCTCTTTCCGCCGATTTCGGAGGCATTGCGTGTTAGGCGGAACTTAACACCGCGCTTTTGCCTCGACACTAGAGCGAAGAAAATGAAAATATTACATATTTCCCTTCCGCGAG
Source organism: Dryas iulia moderata (assembly GCA_019049465.1). Classification (NCBI taxonomy): domain Eukaryota; kingdom Metazoa; phylum Arthropoda; class Insecta; order Lepidoptera; family Nymphalidae; genus Dryas; species Dryas iulia. The sequence goes on along the minus strand of CM032440.1, from coordinate 10,914,461 downwards.
TGGGAATGGAACCCACAACCAGTCGTTTACAGTCACACGCTTGTGCCACCGAACCACAACAGGCCGGCCCCTGGATAAAATTTTCATTAGTTTTTTTTTCAGTCTTACGCTTCTTTTGAGCATATTCTGATAGTCAGAGAGAATCTAGTGTCGAGACACTTCGTTGTCCACTTTTTGCCAGATTTTGAGACATTGTTTGTTTAGTGTTTACTTTAATAAAGACATTTAGAAAATTTGAAAAAAATAATGCGTTTAAACGAACGCATGGCTTAGTGGGGGCTTGGACGGTTTACATGAGGCGCGGGTTCAAAAACCCGCTGCGTTCAATTTTTTATATGCATTCTAAATGTTTTTTTTCAATTTTGCTACGTGTGATACTTTAATTACTTTAAAGATGAATACTTTAAAATGTAAAATAGTGTTCATTCTATTTAAAGTTTTATTTCTTCACTATATTTTTTTTGTAATTTTCATTTCTGAGTTGGTAAGACAGTGCGGTATGACTTCCGCCCGTCGATGTGCAACGCGTTTTTCTACAGAAAAAACATGGAGCTGTGCCAGTACAATTTTAATTTTTACAATTTTCATATAGTTTTTACTAATCTATTGAAAAAAAGAAATAACTATTATAATAATATATAATCAAATCCCAAACTACATTTTCTGGAATAAACATAAAATATAATAAACATATAACGGAGGGTCTTAACACTAGTTTCCCTCTGCCTACCCTGCTGCGTGTGCGTGTGTGCGGGATACAGCGTGAAGCTAAAAAAAACATATAATAAAATGAATAATATAAAAAAAATAAAACGAATAAATTATTTATTGTGGTCAGTACAAGATCTAACATGCACGTTTATGTCATGTTACAGTTACTATAATTACGTTTTACACTTGACGTTTACGGATTAACGTTCTAGGAACGGTACTTGTCTTGGTTCCTTATTTATTTATTTTTTCACTTATAACCTACAATTTACTAAACGAATAGAGAGAAACTTACTTCTCTACTACTTAAGAAAGTCTTACTTCTCCGTTCTCCACAAAACATAACTTAAAAAAATAATGATAAATAGCAAAACATTAATTTATCTTATTTTTTTAGTTTTACGCTGTATCCCGCACACAACGGGTTAGGCAGAAGGATCCTGGTGTTAAGACACTCCGTTTCCCACACACCGCCGAATTCGGAGGCATTGCGAGTTAAGTGGCGAAACGTAATGCCGCGTTTTGCCTCAACACGTGGGAATAGAGCCCACAACCAGTCGCTTCACAGTCACACTTATTGCCTCTGCACCACGACTGGCCCCAATACTACTTCTTTTTAGACATAACATGCCTTTTTAAAAAATATTATTATATTACCGACAAAAACAAAGCGTTAACTTAATATAAGTTAACTTAGAAGTATTGCCGGCATCCAGCTCCGGTAAGGGCTCAGATTAGCATACTTTAAAAACACCTGCCAACTTTCCGCAAGGTGTTAATTCTAAAGTTATCTTTCTACGCTCACTGATTGCGAGCGGAATGTTAAATGAGTATAATTTTATAACCTATTAAGATTTAAATAGATTATTAGTGTCAAAGGCCTAAGTTGATTTTGAAATAACTTTAGTTTAAGGATAATTTTAAATTGAGTTTGGATTTTGTTATTTCTTCTTTTGTTGTTATATTGTTTTAATTTAATGTTTTATTTGTCTATATATTACATTTTCAGAGAAGTATTGGCTTAAACTTTTTATAAACATATGTGTATAGGTATAAGGCAATTACTGTGAATTTTTATTAATTTTCGAATTTCTACGTTACTAATTTCTATCATTTTCCAGTATTAAAAAAATCAAAAACAAGCTGTTTAATTGTATTATATAGCTTAACAATATATGAATGAATTGATTTGATTCCCACTCGGTGAATAATCATAATTTATTTTCATTTTGCACTCTTGTGGACACGACAAAGCGTGGCATTAAGTTCCGCTCCTGAGCATGGGACGCCCAATTTCGAACGAAAAGTGGAGTGTTTGGACACTAGACTCTCTTTAAATAGCCTGCTAATTGAAGAAAACGCATGAAATAGCTTTTTTGACATAATGAAATTAATTTTTAACATGACATTTTTACTGTAATATGTACAATAAACAGAGATAATATTCTAACAAATCACTTCGCTCTCTCTAACAAACAAAATTTGAAATCACCAAAATATTTATACAAAAATGTGTGCCAGTCGTGGCCCAGTGGCACAAGCGTGTGACGTGTAAACGACTGGTTGTGGGTTCGATTCCCACTCGACGAGTGGAAATTATATTTCCATTTTCTTCGTTCTGGTGTCGAGGTAAAGCGCGACGTTAAGTTCCGCCAATTAACACGCAAGCCTCCGAATTCGGGGGAAAGTGGGGAACGGAGTGTCGTAACACTAGGTTCCCTCTGCCTACCCTGCTGTTGTGCGGGATACAGCGTGAAGCTAAAAAAAAAATATACAAAACAAAAACATCAAAAACATTAACAAGACCAAGAACCCTCGCCATTATATCTAAAAATATCGTTTTCTTCCTCAAAAAACATTAAAAGAACTCCTCAAAACGCGTCCATTACTGGCAAAAGGTGGATAATAAAAAATGATGTATCCAAGGAATGCAAAAAGTTGACGTGTGAAAGTTTGGCATATTGCTCGGAATGGATCGTCGTTATATTAAACCGCGGGACGCCACACTCAATTTCATGAAAAAACTTATAAATGACTAACAGTTTGGGAGGTTGTTGATTTTGGATGTGGCATTTCTTTATTTCTTGTTTAGGTGTGCTCACTATGTAAACTTATAATAGAAAGTAGTAATTGGAAACCATTATGGAGTAATGTGTAAGAAATGGTGATGGGTTCGATTCCCACTCGAGGGAGTGGTTATTTATTATCATTTCTCCGCCATAGTGACAAAACAAGGTTCTGAGTTTTGCCACTCAACACACAATATCTTAGTGTCGGTTGAAAAATGGAGAGAGGAGTGTTTTAAAACACTATGGCTATCCTGCTACAGAAAAATCTTAAAGCTGAAAAAAATATAGTAATATATTACTTATTATTTTATTGCATGTTATATGTAAAGTACATACTTAAAATAAAACAGTTTCACAGTTTTTGCCGTTTTGCTGGGAAGAGAACTTCTAAGAGAACATTATATCAAGAAGTTTCTAGCTGGAATACCTTTTTCCACGTTCCACCTGAGTTTACGTATCTACTACAGTTAAATATAAACATTAAATGAAGGAAAAACTCCCTGCAATTACGTTTATAGTTAGATACTGGTCCACTGAGCAACAATGGCCTTACTAAAAATCGAATTATTTGAAAAATACTTCCTTTTTCATTTTTAATATAATAAAAATGAATCCATAACATTCAACACTCCATCCTTTCCGACTACTCCGTTAGGATTAAAGCGAGAAGCTAAAATAAAATTACAACGTCTACTAAAACAATTACCTTTCTAATCGACATTTAAAGTGTCATTCTAAACCGATACAAAATGAAGAACGTAGTGTTCAGTCACTATTTTCAATAAAAAATAAACAAAAAACGTAATATATCCACTCCAGCTTCCTTAACTGAATGTACATTACAGATAGGCTGAACTTTTTGACGCAGTCACGGTAAAGAGGCCTCTTTGTATAAGAGTGCTCTTTTTACAAAGTTATGGCTTCTGGATTAAATTCGCTTTTCTTTAACACCACTTCAAAGCAACTTTATTGAAGGGTGTACAAACAAACTTCGGTTATTTGATCTTTCTCGGCTTGCGACACACTCTTTCTTTTGTGTTTACCATTTTTTTTTTATATTTAAAATGGGATTAATTTCGTTATGTTTAATATTTTTATGATTATTTATTAGACAGACAAACAGCGAAGAAACAAATACAAAAACGTAACATATAAACCAATTATGTGGCCAGTCGTGGCCCATGATATGAACATAATTATCCAAAGACTGATTTTTTGACATTACCTGCATAGCTCTTCATTCATGTGGCCAGTCGTGGCCCAGTGGCACAAGCGTGTGACTGTAAACGACTGGTTGTGGGTTCGATTCCCACTCGAGGAGTGGAAATATTTAATATTTCCATTTTCTTCGCTCTGGTGCCGAGGAAAAGCGCGGCGTTAAGTTCCGCCACTTAACACGCAATGCCTCCGAATTCAGCGGAAAGTGGGGAACGGAGTGTCTTAACAATGTTCCATCTGCCTCCCCTACTGTGTACGGGATACAGCGTGAAGCTAAAAAAAGCAATTAAATCTTAAACGTATTAAAAATAATTATTTTGTTAAATTAAACTTATTAACAGAGTCAACAAAAGTAAACAAATATAAAGCATAATATGAATAAAAAAAATAATTCTTGTTTTTGAAATAAATTATTAAATTATAGAAAGAAAAGAATTTCTATAGATTAAAATCAAATAAAAAATCTTGGGAAGTATTAATTGCATTTATGTATTGTTATATATCATTCTGATAATTATTTAGTGGCCAGTCGTGGCCCAGTGGCACAAGCGTGTGACTGTAAACGACTGGTTGTGGGTTCGATTCCCACTCTAGGAGTGGAAATTATATTTCCATTTTCTTCGCTCTGGTGTCGAGGTAAAGCGCGGCGTTAAGTTCCGCCACTTAACACGCAAGCCTCCGAATTCGGCGGAACGGAGTGTCTTAACACTAGGTTCCCTCTGCCTACCCTGCTGTGTGCGGGATACAGCGTGACGCTAAAAAAAAAAAAAAAAAAAATTTAGTAGTAGATAAATTTAATGTGTATACGGAAAAGAAGCGCAGAAGCTAACATTTTATAAAGGACTCCCTCCAAGGATCCCTCAGTAGAAATAAAATATAGCCTATAGCACTCCTGAATAGTGTAACTTTCTAATTGTAAAAGAATTGTCATGATCGCTTCAGTATTCCTGAATATTACTCCTTACAAACAAAATTACAAACTTTACCTCTTTATTATATTAGTATAGATATACAAGTTGCTGAGGTAAGGCACATTTTACCCAGTAACATATAAGTAGCTTATTGCAAAAACCTACATATAAAGTAAGATATATATATTTTATTTTAACATTTATAGTATTACTGTCACGCTTATGATATAAAAAACATTTTTCGACAATATTTTAAAGTAACGATTTTCGAACCCGCACCTCCTAAAACCATCCAAGCGCTCCGACCACTAAGCTATACGATAATCTACAGAAGGATAACACAGCAGTCGAAGAGCTGGGACTGGTTTCAACAACCGGGGGTTCCAGACCCGCAACGTTAAAACTTTTAAAAATGTATATTAAAACATTTTTTTTAAATACATTTTATAATCACCTTAAAATGGTGTCTAATTTACCTAATACACAATTAAACATTAAAATAAAAAATATACCCTTACAAAAAAAAATAATAAAGAAATAAATTAGAAATAAAGACACAAATCGGGAAAAAAAAAATAAGAGATTTTGAAGCTACATATATTTGGCATAATCAACTCAATGCATAGAGTATTTTAAGCTAATACCTAAAAAACATTAAAATAAAACATTAAACCCTTAAAAACCATAAAGAAATATTAAAGCACAGCGTGACCGGAAAACTTAAAAAGATTTAATAATACAGTGAGCGAGCCCCCGACGCCTTTACGCCCGTGGACTTGTGGCAAACCGATAAAAACAAATGCTAACGCCGGACAGACGTTCCCCCATTAGCTTTATTAAGCCTTTACCTGGGGATAATCTTAATGTGTTCTGAGTGCATCATGTCTGTGTTGTTTTCTAAATAATTTTGTTTAATATTTTTTTAGTAATAACTTGGGCCAGTCGTGGCGCAGTGGCACGAACGTGTGACTGTAAACGGCTGGTTGTGGGTTCGATTCTCACTCGGGGAGTGGAAATATTTAATATTTTCATTTTCTTCGCTCTGGTTTTGAGGCAAAGCGCGACGGTAAGTTCCGCCACTTAACACGCAATGCCTCCGAATTCGGTGGAAAGTGGGGAATGGAGTGTCTTAACACTAGGTTCCCTCTGCCTACCGTGCTGTGTGCGGGATACAGCGTGAAGCTAAAACAAACGTAAATCCTTCAGGATGATTCCAATATTAACAATATATGTACATTTTAACAATTCACTAAATCAAAAGTCAAATTAGATATGAAAGAAAACACAAAAATCAGACTGACTTTAACAAAAAAAAGTAATTAAAAATATAAAACAAAAACATACACAATTTAAATTAATAACAGTACAATGATGCGGCAAGTCCGGCCCGTTTCGTATCCAAAGCATTAATTAGTGGCAGTAATTAATTCTTATTAACCTGGACAAAGCTTATAACGAGAAAGCGTGACTTGTTAATAAATCGTTATCTTTTTTAGATAAAAATATATTTCTCTTCTAATAAATAAATATAAAAATGTGATTACTAAAATAATTAATAATATTGCTTTGAGCAAATATAATTATTAAATAGAAAAAAATTAATATAAAAATTCTCTTAATATAATGTGATTTGAGGTCATCCTGGCATAGCGGGATAGCGTTTTGAGTTCGACACCCATTTAGAAGAATGAATTAATTAAATTTATTTATATGAAATTTATATGAATGAATGTATGGGACCAGTCCTGGCGCAGTGGCACGAAAGTGTGACTCTAAACGGCTGGTTGTGGGTTCGATTCCCACTCGTTGAGAGATATTTAATATTTTATTTCTTCGCTCTGGTATCGAGGCCAAGCACGACGTTGAGTCCACCACTTAATATGAAATGTCTCCAGAGTTCGCCAGTGTGAGTCACGGAGTATTTTAACATTAGGTCTCCTCTGTCTACCCTGATGTGGGCTAAAAAAAAATAATGAATATAAGTGAAAATATAATATAAATATACAAAATGCTTGTTATCACGGACTACATATATTTTATAACCATAACATACGGAAATAACCCGACTAAAATTATTTTTATTTAAAAGCTATGTTTTGATATTCTGTCGATATTCGATATATAACCGAAAATTACAAAAATAATTTGATTTAAATGACTGACAATGACTAAAAATAAAACAATCAATATACAACTTCTATTTTCTACATCAATTCTAGTTTTCTCTTAACCAAGCCCTAGAATAATATTCTATTCTATTCTATACTATAACCATGAAGGTAACATGATACTATAGTGTTACAGCACTAGTGATAAGAATAAATGAGTGATGTGATTACTCACAGCAAGGCCGGGCAAGGCCGAGCCGCGGGGCGCTATTATATTTATTATTTAAGCCGCATCCACTGCAGCAGAATTGTTTCGTTGTTTATTTAACAAAATTGTTTTCATGTTCTCTTTCCTAAGTAAGTGTTGTGGAGTTCCGTGTGTATGGATGGATGTATTTTGTTTTTTTTTTTAATATTTAGTTTTACGCATAGGCAAAGAGACATGTGTTAAGACACTCTGTTTTTCTCTCTCCGTTAGTATTTTCGATGTTAAGTACTGAAGGTAGGAACTCAACGCCGCCCTTATTCTTTAGGTTACTAGAGCAAAGGAACGAAAATATTTTAAATATAATTGATATAATTTCTCGTGTGTGCTATCGAACTAGCAACCATTGATTTACAGACATAGACTGTCCCACTGCGAATATGTTTGTATTTTATTTATCTTTTATAAAATAATTTTTGAATATCGTAGATCTATTTAGATTATGGATTCGTTTATAAAACGAATATTATTTTATATATTTTTTGGCCGTACGTGGGAAACAGAGTGTCTTGCCACTATAATCTCTACTACTACTCCTACCCCGCTATGGCCAAAGTGTATAATTAAAAAAAATGAATACAATAGTGGTGATGTTAATTTCTATCAGTTTTACCACCTTCAAAGGTGGTAAAACCAACATTACTTTCCTTCTAACATTACTAGGTATATATAGTACGGATAAATTCCACAATTGTTAATATTTCAAAGTTTAGTACAAACGAATGATACTTCATGTGGTGTTATTATGTTGAAACGTGAGGTAGAGCGGTTAGAAACTTTACAGTTATAGAAAGTCGGGAAATATGCTTTAATGTGGCTTGGACTTGCTGGTTTACGATGAATTTTATATTTTAATACCAATTATTAAAAGAAATAATTTTGTATTTATGTAGCCTACCTACATACTTAGAGTATTTATTTATTTAAGGGCAACCTGAAGTTGTACAAGACTATTATTTATACATCTCTATATATAATAAAAGAGTAGAAAAGTCAATTCTGTACATGAAAAATTTCAGAAAAATTTTAATTGGGTGCGTTAATATATCGATAACAGAGGACAAAAATCCACTAAGTAGAATTTTTGTCTGTCTGTCTGTCTGTCTGTCTGTCTGTCTGTCTGTCTGTCTGTCTGTCTGTTAATTTGTTCGCCAATCACGCAAAAACTACTGGACAGAAATGAATGAATTTTGGTATATATTGGTGATAGCTTATAGTCCAAAGGTACATATAGTATAAAATAATGAGGCCAGCCGTGTGGCAGAGGCACAGCGTGACTATATAGCTTATAGTCCAAAGGTACATATAGTATAAAATAATGAGGCCAGCCGTGTAGCAGAGGCACAGTGTGACTGCAAACGCGACTGATTGTAGGTTCGATTCCCACTCGAGGAATTTAAGTATTTAATATTTCATTTTCTTCGCCCTGGTGTCGCGACAAAACACGGCGTTGAGTTCTGCCATTTAACACGTAATGTGTCCAGAATTCGGCAGAAAATAGGGAAAATCTTAACATTAGGTTCCCTCTGTCTACCTCGCTATGCGCTAGGCGCTAGGATACAGCGTAAAGCTTAACAAATAATATTAAAACACATCAGTAATCAATGTAGACTATCGGCTTCTTTGTAGAACTTAGAAAAACATTTTTATTTATTTATTTACGGTCAACTAGAAGTTTAATATTTTTATATTATGTATTATATTGTAATGCTCTATCTAAATGAGAAAATTTATTGTTAGGGACATTTATCAATATAATAAAATCCAAAACATTGATATTTAAATTTTTCATCTGTTTGTCTGTGCGTGTGTGCACGCTAATCTCAAAAACGGGTTAACCAGTCCACTATCTCAAGTCCTATAGGTACATTGTGTGTTGTATGGCGAAACTCATAGTCTCGTCACCAGAGTAGCGAAAATAAAATATTTTAAATATTATCATTCTTCTATATGAGAATCGAATCTACAACGAACGTGTAAACAGTCACGTACTGTCACATTGCGCTACAATGCTTCACGCTGTACGGGATACCCGCACACAGCAGGGTAGGCAAAGGGAACCTAGTGTTAAGACACTCCGTTCCCCACTTTCCGGCGAATTCGGAGGCATTGCGTGTTAAGTGGCGGAACTTAACGCTGCGCTTTGCCTCGACACCAGAGCGAAGAAATAAATATGAAATATTTCCACTCCTCGAGTGGAAATCGAAACCACAACCAGTCGTTTACAGTCACACGCTTGTGCTACTGCGCCACGACTGGCTACAATGATCTTAAATTATTATAAGATACCTAAATCTAAGATACAAGAAACCCCAAGCTAAGTGGAGAGCGGAGTGTCTTAACTCTAGGGTCTCTCTGACTACCCTGCTATACCTGGAACTGCTTTTTTCACTATCTAACTACCAGCATTTTTATCCACCAACCTTCATTCTAGTAAAATATAGTCTACTTCAACGTACTACATAATACAGTACAGTAGTACAGTTAATATTGAATGCCTTAATTATACGGGATTACCAGCAACGTCTTAACGCTGAGAGATTATATTATGCTATTGTCATCCATGTTAGTTACTCCTACATTTAGTATTTAGGTACTTGTAATCTTAAGTATTGTGTAGCTTAAGTGTTAGATTTTTTGTAAGTATTATTCTGTAGCATTACACATTATATATTTTTTGTGGCCAGTCGTGGCTCAGTGGCACAAGCGTGTGACTGTAAGCGACTGGTTGTGGGTTCAATTCCCACTGGAAGTATTTAATATTTCCATTTTCTTCGCTCTGGTGTCGAGGTAAAGCGCGGCGTTAAGTTCCGCCACTGAACACGCAATGCCTCCGAATTCGGCGGAAAGTGGGGAACGGAGTATCTTAATACTAGGTTTCCTCTGCCTACCCTGCTGTGTGCGGGATACAGCGTGAAGCTATAAAAAAAAAATTAAACATTTTTAAAGTGTTATTCCACACTTAGGTAAATTGAAAAAAACATTTAGAAAACGTATAAAAATTCCCGCTGCGTTTAAATTTTTATACGTTTTCTAAATGTCTTTTTCATGTTTTAATATGTTTTAATTTCAGATTTAAGCTTATTACCAAGTAGCAGCGTAGTCAGAGAGAAAACCCAGTGTCAAGAGACTCCGTTCTTTACTTTACGTCCAAAATTGAGGCATTGTGTGTTAAGTGGCGGAACTCAACGCCGCACTTCATGTAAGGTTCACTCTGACTACCTTGTTATACAGGATAAAGCATTTCATTTTTACGTATTATTATTTTAAAATTACACCCTCTATATGTACATATATTTATATCTCAATATGTTGGTAGATAGAGGGTTATATTATATATGTATATACCTAGAGGGTAGAGTCAAAACATTCCGTTCTCTATCTTCCTGTTAGCTTCGGAACGGATGTAGAGTGGCGTAACTTAACGTAAAAAATATTTTTTTTATTAATAGCCCATTAAAAAGTCTAATTTACGAATAGGTTATAATAAAGGAAATTAAACGGCGGCTACCGGATGAAGCGTCGTTACACAAAAGCATATGATAAATGTTTATTCTGTTTTAGGCTTCAGTAAAAACTGTTTAGAGAATAATACGCTTAATATATTGTATAGAAAAGGTCAAATCAATTTACTTTTAATATGTATGGAGTCGTAAATATTAAGTTTAAAAAATGGTTTTCGATATTTTCAACCGCTTTTATTAACTAAATCTTTATCTGACTATCAATGTAAGTAAATTTCGTATTATTATTATATTATAGTATCTAAAACAAAGTTTGGTATTGAGTTCCTTTATTTACCGTGCAATATCTGCACTTCGGGCGGAAGGTGGAGAACAAAGTGTCTTGACACTAAGTTCTCTCTGACTACCCTAGGCGGGTAGTGCGGAAAAAGGCGAAGAGTTGAAGATACTGTTTTTGAGGGCACTGCAGCGCAGTGGGGCAGAATCTGATTGTTATGGTGATTGGTTATGATTTCCATTTCCTTTATATGTTATGATCATAATGTACTTATTATTTCTTCATTTTGGTGGAAAAGACAAATTCTCAATTTCAATGTTTTACACGTTTTCTAAAAAAAATCTATTTCAGTTTCTAAGTGTTCAAACAACACTTTAAGATGCTTAAAATTAATTCATTTGATTTCTTTCTATTGTCTCGATATAACAAATACTAGCAGAATGCTCTTCATATCCATATAAACTTTACCTATGCCAACTTTCATTTTCCTCCGATCGTACAATTTTCGTGCAAAGGCTTCAAAATGTAATCTTGAGGGCTTGTGACAGGGGGACATCGTCAAACCGTAATTGCGTTTTTTGTGGATACGATTCCCAATAGTTGGAGTTATGTTCATTTTTCCGCTGTGATACATAAGACAGACTCCGACGTTGAGTTCTCCCAATTAAGACACAATGTCTCGATTTCTGTGGAAAATTTAAAAACTAAGTGTCCTGTCACTAAATTCTCTCTCCAACTATCCTATTATACACGAAAATGTGACAACCTGAAAAAAAAATCTTTCAAATATAAATATAATAACTATTAATAATCATAACAAAGAAAACCAACGAATTCTAATTATATACCAACTATTATCTACCAGTTTTAAATAACAAATTTCCCAAAAACATTGTATTGTTAGCAACTGAATACAATAATCTAAAGTTTAATACCATTAACGGTTGTGTGACGATAAACAAGCGATGACAATGCAGGGCAAATCCACTCAACTAAATTAACTCAACTCGCTACCGCATGAGACCGTGTGTTAGAAAGACTTGTAACTTGAATTTAGCATAATAATTGATAATACGAATAAATATTATTTTTAATATTAAAAAATATATTTACAAAGTGCGGCGTTGAGTTCCGCTACTTAAGAAATAATGTCTTGATCTCGGGCAGAGTGTCTTGGCACTATGTTTAATCCGACTAGCCTGCGGTTTGAGTAGAAGTGTGCAGCATTAAAAAAAAAATACCAAACTAAGTAACATAGTCTAGTCAAATTGTTAGTTCTAGTTTAGTCGTTTTCTCTGCTCTCTGCAATAAAAACGGTCTGTCATAGAAAAAAATCAAAATATTTTTTATTTATATATTTAATCAGGAGATAAGTAAATCATTGGAGGCAATCGTAACGCAGGATAGCGTCTGACTGTTTGGAAGTTCCATTGGATGTAATTTGGGTTGGGTTCAAAGTTCGATTCTCATACGAAGGAATGACTTTTTCTGATCTCGTCAGACAAAGCGCAATGTTGAGGTCGGTCACTTAACTAGCAAATGTTTAATTTTAGACAGAAAGTAGAGCGAAGTGCACTAACTCGTAATAATTTTTAAAATAATATTTATTGACACGAAACACCAATAACGATGCGGAATAAACAAGAAAAACTTTTTCAACCAATAGTAAAATAAACCGCAAAAATAAATGCTTAAAACACTTTAAGTTTAGTTACGATTTATCTCACAACTTCGTTTTTTGGCAAAGTCCATATATTATACATAACATTTTTATAATATTTTTGTTAAAAAATCTACTAACGGTGTGACATCTAGCCACATATTTTATTTGTACTTCGTATAGGGAAATCCGATACGGTTCTAGTGCGAGCCGACAAATGTATTGGATCTTTTGAGAGGGTGAGTATTAGAAATAGAGTGAAAATCGCGTGAAACTTACAATTTTTTGTATATGAATTCAATTTTTTCACTTTCATTCTTTTTTTACATAGCAGGGTAGTCATGCATTGGGGGCCAGTCGTGGCGCAGTGGTACAAGCATGTGACTGTTAACGACTAGTTGTGGGTTCGATTCCCACTCGAGGAGTGGAAATATTTGATATTTCCATTTTCTTCGCTCTGGTGTCGAGGTAAAGCGCGGCGTTAAGTTCCGCCACTTAACAGGTAATGCCTCCGAATTCGGCGGAAAGTGGGGAACGGATTGTGTTACACTAGGTTCCCTCTGCCTATCCAGTTGTATGCGGGGTACGGCGTGAAGCAATAAAAAAAAAGAAAAGGTAGTCATAACAGTGTCATAACACTCTTTGAATTGAAACAAATATATCATCAAGTGGGCAGTGTGCAAAGGCTGTCTTATTGCTAAAAGCAATTTCTACCAGGCATCCTTTGATGATAGGATTTCATCTTATTAAATATAGGCTGTTTCACCAGCCAAAGTTTCTAAGGGAACCTTAAAAATATTAAAAACTTATAACTTATTTCTTTGCTTACTGCACTTACACATGTTAAATATACAAATAATTATAAATAAAATACTCTCACTCTTTCTCCATTTTTCGCCGGAAATCGAGTTGATTGACGAAACTCAACTCCATCTTTTGTACCAGATATCAGAGCAGAGAAATGAAAATAAATCATTCCATCAAGTGGGGATCCACGACCATCGAGTTAACAGTCACACGCTATACCACTAAGCCACGACCAGGTCAATTATTCACTTTCTGTATTTTAGGGTACTATAGCATTTATGTCAAAATTTAAAAAATATAATAGAAATTGAACCTGCTTCTTCTAATAGACAAACAGAACCGTCCGAAACATATAGGTACTATAATGCAATGGCTCGATTATATTTGAGGAAATTATTAAGTATTCTTCGTTTTCATTTCCCGCATAGATAAGTCGAAAAGAACCTAGTGTCAAGACACTCCAGCCAGATAATAATTTCGCCAGTCAACATGCAATGCCTTAATTTAGAAATTAAATTGCAAAACAGTTTGTCTTAACACTAGATTCGCTAAACAGGCTAAAATAGCGTGAAACAGGATAAAATAGCGTATTAATGGATTAAAAAAAAAACATTTTGAAAACGTATAAAAATTTGAACACAGCGGGATTTGAACTCGCGCCTCCGGGAAACCGTCCAGCTCTGCCCGCTAAGCCATGCGTTCTACTACCAGCTGCATCGAAATTCATACACGCTTTATTACAATTTATTTATGTTGTTAGCATCTCTGTAGAGAGATTTTTACGATTTTCCGTTACCGAAAGATTATTCTACGAACAATCGTTTAGCAAGAGAGAATACCATTTATTAAATAACTTTAAAATTATGAAAGTATTGTTGACTCAGGAAATTAAAAAAGACATTTATAAAACGTATAAAAATCGATTCGAATCCCTAATTATAAAAATATTAATATATTTTCTCCAAAAAATCATACTTTATATTTATTTTCAATGCATTTACTAACAACACTAATACCTAAAAAGATATTCAGTAGAATAGAACGAGTCAGTATATTTTGCACCAAGCACTGCAATCATAATAAAAACAAAGTGAATACAGGGTGACCTCTTGCGACTCGCAACTAAAATCTATATGCGAAGTCCTTCTTATATTTTTAAATAAAATATAAACTGAGGGATGAGTAAGTCATGAAAATCATGGATTTAAATCTAGGTCAATCCTTTGCACCTTACAAATGTTCGCTTTATACCGTTGAGTCATCTGTCAAAGTTGATGATGATGAAGTTGATTCGGTCCCCGTGGCCCGGCTACTGGCGGTCGAGAAGGAGCACCGTCAGGTTTTAGTGGGTAACGGCGGCGTTACCATCTTGCCTCACCGGAGCCCCACATAACCACGTCCCGAGTCCCCACTCGGCTGGTATCCGTAACGATTTCCTAACGCAAAAAAAAATCTGTCAAAGTAAAGTGATAAAATATAATATATTCTTTTGTTTTCGCGATTACTACACTTTTTAAAATGAAACTATTTTTAACCGGATTAATCGCATATATTTTTGGTATTCGAAAATACATTTTTAGAAACCCGACGTTTCGAACACTTTACAGTAGTCCGTGGTCACAGGTAGACTGATGTCTATCTGATAAAAATATCTGACAAAAAAAATATACGCGATTAATCCGGTTAAAAATAGTTTCATTTCAAAATCATAAAATATATTTATTTTTTTACAGCTTAACGCTTGTTCGGAGTACAAGTAAGGTAGTCGAAAAGCACCCAGTGTTTAGACACTCCGTTCTCCACTTTACACCTGAAATGGAGAAATTGCGTGTTAAGTGGTCAAAGTAACACGATAATAATAATTTGAATAAATCATTTCTTCGTCTAGAAATCGAATTCATAACCAATTGCGTTTGCAGCTAGACGTACCACTGCACTACGAGTGCGCAATATTTGATTACTTATATTTACGCATGCTTGTTATCTAAAGTATTAAATTAATCTTTTTTTTTATGATGACAATTTTTGTTGCATATTATAAAAATCCACAAGGAGTTCAACATCTTGCATAACGAAAAAATAATGAAATTTTCCAAGAAGCACCTTACAGCACTTGTAAAGGAATTTGCACTTCTTGTTATTCCCTAATACACTTAATTCTTATTACATACATATATATTCCTAACACGCTTAGTCACTTTTTTTTGATTCACGCTGTATCCCGCATACAGCAGGGTGACCAGAGTGATCTAGTGTTAAGACACTCTGTTCTCCATCTTCCGCCCAATTATGAATTAGGAAGGTTTTGCGAGTTAAAGTGCGGAACTTATCGCCGCGCTTTTGCCTCGACCCCAGAGCGAAGAAAATGAATGAAATTACATTTATTTATTGTTACATAATATGACTTTAAGTACATGAAAAAAACGTAAACTGGAATACTATTTTCTCAGTTAGAAAAAGACTACCTATACTTATAATTTATTGCTTAATAACTTTTCTATATATTATATTTATTCTTATTTGAAATATACAAAATAATACAAATAAACTTGTTAAGTATGAAATTACTATAATAGCAAGTTATTTACCCAAAATAAACTTTATATATGCTGCCAGATCGCCCGTAGCCGGCGCCGCTACGTCGCGACGCACCGTCTGTCTGAATCATACGAGTTATATTTGGCGATTAAATAATATTACATTACGAAAGCTTATTCTCTGTAGAACCAGGATTTTGTGCTTAAATATTTTATTGCAGCTCATTATAAAGAACTTTTAAAGCATAAACAATAATGCTTTAATTTGATATTGAAAATTCGCGAGCAGGTCGCTAGTACTGTGCTTGCGACTTTGTCCTCGTGGAGTTTAAATAAATACAATTCTAAAATAAAAGCCTAAGTTACACCTTAATATATCAGCTATCTTCCATTGAAAGTCCCGTCAAAGTTGATCCAGCCGTTACATAGATTCGCAAACAAACAGACAGACAAAAGTTATAAAAAATGTTATTTCGATGTGTGCATCGTGTATACATACGTACGTATGCACTTAGTAAAAAGCGGTTATTTTAATATTACAAATAAAGATTCAAATTTCGTTTATTGGTATAGATGGAACATATACAACTTTATTTACTAGAAGTATGATGAATACAAAACATAGTGAACTTATTATATTTTAGTCCATCCACCATACTTAAAGTTATTTTTTAACTTCACGCTGTATCCCGCACACAGCAGAGTAGGCAGAGGGAACGTAGTGTTATGACACTGCGTTCCCCATTTTTCGCCGAATTTTGGAGGCATTGCGAGTTAAGTGGCGGAACTTAACGCCGCACTTTGCCTCGATACCAGAGCGAAGAAAATGGAAATATTAAATATTTCCACTCCTCGAGCGGGAATCGAACCCACAACCAGTCGTTTACAGTCACACATCTGTACCACTGCGCCACGACTGGCCCCTGGTACTTAAAGTTACTATAAACAAAAAAGCTACAGCAAGAAAAATAAAATTCCATTAATACTCAGAAAATAACAACTGACTTATCAGTCTGTAGATACACCCACATCCGGCAAAGAACGAGCTTTGTCTACGAACCGCTGTTAACTTCCGGTTTGAATGCGTACGCTTTTAACGACTTTTATTATTATACAATTTTAGGCCTTATCACCTAATAATAAGCACTAATTTGGTCTAAACATAGATTTTTTAGATTTATGCCTTCCACAATACTTTTCTGTTATGTAAAAGTTCCTTTAATGAGCCATTTGTTATGTTGTTACGATGAAATATGAAATGAAATTCAATATTATTTTGTATATGTTAAAAGAAATATGATATTTACTGCAAGACGGTTTTGAATGTGTTTCGAATTTTAACATCATTATGCCTTTTTCTAGTAGTAGGTACTCTGTTCTCAACTTTCTAATCGATTCGAAACATTAGGTATTAAATGGCGAAGATTAGGAGTGCGTTTTGTTTTATTTACCAGAGCAGAGAATTGTCAATATTTAATTAATGATTATTGCACCAAGTGGGAATTGAACTCAGAAGTAATGGTAATTATAATGACCACCAACCGCTGTCCCATTGCACATTTTTAGCATATTTTTAGCATTCTCCTTTTTCAATTATTATTTAATCTCGAGTATATTTTTATTATATATGGTATACTATACATAACCACTATGTGGTATAGGACCATGTTAGAGGTTTATAGCTACGTGAGATAGCGGTAGAGTCAAATCCCACTAAGGGAATGCTGTGGAAAGCGCGGTAATAGGGCGTACCTCAAACATATGGATTTAATTATATGCATACGTGAGGATATATCAACTTCTCGGTTTGAAAATGGCCTAACTAAGTTTGAAAATAACCTAACTCAATTAGTATTACGTGTTAAATCCTATGGTGATTTACAGAAACATGAAATAGGCTAACTATGGCAGAACTTTATCAAAATCTAAAATTACATGTCTTTTTAATAGTTGTTCGTGCTACGTAAACGGATGCCATCGTGGTGCAGTGGAACAGCATCTGACTGTAAACTCAATTGGTCGTGAATTCAATTTACAATCGCGTGAATGATTACGGTTAAATTTCATTATTCCGTTTTGGATAAGATCTCAACGCTGCGTTGTATTCGGCCACTTTACATGCAATGTTTTAAAATTGGGTGAAAAGTGAACGACGGAGTATTTTAACACTAGATTCTGTCTGTCAATGTGGCTATGCGACAAATAGTGTGAACTTGAAAGCGAGACATTACTAGTAAAAATGTATCTGATCGCTGTCTGTACATAGAAAATATGAAAAACAGTTGTAACAATTTAGATGTTGTTTGACAATAGTGCTGTAATAACATTTTTAATAAATTGGCAATTTACATAGCCGAAGCCGTGAGTAGGTCGCTAGTATAGTATAAAACTCCTCTCATCTAGTAGCATTGCAACTATCTTAGGAGTACACGGACCCCAGGCGCCCAACTAACCGGCGCCTGGGGAGATCGGTTACGATTGATTTGGAGGGAAGAAAAGCCATCCCCCTACTGAGTCATTGTTATATTGTGTATGAATGTGATAGTTGTAAGTTCAGATATCAATGTAAGGAGTTTTAGTAATTCGCAATACGGAGTTAGGTTACGCTAACTAGCGTAAATTGTGTACTAAATTAAAGTTATGTTAATCTGCCTTAATAGAAAACTCCTAAACAAAAAGAAAACAAAAAGGCGTCATTTTTATATATAATTTTAAACGCAATGCACCACAATTTAACAATATTTATCAGGATCATGGAAATTCTGTGTCTGTCTGTCTGTTACATTGCCATGGCCAAACCACCACCATATATAAAAAAACTAAAACAACATATGTATATCAAAAAACTAAACCGCTTAACCTATTACTACTTATTTTTTTAAAAAAATCATAACCTAAAATGATGAAAATTCGCACAAAAAAATGAAAGTCGCTAGTTAAAATAAAATTCAAATTTAATTTTGTGGGTAGATATAAAACAAAAACGAAACCTGAATCAAAATCGATGAAATTATAGAATGAAAGAAGGTAGGTAATTCAAAATAAGTAAGCACTTTTATTACAAAATTTTTTTGACGATCGTCATATATTATTAACAAGAACAAAATACAAGTGCCAACAATGGTATTCTCATAAATATAACTAAGTTGTAAGTGTAAGCAAGTTGATGCAGACATCTCGACGCCCGCCAACGCGGAGCCGAGGGGAGCCAAATAGATATGGGGTGGCGAAACGAAAAATATTAACTACTGAATTGTTTTTGTTTATTTTTAATATTTAAGTTAAAGTCATTTTTGAAACTATTAACCTTATGTACGGTGTAGTGGGTGCCTGACTGTAAATGCGATTCGGGATTCGATTCCCACAGAAGGATTATATTTATATAATATTCATTTGTCAGCTCTGTAACGGAGTTGTGTATCGCCATTTGACACGCATTATCTTAAATTTGGCCGTAAAGTGGGGGACGGAGTGTCTTGATTTTAGGTTCTCTCTGACTACCCTAATGTTACCCTAATGTGAAAAAAATATTTCCCCGGCCTAGTTCAAAAATATATGATTGAATAGTTGAATTTACACAATCTAGCGTGAGAAGTTTCTAAATAATCAAAGAGTGGAGAATAGAGAAATAAATAAAGATACAAATATAATAAAACAATGAAATAAAATATTCCATGAAAAAGTCCATTGATTTCATGTTTTCGCAACCTAATATCGTGCTTTATTAAAAATTTTGACTTAAAAGTTTTTTTTTTATATTAAAACTCAAACTACTACTTGGTAAACAAAACAAAACAAAAATAAAAAAAATAAATAATTCACTCCATTAAAAGCATCTAATTACGTTTCACCTTAACACAATGCGTACTAACAATTGCAATTTATTACGAACTTTGCAAAAGTAAAGGCCGGAGTAAGGGCCTATCGTTAGAGCTGAGATAAGCTAACTACCAACAAGCGGCATAAAGCAGGGATCCCCGAAAGAAAGCGTTATCTTAAAACCACTACAATCTGAGATACGGTAATTTGGGATAATTACTGTTTTTATTATTGTGCAACTCTTGTTTTTTCCTTAAGGAATGTATGAAAACTATTTGTTTTGAGCTCTCAATGGGGAAAAAATGTTATTTATTTTAAATTCATGTATGTTTTTTACATATGCTTACGTATGTTAGGTTACTGTTAATATGAGGGTAATTAACTAATAAATAAAATAATAATACCCACATAACTGTTTTAAAAGAGTGACAGATTTACTATATAAAGGGTACTTTTTGCTCTCAAAAGTTAGTACGCCGTCTTGCTGCCTGACGAAGGCATCGTGTTAAATGTGTAAAGTGTAATAGTTGGTAATCGTGTTATTAAACTAAAAAGTGTTTAAGTGTATAAATTAACTTGTTTTAATAGAGAAGTTGTGTGTGTATTAATAAATAAGTGTAAATTTGTTAAGAGTGCAAAAGTTGCGTAAGTACAAAACTGTACAAGTGAGTATAGAGGTAAGGGTGTATAAACTGAAACAATAAATTGTGTTAACTAAAAGTCACCTTTTACTTTAATCCTGATATCTGTCTAACAAATATCAGAAGTGGGATTCCACCGAAGTTTTTTTTTTACGCTTCGGTGTAATCCCGGTCTGCCCACATTACGTCAAGAGACAAGAGATGTCTTAAATGAGTGGAAAGGACTCAATTTATCGAGAGAGACTCGTCGCTGGTTTGTACTCACTGTTGCCACAAAAGGTGGTTAATGAGTGGGCGCAGTCGTGCCAGGCGATCGAGTCTTCACTGTTGCAGTGGTGCCAGGCAATCGAGTCGTCGCTGTCGCAGCGGTGCGAGGCGATCAAGGTGTCGCCCGCAGCTGTGCGAGGCGATTGAGGCGTCGCCGGCGCAGCAGCGCGAGGCGATTGAGGCATCGCCGTCGCAGCTGTGCGAGGCGATTGAGGCATCGCCGTCGCAGCTGTGCGAGGCGATCGAGGCGTCGCCGGCGCTGCGGCGCGAGGCGATCGGGGCGTCCCTGGCGCAGCGGCGCGAGGTGATCGAGGCGTCGCCGGCGCAGTGGCGCGAGGCGATCAAGGCATCGCCTGCGCAGCAGCGCGAGGCGATCCAGGCGTCGCCGTCGCAGCAGGGCGAGGTGATCCAGGCGTCGCCATCGCAGCAGGGCGAGGCGATCCAGGTGTCGCCGTCGCAGCGGTGCGAGGCGATCGAGGCGTCGCCGTCGCAGCGGCGCGAGGCGATCGGGGCGTCCCTGGCGCAGCGGCGCGAGGTGATCGAGGCGTCGCCGGCGCAGTGGCGCGAGGCGATCAAGGCATCGCCTGCGCAGCATCGCAAGACGATCCAGGCGTCGCCGTCGCAGCAGGGCGAGGTGATCCAGGCGTCGCCATCGCAGCAGGGCGAGGCGATCCAGGTGTCGCCGTCGCAGCAGGGCGAGGCGTAGCGGCGCGAGGCGATCGAGGCATCGCTTGCGCAGCGGCGCGAGGCGATCCAGGCGTCGCCGGCGCAGCGGCGCGAGGCGATCCAGGCGTCGCCGTCGCAGCAGGGCGAGGCGATCCAGGCGTCGCCGTCGCAGCAGGGCGAGGCGATCCAGGCGTCGCCATCGCAGCAGGGCGAGGCGCAGCGGCGCGAGGCGATCGAGGCGTCGCCGGCGCAGCGGCGCGAGGCGATCGAGGCATCGCCTGCGCAGCGGCGCGAGGCGATCGAGGCATCGCCTGCGCAGCGGCGCGAGGCGATCCAGGCGTCGCCGTTGCAGCAGGGCGAGGCGATCCAGGCGTCGCCGTCGCAGCAGGGCGAGGCGATCCAGGCGTCGCCGTCGCAGCAGGGCGAGGCGATCGAGGCGTCGCCGGCGCAGCGGCGCGAGGCGATCGAGGCATCGCCTGCGCAGCAGCGCGAGGCGATCCAGGCGTCGCTGTTGCAGCAGGGCGAGGCGATCCAGGCGTCGCCGTCGCAGCAGGGCGAGGCGATCGAGGTGTCGCTGTCGCAGCGGGGCGAGGCGATCGAGGCGTCACCGTCGCAGCGGTGCGAGGTGATCAAGGCGTCGCCATGAATAAGGTAACTTTAACAGTAACGATAATAAACATAGTAATAATACAGACAGTATTGATACAGACAGTATCTATGCAGACAGTATCGATACAGACAGTATTGATAAAATGAACAGTGATATAGAGAATAGTGATACAGACAGTATTGACAAAGTGAATAGTAATACAGAAAGTAGTGGTATAAAAAGTAGTGATAAATATAGTAGTGACACATATAGTAGTTATTCATATAGTAGTGATACAGACAGTATCGATACAGATAGTATTGATAAAGAGAACTGTGATAGAAACAGTAGTCATACAGACAGTAGTGATACGTATAGTAGTGATACATATAGTAGTTATACATATAGTAGTGATACAGACAGTATCGATACAGACAGTAGTGATACATATAGTAGTGACACATGTAGTAGTTATACATGTAGTAGTTATACATATAGTAGTGATACAGACAGTATCGATACAGACAGTATTGATAAATATGGTAGTGATACAGAGAATAGTGATACAGACGGTAGTCATACAGACAGTAGTCGTACATATAGCATTGTTACATATAGTAGTGATACAGAGAATAGTGATACAGACAGTAGTTATACAGACAGTAGTCGTACATTCAGTAGTGATACATATAGTATTGATACATATAGTATTGATACGTATAGCAGTGATACGTATAGTAGTGATACGTATAGTAGTGATACGTATAGTATTGATATATAAAGTAGTGATACATATAGTAGTGATGCAGACAGTATCGATACAGACAGTATTGATAAAGAGAGTAGCAGAACATATAGTAGTGATACATGTAGTAGTGATACATATAGTAGTGATACATATAGTAGTGATACATATAGTAGTGATACAGACGGTAGTGATGCATTTAGTAGCGGTACAGATAGTAGTCGTACACATAGTAGCCGTACACGTAGTAGCCGTACACGTAGTAGCCGTACACGTAGTAGCCGTACACGTAGTAGCCTTACAGATAGTAGCCGTACGTATAGCAGCCGTACGCATAGCAGCCGTACACATAGCAGCCGCACACATAGCAGCCGTACACATAGTAGCCGTACAGATAGTGAACTTACGTTATTAATGGGACACATAGCTAACGAATGCAATATTGAAATTCATGGAACCAAATTAAAACATAGTGTAACCGAAAACAACGAATTCGAATAGTAATGATTAAGCGGTTTTGATTGTTAGAGGTAGTACTTAGTGGGGAAATTCATGAAAGAAAAAGTCAATTAGGTATATAAATAAATATATATGTTGTTTTGGTTTTAATTGAGTTAGGTTGTACAAAAATTGGAGAATTAGCAATAATATTACAGGACAGTATTTCAGATATATGTATTGTACATAGACCGTATCGATTATAGTGTAATTAAAAACAGATGTAAGAGAAATATTCAATTAAATGATGAATGCGGAAATTGTACGCGAGTCAAACATTATATACGAATACATGATTAGTTGTTATTTATATTGTGAAGATCAATTAGATTGTTTATCATGTTATTTAGAAGATCAATAAGATTGTTTATCAGTTTTTAAATATTTTTCTACTTATTTATTATTGCTTTATTTATTAAGATATTTTGCAACTCAGACTTAATTACTTAGGTATTTTACTACTTTAGACTTTATTCATTAAGATATATACTACTACTATAATTTTGAGGCGAGTTCGCCTCTGGCGCGATCCGTTCAAGTAAACATACTGACTTTGTCACTCCATAGTGCTCCAATATTAATTAAATAACAAATGTTCCGAAAATCAATGGTATCAAAAATTCTATGGTTTTTTTTTTACAATACTTTAAATTAAGGAATCAGATTTACGCCGGCTGAGATACGGCTGAGATCTGGGTTCAAAATAGTTAGCATATCTAATAGTCATATACATAACTCGGTAAATGGTAATTTAGAGAACAAAACTGAAAATAGGGATTCGATTTGTGATAAAGTTGTAGTCGCGTAAGTAAAAATCACACGGCACTAAAACGGCAATACGGTAAACGTAGAAAACCTCCGCGTGAATACAAAGTAGGAGATCTTGTTAGGGTTTTTCATTATTAACAGTTAATGAGTCAAAGCCGAAAGGTTTTACCTAAGTTTCAAGGCCCTTATATTATAAAATAAGTAACGTTTTCGGTCATGACAGATACTGGCTATACTAAAGCGTGCAGTGTATCCTCTAGTCAATCTTATAGGTACAGTGAACAAGAATCTATACATTCTGAATTTCCAGACAACGTAATAACTAATTTAATTTTGCATGGAAAATGCTTAATAGTATCATAAAATTGTTACATTGATAATGATTCAGTCGATATTTGTCACATAGATAATATGCATAGTATATATAAATTGTTGTATTAATAAATGAATTATCCATACATAGTGTAATACTTTATGTAGAATCTATTTTAGGATGGGCAGATTGCCTCAGTTTGGGCAGATTGCCCCAGTTTGGTTGGGCAGATTGCCTAAGTATGGGCAGATTGCCTAAGTATGGGCAGATTGCCCCAGTTTGGTTGGGCAGATTGCCTAAGTATGGGCAGATTGCCTAAGTATGGGCAGATTGCCTAAGTATGGGCAGATTGCCTAAGTATGGGCAGATTGCCTAAGTATGGGCAGATTGCCTAAGTAATGGGCAGATTGCCTAAGTAATGGGCAGATTGCCTAAGTAATGGGCAGATTGCCTAAGTATGGGCAGATTGCCTAAGTATGGGCAGATTGCCTAAGTATGGGCAGATTGCCTAAGTATGGGCAGATTGCCCCAGTTTAAAAGATGGGCAGATTGCCCCAGTTTAAAAGATGGGCAGATTGCCCCAGTTTAAAAGATGGGCAGATTGCCCCAGTTTAAAAGATGGGCAGATTGCCCCAGTTTAAAAGATGGGCAGATTGCCCCAGTTTAAAAGATGGGCAGATTGCCCCAGTTTAAAAGATGGGCAGATTGCCCCAGTTTAAAAGATGGGCAGATTGCCCCAGTTTAAAAGATGGGCAGATGGCCCCTAGAATGTTTTGTTTATAAAAGTTTATATTATTGTAAGCGTTATCTTGTATATCTTTTCTATTACTTTTTCTTTTTTTTTTTTGTTTTTTTTGTTTTTTTTTTTTGGAAACACGGGGTCGTGTTTCGGCGCAGGACGGCCGAACTGTTAGGTTACTGTTAATATGAGGGTAATTAACTAATAAATAAAATAATAATACCCACATAACTGTTTTAAAAGAGTGACAGATTTACTATATAAAGGGTACTTTTTGCTCTCAAAAGTTAGTACGCCGTCTTGCTGCCTGACGAAGGCATCGTGTTAAATGTGTAAAGTGTAATAGTTGGTAATCGTGTTATTAAACTAAAAAGTGTTTAAGTGTATAAATTTACGTGTTTTAATAGAGAAGTTGTGTGTGTATTAATAAATAAGTGTAAATTTGTTAAGAGTGCAAAAGTTGCGTAAGTACAAAACTGTACAAGTGAGTATAGAGGTAAGGGTGTATAAACTGAAACAATAAATTGTGTTAACTAAAAGTCACCTTTTACTTTAATCCTGATATCTGTCTAACAAATACAAGACATTTACAAAGAAAACAATAAAACGGAATAAATATTTCCTCTAAAATAACTGAATTTTCAAATCGGCAATTAATCCAAAAAAAAATATTATTGATCATTTTACGAGATGTGTATTAAAGAACTCTACTCCATATAGAAGGATGTTGAAACTAAAATATGTTTGTTGTATACTATTATTTAAAACGTGAAGGTTTTCTTGTATAGCAGATAAGGAGAATCTAGTGTCAGGAACTCTGTTCTATACTTTTCCCCGAATTTAAAACCGTACCGTGGGAGGGCGGGTTAAGAATACAATTCCCCCCCGCCGCTAGGTAGCGTCCCGTAAAAGGCGGGTAACCCAGTAGTTTGGTGGTAGGAGATTCGTTCTCCGACTGGCTCGCGACCACTATCATGTCAAAGACGAACCGCCAAATATCTTATGTTGTGTTCCGGTTCGATGGCATGTAAGCCAGCTCTCCCTATTCCCACCATTCCTATCCTTCCTCCCTTCCTTCTATCCTACATTCCCAAGGCTGGCATCGCATCCATAACTTTAATGTTGTGGATGTCTATGGGCGAAGGTAACCGTTTAACACCAGGTGGGCCTTCGGCTCGTTTGCCTCCTTTATTCCATAAAAAAACCAAAGATTCTGCATTATACTTAATTCGTCGAAAAAATATTCAACATTATTTTGATATATTTAAATAAAATAAATCCACAAACAAATACGTACACAAAATATATTTATTAAGTGACATTTTGATTATTAATTCATCATTAAATATTAATATTTTTTTTATTTATATTTATTTTAATTTTAATTATCTATCAAACTTCATTAATCAAATAATATTAACTATAAGTTACTCATTATAGAAATTTGTTGCAGGTTTAATATTCCAAATGCGGGGGACTGCGTGACAGCATCTCCACGATGCACCAATGCATATTTACGCTGACACTGCTCTGTATAACTGTCAAAGGTAAAATGAACATTTTTTTTTAACATTTAACATTTTTTTAATAAGGAATTTTAATTTTAATACATTTATTTGCTGTAATTTTAAAAAAAAGAAAATATCCATTTACCATTGTTATCGATGAAGTTGACAAAAATTGAAGATGTCGTGGCCCAGTGTGACAGCGTCTGTCTGTGTACACGATGTTTGTCGGTTCGATTTCCACTGGGAGAAATGATTATACTCGTTTATTTTTTTCCATCTACCTGCTGCCTGAATCGACAATAAGTGAGTATATCAGTCTAACTACAATAGACTTTTATGGACTTAACGAGTAGTTCCAATAAAAAAGATAAAATAAAACATCTAAACATTCTATAAATTCATGCAATTATAAAATAATTCTACTAAAGACGCCCTGTATTTTGTTAATTAGCTAGACTATCTTAACATATTGCAATTTTAACTTTCTACAAGAAGAAACTATATAGCAGAATGATATGGTCCCGCTATTTGTTATTTGCTAACACCTACACAAGTTGACTAGATTTCTTCCCGCACACAGCAGGGTAGGCAAAGGCGAGTTAAAAGACACTCCGTTCCCTACTTTCCGCCGAATTCGGAGGCATTGCGTGTTATGTGGCAAAGCATAAAGCCGTGCTTTGCCTCGACATCAGAGCGAAGAAAATGGAAATATTGAATATATCCACTCCTCGAGTGGGAATCGAACCCACAACCAGTCGCTTTACAGTCACTTTGTGCCTTTGCGCCACTTTAGCCCCTATTTTATTATTTTTTCTGTTTAACTGGCAAGTGTAAAAATAATATATTATGTATTTCATTATGTTTCTTCATTGATACTTAAATAAATTCTTCAATTTAAATCTCTTTATCTGGTTTTTTCTTTTTTGAGTCGCAGAAATAAATGAAAGTTTTTGTTTCAGATATATCAGGTAGCTGGGAAGAATGGTGGACGTACGATGGTATATCAGGTTAGTAATTATTATACTATATTTGATAAAATATTATGAATAAATATTAATTAAAATAATAAGAGGCAATGGGACCGCGTCAGACTGTAAACACGAGGATTGGACTCCCATTCGGAAAAATGATTTAAATATTCCTAAATATAATAATAACTACGGCAAACGAGTTTTGGAATATGTTATTCCTACTCTAATTAATAAAATCCCTAATGATATAAAAAAACAATTAAACATAAAAAATTATAAAAACAAATTAAAAAAATTCTATTTGGAACATGCTGTATAGTGTAGCTATTCAAATTGTAAACCAGTTCAGTGCGCGAGCGTCGACCAGTATTACAAAGCAATTATTTTAGTTCTACCCTCAATTTTGTATTTCTGTTACACTTATTATTTTTACTCATACTCATTGTTAGTTTGTCATAATTTTAATATTTTGTTATCGTCGTTTGAATCCGCGGTGCACAGGAAAACCGACTGTGGTTTGTGTTGTACCGTTTTGTGTATTATTAATGTATTGTTCTTTTGGTTTAATAAATAAATAAAAAATGATTTATTTGTAGGTATTTGTGTATTATGTCTATGTATTAGGATTTAGTATAATATGTATTATATATATTTATTATTTACACCACCCACTCTATATAACTTTCCAAATCTCCTAACCTAAAGGTTGTCTGGAAGAGATCGCTGTTAAGCGATAAGGCCGCCTTTTGTGCCTCACATGTTTGTTATTATTGTTTCTCTTGTAGTCTCAGTGTAAATATTTTCGTGGTGTACAATAAAGTATAAATAAATAAATAAATAATAAATGATTATACTTAAATCAATTTCCCGCTCTGGTAGAATAAGGCGCGGCGTTGAATTCCGTAAAATATTCAGATTTAATACAGTATGCCTAAAGTTCTCTTTGCTCTGGTTCTCTCTGCTTACCCTGCTATGCGCAATAAAGCGTGAATTTAAAAAAAAATATATATTACGTGACGTAAGTGTCATTTTAATATTAGTTGTAATCAATACTTTATTTTAAGTTGACTTTTAGTCTTATTTAATAGATGGAATTAGTAAAGCATGTACTTTTCGTAAATGAAATACAGAAGTTATTAAAAATATACTTCAGAATAAATACGCCAAATTTTCACTAAAACCTAAAAAAACCTTAAATACTGTTATTTGGTTTACATAGCTACTCGAAAAACCGATCAACAACTCTGGGTAATGATACTGCAATGATACTGATACAATCTTAATGATACGCTCGCCCGCATCATTATATAGAATAGCCCGTCGATGATTCGACCTCACTTTACTTTCTATATTTTGTAAGTTTATTAGGAACAAATGAGGTTTTTACAAAGAAATAAAAATGAAAGATTTTGTTAAGAACGAATAGTAATTTGGTAAAATTTTAGTAATATTTACATTTAAAAAAGGTTACAGGTTCATTCCCCACGCGGGGTAATGAGTATATTTTATTAATTTAATTTCTCCGCTTTAAAATCTAAGACAGTTTTGTGGCCAGTCGTGGCCCAGTGGCACAAGAGTGTGACTGTAAACGACTGGTTGTGGGTTCGATTCCCACTCGAGGAGTGGAAATTATATTTCCATTTTCTTTGCTCTGGTGTCGAGGTAAAGCGCGACGTTAAGTTCCGCCACTTAACACGCAAGCCTCCGAATTCGGCGGAAAGTGGGGAACGGAGTGTCTTAACACTAGGTTCCCTCTGCCTACCCTGCTGTGTGCGGGATACAGCGTGAAGCTATTAAAGAAAAGAAAAATCTAAGACAAAGCCACCACTCAACACAGAAAGTCTCTATGTCTGAAATATAGAAGGGAGTGTCACGACACTGGGTTTTCTTCGACTGATGAAATGGATGCAGAAAAAATTCTTATTTTTATTCAAATTTTTATTCTAATATCTTTCATTGGAAAGCATAAGAATATTTTTGGTGCTAAAATTGAAACCAATTGTCTTAGTTCAAGTTAAATGACTTATGTTTTAAAATAAAACTCTTAAACCTAACCCTTATTAATTTTACTTTTCCCATCCCCTATGGTACAGACGTAACAAGTTATAAAATTTATTTTAACCCATCTTTCGTATACTTTAGCCCTAAAAAATCCACTAAACGAATTTGAACTGCCACTAATCTACAATTCATCGCAACTACACTACTGAGATTATATTAAATAAGCACTTAACAATATAAATAATTTAAAACAAAATAATCTCATGAATAATCAACGCTATATCCTATAACGACTTAATCAAAATAGTTTAACTCTATTATATCAACCAATACTCATTACATAGAATGACAAAAATTCGGCTAATGTAACGGTAATGACCGGCCGGGCGTACCCGATAGTCGCAATGGTGCCCTAACATTACGCTGTGGGCGCGTGTCCATTGTAACTGTTATATTATTGAAATTAATTTGTATTGTTATTTGGGTAATTTATTTAGTACTAGAATAAATGGAGGGAGATTTGGGAATAGAGAATATTCTGCCTGAGTGTTTAACTCCTTTTGCAAAAATCTAACTTAGTAGAGAAATCCTAGTTCTAAGTTCAGATATGTACATAAAGATATATATTAAATATAGTCACTCATGTTTAATTATATATTATTCGCTATATATATTTTCTTCATTTTTCAATTACTTAATATATTGGTAGAGATATAAAAAAACAATAAAAAATAAAATTATTTGAAATAAATAATTTAATAAATTACGTATACCAACAATTCTGTATTATTTATAGCTATTTATTTTTAGAAAATAAGATTTTTGGCTTTAAAATTCTTTTATCTCTTTGTTTGATCCCTAGTATAGTTTTCAGAGGTACGCGCATTGCGATCAGATAGTACGCGCATTTTAACTTGAAAGGTGGCAGCTTAGTTACAATAGGGTCACGAAACCAACTTTTAGGGAAAGGTTGGTGGTGGCAGGCGGTCACAGAGCCGGGTCAGAGAAAAATATTAGAGATTCCATTACACATGGCGTCTTGTCTCAGTCGCTCGTTAGCCGGCAAGGTACCTGCGAGATACTATACCTAATTTCGGAAAGCGTAAGCGACTGTTCAAGATAAAATGCTCATACTATACCAAGCGTCACCACTTCAATATCTCTACCTTTTTTACAAGAATTCTGTAGTCAATTGAGGAGTTCTTCTTTTATTACAACATATTATGTCTTATATAATTATACGGTAAATTAATTATATTAGCCCAAAAAAATTCAAAACTTTTTCAGACTACGATGCAGTACGGGAAAAATGTGAACTTATAAGCAAAAATATTTTAAGTGCTTTCAATTTTTTTGGCAGAGATATACAAATACTTTCATAATATTCAAAAAATCCTCATTTAAACATAGCGGTACAATGAAAACGCACACCAACATTACATTACGCACGACTCAGTGCGCTGCGATGGGCAAATTTTGCGGTATCCCAAACTCCCATTCAATCCTATCACTGACAGTATTCAATAGCCTTTTATATTTGAGTAACGAGGATTTCGACTCGTCATCGCTTAAAACTATCCCCAATAGCAAGTCATTCGGCTATGAAATTTGATATGTATTGTTGTATTATATTGTATGACAGTTAAATGTACCCTGTATTTGATGTGTGTAGGCTATGAAAAAATTAAATTAGGCAAAATTTGTATAGATAAGTCAGAATTTCAAAATAATTGTAAAATAATAAGAATGTTTTTTTTTGAATGATTGAATTAGGAATGCTGATTCAATTCATATATTATTAAAAAATAAAAAATAATTCATCCCAATCCAAAAAGGCCTAGTTTCCCATCAGTGGAACAAAGTATGAGTGCAAAAGGTTATGGGTTTGATCTCCATTCGGGGGAGGAAATTATGACAATTAAAATATTTACCTTCCCCTGCTTTAATAGGACAAAGCGAGACGTTGAATTCCGACACTCAGCACGCGATGTATCGAATTTAAATAGAAAGTTGAGAACGAAATATTTGTTACGTGAAATAAACAAAGAGTTAACTGTAGCTAGCTTTTAGTATTTGATACATGTAAGGCAAAAAAAAAATTAAATTATCTAAAATGTGTATAGTTAACTCAGAACCAGAAATAATAGTGTAAATAATTGTATCAGTAAAATAATAAAAATATTTTTTTAACGCCTGAATTAGAAAGGATGATTTAACTAGTATACATTTAAAAAATAAAAACAGTACCAATTCAAATGGTGCCGGTGGTAAAATCCGCCCCTTAAAACGCATTGCTTCCAGAATTCAGCGGAAAATGGGGAACGGAGTGTATTAACACTAAGATCCCTCTGCGTATATCTATGCGGAAAAAAAACAAAAGTAATAATCTTTAAAAAATATTAAAATTGGAATATTTGTTTTTAATATTACAATAATGACTTATAATTAAATGCATATATGACGATACATATCACAAAATGATATATATTTTTATTTATTCCGTATGTCTGTTGTTCGTGATAATCTCTGTCACGGCTGTTTTTGATGAGACTTTTACCGGCAGATAACTAATATAATGAGGAGTAATTTAAACTAATTTTATTTTAGATTATCGTCAAATCTTCTACATTCCCCGCGGACGAAGTCGCAGGCAAAGCTATTCTCTAATAATATTCCAAACTGGAGTACCAAATGAATTATTAACTCAGAGATATAGCCAGTGTATCATCAAGTGTCATGTTAATACAGCACTAATGATTGTGTTGGTTAAGATTTTATCGCAATCATTACTCAGTCGTTGACTAACGACCGCCTCACTTCACACACCATTTGTTATATCTATGTCGTTATACTAATGTATTGGTTATATATTAGGTATTTGAATGTATGTATGTATGTGCTGTACTACTTAAGTATATTGAAGGAGTAATTAAAATATTTAAAGTTGAAATAGTTTGGAAGGAGTCATAAAGTCCACGGAAACAAAGTTGCAGATGATAGATGGTAAAATTATAAGTGAAAATATAAAATTATATGAAAGTACTACACACAAACTTGACGAGGAACGAGTTGGTAATGAAATGACTTATTACATTTAGAAGAACTTCAAGAGCAAATTAATTAATTTACAGTTGTAGTTATAGTTACATAAAAGTTGCATGCGGTTTTTGTGAATTTAGTTCCCTCCATTTTGTCGGTGGGACAAAGCCCGGCGTTTAGTTGCGTTATTCACCCAAAATGTTTTTATTCGAAACCTGGGGTAATGGAGGGAGGGAAAGGGTGAATGGAGTACCTTAACACTTGGATCTTTCTGCCTGTCTTGCTACGTGCAATATATGCATGATTATCTTTCAGATTCACGTTTTTTCTCGTATATCAAGATAGTCAGGGAGAACTTAGTGTCAAGACTCTCTTAATCTTCCACAATCTACCCGAACTTAAGACCAAACCAAAAGGACCACCAAAGAGAGGAAATGAAAATAATTAAATTACTTTCACATTTAAATATTTCTTTATTATTACCTTCTTTCTTTTTTCCACTTACCAGTACATAAATAACTGAAGTCTATTTATTTCACAGGTCCAGGGTTCTGGGGTCTCATCAACCCACAATGGAGCATGTGCAACAAGGGCAGGCGGCAGAGTCCAGTGAACATAGAGCCAGATAAACTACTGTTCGACCCGTGGCTGCGAGAAATACAGTTTGATAAGCACAAGGTATAATCGAGATATAATTAATGAAAATAATAAAAATAATATAAATTTGTGGCCAGATGCGGCCCAGGGGCACAAGCGTGTGACTGTAAAACGACTGGTTGTGGGTTTTATTCCCACTTGAGGGGTGGAAATTATATTTAAATTTTCTTCGCTCTGGTGTCGAGGCGTTAAGTTCCACCACTTAACACGCAAGCCTCCGGATTCGGCGAAAAGTGGGGAACGGAGTGTCTTAACACCAGGTTCCCTCTGCCTACCCTGCTGTGTGCGGGATACAGCGTGAAGCTATAAAAAAAAATATGCTTACATTATTTTCATTCATTTCTCCCCTTGTATCATTTAAGACAAAGGTGGGAAAAAGTGGAGAACAGAGTATCTTGACGCTAGTTTCTCCTTGGTTATCGTTACATTTCGGGAAAAGCGTAAAACTGTTTTTTTTTTCGTTATACTTTATGAAATAGCCGCAATACTCTTGATTAAAATATTTTTAGTAGTTTTTTGTTTGCCTTTTGTGTTTAATTTCCTTTACATATTTACTCATTTATATTGAAATAGCTGAGAGCGAGTTTGTCAAAATTGTCCAACCGGTTTTTTTCATATAAACTATCATAACCATTTTAACCATTTAGGAGTTGATTTTTTTTAAAAAAGTAGCCTATGTTTCGTTTCGAATACCATCCAAATCAAGCCGGTATATTAGAATAAAATCTTATTAAAATTTTATATTAAAAATCAGTTAGCCTCTTCATATTTAGATGATACAATTACATAATATACCTACATACATATATCCAAATAAGCACTTATAAGCATTTAAAAGCATTTTCTAAAAGGACACGGCTCCTGTTTAAAAAATATAATTGCATTTCTTTTACGAAAGCTACCCATAATAATTGTAGTGGCCAGTCGTGGCCCAGTAGCACAAACGTGTGACTGTAAACGACTGGTTGTGGGTTCGATTCCCACTCGAGGGGTGGAAATTATATTTCCATTTTCTTCGCTCTGTTATCGAGACAAAGCGCGGCGTTAAGTTCCGCCACTTAACACGCAAGCCTCCGAATTCAGCGGAAAGTGGGCAACGGAGTGTCTTAACACTAGATTCCCTCTGCCTACCCTGCTGTGTGCGGGATACAGCGTGAAGCTAAAAAAATCATCTATAAATAAAAAATCCGTCATCTATAAATAAAAAAATCCGATATATCGAGATGCCAAAGCTAAACCACCTAAAACTTTCTCTAGAACAAGTATATAACAAAACTAGCTTTTGTTGTTTTTGTTCTTACTCGTAGTATTCAGAGAATCAGTAACGAATTAACATTGCAACGACTTTAATCCCGCCGTAGCGCCGTAAGCTGCGATAGTCTACGCTTTATGCGACAACTTTGCATACATAAATGAACTTTGTTATGATAATGAAAGTGTTATCGTGAATGATCGATGTTGAGTTATATTTTATACTAGTTATCTGTTCGTGGTTTTGCTTGTTTTGACTGTATGATTATAAGTAATTATTTTGTTTTTAAAAACCATTCTTTTGTGTATAGAACCCAAAAGAAGATTTTTTTTAATTATTCATTACGTGTGGCCAGTCGTGGCCCAGTGGCACAAGAGTGTGACTGTAAACGACTGGTTGTGGGTTCGATTCCCACTCGAGGAGTGGAAATTATATTTCCATTTTCTTCGCTCTGGTGTCGAGGTAAAGAGCGGCGTTAAGTTCCGCCACTTAACACGCAAGCCTCCGAATTCGGCGGAAAGTGGGGAACGGAGTGTCTTAACATTAGGTTCCCTCTGCCTACCCTGCTGTGTGCGGGATATAGCGTGAAGCTATTTAATTTTTTATTCTTTACGTGGACAAATCTCTTTAATAATATTTTATATCATATATTTTTAACGTACAGACACCGACCAGATCCATTTTTATTATTTGTGTACGTTTATAATATGATATATGTAGGGTAAAACTTGGTAATACGCCCCACTTTTTTTTAACCTTCAATAAAACCCAAATAATCATAGATTTAATTATTTATTTTATTCCTGGACGTTAATTGGTTCGTTAACAATAATTTTACAAAACCTTAATGTAATAGGAACGATGGTTAAAGATCTATTTCAATTTTTTCAAGACATGGAGTGGGGCGTTTTATCAGGTACATGTTACCTAATACGCCTCGTTTTGTATTATAAAATGCCCCATGCAATTTAAAATGTCCTCATATATGTCCATACCTAAATTTTATCCAAAACGTAAATAAACACAATATATCAATAGTTTAATAACTTACAAACATAACACATATGTAAGGCAAGACTTAAAAGTTCTTAAAAACTCTAAATAAAAAAAAAAATATTTTCATTTGTAAGTAATTAATTAAAAGAAAAGTTGTAACAATAAAAAACACCAGTCTTCTAAATTAATGATTAACATAACAGTCTTTTCAATTAACTTTGACATAAACCAAATTAAAATCATCATAAAATAGTTGAATAGAATAAAATCAAATCTTGCTGCTTTTAATAGCTTCTCTCTCAGCTTTCTGCCTATAGTTGTTACACAACGTGGTACCCTGAACGTGTCAAACTTGAATCCAGTCTTCAGGAGACTTTGTTATGTAGTAATTTTCTGTACATTCAACGCTTTTATTTATGTCCATATCCGAACAGTTTTAAGGTGCTTCCCAAAGATGGAACTTTGAAGTGCTTTGAAGCTTCATTCTCTCCCATTTTTTTACTTCATACAGATCGCATTGCCTCCAAGAAGCTCGAAGAGTCTTGCGTTTATATTTAAGAGACATACTCTGTAATTAAAATACAATATAAATTGGTATCTATGTAATTTCGGTACGGGGGCATTTTAAAAAACATGCGGTGGGGCGTATTGCAAATTTTGCTTTTTAAAACGCCCTATCAAGAAAAAAGCCTCAATTTCAAAGTTATCACGTTTAACGAACATTTATAATAAAGTGTATTTATGTGTATTTTCAACAGTTAATATCAATTTAACTTAAATTTAATGAGTATTAAAATATAAAAAAATACTTAACTTCACTGAAACACGCTGTATCCCTTGCGGGGTAGTCAGAGAGAACGGAGCGCCAAACGCTACGGTCCCTGCATACTTCTTTCGCCTCGTCCACAGTCATCAACCTCTTCATACACGCCCTCCGGGGGGTCCTCATGCTTTTTACGTGACCTTCCTCCAGTATCATCGATACTGTGTTTTCGAAGGTCAACCGAGGTCTCCCCCTGCCTCGCTTACCACTCACCTTTGCTTCATAAATCTTTCTTACCATTCTTCCATCACTCATCCTCTCGACGTGCCCAAACCACCTGAGCACGCCCTTCTTCATTCTTACTATGACGTTCTCGCTAATACCTGCCATTCTGTGTATCTCTTCATTGCGGATTCGGTCAGCTAAGCTGACTCCGCACATCTTTCGAAGAGATCTCATCTCCACAGCATTCATCTTTCTTTCATTCTTCTTCTGCAATACCCACGTTCCGCTGCCGTATAGCAGAGTCGGTACCAGCACTGCATTGTGCACAGCTAAACGTGCGGCTATGCTCACGTTCCGCCGTCGCATCAACGCAGCGAGGGCACCGTTAACCCTGTTACCGGCAGCAATACGCCTTTCAACATCCATATCATACCTTCCATCTCTGCTAAACATACTTCCCAAATATACCACCTCATTCACTTGTTCTAATTTCTTTCTGTTAACCATGATCTTACATTCCGTTCTTTCTTCGTCTCTTTCAAACACCAGAATCTTAGTTTTACTCGCATTCAGGCTTAGACCATTATTTTCACACCCATCTTTCAGGATGGTGACCAATGCCTGTAACTCGCATTCTGATGATGCAATAAGCACTGCATCATCTGCGTACAACAGGCAGTTTACCTTCAAGTCACCCACTTCCACTCCCATATCACTTTGTTTCACTCCTTGGAGACAAATATCCAAGTACAAATTGAACAGCCAAGCTGACATGGCACAACCACTAAATTTATTAATATTTTTTAAGGGAGCGTAATAAACCACACGTGCACATTAGCTATGTTGTTTATCAAGTTATGGCTACTCTCCATGCAATAAGTGTATCATCTAGCTTTCTTAATGTGCCTGCTATGGCTGTGGGGCGTTTTGTCAATTGGGGCGTTTTACCTAGTTTTACCCTATATCTAAATGTAAGTTTCTGATGTCTAGGTATCAGCTGAATGGGCAGTTTGAATTAAATAACAGAAAATAACATGCCATACTATTAAAAGAAATATGGAATGTAAAAAAGAAGAAATAATTTCAAAAATAAGAATTAAAATAAGAATTAAAAAAATAAATATATTCGTAACCCCAAATGGGAATCGAACCCGCAATGAATTATATTTATTATCAGAAATGTCCCACTGCGCCACGATTAAATGAAATTATGTTTTTTTATGTACAGATAGCGATCAGATCAACTTTTATTATATGTAGACGTTTGTATACAACTACAGCAGGTTGAGTTAAGTAACAATACGACTTTGAAAACAACAAATTATTAAAAGAAATATGGAAAATAAAAGAGAAGAAATAATATCAAAAATAAGAATCAAAATATTAATAAAAATAATAAATATATTCGTAACTCCAAATAGAATTCGAACCCACAATGAACTGTATTTATTATCAGAGGTGTTCCACTGCCCCAAATCAATCAAATCAAGTGTTAGTTTTACATAATTCTAAAAACTGACTGTTCGCTAATATATCTTAATAAGAGTAGCTCTTTATAATACAATATTATACTACGGTACTCGCAATTATGTTATCTCCCCGCAAGTCTTAACTTATATTTAAAGAATTTAATATATAATTTGATGGTTTTAGATTATGTTATGCTATTTCAAATAATTCATATACTTTTTTATCTTCACGCTGTATCCCGCACACAGCAGGGTAGGCAGAGGGAACTTAGTGTTAATACACTCAGTTTCCTATCTTCCGCCAAATACGGCGACATTGCGTGTTAAGTGGTGGAACTTAACGCTGCGCTTTCCCTCGATACCAAAGCGAAGAAAATGGAAATATTAAACTCGAGTGGGAATCGAACCCACAACCAGTCGTTTACAGTCACACTTTGTACCGCTGCGCCACGACTGACCTGTTAAAAAATGTTATAATAGACACATGCACAAATAAATTATGATTGTTATATTTCATTTTTATGTTAGCAACAAAACTAGTTATGTTAACAATACAAGTTGTAGCAACCACAGAAATTTCGCAGTGGCCGAATGTAAACGTGTAGCTTTATTGGCTACACCGTGCGGCCGGGCTGTCCGCAAGCCTTAACTTTAAATTATCCTACTGTATACCTATTTATATTCTTGAATTATAGTATTTTTTTTTTAGCTTCACGCTGTACCCCGCACACAGCAGGTTAGGCAGAGGGAACCTAGTGTTAAGACACTCCGTTCCCCACTTTCCGCCAAATCCAGAGGCACAGTACAATTTAATAATAGTATTAGATTATTACTATTTATGAAGCCCATAGTGGCTCAGTGGAATAGCGTCTAGTTGTAATAGTGATCGATTTTGTCTTCAATTTCCAGTCTTAAAAATTATTTTATTTATGTAATAAAATATTTTACTTATGATAAGAAACTATATTATTTTTATTTAACTTATCGGCCCAGTCGTCGCAGAGGTACAAAATGTGACTGGAAAGCGACTGATTGTGAACCTACAATCAGTCGCTTTCCAGTCACATTACCACTCAAGGGGTGAAAACATTTAATATTTTCATTTTCTCTGCTCTGGTGTTAAAGCAAAGCGCGTCGTTAAGTTCCGCCACTTAATACGCAATGTCACCCAAATTCGGCGGAAAGTGGGCAACGGAGTGTCTTAACACTAGGTTCCCCCTGTCTACCCTGCTGTGTGTGGAATTGAGCGTGAAGCTAAAAAGCAAAACAATATATTTATATTGCTTTCATTTCTGCGCTCTAGTAACACAAAGCGTGGCGTTCAGTCAACCACTCAACATGCAATATATAGAATTCAAGCAGAAACTGGAGTATCTCGATACTTCTCCACTTTCACAATAGTTTTATCATAATATGCTGATTTTCTTTACTAAGCGATAAAAAGTGTGAAACTAACAAGAATAAATATTTAAGTTTAAATGCAAATAAGCGATTCGTTGTGTTGGGGGGAAATATATAATTAAATTGTTTCCTTTCTACGCTTTTATGAATTAAACGAGACGCGGCGTTAAGTTCCACCACTAAACTCGCAGTCTCGATGACGGGTAAAAAATGGACAACGGAATGTCTTGACTTAAAAATTAAGTGGGTCTTTTTAACTATTTTGTTATGCGTGAAGAGGCGTAAAGCGAAAAAAATCAGCTAAAGATATCATTGCTCAGTGTTTAGTTCGGTCCCTTAACACGTAATGTCTTAATTTCGGACGTAAGTGGGGAACGGAGTGTCTAGACTCGACATTTTATGCCAGGTGGCCAGTCGTGGCCCAGTGGCACAAGCGTGTGACTGTAAACGACTGGTTGTGGGTTCAATTCCCACTCGAGGAGTGGAAATATTTAAAATTTCCATTTTCTTCGCTCTGGTACCGAGGTAAAGCGCGGCGTTAAGTTCCGCCACTTAACACGCAATGCCTCCGAATTCGGTGGAAACTGGGGAACGGAGTGTCTTAACACTAGGTTCCCTCTACCTACCCTGCTGTGTGCGGGATACAGCGTGAAGCTATTTTATGTTAAAGGAGTACTAAAGTAAAGTTAGTTCCATCTCGTTGTAAAAGATATGGGGCCAATGAAATTATTAAGTAAATTTTCATTATTTACCCAATTAATTAGTATGAATATCGCTAAAAGTTGAGCGCTGTGCGGTATACGGCATTTGCTATGCTACGTTTATTATTAGGAAACATTGTGAGTTTTAGTACCCAGTTTGTGTAACTTAGTTAACCTGAATATGAACCCTGGACGCTTGTAAAATGAACGTTATGTTTACAATTACTAAAATATTACTGTGAAATCAAATACTACTTCGGCTAAGTTTTTCGAGCTTAATTTTTATCATTTTTTTAAGTATCTCCATAAAATATGATATGCAGTATTCTAATATAGACAAAGAAAAACTCAGGAATCTTAATTCATTGTTTCCGATGATTTTAAATACGTTACGTTTTGGATAAAAGCAACGGCACACATTATCTAACGGTATCGGATACACAAAAGTGCTTTAAATATAAATATGTCCTTAACTGGAATCGAATTGACAATCATTTCTAAACAATAGAATATTTTGCTCCTTCACGATCACCAAACCTAACGTAGATTATCAAAAAAAAAAAATTAAATAGCTTCACGCTATATCCCGCACACAGCACGGTAGGCAGAGGGAACCTAGTGTTAAGACACTCCGTTCCCCACTTTCCGGCGAATTCGGAGGCTTGCGTGTTAATTGGCGAAACTTAACGCCGCGCTTTACCTCGACACCAGGGCGAAGAAAATGGAAATATAATTTCCACTCCTCGAGTGGGAATCGAACCCACAACAGTCGAACCCACAGTAGTCGTTTACAGTCACACTCTTGTGCCACTGGGCCACGACTGGCCACAATCAGTCACGCTCAAGTCAATCAGTTTCACGCTTTTTCATTCATCAGAGTAGGCGGAGGGAACTAAATGTCAGTACACTGCGTTCTTCCTTTTCGTTTCGTAGATCATGGCGGAACTAAACGCCGCTAAAATATAACATAAATAATATAAATACATTCATAAACATAACACAAAATTTACTAACATTATAAACCAGCCAAAAGTAGCAACAGTGGTAGCAAAAAGTCACCGGACGTAGATAGCCTATCGCAGAATATATTACGCGGTGCACAGACTAAATGAATTTACATGCTCATAATATTCATATTACGACACAAGGCTACGTTCAAAACTAAAGTTTAAAGTTCAAAATTATTATATAAATTAGATTTATAATGTTAATGTAATCCTTTCTTGTGTTAACTAGCGTTTAATGGGCGATGGTTTGCTATTTTTATTGTTATTTTTGTTTAACAATTTCACGCTTTTTGAGAAATTGCGTGTTGAGTGACGGTGTTCAACGCTGCAGTTTCTATTTTTCACCAAATATTATAATATAAATAATAATAACAAAGCTTTATTTATTTCCTCCATTGAAAAGCAAAATAAATTACAATATAAAAAAAAATACGTTAGTGTTTGATTTAGTTATTTTGTCGACCTCTGCTCCTCTTTCTTCTTGGTCCTTTCCATTTTGTTGACTCTACCGTCCAACGTCTATCCTTGTATCTAAAGAAAGGCCCTGCCCAGAGACATTTGAGA
The DNA here is from genome assembly GCA_019049465.1 of Dryas iulia moderata. NCBI lineage: Eukaryota > Metazoa > Arthropoda > Insecta > Lepidoptera > Nymphalidae > Dryas > Dryas iulia. The sequence continues at coordinate 10,872,835 of CM032440.1, read as the reverse complement.
TGTTCACCAAATATAAGATAGATAAGGTATGATTATTACAGTAGTGCATTCGTGGCCCAGTGGCACAAGAGTGTGACTGTAAACGACTGGATGTGGGTTCGATTCAAACTCGAGGAGTGAATTATATTTCCATTTTCTTCGCTCTGGTGTCGAGGTAAAACGCGGCGTTAAGTTCCGCCACTTAACACGCAAGCCTTCGAATTCGGCGGAAAGTGGGGAACGGAGTGTCTTAACACTAGGTTCCCTCTGCCTACCCTGCTGTGTGCGGGATACATTGTGAAGCTAAAAAAAAAAGCAAGTGATGATTACACCGAGAGGAAATCGAACCCACAACCAATCGCTATTACAATCAGACTGTCCCATGATCACCACAACTGGCTGGATTTTTGTTCTATTTTTTTATACTTAATTATTTTTAAACTGCTTTCTTAATATATAAATAACAACGCCACATAATGATATTTTCTTAAGTATGAGCCTGTATTAATACTTTTTAGTTTGAAGATATACCTTCCTGTATAAATACGCAATAGTTATATGTGATGATAGTCACTCATGTAACTAACCGATGATATCCAGCCTAAACTACTTGGCTTAGAAAGCTGTTATAGAAAAGGTACTCAGTGAAATTTCTCTGAAATTTGTAAAAGAATATTAAAAAAAAATAATTGTAAAATCTGTCTTTACCAGAATATAAAAAATGAGGTCCGAATTTGCCAAAAGTTAAATAAAATTCACGTAAACAAATAAGGTATAAATAGTTAAAAGTCGAAGAAGAAGAAGAAAAAGTTAATAATACAAAAAATACCATACATAAGCTACGTCGAAACAAAAAAAAAATGGAAAGCGATAAAAATCTAATACTATTCAAGGAAGTAATTTTAACATTTCATAATAAATATCTGCGTTTGTATCTAGTTAAACTAATGTACTATCAGTTATCAACAACGTTAAACATAAACAGTTTCAGAGTTACACAAGGCTACCACGCCTGTTCTAACAACGTGGAGTTAGAAATTATAGATATGATATCATATTTGTATTGGTTTTTATTATTATGTGCTTGTTTTAGTCGTCATTGTTATATTATTAACTTATGTATAGTTATGTGGTTTTTATAGCTTGTAAATAAATGGTTCTTTGAGAAATGTTTATAAAAAAGTTTTCTTACAATAGATTGAGAAGCATTATCACTTGGGTAACGTTTATATTTAAAAACTTCATCCCACCCTCCAACCAAGGTATAACCTGATAAAAAATAGATATTATCGTTTAGCTGTTGTTAAAAAAAAACAAAAAAAATTAATAACAAATATCATGATAGACTCATTGTTCCAGTCCCGCTTTGTTCAAAAAATTGTACATTTTATAAAATTATGTATCTTATCCTAAGCGTGTGAACTTCTTAAAATTATACGCGTATATATACGAACTTTTAGTGTTATAAGACACCGTTCTCTACTTTCCATCCGAAATTTAAATATTGCGTGTTGAATGGCGGATACCAGAGAAAAAATAATATATAATCGTTCCTTCAAGTGGATATCAAACCCATAACCATCACGTTTACAGTCAGACGCTATCCCACTGCACCACGACAGCCTATAACTCTTAAAATAAAATTTAAAGAAAATATTAAAAATGTTAAAAAATATAAATATAACTTGTAAATCGCTTCTAGAAATCAACAGTTCACAAAAAGCAGCGGTCGCGTGTTATCAGGCAATATGTCATCTCGTTCAAAGCGCAAAAGTTGCCAGGTTTTAATCAAGGCGTGCCCATTGATTGATAGGATCTCCCAGCGAGGGGTGGCAACCATCTCGATACAAATTCAATTTCAAAATGGATACAAATTATATGTAATAGATAGATGACGATTTAAATAATAATTGAATTTGTCAATAAGTATATATTTTTGCATAAAAAATAATATTGTAATAATTTGTTATTTCCAATTAACACACAGCGAAGCATATATTTTAAAAAAAATACTTGAATTTTAAAGTTATTTAAAAAATCATTTTTAGAGTACATTTAACATATAATATTGTGGCCAGTCGTGGCCCAGTGGCACAAGAGTGTGACTGTAAACGACTGGTTGTGGATTCGATTCCCACTCGAGGAGTGGAAATTATATTTCCATTTTCTTCGCTTTGGTGTCGAGGTAAAGCGCGGCGTTAAGTTCCGCCACTTAACACGCAAGCCTCCGAATTCGGCGGAAAGTGGGGAACGGAGTGTCTTAACACTAGGTTCCCTGTGCCTACCCTGCTGTGTGCGGGATATAGCGTGAAGCTATTTAATTTTTTTTTAATATAAAATATTGAAGGTGATTGGATTCGAACCCGCACCTCTGGGAAAACATGCAAGTGCTCGGAAACGCTGCGTTTAAATTATTATATTTTTTTCTAAAAACGATTTTTATCTCCTAAACGTGTGAGTTCGTGTACTTTGAACGAAAGATGCAAAAATTTTAAATGGTTAGGTACGATAGAGGAGACATTTATTTATACGGTTATTTTTATTAAAGTATCGCTTTAAGAATCACTTAATTGATTATTGTAGAAATATACCATTTAAATCGAAAATTATACAAAATAATAGATTAGAAACACATTAAACTAATAAAATAAAGAGTACATACACTATAATGTGTACGACATACATAGTAGTGTGTGTAATACAAATTCATATTTCAGTAAACGCGTAAAATATGTGTTATCGAAGCTCCTTGTATGAAATCAAACCGACACTGCTCTTTATAACCGTACCCTTATACCGTACTTAAGCATTTAACAAACATACGAAACACTTATAAAAATATCTAACTTCGATTTATACTCACACTAACCGACAGCTAAAATAATTTCATTTTGTATACTTACTTTTTATACATTTACGTTTTAATCATAGGTGAGCGGAGTCCTACAAAACACTGGGCAATCTCTAGTGTTCCGAGTGGAGAAGGACAGTAAACACCAAGTCAATATTAGTGGGGGACCGCTGTCCTACAGATACCAATTCGAAGAAATATACTTCCACTATGGGCTCGATGACAATAGAGGCTCGGAGCATCAGATTGACCATCACACGTTTCCTGGTGAAGTAAGTATTTTAAACATGACTGTACAATTTATAAAAAAAATATTTATTTTATACTTTTTCTCCCATCATGCAGAGTAGTCAGTAGATTTCTATTCTCCGTTTTGAAAACGGAGAGAATTGGTTTCCACTACTCAAGAAACAATGTGTGGGACTACACGGAAAATTAAAGAAAGGAGTGCCTTGACACTAGGTTCCCTCTGACTATTCTGCTAAGTGAGAGAAGCATAAGCCTAAACAGTCACCTGAATGGAAACCTAAGTCATAACCAATACAGCCAAATATATACTAACGACTATAACATAATTTTCAAAATAAAAATTGCAATAGCTGGGTAGGCAGAGAGAATCTAGTGCCAACACATTTCTTTCTCCACTTTTCACTCGAATCCGAGACATTCCTTATTAAGTGGCGGAACTTAACACCACCTTTGTCTTATCATCAGAGCGAAAAAATAAAAATAATTTAATAATAAACGTACCTCCGAGCGAGAATCGAACTCAAATCCATTGTCCACATACTCAAACGCCCTCTAGATTTATAAATGTTTATATTCTTATATACATTTAGGCCCAGACAAATAAATTAAGGAAAGACTAACACAAATCCTGTAACTGGGCTTGTCGCAAATTAACACTTCAAAGTCACTATCATTATCAAGCCTTTATTGGTCTCTTGGGGCGAACTTGAGACTTAACTCTATTTAAACAAACTTGTTTCACAATTGCTCTTGAGAAATCTAATTTTAGATACGTTAAGTTACATTGTTATAATGTGCTTCACAAAGTTACTGGCATATAATGTTAATTAATATTAATTAATGAATTTTTAAATTAAAAGCATATGTTCATATTATGAGGCAGTCTGGAATAGCAAATGACTTTAAACGCAAAGGTTAGGTGTTCGATTCCCATTTGGAGAAATGATTGTAATTAAATTGTTTTTATTTTTCCGCTTAGGTGCCTAGAATAAAGCGCAGCGTTGGGTACTGCCACTTAACGATGACTACAAGCGTTTGATTGTGGGTTCGATTCCCAGTCGAGGGGTGGAAATATTTAATATTTCCATTTTCTTCGCTCTGGTATCCGAGGCAAAGCGCGGTGCCACTTAATACACAATACCTCCGAATTCGACCGAAAGTGAGGAACGGAGTGTCTTAACAATAGGTTCCGTCTACCTACCCTGCTGTGTGCGGGATACAGCGTGAAACTTAACATACATTATGTGATTTTATGCAAAAAGTGCAGAACGGAGTGTCATGACACTAGCTTCTCTCTGACTTTTTCTCTCTGACTGCAGAAATTTATTCTACTGTAACACTAAAGTCACTATTAACTTATAAAAAGAAAATTATAAAATTATTTCGATAACGATTCGTCCAATTAGAATAAAAGCTCACCAATAACAAATGCAAACCAAACAAATAATCTTCTTTACTATAGAAATTATTGAAAGCGGTCTAACTAATCACTATAATGAAGCTTTAATGTATACAATTATATTAAAAATACTTTAATACGCTTATAAGCTTAATATATTTCTGTCTCGTATAACTCAATATAATGTTTGCTCATTAACTCAGAAAAGTAAACCTTTGAACAATTTCTCAGAAAATAATATGGGACGGAAGAATTTATATGGTTAAAGTTGGTATAATATTTATCATGAAATGCATTGAAAATATACTAATTAATAAAATAAATACTTCTTCACAGTCACATTTGACACACATTTGGGTACATATTGACACACTAGGTAAGGTATAGTACCCGGCAATAAATAATGCACATCGATGCTTAGAATGAAACAGTCGGTCAGTTTCAGTTTCGTAGAGCGCTGTCTTTGTCACTCAGTTGATATGTGACGTTTCTCATTGTTATTATTTTAAACGACCGAGACAACGCTCTACGAAGTCGAAGCAAACCGACTGTTTCATTCTAAACATCGATGTGCATTATTTATTGCCGGGTACTATAAAGTGTCTTTTACGTCAAGAAATGCGGAGTTAAGTTCCGCTACTCAATACCCCCAAATTTCGATCATAAATGGGGAACGGAGAGTCTTAACACTAGGTTTCCTCTACCTACCCTGCTGTGTGCTCGCACACAGCAGGGTAGGTAGTAGTAGTAGGTAGGTAGTAGTAGGTAGCTGTATCTCGATACAGCGTAAAGATAAAAAAAAAAGAAAAAAATAAAAATATGTAATTTTCAACTATATTTATTTTTTTTTTTCCGATGTCGGTAGATTTGTACTATTGTAACGCAGAGCTGACTTCAGTCACTCAATACACGTTACTGCAGCTTCACTCTTTCCCAGCATAGTAGGGTAGACGGAAAGAACCTAAGAGTGCAACATTCTGTTCTCTGTGTTAAGAACGGAGTATTTGGACACATAATTCTTTACTCGTCACGAAAAGTAAGAAGTTACTAAGAAAAAGGTTATAATATTTTAATATTTACAGATTCAACTATATGGTTTCAACAAGGAGTTGTACCATAATATGTCAGAAGCACAGCACAAGTCACAGGGCGTTGTGGGCATATCGCTGATGGTGCAAGTAAGTTACTGCTACTTTCATATTATTTCTTAATATTTGATGTGAATGAAGATTGGTTTGAAGCAAAAGTAAGGCTAATAGAAAATGTTAAAAAATGCCATACCATATAAAAGCCATACTTATTGGATAAAATTCGGTTAAAATGGATCAATTAATAGGAAATTTTGACTTTAGTGAAAATAAAATAAATATCAGTATAAACGTATATATATATTTTATTTTTTTTTACATTTTAAAACATAAGTAATTGAGAAATATTATTAGAAAAAGTAAAAAAAATAAACGCAGCGGAATTCAAATTTGCGCTCCCTCTCTCCAATCGCAGTTTCCAAAAGTGGGATCAAATCCTGCTGCCTTCAAATGTTTATAACCAATTATTTTCAAAAGTACTTGAAATATTTAATAAAGTGTATTTACTTTCCTTTAGATTGGGGAGCCGACAAACAAAGAATTGAGGTTAATAACAAGCGCATTCAACAAAGTTATGTACAGAGGTGAGACAATCCAACTTTTTATCATATCAATATGACTCTATATAGCTTATCCCATTATTTTTATGTTTTTATTATTAAGAAGTAAAAAATATATGTTTAAAATAGTAGTATGTTATTTTAAAGTATACTACGTAGTATTACTACGTAATATTACTTTAAAATAACATTCCTAATTGATTTGGCTGAACGAATGAACGCTAATGCACTTTAATATGTGAGACTTCAAAACAGCTTCCAAATTGTTATTTTCTTTTTAAACATTTTTAAAGTGTTATTCCACACTTAGGAAAATTGAAATAGACATTTAAAGAAAACGTATAAAAATTGGAACACAACGGGATTCGAACCCGCGCCGCCTGAATACCGTCCAGGCGATCTCACTACTTGAGTTATGCGTTCTGCTACCAGCGGCGTCGAAGTTCTTATACGCTTTATTACAACTTATTTTTGTCGTTAGTTAGTTGTTTTATTTATATTTTATTTTCGGTATTCCCTTATATTGATGCAATATTGAGTAACTTTAATTTAGACTTATTTTTTATTTAAATTCTACACATACAAAGTCCCAGAAACAGCTAGTATTTAATAAAATATTTTTTTTACAGGTAGTTCCTATCCTATAAAACACCTACCTCTGAGCTCTCTACTGCCCACTACTCTGCAGTACTTGACGTACGAAGGTTCCACCACTCACCCTGGCTGTTGGGAGACGGCTGTGTGGATAATATTCAATAAACCCATTTATATATCTAAACAAGAGGTAATTTATTGTAATGCTTATAATTTACGGCGTTAAGTTCCGCCACGCAATACATAACGTCTCGAATTCGGGTGGAAAGTGGAAGGAGTGTCTTGACACTAGGTAGTCTCTGACTACCGCACTATGCAAGAAAAGGCATGAAGATGGTGTATTTAGTTTAACAATTATTTCCTTTGTCTTTTTCCTAAGGTAGAATTAATTTCTTGTTATTTTTTTTAATGTTTTTGGTTTTATATCATTTATCGCAATCACTTACTCTGACTCTTTATTAATTATTATATGTTTTGTAAAAAAAACTTTTCTACACGTTATTAAATAATTACTAAATAACGGCTTGGAAATTTTAACTTTTGTTTATGGTTTGTTAAACATAAAAACATTCGGTTGAAATACAGCGTTATATAAATCAACAATGATATTTATTCTCGTATAGGGTAGTCAGAGAGAATCTAGACCATTCACTATCCTTTATGAGACCGAAATAGAGACACTGTGTGTTGAGTGGCGAGACTCAAGGCTGCGCTCTTACTGATTTACCAAGGGAGAGTTATGAAAATAATTGAAATATAATGGCCAGTCGTGGCCCAGTGGCACAAGAGTGTGACTGTAAACGACTGGTTGTGGGTTCGATTCCCACTCGAGGAGTGGAAATTATATTTCCATTTTCTTCGCTCTGGTGTCGAGGTAAAGCGCGGCGTTAAGTTCCGCCACTTAACACGCAAGCCTCCGAATTCGGCGGAAAGTGGGGAACGGAGTGTCTTAACACTAGGTTCCCTCTGCCTACCCTGCTGTGTGCGGGATATAGCGTGAAGCTATTGTATTGTATTGTATTGTATTGAAATATAATTACACCTTTGCAGTCATACACTGTCCATGATGACCTCTCAATGAATGAGGAATGAGTCAAAGTCAATTAATTGAATTCAAATGAGTCTTTATATTTTGAACATAAAATAATTTGCCAGAAAAAATTCTATTATTTTTTAAATTATATAATAACATAATTATCAAATCAAAAAAGAACCAGTCTTGAGGCCAGTCGTGGCCCAGTGGCACAAGCGTGTGACTGTAAACGACTGGTTGTGGGTTCGATTCCCACTCGAGGAGTGGAAATATTTAATGTTTCCATTTTCTTCGCTCTGGCATCGAGGTAAAGCGCTGCGTTAAGTTCCGCCACTTAACACGCAAAGCCTCCGAATTTGGCAGAAAGTGGGGAACGGAGTGTCTTGACACTAGGTTCTCTCTGCCTACCCTGCTATGTGCGGGATATAGCGTGAAGCTAAAATAAAAATCAAATCAAAAGCTTCTATTAGTTCTTAAATGGATCAGAATTTCCTTACTTATAATATTTTAAGTTATAACTATAAGCTTTACTTAGGTTAATGACCTGAAAAGCTATTGTTCTTAACGTGAATATGTAATATTACGGTACAAAAGTAGGTTCATTTAGTCTACGCCGCTCCGCCAAATAATTATAACTTTGGCTAACAAACAATATTCTGCCTTATAGTTTTGTGTTTCAAGAAATTTTTAATAAAACTAATTTATAATTAAGATAAATTTAAAGTAAATTATTTTCATTTCTTTGTTCTAATAAGACTAAGTACGGCGTTGAGTTCCGCCGCTTAACACGAAGTGTCTCGAATTCTAGAGACAAAACGGGTATTCAATGTCTTGGACTAAAATTAATTTAACATTACATACCAAATTACTATGTACACAATTTTCACGAATTTTTATATTAATTATATTTAAATAATCTTAGAACACTTCCTTTGCTAACTGATTGAAACACTGTATAGACGAAATTAGGGAGCGTGAAAATAAACTTATATGAGCGGCATTTAGATTCTTTTGGCAGTGAAAGCGCTAACTATAACTCAACTGCTTCGAATTCTATCTTTCATTTGTATCGTGGGCCAATCAATGTTTATGTTTTTACAATGGAAAAAGTCTATATTATAAAAGTTCTATATTATAATTTAAAAAAATATGAAATTACGTTTGCGTACTGTAACTTAATTAAAAATTTTATAAATGGCAACACGCCTTAAAAATATATAATGTACAAATATATATTACTTGCAAAGATACTTGATCTTTCAAAGATGTCGTTGTCACTAATAAATAATTGTAAATCTGTAAATCAGTCACATAAAAGAAGTCCCGCTAAGTTTCAGATTCAAAAAAATAATCTGCATGTAATTGCTTATTTTGAATAAACTTACTTAACATTATCTATAAGATGAATTGATGAAATTCCTATAAAAATGAAGAAAAACATGGATTTTTACTTTTTACAGTAGAATCTATGATAATCTAAAATATTGGAAATAGAATACGCAAAAGTGGCTAGTTTTAGCGCAGGGGCAAAAACGTGTGCCTATAAACGCGACTGGTTGTGGGTTCGATTCCTATTAGAGGATTGGAAATATTTAATATTTCCATTTTCTTCGCTCTGGTGTCAAGGCAAAGCGCGGCGTTAAATTCCGACACGCAACACGCAATGCTGCCAAAATTGGGAGAGCCAGAGTGTCTTAACACTTCCTTCCCTCTGCAGCGTGAAGCTAAAAAAAAAAGAAGCTAGTCTTATTTTCACCTATATTTTATAAACAAATATACAATTTATGTATTTTCCACACAGATGTATGCAATCCGCCGCCTGATGCAAGGATCGCAGCTCACGCCCAAAGCGCCGCTCGGTAACAACGCCCGCCCAGTACAACCGCTACACCACCGCACTGTGCGGACTAATATTAACTTTAACAAGCAAGGGTTACCGGTTTGTGTTTTTTTGTACTTTTTCCTATCTTCAACTGGAACTAAATTATTGTATTGTAATCTATCTATTCATAAATAGATAGTTAGTCAAACTAACTTTATAAGGAAAATATAAAATAATATTTAAATATAAACATCTTGTTGTGGGTTCGTTTCCCACTCGAGGAGTGGAAATATTTAATATTTCCTTTTTCTTCGCTCTGGTGCCGAGGTAAAGCGCGGCGTTAAGTTCCGCCACTTAACACGCAATGCCTCCAATGGAAAGTGGGGAACGGAGTGTACACACTAGGTTCCTTCTGCCTACCCTGCTATGTGCGGAATACTGCGTGAAGCTAAAAAAAAACATTATTACAAAATCTATAAAATAAACACAACTATTCAACATAGTACATACATTTCGTGAACTGTTTTTTAACATTTTTGAAGTGTTATTCATATATTTAGGAAATTATAAAAAAAAATCGATTTCCTAAGTGGTAATGGAAAAATTGAACGTAGTGGGATTCGAACCCGCTCCTTTTGGAATCCGCCCAATCGCTCAGATAGCTAACGCATGCGTTCTACATACAGGCGCGTTGAAATTCTCATACATTTATTACAACTTATTTTTATTATTAGCATCTCTTATTACTTTCTACTATCCAAAGATTATTCTACGGACAACCGTTTAGCTATTTACTAAAATGTTTCTAACACTCTTAAAGTGTCAAACAATAAAAAAAAAATATAAAATACTTACTGTGTGTACGTGTGGCCAGTCGTGGCCCCGTGGCACAAGAGTGTGACTGTAAACGACTGGTTGTGGGTTCGATTCCCACTCGAGGAGTGGAAATTATATTTCCATTTTCTTCGCTCTGGTGTCGAGGTAAAGCGCGGCGTTAAGTTCTGCCACTTAACACGCAAAGCCTCCGATTTCGGCGGAAAGTGGGGAACGGAGTGTCTTAACACTAGGTTCCCTCTGCCTACCCTGCTGTGTGCGGGATATAGCGTGAAGCTATTTAATTTATTTATTTTTTTACTAACAACGTATAAAAAAACTATTCAACATAGTACATACAGTTCATACGAAATAAACTTAATCGGCGAACCAAACTGTTTTAAGTTAGCCAGCTACCTCCACACCCCGTTGTTTGCAAGATTGATGGACCATAAAAACTTCTGGGCTTATCAGTTGTATAGACCGCGGATCTACGCCTTGTTTATTTTCACCTCGAACGGTTGATAAGATGGTGGTTTTGAGAAATTATATGGAGTTCAACGAGCTATCGTGAATACTAAATTTTCAACGTTTATTTCGCTATACTAACTTGGTTATTTGCTAAATTGTTCTTATTTATATGTCTATGTATGTATATAATTTGTAAAATTACTAGCGATCGCTTGCGACTTCGCTTGCGTAAGCTTTTTCGTACATTTTTGTCTCCTATTTCAACTCTTTCGGGGTTGATATTTGCCAAACAGTAGCTCTTGATCTTCAACTATTTCCATTTAGATTTGCATTCGAAATGTACTGGTAGATTAGCCACTAGTGAAAGTGTCTCATACCGTGACAGACAGATAGCCTTTCATATTTATAATATTAGTATGAATTGCTTGCAAACTGATAATAAGCTTAATATAAATTAGCTTAATATAAACTATGAAAGACATACATATTATTACATTGATATTATAACTCGAGGGAATGACTTGTATTTAAAATTTCATGTCTTCGAGTTCCACTAAACACGCAAAATGTCTCGCTTTCAGGCGAAAAGTAGAGGACGGAGTGTCTGGACACTAGGTTCTCTCTGGCTATTCCACCATACAGAAAAATTATGAAGCTTTTTCTTTTTTTTAAATGAAATAAATACTACATTTTGCTCGTCACGTAAAATAAAAGCTACACAGTTATTGATGACATACAGATATTATTGATGATACGAGTATAGAGTTCATTAGATTTCTCAAATGAAGGAATATAATTGTTTCTTTGACGGCGTTGAGTTCCGCTATTCAACACGCAATACCTCAATTGAGGGTAGAAAGTGAAGAACGGAGTGTCTTGACTCTAGATTCTCTCTTACAACCTCACTATATATTATAGAAAAAGCGTAAAGCTGAAAAATATCTAAATTTAGAGGGAACATTTTTTTTTAGCTTCACGCTGTACCCCGCACACAGCAGTGTAGGCAGAGGAAACCTAGTGTTAAGACACCCCGTTCCCCACACACCGCCGCATTTGGAGGCATTGCGCGTTAAGTGGTGGAACTTAACGTCACGATTTTGCTCTACACTTTTTCGAAAAAAATGGAAATATTAAATATTTCCACTCCTCGAGTGAGAATCGAACCCAAAACCAGTCGCTTTACAGGCACACTTTGTGCCTCTGCGCCACGTCTGGCTCCAGGAACATTTTATCCAAAATAGTATTTATTTTTGACTTGACTTTTGTATATACATATATTAAAAGCAGCTTGAAACCAGAGATTCTTAGTAGTCGAAGCAAAGTGGGGAACGGAGTATCTTAATAATAAGTTCCCTCTGCCTACCCTGCTACGTACGGGATACTGCGTGGAACTAAAAGAAATTAAAATATTGTTAGAAAAACACTAAACTATTTAACATAGTACATACATTTCTTATATAAAATAAACTTAATCGGCGAACCTAACTGTTTTTTAACATTTTTGAAGTGTTATTCATATATTTAGGAAATTATAAAAAAAATCGATTTCCTAAGTGCTAAATTAAAAATTGAACGTCGAACTCGCTCCTTATGGAATCCGTTCAAGCGCTCTGACCACTAGGCCATGCGTTCTATATACAGGCGCGTTGAAATTCTTATACATTTATTACAACTTATTTTTATTGTTAGCATCTCTTATTTCTTTCTACTACCCAAAGATTATTCTACAAACAACCGTTTAGCTATTTACTAAAATGTTTCTAACACTTTTAAAGTGTCAAACAATAAAAAAAAAATATAAAATACTTACTGTGTGTACGTGTGGCCAGTCGTGGCCCCGTGGCACAAGAGTGAGACTGTAAACGACTGGTTGTGGGTTCGATTCCCACTCGAGGAGTGGAAATTATATTTCCATTTTCTTCGCTCTGGTGTTGAGGTAAAGCGCGGCGTTAAGTTCCGCCACTTAACACGCAAAGCCTCCGAATTCGGCGGAAAGTGGGGAACGGAGTGTCTTAACACTAGGTTCCCTCTGCCTACCCTGCTGTGTGCGGGATATAGCGTGAAGCTATTTAATTTATTTATTTTTTTACTAACAACGTATAAAAAAAACTATTCAACATAGTACATACAGTTCATACGAAATAAACTTAATCGGCGAACCAAACTGTTTTAAGTTAGCCAGCTACCTCCACACCCCGTTGTTTGCAAGATTGATGGACCATAAAAACTTCTGGGCTTATCAGTTGTATAGACCGCGGATCTACGCCTTGTTTATTTTCACCTCGAACGGTTGATAAGATGGTGGTTTTGAGAAATTATATGGAGTTCAACGAGCTATCGTGAATACTAAATTTTCAACGTTTATTTCGCCATGTTAACTTGGTTATTTGCTAAATTGTTCTTATTTATATGCCTATATATGTATGTACTTTGTAAAATTAGTCACGAGTCATTCGCGGCTTCGCTTGCGTAAGCTTTTTCGTACATTTTTGTCTCCTATTTCAACTCTTTCGGGGTTGATATTTGCCAAACAGTAGCTCTTGATCTTCAACTATTTCCATTTAGAATTGCATCCGAAACGTACCGGTTGATAAGCCATTAGTTAAAGTGTCCCATAGCCGTGGCAGACAGACAGCCTTTAATATTTATAATATTCAAAAAGTGTAAATCTCGTCACAGTTACAAGTATTTTAAAAAGTCATTTTTTGGTCATCACTAGCCCGTCTGTCAAAAATATCAAGCTATCTTGTACAGGATGTAGTATGAATTGCTTGCAAACTAATAATAACCTTAATACAAAATATTGAACATAGATATATTAACGATATTATAACTCGAGGGAATGATTAGTATTTAAATTTTCATGTTTTCGAATTCCGCTATTCAACACGCAAAGTGTCTTACTTTCAGACGAAAAGGAGAGAGGACATATTATTGATGATACGATTATAGAGTTCATTAGATTTCTCAAATGAAGGAATATAATTGTTTCTATGACGGCGTTGAGTTCCGTTATTCAACACGCAATATCTCAATTAAAGGGAGAAAGTGAAGAACGGAGTGTCTTGACACTAGGTTCTCTTTCAATGCATCACTATATAGAAAAAAGCGTAAAGCTGAAAATATATAAATTTAGAAGGAACATTTCTTTTTTTTTAGCCTCACGCTGTATTCTACACACAGCCGTGTAGGCAGAGGGAACTTAGTGTTAAAACACTCCGTTCCCCACTTTCCGCCGCATTCGAAAGCATTGCGAGTTAAGTTGCGGAACTTAACGCCGCGCTTTGGCTCTACACTAGAGCGAAGAAAATGGAAATATTAAATATTTCCACTCCTCGTGTAAGAATCGAACCCACAACCAGTCGCTTTACAGGCACACTTTGTGCCTCTGCACCACGACTGGTCCCAGGAACATTTTATCAAAAATACTATTTATTTTTGACTTGACTTTTGTATATACATATATTAAAAGCAGCTTGAAGCCAGAGATTCTTAGTAGTCGAAGCACAAAATATAATTTGTCTGACTCAATTAATTAATTTAACACGACGCTCTGCGGTTCTAGTCTGTACCTATTGAAGTAGAAATACAGAATTATTTGCATTCAACTCGTATTCTCGTGATATTTTATTTTAATTAATATAATATTTAATATTAGTTGTTGCTTCGACTTTGTCTGTACAATTTTGTATTAAAATAGGAAAATTTGGTTGGAAAAATTTAAATGTGGCCAGTCGTGGCCCAGTGGCACAAGAGTGTGACTGTAAACGACTGGTTGTGGGTTCGATTTCCACTCGAGAAGTGAAAATATTTCATATTTCCATTTTCTTCGCTCTGGTGACGAGGTAAAGCGCGGCGTTAAGTTCCGCGGAAAGTGGGGAACGGAGTGTTTTAACACTAGGTTCCCTCTGCCTGCCCTGCTGTGGGCGGGATACAGCGTGAAGCTAAAAAAGAACATTATATATTTAACACTGTTGTCCTAGATTGTGGATTCGATTCCAATTTGAAAAAAGGTAAATTTCCATTTGTCACTTCAAGCTAATATGTAATATCTACGAAATAAAAATATTCAAAGGATTAATCCAATATTTTTTTAATATATCCACATTTAAAAAATAACACATTTAAAATTAGAAAAATAAGATAAGATATAAAGAAAAATAAGATAGGAATATTTTTAGAAGACGTATAACAATTTGAACTAATTGTGTTGAATGGTTGTATTGTGTTCTATGTTTTTCGTGAATTCGTTAAAATTGTCGCGTAGGATTTTTGTCGCAGGGAAATGAAGACGATTTTCATTTTTCCACTTTAGTACCTTCCAAAGCAGGGCGTTGCTTTCCTACACTCAACACGCAATTTGCGCAGATCACTATCCGAAATTAGTGACCACTAAAAATGGAATTTCTAGACACTTGTTTCCCTTTAATTACTTTGTTATGTGAGAAAAGGAGTAAAATTGAAAGACAAAGTCTCAAAAATTAACATCGTCAACAATACTGTATAATTTTATAAAACGTTGTCCTTTGTCATATTATAATTAATTGGAGGGAATCCAATGAAGCAAAGTTATATTGTCTTAAAAAATATATAATTTTTAGAAAGGGTATAAAAATTTGTAGTAGAACTACTAACATATGTAGTAGGGATGACTTAGCGGCCAAAGTGCTTAGACGGCTTTCAAGAAGAGTCAGTTCAAATCCAGCAGCCTTCTAATTATTATACTTTTTTCCATAAATATATTTTTCAGTGAATAACACTTTGATATGTTAAACATATTTATATTGCTTAAGTATAATATTATATGAGCATATTTTTTTCAGGTATCCAGCAACTGCCCTGATATGTATCGCAACATGCACTATACAGGTATTCTTTATTTAACAGAAAAATTGAATTGAAGTCCATTTCATTTATTTATTTACTAACATAAAAGCATGCTAAGCATACAAGTGGAATGTTTGGTTTTTTAAAAAACTGCACAAAGTGTAAATATTATGTGTATCAATTCAATAAAAGTTTAAATTTAATTAATAAATAGAATACTTTTAATAGTATGATGGCAAAATGATTTTTGATTATTCCTCTATAGAATTTTTAAATGACTCTTTTTTCCTCTACGAATAGTTATCGTAAAGGCTTGTGTTTGCTCTAAATAATTTTTGAGTCGATTATTTTATAATTAAGAGATTCTCAGTACAGATACTGTCGTCTTACAAAATATATTTAGAGGTAAGTGAATAAAAACAATAAAGAAATTATTATACGACAGAAATATGATATATGGCCAACGAAAATTTTATTTTTTTTATATATTTTTTTATAATTGTTTTTTATTATATTATACTTCAATATTTTTTTTATAATTATACTGAACTATTTAAAAAACAATTTCTAAATATCGTAAAGTACGACAAAAAGTGAATAATTTGTCATTGTCATAAAATAATCGACTTCAAAGTTGTTTAGCGTCACCTTTGCACATTAATAAACAAAAATATTTCTAGTGACATATTATTCCGTACTCTCTCTCTCTCTCTCTCTCTCGTCTCTTTTAGCTTCCTCACTTTGCTAGACTTACCAGCACCTTATCAACAATAACCAGAAACTTTTTTATATACGATATGAACTCATAACCACTGTTTTTAAAATATTGTACTTATTAAATTTTGATATTTCAGCACGTTATTCCCGTAAAGCACGCTCGAAAAAAAGTATTGCATGCAAACGAAAGGCTGTGTCAAAGAAAGCATGTCACAAGAAATAGGTGAAAGCATGGAACTATATTTACAATGAGCTTTTATGTGTGTTTTTTTTGGGCGTAATTTAGAAATGCTTGTTTTTGTATATTTATTGCTTATTATTTACTTAAAATTTATATTAAGTCGAGTCGTCTAAATCATCCAGGTAAGTGGTTTCTGTAAGGGCTATAGATTAATGCTATAAAAATATAGGGTAGTTGTCACTTGAACAAATTTGAAATCAAGCAGAAAAAATTGATACCAAAATTGCAAGATTTTCTTACATTCCTATTTACCATTGTAATTAGATAAGTACAGGTAAAGTTAATTTTTCTTTTTTTTAGCTTTACGTTGTATCCCGCACATAGTAGGGTAGGCAGAGGGAACCTAGTAAGTTAAAATACTCCGTTCCCCACTTTCCGTCGAATTCGAAGGCATTGCGTGTTAAGTGGCGGAACTTAACGCCGCGCTTTACCTCGACACCAGAGCGAAAAAAATGGAAATATTAAATATTTCCACTCCTCGAGTGGGCATCGACCCCACAACCAGTCGTTTACTAGTAGTCACGCGCTTGTGCCACTGGGCCTCGACTGGCCACAAGTTAATATACATTCGAATAAAAAAAATAATTACATGAAAATGACTTCATTTATACTTATGTTTGTATATGATAAATTGCATTAATAAATGTCTAGATTCTTGATGCACATCACTATGATGAGAAAAATGACAAAAGTTATTTTGAACTTTTTAAATTGAAAATGTCCTGGACCAATCAAACAGATGAATCTTTAGAATGAAAATATTCTCACCACAAATTTTGAGTTGTCTCTTTTAAAAGAAGTACATTGTTTTTACAAAATATTCTACGAGAAAGGTTTATTGCAACTAGGTAAAGGAATATAGTTTTTAGTTAGTCTTGTAAATAGATAATCCTTTCATAGTAAATAGTATTTTTTTCAAACCAATATTACAATCATTTTTATCATTTCTTCGCTCTCGTATCTAAGGCAAAGCTTGGCCCTAAGTCCCACTACTGAACACTCAATGTCTCAATTTCGAATAGTAGGTGAGGAACGTAGTGCCTTCACACTAGATCCGTTCTGACTACCCCACTGTACAGGAAAAAGCGTAAAATTGCAATGTTAAAATCTCTATAATTAATTAATCTACCGGCTACTACAATAATCCTTTGTTTTGTTTAATTTAATGTTCAATTATGTAGGCGTACAAATTAAATATCGCTTGTCGGCTTTGCTTTTTTAACAAAATTGTCGCGCCTGTCAAAATATAATTACGCGTCAACGAGGAATACTCATATGTAAATGACAATAATATAACAATTATTAATTTATTTATATATTAAATATTATACATATATTGTATTATTATATATTTTAAAGTTTTTATAAGTAATTAGTTAATAATTTTATACTGTTCTAATGTAACAATTTTTATACGTATATAAGTCAATCGACATTTAGGCTCGATTTTTTTTTTTTTTTTTATGGTATAAAGGAGGCAAACGAGCAGAAGGCCCACCTGGTGTTAAGTGGTTACCTTCGCTCATAGACATCAACAACATTAAGAGTTGTGGATGCGTTGCCAGCCTTGGGATTGTAGGACAGAAGGAGGGAGGAAGGATGGGAGTGGTGGGAATGGGAAGAGCTGGTTTACATGCCATCGAACTGGAACACATCATAAGATATTTGGCGGTTCGTCTTTGACATGATAGTGGTCGCGAGCCAGTCGGAGAACGAATCTCCTACCACCAAGCTACTGGGTTACCCGCCTTTTACGGGACGCTACCCAGCGGCGGGGGGGAATTGTATTCTTAACCCATCCCCCCACGGGACAAATTCGATTACAGTGATTATCTCAGTTCGTACTCAGTCCGAACTCGATCTGTTAAAATTTTATTATGTTCTCATTAACAAACTGATTCTATTCGATCCGTGAGTCAGTTCTACAAAATTTTATAAGTATTTATTAATAAATACTTGTGGAAGTGTGACTGTAAAGCGACTTATTGTGGGTTCGATTCCCACACGAGGAGTGAAAATATTTAATATTTCCATTTTCTTCGCTCTGGTCGAGGTAAAGCGCGGCGTTAAGTTCCGCCACTTAACACGCAATGCATCCAGATTTGGCGGAAAGTTGGGAACGGAGTGTCTTAACACTAGGTTCCCTTTTCCTACCCCGCTGTGTGCGGGATACAGCGTAAAGCAAAAAAAATATATATTTTTTTTTATTTTATATAGACACGAAATGAGAACTTTAAAAGTTGTCTGTCCCGTGTTTGACTTAGTGGTAGTTAGAAGTTAGTCCTAGCTATTTTAGATTTTGCATTTTGTTTGCCCTCTAACAATAGCTTGAACTTGACAATAGTAACACGTTACCCATAGCATGTTATTACAGAATAAGCTATAGCAAAAAAGTGTGTAGGTAATTCGCAATCGATACAGGTAAGTCTACTAGACTGTAATGAATGACATTTATACGTTCTGTCATCAAAAACTGTTTTCAAAACCTCGAATTCGTGGACATTACACTTGATGACCTTTGATGACCTTTGACCTATGACACCTTCCATATTAAATTATATTATGTGCATAATACGTATAGAAAGCATATACCTACATATTTATAGGCTCTAGGCTATCTCCGAGTTCCACATCACATGTCTCAGAGACTGATTTTGATATCTAAACAATGATTTTATTTACTTATTTAAATAATAAATTAATCTAGAAAAAAATAATTAGAAGAACTCATTTAAAATTATTTTCTTGCTATCCTAGTTTTCTTTAAAGACCACAGCTATCAGTTTCTTTTACTTATAACTATAGCTGATCTCTTAGTGTTTTTGTTCATGCGTTTTTTGATGTATGGTAGGCAAAGAAAGTTAAGAGTCCGCCCGAATTCGAGATATTGCTTATTAAGTTGTGAATCTCTTAAAATCATCTACCACAACAAAAAACAAGAAACAATTGGAATATATTAACTAGCGCAAATGGGAATCGAACTCGCAACCATCGTATTTACAATTAGTGCTCCAACTGCACCATGACCTCAGAACACATAAGATGAAGATTTTTAATAAAATTAATATGATTTTTGTCAGATAATGTCGGTAATGTATAAAGAATTTTTTTGTCTATATAATTTACTACACAACAATTGTATTATTACCAAGTTGTAATTAAGTGTATTGTTTTTTGGCGCCAAATATTAAAATCAACACATTTTCGGCCACGTCACATGCTAAAATTAAACCAAATTTAATGCCTTTTTTCAGTATTACTTTAAAAGTATGCAGTAAAAAGAAATAATATATGTATAAGAATTTCGAATATTATACAATTTCTACTATTTTACAGCAACACAATGGCCAAGAGAACACAGTATGCGGTATAGAAGTGCTGAAGACTTGGCGATGCTCTCTCTCAACTAAATTAAGTAACGAACGCTTAATGCTTACTGTATGAAAATTAATATATAAGTTCCAATTTTATTTTATATACGTATAGTTTATTTGTAAATCCTATATCTTTGTTAGTATTAAAAAATATGTATCGTAATAGGATAGTAAATTCAGCAGCCACTTATTAACTAAATGTCAAATTAAATACTTTGTTAAAGTAATTAAAAATGTTTTCAAACTGTAATTATTAACGCTTATATGAAGTGTGAAAAAAATAATTTATATTAAAGCGATTTAAAATTATAAGAATGTTTAGAAATAACAGCAAATATAATAATATTCTTACGAATTATTGATGCCTGTGTATAATCCAGTAGTTCGCTTTCTAATTGATTATGTTACTGTAAAATCACAAATTATGGTAAATCCTATATTGTACAGTAAATCTACAAATTTACCAACTTTAATGGTAAAAGTCTGAATTGTTCGTCGATCTTTATCCAAGTTGAACGCAGTTTCTTGGTGAAACTTAAGTTTTTTTTACTAAGAGACATGGTAAATGTTGATTAAATAATACAATTTATATTTTTACCAAGTAGAAGTACAACTTAGTAAATTTTGACATTTACTCTGAAATTTTTAAGATATACCGTAATTCGGACTTGTACAGTAACAATATAAAAGTCAATTGTTTAGACAATATCTTCAAACTAATTAACCTGTCATTTGATATTCCCAATGAAGCTTAACAAATAATTGTACGCTAACAAAATGTAATATATTAAACAATAATAATGTTACCATGAAAAATGTATATAAATGTAAAATATAGATTAAATAGTTAAAAATAATATCGTGATTCGTCCACTTGGAATGTATTTATGGCATCATAGCTATAGATTTAGCGGTAAAATTAAAAAAAAACAGCTTGACGTTTAAGCTAGATTAGCTACTTGTTTGTGTATCATAATTAATAGTATACGTTATGTAAAATAGATGGTAGCTTCTTCATATTTACTATATAATTGTCAATTGATAAGCAATTATAATTAATATAGGCAAAATGTATACAAAAGAAGCTTATGAATAGACTATAGTACTGTTTATATCAAAACTCCGGGGAAAATGAGTTTTTTTTTTAATTTTTGTTGAAATTTCTGAAAAGCTTTGGTGGTTGAAATGTATAGTGTACTGTAATGTATGTATGGAATTTAATGTTATATTATAGCTAATAGATATTGTGTTATCATCACGAATAACGTTATGGGAATAAAATATTTATCAACATATTGTGTATTTATTTCTGTGTGTTGGTTATTCTAGCAGTTTTGATTTTAGATTATATTTTTTAATAACTTATATTGTTGCTAGATTTTCTGTAACATTAATTGGAAACTAAAACTTAGAAATCTCACTAAATGGCTAAATTTCCCAACTAGCTAATACAAATATGCACGTACGTACATACCAATTTAATATTAGTTAAACATTAATTCAAATATCAGAGTGCATTTGTACTTAAAATTAAATGTTGTATTTCTTCAAGCTTTTTCAAGGAGGTCATCGTGGGGCAGTATGGCAACGTCAGATTGTCAAGGCAATAGTTGTAGGTTCGATTACCACTCAGGGGAATGATTATATTTAGAATTTTCATTTCTTGGGATGCTTAAGACAAAAGACCTCTCAACACTCAAAGTGTCTATTTCAGGTGAAAAGTGGTAGACGGAGTGCCTTGACACTAGAGGCTCTCTGACTACCCTCTATGCAGGAATAAACGTGAAGTTGCTTGTTTCAAGTATATCCCATGGGCAAAAAGAACCTAGTGTTAAGGACACTCCGTTCTCTTCTTTTCGCTCAATTTCAGGATATTGCGTATTAGCGGAACACAACATCGCACTTAGTTTTACCAGACATGAGATATATTTGTTTATTAATTGGAATATACAAAAATTGTAAGCTTATTAATAAATATGTAGAAAAATCTAGCGGTCCGCTTCGCCGCGTGAACTACTTCGCTGTTTCAATACATTGTAAGCATCGGGGGTGGCCTTTTGAAAAATAAAATAGTCCTTGTTTAACCTTTGATTATCAACTACATCTATGCCAAAATTCATTACAATCGGTCAAGCGGTTTATATTTTTCATATAAACTTTCATCCCCTATTTCAACCCTTTAGAGATGGATATTTGAAAAAATAAGTAGCCTATGTTTGACTCTGGATTTTTTACTACTTTCGTTCTAAATTTCATCCATATCGGGCCCGTAAATTAGCCGTGAAAGCATGACAGACAAACAGACAGACTTTCGCATTTATAATATAAGTATGAATTATAACACTTCTTACATTTCATACGACTATTGTCCTATAAATAGTCACACCCATTATGATAATCCAAAGTACAAGTACTAGAAACCGTAATACTGTCGTAAAGCCAAGTCTAAGTTACTGTTAAAGTACGAATATACAACAACTATTGTATACAATGACTGAATAACGTTTGTCCTAATGCAGCAAAACTTGATTAATACTCATTAGGAGAGCGTCTGTAAACGTGAAGGTCATGGGTTCCATCCCCACATGGGGGACCGGATATATTTTAATTATGTTCATTACCATCACTCAAAATGCAATGTGTCGAATTTGCGTGGAAAGCAGAACGAAGCGTTTTGAGATTAAGTACTACTTACCTACCCTTCTATGGGAGAAAAAGTGCGAAGCTGAAAATAATTTACTATGACACATATAAAAAATGCGTATTTTTGAACTCATTTCCATGTCATCGTCTCTACATCCCATTTTCTGAGGTAAAGTGGACAGCGGAATAATTTGAAACTAGGATCTCTCTGACTATGCTGCTAAGCAGGAACATCATGGCCTGCACCAAAATAATTAATCTTAAACTTGAATATTAATTGAAACTAAACAGATTTTAGCAATCATCAGAATACTCATAATCCTTCCTCATAATCAGAAGATAAAAAATACTTTGCGTTAAAGCAGGTTTTTTTTTTTATAAATAACACTATATATAATACAGATAATAAATAAAAAAATTAAAAATACAAAAGTCTGTCTGTCTATTACGCTACCGATCCGTTACCAGTCCAATTTGAATGGAATTCATAATCAAAAAAGTTAAAAACCCAGGGTTAAACATGGGCTACTTTTTATAGAAGATACAGTTACAGAAAAAAAGAGCCGCAAGTTGTATCATAACTTATTTTATAATATAGTTCAATATATTTACAGCAACGTTTGTATCTTGCACCGTAACTCACATAATATATGCGGTAGAAGGCCAAGCCGGATGCTTTCGGCCATGGTGTACGGTTTCCTTCGGAACTACGCTTCACACTGCAGGGAGATACATACAGATCTACGTTGCAACCGAATACGCTACGATCATTATTATGCACAAGTAACGACTACTGACTTTGTCTGTATTCAAATTTGAATAAAATTTAAATAAATAAATACGCCATCGTTCTCTTTTTACGATGACTTAGTGTCAAAACACTACTTTACGCCCGAAATCAAAAATTCTAGTCGTGGCGCAGTGGCACGAACGTGTGACTGTAAACGACTGGTTGTGGGTTCGATTCTCACTCGAGGAGTGGAAATATTTAATATTTCCATTTCGGCTTTAAGTTGCGCCACTTAACATGCAATGCCTCCGAATTCGGCAGAAAGTGGGGAACGGAGTGTCTTTACATTAGGTTACCTCTGCCTACCCTGCTCTGGGTGTAGAGTGGCGGAACTAAACATTGCGCACTTGTCTAGTTCACCAGAGAGGAAAAATCTAAATAATTAATTATATTATGCCCGTTTTTACAAATGGGAATCGAACACATAACAAATCGAAGTTAAAGTCAGAAGTTGTCCCGCTGCGCCACGATGGCTTCTTTAACCAACTTCATTCTATATGTCTGTCTAAATTCAGTAGATGAAGTCACCTTTTTTTAAAATTTCATAAAATAAAAATAATTCTATTATCAAAACACACTTTATTTAATTTAAAAAAAGATCAGAATGACATAAATTAAATTAAAGTTACGAAGATACATTATTATTTGCCTAAAAATATCACAATAATATAAAAGTAAAAAATAATCAAAGTGCGTTTACTTGACAACTCTGTATTACAACTTAATTAGTTCGTAATATCCGTTTAAAAAGAGATTTACAGATTTTTAGGATTTAACATATTTCAAGATAAAAGGTAGTGGAATTCATGCCTTACGTAGCTTTCGTAGTAAAGTCTTTGTCTAACACTTAAGGGCCTTAACTTCATTGATAGATAGATACAGGCATTTTGTTGTCCTTCCAATGTCAAATATTTCATACTCCATTTTTTACCGGTAACATTGAGTGTTAAGTATTAGAAATCAGCGTTTTGTCTATACAAAACGCTGATTTCTAACACTTATTTCTATTACTATTTACCAGAACGGAGAAATAAAAAAAAAATAAAACATACTCAATTCGCTAGTGGAAACAGAACCTACAACCATCGTGTACATTCAGAGCTCTTTCTTCTTGTTAAAGGCCTTATTAAAAACAATATATTTCATTTCTATAATCTTATATATTAATAAGTTATTACACAATATTTTCATATAAATTATGCACTATCTCTTGCAGCAGTTTCCGCCTGAACTTGGCCTTGCGATAAATAAAACAGTATATGTATAATACTATTTATAAAACAATATAAAATTATAATAAAATTAGGGGCCAGTCATGGCGCAGTGGCATAAAGTGTGACTGTAAAGCGACTGGTTGTGAGTTCTGTTCCCACTTGAGGAGTTGCAATATATAATGTTTCCATTTTCTTCGCTCTGATGTCGAGGTAAAGCGCGGCGTTAAGTTCCGCCACTTAACACACAATGCCTCCGAATTCGGCGGAAAAGGGGGGAACGGAGTGTCTTAACACTAGGTTCCCTCTGCCTACCCTGCTGAGTGTGGGACACAGCGTGAAGCTATAAAAAGTAATAATAAAACTAACATGTTGTTTGAAACGAACGAAATGCTTCAAATTTTCAATATCTAAAACAAGCGCAACGTGTTAGTTCCCCCACTTAACGAAAAGTGTAGGGCAGAGTGTCTTGACACTAGGTTCTCTCTGACTACTTGGCTATGCGAAACGTATAGTTTTTTAGCCTTTTTGCTTTTTTCCCAATTAGAAAACCCATTACATAAAAACTTTACACCGAAAATAATAACTCATCAAAACTGCTTAATACATTTAGTAGGCAACTACAATATGTTATGGTGCATTATTGAAGTTTAGCCCGCGTTTATATATTAAAATATGCACATAAATTTAACTCAGCTGACTTTGTAGTGGCCCCGCATACATTTATTTTCTGGTTCACATGTAAAGTTATGCTTCAAAACTAATATTTATATCAGTAGAACGTTGTTTTTTGGAGATATAAGTACTTTTTTGTATGGGAGTACAAAAAAGTACCGATATTATTCAATATATATTTATTATATATGGGGCCAGTCGTGGCGCAGTGGCACGAATGTGTGACTGTAAACGACTGGTTGTGGGTTCGATTCCCACTCGAGGACATATTTAACATTTCCTACTCTTCGCTCTGGTATCATAATTTTATTTTACTTGTTTATCTGCTTCGGTGATCAAGACCAAACGCGGCGTTGAGAACCGCCAATCTCGTACAGTCTTGAATTCGGGGAGTAATGGATAACGGAGAGTCTTAACTGGAAACTGATTAAAACTAAAATAAGAAAACATATAAAAATTTATGTTCGAATCCCACTGCATTCAAATTATTAGTTAAGCAAAGTACACGAGAGTGTCGATTTTATACCCTGTTATGGCGTATTGAAGCGGCGTTGGGTTCCGCCAACCAAAATTAGTAACAAAATTAATGGTCATTAGATGGAAAGCTAAAAACGGTCTAGCGTTATCTTAGAAATGATGGGAGCAAAAAATGGTAATAATTCTATTTAGCCTCTTGAGAACCGTACAAGCACTTTAACCTCTAATTCATGCGTTTAAACGCTTAGACGGTTTCCAAAAAGCGCGGGTTCGAATTCCGCTGCGTTCAATTTTTTATACATTTGAATTATCTCTGTAAAAAAGAAAGTAGATGATATATAGAATAGATAACATATCTCCGCTACAATTATGAGGTATACGTACGATATACTTATAAGTGAGATATACTTGTATTGTTACCTAGTTTTACAATGAAATAGCAGGATAAGAGAACAATATGTATATAAAGTATTATAAAAAAAAAAAGTTACCTTACTTAACTAAGAATTCCTGTAAAAGAATTCAAGATATCAAGCAATAACGGCTTAGAATAATGTGTAACAGATTCACTACGCCTTTTTAAACTGTCCACAACACTCAGACAGGAAGCTCTACGGCGGAAGTGGCCGGCGGCCATGTTGTCTGCGGCCACACTTCCGGTTAGCAGTTCCTGCATGTAAACACTTTACAAACATATTTAAAACGCTAATTTTTAAATTTCTACTTCTACAATACTGAACACATTTTTGCTAATATGTTTCAATTAATTAAAATACGGTAACATACTCATAAAATTAATTAATTAAAAAAATTATAAGTAATAATTAAATTCAGAAGCAAAATGTTCGTAAAATTATTGATTATAGTGATGTTGTTTCTAAAAATATACGATATAGTCTATAAATTGTAAACTTAAATTAAGTTAGGCCAGAAATAGATTTGCTTTGGTATTTTTAAACTGTCGCTTACTGAGACGGGAAGCACTGCGGCGGAAGTGGCCAGCAGGCACGTTGTCTGCAGCCGAACTTCCGTTTCCCCGTTTCGGGCGGCCCGTGGACTCTTTTAAGTATTTTTAAACGTCACTAGAATGGTTGTTTAAGGTAAATTGTTTGCGATTGCTATTATTTTTCTTGTAGATTCATTCTTATTCTTATTGAAGGAAATTACCATTATATAATATTTTACATATGTGTGATGTTCTCAATCAAGTACATACGAAAATTAAGTTTTGATGCTTTAATACAAATGCACATTACTATGAGCAGTAAAGTAGCAATGCGAAGGATTAATTGTTATATAAATATTTTTTTTTGCTTCACGCTGTAACACTAGGTTTCCTCTGTCTACACAGCAGGGTAGACAGAGGAAACCTAGTATTAAGACACCCCGTTCCCTACTTTCCGCCGAATTCGGAGGCATTGTGTGTTATGTGGCGGAACTTAACGCCGCGCTTTTACCTTGACACCAGAGCGAAGATCAACTTTAGGTAATTATTTAATTTAATTGTTATATAAATATTTAATTCCTGTATTTCATTTCCCCGCTTTCGTGAGCAAGTTAAAGTGCGGCGTTAAACTCCATCACTGCGAGCGGAATGTGAACGAGTGAATGAACTAAATGTAGTAAGTTTTCACTGCCTGCTATGTAGAAAGAACGTGAAGCTGTAAAGAAATTGAATTACTATTTTAAAGTAATTTACCATTTTTTTAGAATTAGCCTTAGCTTTTTATTATACTACCTACTATATGATGATAAAAATATTTTTGTAATATACTGATTTATTTCCACTTTGGCAAATATTAAAATCCGATAATTTTATTATAACTTGGTGTTTCACTCAAATTTTTATACGTCATTTTTATGAAAAAAAAAATGATTTTCTCTTGATGTTAAATATATACATACAACAGGTGTATATTTATTTAAAAAATATCATTTTAGCTACAATACTACGTTATTGTTTCTCGGTATACAGATACAAATGATTTAATTAAAAAATGGAAACAGTTTTGATTCTATAAGTCTAGTTGTAGCTCATATTTCCCATATTTTTCTCGTAACCAAAAAACTGATTCAAATGTAGAAGTTCAAAAAATATCCTAAGATATACTAATTGAGTTGAATATTAAACTATTTTACTGTCATCCTCATAAAGTAGTAAAGATCGACGGGTTTTCCCGCGTATCAGGTTATTCAGAGTGTACCTGGTGACATTTCGTTTTCCATTTTCTGCCGGAACTTGAGATATTGCGTGTAGACTAGTAGGAGAGTTGGGGCCAGTCGGCGCAAAGGCACAGAGTTTGCCTGTAAAGCGACTAGTTGTAGGTTCGACTCCCAGTCGAGGAGTGGAAATATTTAATGTTTCCATTTTCTTCGCTTTGGTATCGTGCAAAGCGCGACGTTATGCCGCGGTTATAACACTAGGTTCCCTCTGCGTATTCTGGTGAGTGCGGGATACAAAGTGAAGCTAAAAAAAGTCTAGTAGTACTCAATGCCGCGCTTT
Organism: Dryas iulia moderata; assembly: GCA_019049465.1. Classification (NCBI taxonomy): domain Eukaryota; kingdom Metazoa; phylum Arthropoda; class Insecta; order Lepidoptera; family Nymphalidae; genus Dryas; species Dryas iulia. The sequence continues at coordinate 10,844,518 of CM032440.1, read as the reverse complement.
GTCTCAGTTACAGGTAGTAGCGGAGAAATTATAATTTAAATATAATCATGCCCCCGAGTGGAAGTGCGTCATGCTGGCCTTAGAAATTATTCTGTTCAGCTCATTTGTACTTAAGACTTATCTAGAGGCTAAGCATTTATTTTTTTTCTTTCCGCGTCTAATGTCACTTAGCTTTTTTACAAATAAAGTAATGTAATTGTTTTTATTACAATAAACTACAATTTGATCCATTTAGTTTCACGCATTTTACTAGAAAGGTAGTCAGACAGAACCTATTATCAGTATACTCCACTCTTAATATTTGATAAATATTGCTACGACAGCCTCTACGAACGTCTACAAAAGTCTAAGTAACAAATAAATGAAAACTTACAAAATTATTTATTTTACAAGTACACAAACAAAAAAATAATTGTGATCACTTATATTACAAATTTAATATTTAAACCTTATAAGTATAGGTTTAAATATTAAATTTTCTCTCTTATAGGTTCTCATTCCTCCATTTTCCACCCATAGAATATGACCACGGAACGCTATAAAGTTGCGGACTGTACTCTATATAGACAAACTTCGTTACCGATCATTGACAGCGTAATGCACTGCACCACTTACTGTTCATACAACTCGGTTAGTGCTAACACAGCACTATTAATAGGACAAAGGCTATAGTAAAATAGTTTACAAGCATATATGGAAAACAAAAACAACGTTATAATTGATTTTTAAAAGCAAATAAGTGCAGGTAGTCTAAAATATGGTATAAAAATTGAGAATTACGAAAATTGGGGAACGTGAAAGGTTCGTCGAAAGCAATAGATCTGTTGTTTCCTCAGACCCAGTCCAGTCGTGGCCCAGTGGCACAAGAGTGTGACTGTAAACGACTGGTTGTGGGTTCGATTCCCACTCGAGGAGTGGAAATTATATTTCCATTTTCTTCGATCTGGTGTCGAGGTAAAGCGCGGCGTTAAGTTCCGCCACTTAACACGCAAGCCTCCGAATTTGGCGGAAAGTGGGGAACGGAGTGTCTTAACACTACGTTCCCTCTGCCTACCCTGCTGTGTGCGGGATATAGCGTGAAGCTATTTAATATTTTTTAGTTTCCTCGATTATTATACACTAGCGACACTCTTACGGCTTCGCTCGCGTGATCTGTGACTTTTATCCTCTAATCGAGCCCTTTTAGGATTCTCAGAACTTTCTGTTCAATCATAATAAATTGAAGCCTATAGCACTCCTGAGTAGTGTAGATTTCTAATTGTGAAAGAATTGTCTTGTTCGGTTCAGTATTTTCGAAAATTACCCCTCACAAACAAAGTTACATACTTTACCTCTTTATTATATTAGTATAGATTTTGAAATAAAACTATTATTAACTGGATTAATCACATATATTTTTGGTATTCGAAAATAGATTTTTAGAAAACCCGACGTTTCAAACATTATCCGTGGTCACAGAATTTTGTAAGGGTCACAGAAGTCTATACGTGATTAATTCGCTTAAAAATTTTTCTATTTCAATCTACACAATTTTAGGAATAACCTCACACAAATGGAAATATTACATGAGTATAAAAAAAAATTAACACTCGAATGCGGAGAAAGGACTGCTTTGACACTATGTTCGCATCCTTCCAGACATTGCGTTTCGGTGGCGGAACTCGAAGTCTCACTCCAAGGCTCAGCTCCGATAATCAGGAAGGACAAAGCGCAAGAACAGTGATGTTAAAATAACTGTACCACGAGTGGGAATCGAACCCACAACCAATCAGTATCACAGTCAAACGCTATCCCACTGTACCATAGAAGTCTCTTTATATTATTTTTTTATTTTAGCTTCACTATGTATCCTGCACGGTAGGCAGAGGGAACCTAGTGTTAAGACACTCCGTTCCCCACTTTCCGCTGAATTCGGAGGCATTGTTTGTTAAGTGGCGGAATTTAACGGCTTTACCTCGACACCAGAGCGAAGAAAATGGAAATATTAAATATTTCCACTCCTCGAGTGGGAATTGAACCCACAACCAGCCGTTTACAGTCACACGCTTGTGCCACTACGCCACGACTGGCCACATAATTAATATTACATAATTATTAAATAGCTTACATATTCAAAATACAAATAGTATCCATATTTCTTAGCTCCGAACACTAAAGCAACGATGCTACATCTTCGCATCGTTGAGGCGACCGCAAACCACTAATTAGGTGTTAAATCACTAGAACGACTAAATTCCAAGACACCTATTTACAGTGATTTATTTTAAGATAAACTGTTTATTTTGAAAAAGAGTTCCATTTGTATGTTCTTTGACAGGTTGTTTGAATTTAATTTTTTGTTTAAACTAGTGCCGCTTGCGGTTTTGTCTACGTAGACTACACGTTCATATTTATTTATAAAATAAACTGTAAATGTTAAGGGAAGTTATTTCGTAATATAATAGTCAAAACTGCATTTAATTCGATTTAGCTATTTCAGAGCGTGGTGTGCACAAATACACTGACATACAAATAAACAGAAAAGAAATTCAAAAATCATTGTTTTGGATTTTATTAGTTTTTATTATAAATGTCTCCAACAATATTTTTTGTTGTATAAATAACTCTCTTTAGATGGAGAAAAAAAAAATCAATGACCATCTTATATAACTTGATTACGATTCCGGAATCGTTTTAAAACATATTTCATTTAATTACCATTAGAATATTATGTTATTAATTACATTACTTAACATTTTCGGATGCCACCGAAATTGTTATATCGAAAAGTGACGAAAACGAGTTCTAGGAAATCAATAAGTAAAATAATGTGAAATTCAATAAACTGTTAATATAATTAATAAGCATTAACACATCACATCATGCCATAATGTAGCTATTAAAACTGGATTGTATGAAAAACATTAAATTAAAATCAATCAATCGTTAATCAGGGGCCAGTCATGATGATGTGACACAGTCGTGTGACTTCAAACTGCTGGCTGTGGATTCGATTCCTACTCAGGAAGTGGAAATATTTAATATTTTCATTTTCTTCGCTCTGTTAACGAGTAAAAGTGGAGCGTTAAGTTCCGCCACTTAACACGCAAGCCTCCAAAATTCGGCGGAAATTGGGGACGGGAGTGTCTTAACACTAGGATCCCTCTACCTACTCTGCTGTGTGCGGGATACAGCGTAAGTTTTTTTTAGCGTGAAGCTAAAAAAATACGTATTCCCGTATAACAGGGTAGTCGATGACAACCTAGTGTCATATTATTCCGTTTTCCATTTCCCGCCTGATATCGAAACATTGCGTGTTCAAAGTGCTGTGAAGAAATGAAAAAAGTGCTTTACATATTATCTCCTCAGAGAGGAAATTGAACCTACAATCAATCGCTTCTACATTCAGACAATAAATTCAAAAATAACACAGCTTTACGTTTTATAATGTATAGCAAAGTGGGCAGAGAGAACCTAGTGACAAGACACTCAGTTCTTTATTTTTCACCGGAATATGCGACTAAGCGCTTTAAGTGGCGGAATTCAATATCACGTGACACCAAGACAAAACTCGAAGATATAAAAATAATTAAAGGAATTACAATTAGTCCCCTGAGCGAGAATCGAACCGACACCCAATCGCAATTACACTCAAATCCTCCACTACATCATGGCCACTACATAACACAAAATAAAATTCCACACAAACCATACACACAAATACAGTCTTATATAAAACTACAACTTCACGTACAAGATAGACAAAAACCGTCGCCCGGCAAATGAAATTGGAACTGCTACGATGCACGTTTTTCTCTTTACACGTTGCAATTTGATTGAGTTCATCCACACCTTTGTGTTGGTTTAAAACGATCAGACAGCTCGTAGACAGAGGGCCGGCAAATTGATTGAATGCTGTACCTGCATTGTGGACTGCAGATTAATGGGCAAGACGGTATATATGCTAATATGTGCTTATTGTAAATTTAATATAAAATATTATATAAGTAATATTCTACTTTATATTTTTAAAAAATATAATAAAAAGTTATATAAAAAATCGAACTATACAATAAAGCTAAGTTTATTTTTGTGTTTGAAAACACTTCTTAAAGCGCGCCGTGAAGTTCCGCTACTTAACTCGCAATGTCTCCGAATTCAGCGGAAAGTGGTGAAAGGAGTGTCTTAACACTAGGTTCCCTCTGACTAACCTGCTTGCTAAACTTAACGCCGCTCTTTGCCTTTCGTTTAAAACGATCAGACAGCTCGTAGACAGAGGGCCGGCAAATTGATTGAATGCTGTACCTGCATTGTGGACTGCATGTGGATTATTAGACAAGACGGTAGATAAGTATATACATGCTTATTGTAAATTGAATATAAAATATTATATAAGTAATATTCTACTTCATATTTTTAAAAAATGTAATAAAAAGTTATATAAAAAATGGAACTTTACAATAAAGATAAGTTTATTTTTGTGTTTGAAAACACCTCTTAAAGCGCGCCGTGAAGTTCCGCTACTTAATTCGCAATGCCTCCGAATTCCGCGGAAAGTGGTGAAAGGAGTGTCTTAACACTAGGTTCCCTCTGACTAACCTGCTTGCTAAACTTAACGCCGCTCTTTGCCTTTCGTTTAAAACGATCAGACAGCTCGTAGACAGAGGGCCGGCAAATTGATTGAATGCTGTACCTGCATTGTGGACTGCATGTGGATTATTAGACAAGACGGTATATATGCTAATATATGCTTATTGTAAATTGAATATAAAATATTATATAAGTAATATTCTACTTTATATTTTTAAAAAATATAATAAAAAGTTATATAAAAAATCGAACTATACAATAAAGCTAAGTTTATTTTTGTGTTTGAAAACACTTCTTAAAGCGCGCCGTGAAGTTCCGCTACTTAACTCGCAATGTCTCCGAATTCAGCGGAAAGTGGTGAAAGGAGTGTCTTAACACTAGGTTCCCTCTGACTAACCTGCTTGCTAAACTTAACGCCGCTCTTTGCCTTTCGTTTAAAACGATCAGACAGCTCGTAGACAGAGGGCCGGCAAATTGATTGAATGCTGTACCTGCATTGTGGACTGCAGATTATTAGACAAGACGGTATATATGCTAATATGTGCTTATAATATACAAAACATGAATAGTTTTAAGAAGAATAATAAAAACTTGCTTAAAAAATATAAGTATACTATAAAAGTAACTAATAATTTTTGTGCTTTAAAATACCTATCAAATTTTAAAGATATTTCTTCTTAATTTCTCGTTTTTTTTCCAATTTCAGCAAATTTTCAAAGGGTACGTAATGCCAAGACATTTTGTTGTCCACTTTCCTCCATACATATATCGAAGAAGCGAATGGCGGATTATGCACTGCAGATTAATAGACAAGACGGGTATGATTATTGTATATTTATTACAAAACGAACAAAGCGCTTTGAGTCAACATTCTTCATTCGCACAGCAAAAGAATGGAACTCATTGCCGGCGGCGGTATTTCCCAAGTCGTACAATTTGAGGATCTTTAAATCTAGAATCAATAGGTTCCTTCTAGGCAAACGTGTAACATCGTAGACCACATCAATGTGCTTGTCATCAGGCTTGATGTGGTCAAACGTAAGCCTATCTTCAATAAAAAAAAAAAAAAAAATAGGACTATGTTAAAAAAAGTTGTATACATAACAAAACGTTTTTCTATTTATTAAAGCTCCTTCCCTTTATTATTTCACGCATTTTCCTGCATAATAAGATAGAGAAGACCAAGTGTCGAGTCACTCTGTTCTCCACTTTCAGCCCGAAATTAAAATATTGAGTGACAGAACTTAACACCGTGCCGTCTTCTCTACCAGAAACGTAAATAATAATATACTATTCACTAAGTGGGAATCGACCCGCCAATAAACTGCGTTTATTATTAGCAGGCGCTGTTCTACTGACTCACGAGGACGCTTTTATAAATTGGCAAATACAACATTATGATAGAACGGTATATTACTCTGATAATCACATTCTGTATATTTGAATTTAATATTGAGTTAGTTGGCACTACTGAACGTACTATTTTATAGCACAGAGCACTAAGTTATTGCGCAGAGACACAAAGAGTGTTTAAAGTGACTGGTTGTGGGTTCGATGCCCACTCGAAGGGTAGAAATATTTAGTATTTCCATTTTCTTCGCTTTGATGTCGAGGTAAAGCGCGGCGTTAAGTTCTGCCACTTAACACGCAAGCCTCCGAATTCGGCGGAAAGTGGGAAACGGAGTATCCTAACACAAGGTTCCCTCTGCCTACCCTGCTGTGTGCGGGATAAAGCATGAAGCTAAAAAAAAAGAAAAAAAAATGTCGAGGCCACCGTGACACAGTGTAAAAGCGTCTGACTGTATACGTGATTGTTATGGGTTCGATTTCTAGTCTGAGGAATGATCGTATTTAAATTATTTTCCTTTCTCCCCTCTTATTACGAGACAAAACGCGGCGTCGAGTTTAGCAACTCTCTTTCGTTCCGGTTCAGGTGAATTCTGAAACACGAAGGGTCTTGATAACAGATTCTCTCTGGCTACTCTGCTATACGGGAAAAAGCGTAACCATTTAATAAATTACCAAATATTCAACCAAGCTGCCATAGAATCTAGTATCTTTGTATGTACAATTAAATACTAACCAAGACTCCAAAAAAGTTAGCGTCAAACTCTGATCTCCTAAAGATTTTGCAATAATATTAAGTTTATAATACAAAAATACTTTTGAACTTATCAAACAACTTACAAAGGTAAGGAAAACAATTAGAAAATTTGACATCGAGATCTGCTATTAAGTACTGCACAAACGTATCTGAGCCAGTAATGGTACCACTTCAAACAGTGGGGGATTCAAAGAAATCATTATTCTGAGAACTTCCTCGCGCGACCACTCGGAAATTTAGTGATGGGGATACAATCGATTGTTTTTTATATGAAAAATGAGTGTAGTAAAAAATCGATTCGAATTACCTAAACCAAATATTTTTTATAAACCAATCTATTTAGAATTCTGTTACAGGTGTAACGACTTTTAATTTTACAGAAATATGTATATGTAATAAAAAGACATAAAAAACTATTATACTATAAACTTAATTCCGCCACTTAACACGCAAACCTCCGAATTCGGCCGAAAGTGGGGAACGGAGTATCTTAACACTAGGTTCCCTCTGCCTACCCTGCTGTGTGCGGGATATAGCGTGAAGCTATTTTAATTTTTTTCTTTTCTATAAACTTAATAATAATTTTCATTTTATTTTTGAAGCACTCTACTTAGCCTAGAGATAATAATAATTTAATAGACAATTCGAATCTATATATTCAGCTTGTAGTATTTTGCTAACTAGCACATTTCTTAATTTTCAGTATATCTAAATACATGTATTATATTTGAAGAACAGCGTCATTTATCTACTAGATAGCTAACTTACCACAATGCTCACTATAATACTCATGAAATAACATTCAAATCATACATTTGTGAACTCCAGAAAACCTACCAAATATTAACAAACATTATAATAACAGACTGCATAACTAAATCATGTTAAAATACAAAATAAATAACCTAAAATAAACACAAATATCGATATTAGACCCACCCATCCCTACCAGGTACGCTCCGCCGCGGGGTAACGAAGCTAATCTATACTCGAGTGTCGACAATTTGAGGCGTAACAACACTAACAACGGAAAATAAGCAAGACCCATTCTTAATCCACGATAAACGTCCGTAATCATCTCTCTTGTATTCCTGTTTTAAAGCGATGTCATTATTTTTCAGTTGTGTGTTAAGATGAAACGATTTAATGCAGAGCTTTGAATTGATTTGGTCGTGTAAATTTGATGGGACTTTGCGATTGTTTGGTGATGGTTATTAACGATACAAACTATATTCAAGTTTTAAAAATGAATTACTCTTTTCTAGTATTATTAATTTATATAACTATTCGTTATAGCACCAGCAATATAATTAAAATTACCGAGATTCATATATTTATGAACCGATTAAAATAAAATAAGCACCAAATGTTAAAAGTATATTAACAAAATTCAAGTTGTGGCCAGTCGTGGCCCAGTGGCACAAGAGTGTGACTGTAAACGACTGGTTGTGGGTTCGATTCCCACTCGAGGAGTGGAAATTATATTTCCATTTTCTTCGCTCTGGTGTCGAGGTAAAGCGCGGCGTTAAGTTCCGCCACTTAACACGCAAGCCTCCGAATTCGGCGGAAAGTGGGGAACGGAGTGTCTTAACACTAGGTTCCCTCTGTCTACCCTGCAGTGAGCGGGATATAGCTTGAAGCTATTATTATTATTATTATTATAACAAAATTCAATTAACAAAACTGCACAAATAAACAGAAACAAACTCGAATATATTTTCATAACATTGAACGCCCCAATTATATTTTTTCTTATATATGTGCTTAGATGTACAGACAGTTTAGTTACATTTTCATGATACTTCTATAAGTATGCTTTATCTGTAATTATTATATAAGTATATTTCTTTTTACCGATCAATCTCCTTTCTGCGTTCATATTAGCAGAGTGATAAGTGGTCAACTTACACTTCCGATACGCCATAACTAAAAAAGAGAAAGATTTTAAAAGTTGAATCTGCCATTTACATTGTGCCAAACAATCACAAATTAACATTAAATTTAAAATTAATGCATCCTCCTTGGATAAAGTCATGTCATTTAGTTTTCCGTTGTTCCTTACCTTGAACACGTCTTTCATTGAAAATGACGCATTCTTTCCTTTTGAATTATTCTGTCGTGGATCGAACCCCCACCCAGTGGTTCGGCAGTCCGTCCCCGATCAAAGCATACGAGTATAAGTTATGCTTCTATATGTGTGATGTACAAAATGGAATCTTTTTTTAACTTTCTGCTGTATCCCGCACACATCAGGGTAGGGCAAGAGGGAACCTCCGTTCCCCACTCCGCCCAATTCGGAGGCATTGCGTGTTAAGTGGCAGAACTTAACTAAGAAATGGAAATATTAAGCATTTCCACTCCTCGAGTGGGAATCGAACCCACAACCAGTCGTTTACAATCACAGGTTTGTACCACTGCGCCACAGCTGGCTGGAAAAAAATGTCAAGTAAATATTTTTTTTTAAATAAATAAATTAAAAAATACTTCAGTTTATTATAATAAATTTTCTTATTTTATATATAAAATCTAAACACACACCTACAAACCTACGTACATACTAACAAATAAATTTAGACAAACATACAAGCACTTCACATGCAACGTAGCTATTGAAATTGTAATATTTCCCGCTCAGCTCTCCGAAACGTTAATACCACAGTAGGTGTATATTTTTGCTATAAATTAAACGTCGGATACGTTACGAGTTTTTCATACGACACTTGGTTAACTTGCTACTTTATATAGCGAAATGAAACGCATAAATTACACACGGACCACCCCGTGGAACTACGCTTGTATTTCATAAACTGCCACCAAATTGTTTTCGGAATACTAAACTTCAATATTTGCATATTTCGTTCGGTTTGTTATTAATTTGCTTTTAATTTCGAATCAGAAATTGAATAGTAGTAAGCATTCGAACAATGGAAACTCTTGGAACTACTGCTAAGTATTCGCAACAATGAAAATGAGCAATACAATTTAAATTAAACGTTATTTAATATTTTTGTGATTGATAGTTTATTAGTGATATGAAAATTGGGAAAATTATTAAAATTTCCACTATGTATTATGTTAGGGAGATGGTGTTCATAAGTACTTTTAGAAAATTGTTGATTAAGTTTACTTTATATTTGACGTGTCTTATGGCGGCTCTTCTTACTTTATCAATGGTGCAGGTTTTAAAATACCATCATGATGTCACAATTAAAACGATTAATCGAATTGATTCTGATAAACATCCGGTTGATATGAAGTATATTCTTATATGGAAGCCCCCCAAGAAAAACCGCAAGGATGCGACTAACCTGCCTGAAGGTCAAAGTCTATTTCTAAAGCAAAACTGCAAATTTACCAATTGTTTTATAACTCATGACAAACATTTGCTAAAAAACGATAACCAAATAAACGCAGTTGTATTTAAAATACGTGATGTTGAATATTTATCACCAAAATATTTTAACTTAACACGTTCTGCTCATCAAAGGTATATATTCCAATCGTTGCGTTCGTCTGAAGGTCATCCTGTATGTAACGCTTATTTCGACAACTTTTTCAACTGGACTTGGACTTACAAACTTGATTCTGACATACCAAATCCGTTCATTAGTATTTTTGATTCAAAAAATAATTTAGTGGGACCAAGAAAAGGCATTAATTGGAAAATAGGATTTAAACATAAAGAATTGATTGCCATACAAACGAATAAAACTAGAGCAGTTGCTTGGATTGTAATGAAATGTAAAACAAGGCTGAAATATCAAGAGTTTTTTAATGAGATGAAAAGAGAATTAATGGGTTACAACTATACTATAGACATATATGGCCCTTGTGGAGACAGACGATGTCCGAAAGGGCATATCATAAATTGCTTTAAGTTCATAGAAAAAAGGTATTACTTTCAAATGATTTTGGAAGATGCATTCGTTGATGATTACGTTTCGGAGTTAATGGTGTATGCGATGTCGCATTTAACTGTACCTATTGTTCTGGGATCCTCGAGTTACAAAAAGTAAGTATGCTTATGTGTTATGTGTTCTTCAAGCTTGTTTCCATTTAGGATGGTTAAGTTTTTGTTTAGCCTGCGCCATTCTCTAAATATTTAAGAGTATTAGCAGTTGATAATAATTTCCTTGCTATAATAGATAAATCATTGTTGTCTTCTATAATGTTTATCAATCGAAAAACCTTAGTTTTCGCTGGTCCCGTAGAAATATCGGTACATCTTTTAGCTATACTTGATACATTCTCACTAAGATTTAGGTTATATAATAATTTCTGAAATTTTATTTATTTCCACAACCTATATGTTGTCTAAATAAGTAAGTTTTATATACAAAGCATGTATTCAAAAATTTCAGTTGAAATAACTTATTACGATATCATCACAATAATGGGCATTGCGGTTTTTGTGTGTGCGTATTAAGTTGACTTACTACTCGTAATTGATAACAGGATTGGTTGTGAGTTTCATTCCACCCCGGAAGAATGATTATATTATCATTACTCCGCTTTGGAAAGAAGACATTATTATTGTTCATAATACACATTAAGTTCCGCCATACAACACCTGTATCCTTCGAGCGGAAAATAAACAACAGAGTGCCGAGATACTAGATTCTCTCTGACTACCAAAAGCATGAAGCTTCTGAAGTAACATAACGAAATAATTATCTACATAATATATATTCGGGTCGGTCGTGGCGCAGAGGCTCAAAGTGTGACTGTAAAACGACTGGTTATGGGTTCGATTGCCACTCGAGGAATGAAAATTTTTAATATTTCCACTTTCTTCACTTTGGTGTCGCCACTTAACACGCAATGCCTCTAGAATTCGGCGGAAAGTGGGAAATTAATAATTTTAAAACATATTTCTTAATTATTTTTTTCAGTTTCTTACCACCTGGCTCATACATAAACGCTCATATATTTGATATGAAGAAACTTGGGGCAATCATCGACTTCCTTATCAAATACCCAGCTACATACAAATATTTTTTTGATTGGAAGCATCATTACTACTATACTACTAGACCTAGAAATCGAGTGTGCGATTTGTGTGCTAAGTTAAATGACGATAATCCGTCGAAAACATATAAAAGATTCAGAGAATGGTGGAATCCTGGATATAAGGACATTTGTCAACAAAGAAAACTCCATAATATTTTTAAAAATTGATTAGAATAGCAACAATTAAATTAAATTAAAATAGACTAAATTAATTGACTAATTGTTGATGTGAGACGAAAACAAACTGTATTAAAAAATGGATTACAAGAAAAGACGTTGAAATTTTTATTGTATTAATAATATTATTGTAAAGTAACTAATAAATGGGGCCAGTCGTGCAGATACACAAGGAGTGGCTTGGAGCCTAGAAATATCTAATGTCTTCATTTTAGGTTCCCTCTGCTTGCTCCGATCTGTGCGGGATACATCCTGAAGCTAAAAAACCTAATAAATAAAAAAAACGAAAGCGTGATTGTACATCAAATTTTAATTATACAGAGGCCACTACGGCACAATGGGCGTTTGAATGTAATCGAGATTGGTTGTGGGTTCGATTCCAACTAAGAGTAATAATAATAATTTTAATTACATACTTTCAGTACTTCACTCTGGTAAACGAGACAAAACGCGATGTTGAGTCGTTCAGCAAATAATAGCTCGAAAAACAGAGTGTCTTGACTCTAAGCTCTCTCTAAATATCTTACAAAAAAGAACGAAATCTGATTTCTTCTCTACCTACTTTTGGATATCTACGAATATATATTATATTAATATCAGTCAGCGGGGGCCAGTCGTGGCGCAGTGGCACGAAGTGTGACTGTAAACGACTGGTTGTGGGTTCGATTCCCACTCGAGGAGTGGAAATAATAAGTATTTCCATTTTCTTCGCTCTGGTAATAGAGGTAAAGCGCGGCGTTAAGTTTCGCCACATAACACACAATGCCTCCGAATTCGGCGGGAAGTGGGGAACGGAGTGTCTAAGCACTAGGTTCCCTCTGTCTACCATGCTGTGTGCGGGATACAGCGTGAAGCTAAAAAAAATATATATTAATATCAGTCAGTTTATATTCACGTTTTCTTGTTATTAAAAGGTTTCAATATTATCTCGGGCACATCTGCGATCGACATCTTGAGTTAGATTTATTATTGAATACTTTTTTATCTGCCTGACAATGCAGTGATACGCTATCAATCTTCCCGTGGATACTGTATTTTTATTAGTAGGCTCTTTTCTGGTATTGATATTTAAATTATATTTTTTCAGCTTTACGCTTTTTCTTTCTCAGCAAGTAGTTAATAAGAACTTAATATTTAATATTAATTGTTTTGGCAACGATTTAACTACTACTTAGTTCTTTAAGAGTTGTACATATAATTATTTAAAAAAAATATCCAGTGGCCAAAGTGGCCAGTCGTGGCGCAGTGGCACAAGCTTTTGACTGTAAACGATTGGTTGTGGGTTCGATTCCAACTCGATTCAGGCAAAGCTCGACGTTAAGTTCCGCCACTTAACACGCAATGCCTTCGAATTCGGCGGAAAGTGGGGAACCGATTATCTTAATACTAGGCTCCCTCTGCCTACCCTGCCGTGTGCGGGATACAACGTAAAGCTAAAAAAAAATAAAAAAAAAAAAATAACAAATTATATTTTTAAGTAAGAGGAAGATGCTTAAAATTATTTTGTCAACTGTCTAGTCACCCTTGTAAGGTTTAATGTTGTGGATATATAGTTTTCTTTGAATCCAGATACACGAGTAAATTTTAAGCTAAATTCATGCTATGGCATGAAGTCAAAGTGTTTTTACATACTTTCATTAATAAATAGGTAGATAGAAGATAGGGGAAGAGAATACAACCGAAAGATAAATAGAATAAATAGGAAATAATAGAGACCGTCTTGACACAGTGGAACAGTATCTGACTGTAAAGCGATGGTTGGCGGGTCGATTCCCACTCGGGACACGATTATATTTAAAATTTAATTTCTTCTGTGTTATCTCAAACAAAGCACACCACGCCACTAAACGCGCAATTTCCTGATTTCTGACGAAAACTGGAGTACAGAGTGGCTTGACACTAGGTTCTCTACATATTTCTCCCTCTCCTTATATGCAGGAAAAAACGTGATGGTGTAAAAAAAAGGTTAAACAATAACCAAATTTTACGATAACCAACCTCCTTGTTATTAAATTTACCTCGGAATCCATCCATTATGTTAGCAAATAGCCCCTCTTAACTGTCTATTAGGATATACCTGGGGACTATCAATTATTTAGCATGAGCAAATTCTTGACACGCTTGTGATATTTGGCAATGTACGTACGTAACCAGTACGAAATATTACCATTTTTATAATATTTTCTCTTATTTAATTTTTTTTCTTAAGTAGACCAAATGAATACGAAATTTATGAATAATTTCCTATTCTTACTATGACTTAATAAAGAAATTAAAATTAAACCTTATATGAAATGCTATTCAATCATTAGCCAGGTAGCAGTTGAAATAGAACAACTGTTAAACAAAGTTAAATTCTTATAAAATAGAAAACAGAAAATTAATAAATAAATTAATGTTCTAATAAATAAAATATTGCGCCACAATTGGAGCCACTTGTGGCGCAGGGGCACGTAAGTGTGACTGTAAACCCGACTGGTTGTGAGTTCGATTCCCACTCGAGGAGTGGAAATATTTAATATTTCCATTTTCTTCGCTCTGGTGCCGAGGCAAAGCGCGGCGTTAAGTTCCGCCACTTAAGACGCAATGCCTCCGAATTCGGCGGAAAGTCGAGAACGGAGTGTCTTAACACTGCCTAGTATCGCGTCTGTGTCCCGGCACACAGCAGGGTAGGTAGAAAGAGCCTAATGTAAGACATTCCGTTCCCCACTTTCCGCCGAATTCTGGAGGCATTGCGTGTTAAGTGGCGGAACTCAAAGCCGTGCTTTGCTGCGAAACCAGAGCAAAGAAAATGAAATATTAAATATTCCAATTCCTCGAGTGGTTATGGAACCCACAACCAGTCGCGTTTACAGTCAAACTGTGTCCTTGTGCCAGGATCGCTTAGATAATATTTATAGATTTTAATACGTAAAACATTCGTTGACACATTACAAAACATATCCATATAAATGCAAATGAAAATATCGAAGCGTTTTATTCGCGAGCGCCGCGCGCTGACAACTCTAAATAATTGATAGCGTCCCACGCGCGTGATTGTGCTACTGTGTGATGTATCCGTTTGCTATGTAAATAGATAACTAGCTGTGATAAATAACCTGCGAACAATAGTTTTATATTGTTTTGGATAAAGTGGCGAAGGAAGTTAGTTGAAGATATGCGTGGATGATTGGCTTTCAATGCATCATCATCAACTGGAAGACGTCCACTGCTAGACGTAAGCCTCTCCATGGATCGCCATTTGGAGCGATTGCTCGCCTCTCTCAGCCAGCGCTTTCCCGCGGCATTGACTAAGCCATCAGTCACCTCGTGAGTTTTTGTATAATCCGTCGTAACGTATGTATGTTGTTCACGGTGCTAAGTTCTTTCTGGAAACCGGTTTGCTCAGGAGGCTGGTATTCATCAAGCCTGCATGAGGTTGGTAATGACTCTCGACAACAACTTGTAATAAAGTTATATTATTATTATAAAATAATATAACTTTTTTATAACAAGTTGTTCTCGGGGATATAATTATAAAAATACGATGATCGCTACCAGTTTTCAACTTACTGATCATACATACATCACATATGGATATGTGCTGTTTGATCGTCATGATGAAGTCTATCTCATTCCTAATGGATCCGTCGTGGCTCATCCACGTCCATTTCCTAAAGGACCTCTAATTGTAGATGGGGTTCATCATAAAGAGTACCTCTTTCTTCATGTAGTTGATCAATCTCTGCTCCCTGGTTATTGGGTTCCCATATCCAAACTCAGCCTCACTCTCAGATCATCACCGTTAGCTTTAAAGTTCTCCATGGCAACGATGAACTAGGTTTCAAAAGTATCTATGGCCTCGGAAATATCATTAAATATACTTTCTACTTTATCATCTGAGTGTGCCGAGAACGGTGCGTATACCTGTATGACCTTCAGCGTTTTAATGCATAAGTGAGGATAAATTATTGTCACTATAAATGAATATTTTTCCCATTTAAAAAAAACCATTACAAAAAGATAGTAACAACACATAATATTTATAATCGAAATTCATTCCTTTTATGATAATTATGATATTTTTAAAAATATGTATTTTTTGTAATTAAACAATCAACAACAAGTTTATGTCATTTAACAATCTAGAATTTCAATATTTCCTTTGAAAATATTGAAATTCATTTTACATAAAATATTTTCATTCATGTCTTGTTATTCGATTATTAGAAAACAATGACAATTCTACAAAATAATGTTTCTTTTTTATTATTTCAAAGTATTTAAAACACACCTGCAGCTTTACCATATGTTATTATTCTACAAGAACTTCAGTACTTTGCGGGTAATTTAGTTTTAAGTCACATCACTCTTCTTTCTTCATTTACAATTCTAAGCGTTGTACATGCAAAGTTTTCTCTACTCGATTTTTTAAAATATTATTTTTTTATCAAATTAAAAAGGTTGAGTTTAATATAGTACTTAGTTTTTTTTTATAAAAGTATTTTTAAACTAAATAAATACTAATAAGGTTACATTCAAGGTTCCACAGAGGTATCATTAAGTTTCAATATATAAAGACAGACGAATACAGCATTTCACAACTACATATATGTATATTATATTCTTCATTAAAAGTTGTTCCTTCTTCGAGGTTACTTAGAAATGCAAAATCGCAGACATTACGCAAATAAGCAGAGTAGTTGAACATCGAAATACCAGTCTCAGGTGCGTATTGGTTTTGTAGGCGCTGTTACACTGTAAATATTGTACGTTACCCCTACACTTGTTTGAAGGTGGAAATGTTTAATTATTTTAAGAAATTAATTTATAAGTGGCCAGTCGTGGCCCAGTGGCACAAGCGTGTGACCACTGTAAACGACTGGTTGTGGGTTCGATTCCCACTCGAGGGGTGGAAATATTTAATATTTCCATTTTCTTCGCTCTGGTATCGAGGTAAAGCGCAGCGTTAATTTCTGCCACTTAACACGCAATGCCTCCGAATTCGGCGGAAAGTGGGAAACGGATTGTCTTAACACTAGTTTCCATCTGCCTACCCTGCTGTGTGCGGGATACAGCGTGAAGCTATATATTTATATAATTTATAATTAGAAAGAAATTAAAGATATTGTATAACAAAAAGACATGTGATGGTAAACGCGATGCTTGTGGGTTCGAATCTTACCCGGGGGAAAGATTATATTATTTTTATTTTCTCTGTTCTTTTCGGTACCTAAGATAAAACGTTTAGTTTCACTACTTAACACGCAATGCCTTGTTTTCAGGAGGATAGTGGAGAACGGAGTGTCTTACACACTCTAGGTTCCCTCTGACTGCCGTGCTATGCGAGAAAAAGCGTGAAGGTAGAAAGAAATTAACATTAAAGTATACATTTTTATTCACTAGTGAAAAAAGTTTTCTATATTAACTATAATTGAATATATCAGCGATTTAATGCTCTTTCCTTTCATAATAATAAAGCCTTTATTTCAGATTTAAGCACTTTATATGTACATTTTTTTTTTCAGCAAAATATTTTAGGTAATTAAATCTGTTTGTCCAATTTTGACATTTGAGAATGACAAAATTGGACAAACAAGACAGAATGTCCCGGAAACCAACCATCCACATTAGCTCCTAAGAAAATTAATAAATCAAACCTTCATGATTTGCTCTCATATATTATATTAATTATGTTATACAGTTATTTATTAATAAATAAAATATACTTTATTTCTTAAAATTTATATCAGCATAGCAATTTCTAGTCATCTTGTTATTATTACTTAATATTTTGTCATTTTTTCTTAAGACAAAGATAACGACTCAAATTCTCAACACGAATTCAAACCAAAAGTGGAGAACGGAATATCTTGACACTACGCTCTTTATCCACCCTGCAAACAGTAATTTTTAAACACACATATTTCCCAATTTTAATATAATAATTAATTTGGGAAACACTATTATTAGTGGAACAGTAGTATAATGATGGCTTGTTTTGTATTTGATACGGAGTATTCATTTTATATTTGTTTTGTATATAATTTTTAGCCTTTTAAATAATATTTTAATTTCGTAACTTGAGTTTTTGTCTGTATAGTATAACTTGAGTCCAGCTTGAAATAATTATATTTAAGGCTTACTAATTCTTTATGAAAAAAAGTGGAGAACGGAATAACATGACACTATACTCTCTATCTACCTTGCATTTAAAAGTTTTGAACACTCCAAATTCTAAATTTTAATATAATCACAAACTTTAGAAACACAATTAGTAGCGGTCCAGTAGTATAATGCAGTTGCATCAGGTGTGTTAACGCACTGCGCCCGATATATCGCATGTCGGGATCCAATTGCGCCCTGATTGCACTTTACTGCTAGTTTCGGTTACATTCAGTTTTATTTACGTGTAGCTTTAAATTGACTTGTTTTACAGAGATATGACTTTATTTGATATGGAGTGTTCGTTTTTTGTTTGGATTGTAAAAGACTTTTTTATGTATTATTTTTATTTCCATTTATAATAAATATCTTAGTTCTTATTTTTTTTTTTTAGATGAAGAACTTGGATGAGTAGTTTCTTTAATATTCAGTTTTACATGTTTTTCTGCACGGAACAGCATAGTGTCAATACACTCCATTGTCCACTTTCCTCCCTTAATCGACACAATGTGTGTTGAGTGCCAAAGCATAGTAATAAAAATAATTTAATTATAATAATAATTTCCCTGATTGGAAATCGAACTTATTGCGTTTACCAGTTCCACTGTATCACAATGGTCACGTCTCAAGCAAGCTAAGAAAAGAAAGCCAAAATTTTAGTTATTCATACATAATTACCTTCTTGTAATATTGAACACCAAAAAAACTAAAAGTTCATCAAAAGTTGTACCAAAATGTACTTAAAAACCATAAAACAAAAAAACCCAATTTCAACAAAAAAAGTATGTCACTAGTAACATTCCACTATACACATTTCTGTGCCAACGGAACAAAAAATTATCCATGAATATACATACATAATCACCGTCTCAGCTAAAACCCTGACCAGGCATAATTCAAATTTCGTTCAGTAGCGCCCTCTGTCAAGTGTCGTCAAGCTTCTAGAATATTCATCAGCCGACTTGATTACACGTACATAGTGGGTATACGTCTAATCATTTTGCAAATAGAATTTGTGAATAGAACATCAGGTACGCCTGTCCCGGTACAGATTAACCGTTGATATACATTAGCCTATGTGAATATTTGAAATGCAGAATTAACGTTTATGTATGGGTAAATATTAAACTTATAAATGTAAGCAAATAAATAATTTCTGAGAGATCTATAAGAGTACTTGTATGATTTTCGTATTGTCTTGCAAGATTCTTTAACCTCTAAAGTTGTTTGTTTGCGAAGATACTTGCCTATTATTTAAAATTTGATTGAGAGGTGTAAGAAATAAAATAATAAATAGATTAGGTCCCCAACACACTGTAGGAATAACATTTTTCATCTCTTGCTATAGAAGGTATTTTGTGAAATATATAAAGTATTTTCAAAATTATTGCTTTACGAAACTGATTAGGTCTCGTACGCACAGCAATATCGTTCAATTGTAAGATTTTTTTGATAAACCCCATCAGCTGCAAGTTCAGCAATGTGTTAATTTGTTAGCGAAATCTTCTATTTTTTTAAGGAAATTACTCAAGCATGTTGTAGAATAAGTCGCGTATATACGCCCAGAACGACTCATATATGATACGAAAAGTTATATATTTAGATTATTTCCAGATTTCGTTTAAATAAAATGTTTTCTTCAACATTTTTGTATAGAAATTCAAGATATTATTATAATAATGTAGAAATATTAAAACAAAAACTTACTATTTGTTATTTTTTTTTGTGTTATATTATAAACGATTACGAGATTTCCACAATAACTGACTATATGTTATAAAATTACCAATTTTCCAATAAATTATAACGTTGTCACCTTCACTCATTACATATTAAAAGTTCGTCGTCAACTTCAAAGGTTTAACTTCGAAGCCTCCAAGAAGTTTCGAGTCCTCTTCATTATACACAGCCGTTTTGCATATCGAAGAGAAAAATCTAGTTAGTAACAAGGTATACTTTTAATAATTTAATATAAAAAGTTAGCATTTACTTTATTATTGCATTTAGAAAGTATTTATGCACTAGTGGAGAATAAATAGGTTGAAATTGTATATCATTTTTGGTAAAAAAGTATTTTGTTTTTAGCTTCACGTTTTTTCATGCACACAGCACACAGGGGATAGAGGGAACATAATGTTAAAACAATTCGTCCCCCACTTTCTTTAACTATTTCAATTCCTCGAGTGGGTATCAACCCACAACCAGTCGTGTTTATAATCATATCATGTTAATTGTTCAAAGATACTCATTCTCCGAGTGGGACCCAACCCGCAACCAATTGCGTTTATCATCGGATGGATGGTCGCTAAATAAGCCAAAATAAAAAAGCAAATGAAATGTTTTAAGATGATTACGAGTAACGTTATTAGAACAATTTCACTTAATATACGTAAACGAATACTAATATAAATCTAGATATCCATCAAAAATAAAAATACAATCTAATTCAATGAACTAAGAAATATTTACTCCCTGACACTCCAACAACCAATGGACAAATGATCCATCCAAAAGTAAACATAATAAATAAATTAAAACCATTACCATATCAAAGTCAAATTCAAATATATAGAACCTCTTAAACTTTAACTATTCCTCTTAAAGAAGTTTGGAGTTCACAATCGCCAATACAGACCTATTTTGCATTGCGAAGGAGAGAAGTGGGGTCAGGACAAAGAGCTCGTGAATATGCGAACAGGCGATCTCTGCGATATGCTAAGCAGTCACTCGAACCGCCTTCCATACTGAATTCTGATTGTTATATCTTATTCTTACTGGTATGTTTATTGTGGAGTTTATAGTCTGTTAACATTTATGCAAATTTGCTGTGGGGATCGATTTCTGGTCATTTGTTATGCAATGTTATGATAACTGGTGTCTAATTCTAGAGATAGTTGTGTATTTGACTTTCAGATTTGAGTTTTGTTTTTGGTTTTGGGACCAGTCGTGCCGTAGTGGCACAAGCGTGTGACAGTAAACAACTGGTTGTGGATTCAATTGTCACTCGAGAAGTGGAAATATTTATTATTCCTATTTTTTTAGCTCTGGTGCGAGGCAAAGCTGGGCGTTAAGTTCCACCACTTAACACGCAATGCGGAGTTAACGGAGTGTCTTAACACTAGGTTCCCTCTGCCTACCCTACTGTGTGCGGGACACTGCGTGAAGCTACAGAAAAGCTTAGCTAAATAAAGAGATCCTAGTGTCAAGATACTCCGTTCTCGACTTTTTGCGCGAATTTGAAACATTATGTGGGTTAAATGGCGAAACTCATCAGTCTTATATCAGAGTGGGAAAAAAGGTATTTTTTTTAATTACTTAAATCATTTATGAATGGGGGGGGGGATGATTATCATTCCCCAAATAAGGACTAATCGCGTTTACTGCGTGTCCAACTGCGTCAAGGTGGTTTCATATTTACTTATTTCATATACTTATGATAGCTTAGACAAAATGTAGCCAGTGTGATAAAAAAACTGGAGTTATCTTTTATGCATGTCTAGAGTTACTTTATTTTTCTAAAACCTTTTCCGTTAACCTTTTCTATAATAAAGAAAGAACTTTCAGTGTCTTTGTTACATTTTACTTTTAATAAATCAGGTAAATGTTACAAAAATGTCAGCGCTACTTTTGTTTATACTTTCAAAAGCTACACATAAATTTATTTAAATAGTAGAGGTTGGCTGTCATTAGATAGGATTAAATTTATGCAAGCTTCACGTTCTTTCTCGCATAGCAGGATAGTCAGAGAGAAATGAATTAAAACACTCCGTTCTTCTCATTCTGTCAGTGGAAAGAAAAGAACGATGTCGGAGAATCAAGTCAATCCCCATTAAGTGGCAGAAGTAAACACCGCGCTTTGTCTTAGGTTTGTTATTATAAATTTATTTTTTTTTATTAAATTTTTGTGTTGGGTGTTAGAGTGGAGAAAAAAACCAAGTGGGAATCGAACTGTCAACCATCGCGTTTAAAGTCAAACACTATCTGCGCCACGACGGCCTTATTCGTTATTGACAAAATTAATTGAAATAAAAAAAAACAGTACGTTTTTAAAACTTATTTTATGTAAATGAATAAATAAAGTTCTACTACATAGTAATAATTTAGTAAACAATGTAAAATGAAACATTATATAGATTTATGTTCTACATCACTCTTACTTTGTTCTTCTTTTATCTCGTTGTCGATAGGTTGGATTGAACTTGCCTCATGCACCATCAAGCTATCGTCATCTTCTATATAAAAAAATAATTAAGTTAAATAGAGTTTTTATACTTAATGAACTCAAAATATTTAAATAATTATAAAAAAAACTTGTTAAATAATAATAAAACGTCTAATTATATACGTTATATTTGTGATATACGTTCGTAATACAACTAATAAGCATAGGAATAGTCAATTATTTATGTTTTTAAAATATTCTATTTTTTTTTATTTGCACTAGCCCGTATCTGTTAAGATTGAAGCTGCTGTCAAGAAAGGTTGCCTGACAGAGATTGCTACCAGCAATAAGACCGCCTTTGCGCACTCTGTACTATGTTATAAATTATTGGTTTTGTGTGCAATAAAGTGTTTCTATTCTATTCTATTAATATTTATGTAAAAGATAATCTCAGTATTAGATAATTTCATTCAAAAGTACAAAAAAATAAGAAATAAAAGCGTTATTTAGCTTTACCTTTTGGAATGCACCGTTCGAATAGTAGATCAGGAAACCACCATTGTCTAAAGTCCTCCTTGACGCTTGTAATTCCGAATTTGCTGTCATCGTTAAGATAAGCACAGATTTCACAAATTCCTGTAAATCTCTCAGCTTTCGTGATAGTGTAATATTTTCTCCAGCGGTGATAATGATTATATACGTTAGGATTATTTGTAACGTACTGTATTAATTCAATCAACTGATCTACGCTTGTGCTCCTTGTATTTATATAGGAGCCTGGAGGAAGAAATCTAAAATATCAATAGAATTAATGATTATGAATTTCTCTGTATTATGAATGATTAATATATAATTTTTTTTTAGCTTCACGCTGTATGCCGCACACACTGTCTTAACACTAGGTTCCCCACTTTCCGCTGAATTCGGAGGCTTGCGTGTTAAGTGGCGGAACTTAACGCCGCGCATTACCTCGACACCAGAGCGAACAAAATGCAAATATTAAATATTTCCACTCTTCGAGTGGGAATCCAACCCACAACCAGTCGCTTACACGCTTGTGCCACTGCGCCAGACTGGCCACATGAATAATGATTTTAAGAATGATTATAATTATGACAAATGTCAACTGGCGTCTGCTTTATAATACAACACACGATATACTTTTAAGGATTTTTAAATTATTAACAATAAAATCAGCTTCATATTTTTTTCGGCATTGGTTGACCCGTCAGAGAGAACCTATCACTACCAAGTGGGAATTGAACCCACAACATTATTTATTGAAAAATTTAATTTATTTTAAGTCACTGTAAATATTTTTGATGATTTTTTTTTATTTACCTTACCTTGTATAGTTTGCACCTCCCAAAACAATGGGCACAGCATAATTGTCAAAGGCTGTTATAATATCTTGCGTTACATAATCAACCGAATTAGTATCCTCGGCGGCGAAATAAAAATAATACTCCTTCACTACGGACAAACATCCTTCTTTGGGACATTTTAGATTACCACATCCATAAATATTAAAAACCAGTGAATTTGTTATAAACAGACTTCGCAACATTTTTGCAAATCGTATCCTATCGGTTATCGATGTACATTTCGTAACTATCCATGCCATCGCTTTTTTCTTCTCTTTAACAAATTCTAATTGTTCTTTTGGCAAATCTGTCATATTAGATTCCCAATCTACTGATATACTTGGAGCAATGACAGTACCCTCCAAGTCTTTAACTTCTATGAAAGGACTTACAATATCAGAATCTAGTTTATATGTCCAAGTCCAATTAAAATAACTATCAGCGACAACATTACAGACAGGTGTGTAATTAGACGATATTTCACTATGAAATATATACTTCTGGTGATCCGATCTTCTTTCAGGAAACTTGATACTCTTCCAGTTATGCAAATCTCTGCTATCAAAGATAATTGACTCAAAATGTATGTAGTCTCGAAGGAAAAACTTATCACTTGTTAAATAACAATTCGTATGCAAGCAATTACGTGAAATTAAAGGCATCTGACCTTCTCCAATAAGTTTTAATGAGTTATTTTCACTGGTCCACAATAATATATACTTAAGGTCTTGATATTTATCATTTTTGAGTTCAATGTCCATATTAGGAAGACCCTGGACGCGTTCTTGATAATTTTGCAAACGATACATAGAAGAATAAGCGGTATGAAAAGTATAGAATGCGAGCAAAATATACATTAATAAACCGGCGCAACTCACAATAAAAAATAGCCTTGCAACTGCCTCTGTTTTAGACGGCACGTACATTTCCAACGTTTACTTTTCACTTTATAATAAAGAACCAAAGCGTATATTGAAGTTTGAAAACCACAGTATTTGATAACATTAAAAGAGAAATTCAAAACAAACAACACATCGGAATCTGCGAATAGCTTAGTGAATAACAACATGCAAAGTGAAAGCCAATTTTAAAATATCTACATATATATACATATACATTTTTCATGTGGAAGATGACTTTTTAATTTTTTTTTTGTTTCATAAAAGGACAAAAACTGATATTTTTTTAAGTTTTACCCTTTTTCCGTATAGCAGAGTAGTCAGAGAGAACGTAGTGACATTATATTCTCTTGCAAGATAATATTTTTGATATGATATAAATTTAATACAAAATAATAAAAAAATACACGTACATCGTCGTTTAGTGTGATAGCGTCTGACACATTTACAGATGTGAAGATAGTGGGTTCGATTCCCACTCAGGAGGTTTATTATATTTAAACTTTTTTCATTTCTCCGCTCTGCTACATTAGACAAAGCGTGGCGTTAAGTTCCGCCACTCACCACGCGACGTTTTGTTTTTTGGCGGAAAATTCAGTTCAGTTCTTTATTTATGGCGATTCGAACGTGCAATTAGAGCACTTTTCACTTCGCCAATATCACATAGTATGGAGAATACACGAAGGAGATCGATCGGTAAAAAAGAAATCTTCGACATTCATTTTTTTATTATATTCACGATGTATCCCACACGCGGCAGGGTATGCAGAGGGAACCTAGAGTTAAGACACTCCGTTCTCCACTTTCCCCCGAATTCCAAACACCAAAGCGAAGGAAATGGAAATAATAAATATTTCCACTCCTCGAGTGGGAATCGAACCCACAACCAGTCGCTTTACAGTCACACTTTGTGCCACTGCGCCACGACTGGCCCCTATTAAGTATCTTGACATTAAATTTTCTCTAACTACCCTATATTGTATTTAAAAGAAAAAAATACCTCTACTAAAATATTTGCTTGATTTAGTATTAAAGCCTTACCTTAACACAAATACAGTTAAATCTATAAGCATTAAGGTCTGAATGCTAGGAAATGCCAGGAATTGTAAATTTGTTATTGACTTACAAATGTATACCTATAGTGCGGTTAGGTTTAGCACTGCAAATCGAGTTGATATTTAATGATGTAAACATACGATGCGATTGTGGCGCAGTGGTAAAATATATTCGAAGGTAGTCAGTTCGATTTTCGTTTGGAGTAATTTCAAAATATTCTATATTAAACATGGGTGACGCCGTTCGGGCGCAGTGGGACAGTATCTTACTATAAGGCGATAGTTTAGGATTGGATTCCAATTCAGAGAATGATTGTATTTACATTTTTATTTTTTCATACATGACCTAAGGCAAAGCGCGGTGTTGAGGTCCGCCACTCAACACGTAATATGTCAATTTTGGGGGGAAACTGGGGTCCTCTCTATTATTACCCTGCTATGCAAGAAAAAAGCGAGGAGCTACAAATAAAAGATATGTAAAAAATTTCCAGTAATTTCGAATTTTCAATTAACATAAGAATGTCAGTGGTATCAGTCCAACAAAAAGCTAACACTAGTCGAAGGGCAGTTCTAGTTATTATTTTTGTTCAGCTACACGCTATTCCCGGCGTAGCACATTTCTCCTTTTCATCCGAAATCGAGATATTGCGTGTGGAGTGGTAAAACTCAACGCTGCACTTAGTCTTGCCAGAAGGGAGAAATGAAAGCAATTTAAACGTAATTACAATAAATGGCTTCAAGTTCTCTACCTTAATGCAACGTACCTGTTAAATTTGTACTAGTAATATTTTAACATTACGATATATGTACATACTTACAAAACTTGTAAAATCTTATAATATTTCAATGAATTGCATGGATGAAGGCTGCAATATAAATAAATATAATTATAAAAGAAGGCAAGAAGTGACGAACTGAGTGTCTTAACACTAAGTCGCAGACTACAATGCTATAATCGAGAAAAACGTTAAGATGCAAAAAAAAATAGTACAGACTTGATATTTCGAACAAGACAGCACGTAAAAACTATAGGAATTATAATATTAAGTATAAGTAATATAAGTTTACGACTTTTAAAAGAGCAGTACCTATTCTCAGTCGAAAAGCTCTCGAGAAAATTTTTCTATCAGTTGATGTCGCCCTCTATTTGCTAAGACCTGTTTCGTTATAGACTTACGCGTTTCCATTCTAACATAACTTTATAGTTTACTATTATTATATTTCCTTTATGTAAAAATTATGAAACAAAAAAACATCTTTTAGAAACATTAGAAAAAGATTCAGGACTCGATTTGTAAATCAAGAACCAGAGCGGAGAAAGAGAAATCTTTTTAAATTATAGTAATATCCCCTGAGTGGAAATCGAATCCGCTACTATTCACTTTTACAGTCAGACAGTCTTTATACATATATGTATTATAGTAAAGACACATGCGCGACCTCGCCTGCGTAAATAAAAGATTTAGTTAATTTGACAAAACAGTTATTTTAAAGCAATTTAATCGAACAAAATTTTCATTGTTGTACCTTTTTATTTATATACCATTTTAAAAAAATAAATATTAAGGAAATATTACCAAAATATTACCAATAGGATAGTTAAAACTGCATCTCAATTGGTTAGGCCATTTTTGAGATCAGCATGAACAAACGCACTGACAAACAAACCCAATAATATTTTTTCTCACATACTTCAATATGATAAAGTACATATTTATTATATGTATAGATTATTATCCTATTAAAATAACAAATAAATATCAAAGTAATTGGAAACAGTCGGAGCTCTTTGCATGTACGACGTGGAGTCTTCAGCAAATATGGACATCGCGTATGAAGTCAAATAGAATTACGTATTCCATAAAAATATACCCTTTGCGGCACGTGACAACGCGTCATGTAGTTATGTACGGTGAATTTGTAATCATTTCCTGTAAACATATGGAGAATGGAGAATGAAGAATAAGGAATCTTTCATGACGTCTCGGCTTGTCATATTGGCTTTATCACCTTTGCTGATTTGTAAAAGCGTGTTTATTTTGTCTTTGTGTTGAATAACGTAAATAATAAGTAAGAAATATGCTGAAGGAGTAATATTTGGCGTGTTCTAATATTAGTATAGTTCCTCTCACTTAGTAGTTATATGAATAAGGTTTTTAGGAAAAAAGTATTCAATTTTGAATGCAGCCGCATTAAATTAGATTCAAGAGGTGCAAGTTCAAATTCCGCTGCGTTTAAATTTCTTAAGTTCTTTTATCAGTATCTCATAACTGAAGAAAAAATGAAGACAACTTTTATATTATAACTAGCGACCCAGCCGCGGCTTCGCCTGCATAAACTACACTACTATATCTATTACGTTTCTACAGCTACCCGTGTTCACGTTTAAATACACACATCAAAAAAATATTTTTTCAATGGCACATTTGAACAGACTGAATAAAACATTTCATGTTTGAGGTGTATTCTAATTTTGTAATCATTAAAGGTAATAAATAACCTTTAATTAATAAATAATTTTTCAAGACTTATTCAAAGCAAGATAGACCAGCCTAACGACAGCTGATAAACCTATAAAGCGATATTTTAAAGTTCTTCAGAAAGTATGATGTACGGAGCATAATATTAAAAGTAAAATGTCTATATCAAGACACTTTTTTTCACAAATATTACCATTTTTAACGATATAAAAGTATTAATTTCAATTTAGCGTTACAGGAGAAGTTAAAATGACATATGGCATTATAAATGACATGACAATGCTGCCATTATAAAAAAATAAAAAGTTATATTGATATGAAATATATGCATATTTATTTTGTGCTTCTTAGTTTTATAATTATTATATTAGTAAATGAAATTAGAAATATTTTAGCTTCAGTTGTAAAATAATTAACACAATTGACTATGTAAGTTTTATTTTTATTTTTTCCCGAAATTGTATTGAATACCAGGATAAAAACTATCTCATATAATGTCCTAGTCTAAGCTAATTCCATGCAAAAATACATTTATTTCTATTCAGTAAATATCAGTGCATGAAGAAAATCCTTATATCGGTTTTTTATTTTTTCCATAAAAACTACATCGAATACCGGGATAAAAACTATCCTATATGATGTACCTTTGGACTATAAGCTACCATCATGCTAAATTTCATTCATTTTCATCCAGTACTTTTTGCGTGATTTGCGGACAAATTAACAGACAGACAGACAGACAGACAAGAATTCTATTAAGTGGATTTTTGGCCTCTGTTACCGATATATTAACGCACCCAATTAAAATTTTTCATGTACAGAATTGACTTTTCTACTCTTTTATTATATATAGAGATATAATAATGCGTCACAAATACACACTACCATGTGAACGAACATGCTAGTTTATATAAATATAAGAAATAATATCGAATTACTTGTCCTAATACTTTTTTATATAAAGATTAAACAAGTTTATTAATTGGAGAACGGAGTGTCTTGACACTAGGTTCCCTCTGCCTACTGTGTTATGCGGGAAAAGCATGAAGCGTTCTTTATTGTGTTAAAAAAATTAAATATTTGAACTATATTTTACCAGCACTTGGCCACGTCTGATCACTTACTTCAGGCCGTTAATTAAATATATAGACGGACAGTTGAGACAAGCAAATGTGAAACTGAAGGGGTAAATAATATTTTTTTTTACATAGGTCTCATTTCTTATACATAGGTATTTAAACAAAGTACATTTGTTTAAATATTTATATATATTGTTCTGTTCTGCATTTACCACTCAAACATAAATTACGCTTTACTTTGCCAAAAGTGACTGTTGACACAAAAATAATCTAAAAAATAGCTTTTTCTCTATGTAAACAATGGCCTAGTGGCCAGTCGTGGCCCAGTGGCACAAGCGTGTAAACGACTGGTTGTGGGTTCGATTCCCACTTGAGGAGTGGAAATTACATTTTCATTTTCTCTGGTGTCGAGGTAAAGCGCGGCGTTAAGTTCCGCTAGTGGGAAACGGAGTGTCTTAACACTAGGTTCCCTCTGCCTACCCTGCTGTGTGCGGGATACAGCGTGAAGCTAAAAAAAAATTGAAGCCGTAACCTTCGCAAAGTACCATCCATATATCAATTGTACCACAAAATCATTAAAACAAGCGTAGTAAAATATTATTTATAGCTATTATTTACTAAAAATTTTAATGTTAGTCGACCAAAGTAGTCAATTAATATTGCAATTAATATAAAGCACCAAACGAACTTATCATTTCGCGAACACTCGCGGATGTCAGAGCTTTTGGTTTCCAATTTCCGATATAAAACTGGGATTATTTTCAATTATGACGTAGTATGCACCGTTGGTTCCGTATTAACGCGACCCCTGTTGTGTACTAAAATAGAATTTGTTGTGGCCTTTAATAAAATAAATATTAACGTGAGGCCCTAGAATAACTTCTGAAAATGTAAATGTGGTATTTATAAATATGATATACGGCCAGTCGTGGCCCAGTGGCACAAGCGTGTGACTGTAAACGACTGGTTGTGGGTTCGATTCCCACTCGAGGAGTGGAACTATTTAATATTTCCATTTTCTTCGCTCTGGTGTCGAGGTAAAGCGCGGCATTAAGTTCCGCCACTTAACACGCAAGCCTCCGAATTCGGCGGAAAGTGGGGAACGGAGTGTCTTAACACTAGGTTCCCTCTGCCTACCCTGCTGTGTGCGGGATACAGCGTGAAGCTAAAAAAAAAATTGTATAAAACCTTTTTCTACTCGTTGCCATTCTTGGTAATGTTTGACATTTGTAACAAATGTCATTATATTTTTTTTTGTTTTATTCTATACTACAATTGAACAGAGGCCACCATAGCTCAGTGGACAGTGACTGTAAAGCGAGAGTTGTGGGTTTGATTTGATATATTACCTTAAATATGGTTATTGTTCATTGTACACAAAGTTTAAGGTACATTGTATACTATATGTATTTTTATTGTGTAATTAATAATTATTAATCAATAAAAATATACTTCCGCCACTCAACACCCAATGTTTGAAGATTAGGTGGCAAGTGGAATATGTAGTGTCTCGAAACAAATCTGTCTGTCTATGTAGACAGCAACACGACAATCTTCCCGCGTAAGGTTATGCGGAAAGCTGTATATATGCATCAATTGAATATATTAATAAGTAAATACATTACAATATAAAGTATATTGTATTATTATAACTCTTATATTGCACTTGCTTCTTCATAAAAAAGATTTTTTTAAGTTCTATAAATAACCATGTCTCCATTTATATCCTAATTGGTGCGCAACGCAGCAATGATATTCCTAAATGAAACGCGGTTCTTGTGGGATCAATTTGCCACCGTTTCTGATATTTTAAATCTAATTAACAAAACAAAAAACCTATTATTGCAACACACTTAATAATTAATATAATAAGAAAATAAACGTAAACTTACTTTTAACATTTTTAAAGTGTTATTCCACACTTAGGAAAATTGAACTTTAAAAATGTTAAAAGTATTTAATAAATAGCATTCTCTCTTGCCAAACGATTGTTCGTAGAATAATCTTTGGGTAGCAGAAATTTGTAAAAATCTCTCTACAGAGATGCTAACAACAAAAATAAGTTATAAGAATTTCGACGCAGCGGATAGTAGAACGCATGGCTCAGTGATGAGAGCGCCTGAACGGTATTCAGAAGGCGCGGGTTCGAATCCCGCTGCGTTCAAATTTTTATACGTTTCCTTTAAATATCTTTTTCAACGTAAACTTAATTAAAATATACTTTTAACATCATTCCCATAACAAAACAGTCAAATTACCACCAATCACTCTATACGTAAGTACAAACATACATACATACATACATACATACATACCAAAATCGTATGTATTTCATGAATAAACCACAGATCCAATGTTATTAGGCAGTTCATTAGTCAAACTAGATAATTAGTTGCTACACCTGCACGACTTAGCCGTGTCCGGGAGATTTGCGGGATTCTCTTGTAGTATTATATTATAGGTGCCTTATGCATAAATCATATACGCTTTGCCTGCTTGCTTAGCTACTTTGTTGTGATTTAGATTAGATAAGTAACAACGGTGGTAACGGATTCAAATTTTGAGTGTTAAGTATTTATGTAAAATTTAAGGATTTTTGGTGTAGTAAGACAAAGTATGGGGTTAAGTTAGTTCACTTAACTAAATGCAACAAGAAAAAGTTAATAATTAATAATAATATACACATTTATTCATTTAAACACAAAGTACATAATATAATATTTTGTAACGGTAATAACTACATTAGTATATGACTATGTCATAGAAAGAAAGAAATACCAAATACGGAACAATTAAAATTGTTGTTTTTTAATTTGCTAATGATGTTTCATTGTAGAACTTATATTTAATCTTATTTTCATATATTTTCAGCTTCATTCATCTTCCGGCATAGTACGATACTGAGAGGATAACCTAGTGTCCAAAATGACAAACTAGTGTCACTTTGTTCTTCGATTTCTGCCCGAAATCGAAACCTTACGAGTTAAGTAGCGGAACGCCGCGCTTTGTCTGCCACACTCAAACGTGATATCTTCAAACTGTAGGGTCATAGTACATTCCTGCTATTTTCGGAATTCTGATATGAGAGATGATGACAAATACATTAAAAGTGTATCAATGATTTTTGTAAAATGTTTGTTTTTATAGAATTTTAATTAAAGGTTCAGTTCACGCTTTTTCCCGCAATGCAAATAAGTAGAGAGAACCTACAGTCGGGACACTCCGATCAGTTAACGTTTCAAAATATTTGATTAGTTTTGTAGTAACAAAATATTTTGAAATTTTTACTGATTTTTTTATTCAAGTATGAAAAAAAAATCTATGAACATCTTCACATAGAAAAGTGGCTTTCCTCGTATGTCTGTATGTATATAAGCTTAGATCTTCAAAACTACGCAACGTTCGTGATGTACGTTATGTGATGTCGTCGCCGCGGCGCGTGCCTATAGTAAAATAGTTGTGTAGTTCACGCAGGCGAAGCTGCAAGCCGGCCATTAGTATAAGATAATTTATTAAAACATATAAAACTTTATGATTTTTTTGAGTATAACAGGGTAGGCAGAGAAAGTCCAATATCAAGACACTATGTTATACATATGGGGCCAGTCGTAGCGCAGTAGCACGAGCGTGTGACCGTAAACTACTGGTTGTTGGTTCGATTCCCACTCGAGGAGTGGAAATATTTAATATTTCCATTTCCTTCGGTATCAGAGGCAAAGCGCGGCGTTAAAATCCGCCACTTAACACGCAATGCCTCGAAATTCGGCGGAAAGTGGGGAACGGAGGGTCTTTACACTAGGTTCCCTGTGCCTACCATGCTGTATGCGGGATACAGCGTGAAGCTAAAAAAAAAAACCAAAAAAATGTTCTACACATTCCGCTCTAACTCCACACATAATTAAGTTGCGGAACTTAACGCCGTACTTCATCTTAATCCTCATATGAACATGCATGCAATTCACATTGTCTATACAACCTATTCATATATAAACGGGCACCTAAACATCAACAATGAATAGCCTATCAAATATCTGTCAGTCAGAGGCAGCCACAGGCATTGGTATGTCGCGTCGGAGATATTTAGGGCATCCAACAGAGCTTGTAGCATTCCGATATCATTCCAACGGTTTGTTGTCGTTCATCATTCTGTAAGTCTGATTACTTGGGATTTGAGGCGAAATGTAGTAGGTATTTATTTATAGTAATAATATAAAATAAGAGATATATGTACCTATAGTTATATGAAATTGTATGTAATTATTGAGGCTAATCGTGGTGAAGTGACAAAAAGTGATATTCGTTGTGGGTTCAACGTTAATTCCGTCACTTAACATTATGTTAAGTCTCTAAATTCGGCGGAAAATGGGGAAAGGAGTGAAAGCGAATTCAACACAAGATTCCCTCTACCTGCTGCCTACCCTGCTGTGTGCGGGATACAGCGTGAAGTTAAAAAAAACATTCTAACTTATACATATTTTTGCTAACTTGATCTATATGCTTATTGATCTAACAATGTAAAAAAATTGCAACGTTATACTAATTCACTTCTTGCTACCTTATTTTATTGAAAAAAGGTATATATTTGAGTACGGATACAATAGAGATCGATACCTACTACTGTATATTAAAATTAATATTGTGGGTTTAATTCATTCGGGGCAAAATTATACTTAACTCATTTTATTCTCTCTTGAGGGGTCAATGAGTCAAAGCGTTTCATTGAGTTTATCACTCAACAGTCAATGTCACAAATTCGGAAGGAAAATGGAGAATGGAGTGTCTTCACACTATGCCAGAAAAGGGTTAAAATAAAAAATGATAGAACAACAATTAAGTCGTTAGTTTCCATTTTAATAACTTTTTTGTTAAAAATGTAAAAAAAGGATTTTTACCCACCATCTTCTAAGACGGATTCAATGTAGTGCAGTTAGAAGCTATATGTTTTTATTTCTTAACTTGTTTACGTGATCTGACAACGTGATGCCAATTCTACTAACTTTACTGACAAAGGACAACTTTTTACTTCAAGGAAACTTATACTACTACTACTTTGACGCTGAAATTTCACACCATTAACTATTTATACGTCTGTGATATCAAATATGTTTGACCTATATGGACAAATAAGCTGAAAATTGATTGATAAATCCTACTGTTTAAAGCTAAAAGGGATTTATTGATATTTGGGATATTTGTGAATTCATGCAAAATCGTTGTATCATTAAGAGCAGTATAGGTTAGATAAACATTTAAAATATTATAATATTTATGCTAAACACTACGTTCTTCTCTTCCATCCGAATTCGATACCTCGTGTTTAATGAACGCGGTTCGCGCTTTCGCCAAAGCGCAGAAATAAAAATTGAATATAATAATTCTCCAGGTCGTAGATATTAAACTCACGACCAGCTTCTAATAAACCAAGGAAATAGGCCAACTACTATCGTTTAATTTTTTTTAGCTTCACGCTGTTTCCCGCACACAGCGGGGTAGGCAAAGGTCACCTACCCTGCTGTGTGCGGTCAACTTAAAAAAAATCACACCATTTAATGAGAATTAACAACTATTTAAAAAAGAGCACATTATTATGTAGTGTATAATAAATAATTTAAATTTTTATACAGATTTAATACATTCGTGAGATAATCGTGAAGCAGTATTACAGCATCTGGCTATATAACAAGATAGTTATGGATTCGAATCCCACAAGGGGTATATTTACATTTCAAAACGGGGTGAAATTGACTTCTCCGCTCAAGAAGCAACGTCTCGGAATCCGTGGAAAAATGCAGAACGGAGAGTCATGTCACTAGGTTCTCCCTAACAACCCTACTTTGCAAGATTTTTCTATTGGAAAAGAGTAAAACACACAGTCTATAAATAAATATTATTTTAAAAATTTTATACATCTTTATTACACACCTTTAAAATAAAAATCATTCAGAATTTACGAACAAAGTCCCATTTTTCAACAAAATTACACACGATAGGAAGTTATAAACGTTTCAGTTGTTTTCAGTTTGCATTTATTTTTACATGGACGCGTAATAAATGGTCAGGATTATCAGCGATCCCTAATCGATAATATAATATATATTATTATTGCCGATAACGTTCATAAATAAACCTTTATATATAAAATGTATATACATATTTTAAACGCAATTTTAGTAATAATGAATAAGAAGATTAAAATTAACTGGAGTATTATAAAACACAACTTTATAATTGTATGTTTTAAATTGAAAAGCTTTTGTTTTAATTTGAAACCACTAATTAATAGATAACACTAGCTGGTAAACTTAAAAGAGTTATTAGGCCATTAAAATTAATTTTTTTATGTGCATAATAATATAAAAAGATATTTTTTTAGCTTTACGCTGTATTCCGCATACAGTAGGGTAGGCAGAGAGAACCTAGTGTTAAGACACTCCGTTCCCCACTTTCCGCCGAATTCGGAGGCATTGCGTGTTAAGTAGCGGAACTTAAAGTCGCACTTTGCCTCGACACTAAAGCGAACAAAATGGAATTATTAAATGTTAAAACTCCTCGAGTGGGAATCGAACCCACAACCAGCCGTTTACAATCACACGCTTATGCCACTGTGCTACGACTGGCCACATATTATTACTTCATTTTAGCTATGTGGAATTAAAGGTGTAGTATAATTTTCTTTCACAGGTGCTTTAGGAGCACCTACATATATTATAAATACTTTAGCTACTAGGCTTAACACAAAAAAATAATTAAAATAAATTTAAAAGTAATAAATGTACCAAAAAAAATATATAATTCTCACTTTAATCACGTAATCTTCAAGCGCTCCATTTTGCCAGTACGTCTTCAAGATTCACTCTTATACATATAAATTAGGTAAAAGTTCGTTGTTCGTTATAAAAAGTGTAATAAACATGTAGCCCACCTGAGGCCGCGAAATAACGTCGGACCGAGGTAAAATCGAAGTTGCCGGCAACTTTAAAAAGTCTAATTTTGCCTTCATACGCGACTCGAGTAGGAGCCAACAGGCAAACTTGGGTTTGAAAGAATAACAGGGATATGGCATTAAATTATTATTTTTTTTATTTATTATGTTAATATACTGTTATAATATAAAGGTCAACGTAGTGCAGTGGGACAGCATCTGTCTGTAAGCGCAGTTGGTTGGGCGTTCGATTTCCACTCGGGTATATGATTGTATTTAAATTAATTTCATTTCCCCTTTTGGTACCCTAAGACAAATCGCAACTTTGAGTTTCGTTACATTACTACGTACACCCGTTCATTACGTACAGTGATGAACGGAGTGCCGTGTCACTAGTTTCTTTCTAACTACTTTGCTATTCAGGAAAAAGCGTAAAGTGTTTTTTTTTTCAATATACTATTTATTCTTCGTATTATACGATCTTATGAAATTATAATCTAATGAATGCAATTTTAAAATATAAAACACGTCGACATATAAGGTATATCTTATATGTAATCATTGAATAAAAGAATTTCTTAAAAATATAAACTCTAAACTACTTCTAACAAGATACTATATCAAGTATTAGTTTCATTCACATCCCATATTTGAGACAAAATGCCAAATATTATTATATACCGAGTGTACTCACTCGCTAAAAAAAAAACACAAACAGAAAAAAGAAAAAAAAAACTGAAAAGTACACGGAAGTCGAGCCTGTGGCATTTAAAAAATAAAGAGAGAAAAAAAAATATTATATGTGTCATAAAATATTTATCCTTACATATTTAAAATCCTTTAAAATGGTTTACATGTCCATAATAAAACAGCGCAAGGCTTGAGAAATTCCGACATCGTGCGATAGTATAATAAGGCGAAGTTGGCGATTGCACTAGCTCCAATCATAAGTTTATTAGAAAACGGAAAAATAAATAAAATTTACATTTATTAGCGTTACACGTAGAATGCAGATTTACGTCGGCCTTTTCAGGTTATCCATACTTGCATAGTTATATTATAAATGTGAAAGTCTGTGTGTTTGTCTGTCACGCTTTCACGGCTAATCTACTGGTCCGATTTAGATGAAATTTAGAATGAAAATAGAAAAAGTTACTGGTTCTAGTATAGGCTACTTATTTTTTCAAAGACCAACCTCTAAAGGGTTCAAATAGGGGACGAAAATTTATATGAAAAATCTAAGCCGCTTGACCGATTGTAACAAAATTTGACATAAATATAATTGATAATCTAAGCTTAAACATAGAGACTACTTTATTTTTCAAAAATCCACTCCTGAGGGTTGCAATATAAGGAAACAGTTACGTAGATCATGCGGCGAAGCAGCGAGCGGGCCGCTAGTATTTGTATATATTTGTTAGCTAGACGGTGTACGAGATTTCGAGAGTTCTTCACTTGGTCTTCACTTAACGCCCAAAATGGAGTTGTTGACTACTCAGTGGCAGACCTGAGCGAGACTCATTTCACATGAAGTAATTTATATGTAATCGTTCCCCCGAGTGGGAACCCGCAACCATCGCGTCTGCAGTCAAACGCTGCTATACTACGCCAATATAATAATCATCACAAATGGTCCTAATATACATTAATAATAATATTCTAAAACTTATAAATTTAGAAGAGGGTACATTTGCACGTATATGGGTGAGTACATATACCCATAATGGAAACAGACTGAACAATTTTGATTACGTTTACTACTAAATATTCTATTTTGGATCCGATTAGAACACTAAAAGGACACTAGGATCCACCACTACACATAGCATATATACTGAGTGACTATCAAAATGTGAGAAAGTTGTTTTGTCTGTCTGTAAATGAGATAACATATAGTAGTGGTTGTATTTTTTCGTATATATTAGGTGCATGTGATATTGTGGAGATCTGATCTACCTAAAGATAATAAATAAATAAAACAAAAGAAACATAGCAAAAAATCAATTATAAATGTTACATTTTAATGCACTACTTCAAGGAATATCAATAGTTTTACATATAGAAACCAAAGAATGAACTATAAAAAAATATATATTTCATTTTAATTCATTCAAGTTGATTTTTGATACTTCCATCAGTACAACTCTAACTATACATTATTATGTTCTTTGATTCATCTCAGATCTTTGGGGCCAGTCGTGGCGCAGTAGCACAAGCGTGTGATTGTAAACGACTTCCGATTGTTGTGGGTTCGATTCCCACTCGAGGAGTGGAAAAATTTAATGTTTCCATTTTCTTCGCTCTCGTGTTGAGGCAAAGCGCGGCGTTAAGTTTCGCCACTTAACAAGCAATGCCTCCGATTTCGGCGGAAAGAGGGGAACGGAGTGTCTTAACATTATGTTCCCTCTGACTGCCCTGCTGTGTGCGGGATACAGCGTGAAGCTAAAAAAAAAGAAAAAAAAATCGGTCATTAACTTAAGTTTTTCCTAAAATTTTTCACATCATAATCATTTACACAATCTAAAGTACAAATGTCTCAAAGTAAATTAAGGGTCGTATATCTGGCATAAGCGCCGTGGCCCGGTAATGCATTCCCCGGAGTACAAGATTACACCGTCGTACATGTATTTACTATATTACATTATTCTATACATATTACCCGTGACTTCGTCTGTGTAGTAATGACCATCTTTCTGCCAAATTTTAAATTTGTAGCTAAAAAATGAAAGGAATGTCTATATTCTCTATCTATATGTCTACATCTCCACTATACGCATTATTTCATAAATTGTGTAATAAATTGGGGCTAACCGTGGGGCAGGGGCACAAAGTGTGACTATAAACGCGACTAGTTGTAGGTTCGATTCCCACTCAAGGAATTGAAATAATTAAATTCCTTAAGTGGAAAATTCATTTTCTCGTTCTAGGGCTTCTAATGGGGAACGAGTGTCTTAACTCCAGGTTCCTTCTGCCCACCCTGCTGTGTGATATAGGGCTGAAAAATCCATAGTACAGCTGCCAAAAGACACTACAAAAATCATAACAGAACTTTACGATGCACATTTTTTTATGTTAATGATTTTCTATAGAAGTTATTAACGTAATTTCGAAGTTTTTTTCTTATATTTAATATAAAATTTGGAGTTCACAATATATGTGTAGGTGAGTGGAGCCATAAATCGCGGAACATCTTCGCGCCGTAGACCAATTAGTACAAGATGTTGCCGCCCGCCCGGCACTCTCGCGGACTGTTTTAAACGAGATCGATACATATTTTCTTCTTATTTTTTTAATAATAAGCAAATTATATATTGCTAGTTTGTTTGCAGTATGTATTATTTTATTATAGAAATTTCAACATTAATTTGTGAATCTCTTTATGAATTATTTTATAAATTGGTAAATGGGATAGTCTATTAACTTTCTAAGTAAACATAAATCATATTTTATTTATTATTAAATAAGTAAAGGCCTTAGTGACACAGTGGCACAATGTTTGACTGTAGGGCGCGATGGTTGTGAATTCGATTACCACTTAGGTGTGTGATTATATTTAAATTATGTTAATTTCTCCGTTCTTTTGCCAAGACGAGACGTAGCGTTGAATTCCGCTACTTAACACAATATTTTGAATTAGGGTGAAAAGTGGGGTAGAAAGTGTCTTGATAGTACATACTACTCTAGTATGACGATAAAAGTGTGAATGTTATAAAATATTTTTGCTCCAGTGTTGCATAAGCCTGTTCAAAAGTCTGGAACCGCGGGAAGGCGACTCTTCTTTTTAACGAATAACGTGAAAGTGTTAATTGCTTCAACGGTAATTAACGATTAAAACATCTGTGTAGAGGGCCCTCAGGTTTTTATATAAATAATACTGTATTTTACATAAATATACTTCAAAAAATGTTATTTTTCATCATAAGATCTATTACAAAAAAAGCATTGAAGGGTAGTTAGAGAGAATCCAGTATAAAAATACTCCGTTCTTCACTTTCCGCCCGAAATCAAAGTGTTGCGTATTAAGAGGCGGAACTCAACGCTGCATTCTATTTGAGGTATTAGAGCAAATAAATTGAAATTAAATATAATGATTCCCAGGAGTGAAAATCGAACCCTCAACCATGGCGTTTCAGTCAGACACTATCCCAATGCGCTACGACAGCCTAGCTGTTATCATAGAGCCTAGCTATATCCTTTCCGCGACTAGTAACATAGGCTTAGAGATTAGTACAAGCGTCAGTCTTACAAAAATGTTAATTGGGTATATCTCATGTGCTTTAATATAGTCCAAATCTATGTATTCACATTGTGTAGAAAAAAAATATTATCATTATAAATTATATAGAAAGTAGTTACTGGTGGTTATTACACACTGAAATAGTAACCTCTTACTAAAACTGAGTATTTTCTTGTTTCTCATTTTATATGTTTTATTTTAATTATATTTTTGTACAAAATATATAAAAATAGGGACTCGTAACGCTCACTCCAGGCAATGATTATATTAAAATGATTTAAACTTTTCACAAGACAAATCGCGGTATAGAGTTCCGCAACTCAATGAGCAATAAATATCTCGGGCTCGTGTCGACAATGAGAAAGGGCCTTATGACATGATATTACACTGTTTTCCATTTTCCGCTCGCATCCCAAACATTGTCTGGCGTTGCTCACAGTCCAGTTTTGCCTTTTCACTAGTGGCAAGAATGCATTTAAATCATTCCACCAATTTGATAACGAACCCACAATCATCCATACGTTCAAATGCTGTGGCACTGAGCCACGATGGTCTCTAGATCTACATGTATGTTAGCAGCAACATAAAAAAAAAATCATAATATAACGTTTTCTTTTCTTTTTTTTTTCAACTTCACGCTGTATCCCGCACACAGCTGGGTAGGCAGAGGGAACCTAGTGTTAAGACACTCCGTTTCCCACTTTCCGCGGAATTCGGAGGGATTGCATGTTAAGTGGTGGAACTTAACGCCGCGCTTTACCTCGACACAAGAGCGAAGAAA
Organism: Dryas iulia moderata; assembly: GCA_019049465.1. NCBI lineage: Eukaryota > Metazoa > Arthropoda > Insecta > Lepidoptera > Nymphalidae > Dryas > Dryas iulia. Next base: position 10,803,535 of record CM032440.1, on the reverse strand, counting down.
ATGGAAATATTAAATATTTCCACTCCTCGAGTGGGAATCGAACCCACAACCAGTCGTTTACAGTCACACGCTTGTGCCACTGGGCCACGACTGGCCACACTTCTGCCAATAGAATTTCAAAAAATACTCTTAATTTTGAAAATTAAATTTAGCCAATGAATCCTAAATCGTAATCAAATAGATTGATTCGCTACCACGGTAATTACACACAAGCACACACATATATCGAGATTAGCCGTGCGCCATTCTCCTGATACATTGCATTCATGTTGTTACGCTTAAAATTTTCTGTATACTGTTCAATAATTCATTTAATTTATTGATGCGAAAAATATTCTAGTTTTATCAAAATCTTTTATGGCCAGTCGTGGCCCAGTGGCACAAGCGTGTGACCGTAAACGACTGGTTGTGGGTTCGATTCCCACTCGAGGAGTGGTAATATTAAATATTTCCATTTTCTTCGCTCTGTTGCCGAGGTAAAGCGCGGCGTTAAGTTCCGCCACTTAACACGCAATGCCTCCGAATTCGGCGGAAAGTGGGGAACGGAGTGTCTTAACACTAGGTTCCCTCTGCCTACTCTGCTGTGTGCGGGATACAGTGTGAAGCTAAAATCGTTTATTATTCAAGTAATAAAATTGGTTATACTACAAATCTTGAAAAAATAAATATATTTACGTTGACTTAGCAACGTGTATGTTGATATAATAAGAAGGTAATTATTTTAAAAGCTATGTTAGCTATTGGGTACTCTTAATGTTATATTATGTTGTTAAGTATTCATAAAAAAAAAACAGTAGCAGTCGTGGGACAGCCGATAGAAGTGAAAACGGAACTATTAAGTTGAGTGTAATTAAAACTATATGCAAAAATTATATGATTTTTTTTATGTTTTATTTATTAGTTACATATGATGGGTTAAACAAATCATGAACAAAATATAAATACAAAGTGGTTGAAAAAATAATTAATATACAATTATCTTAATTATACATAGTATTTATATTTACACGAATTTCAATTTCAATACTATTATCATTAGCATGTCGGTGACGCGAACCGAGGAATTTACCCTCTACCAAAACGCTCATCGCGCCTAAAGAAGTTTTCACTTCAAAAATGTTCTGAAATTTCCCATAAAATAACACACATTTCAAGTCAGTGGCCATCGTGACGCAGTGGAACAGCAACATCTATAAACGCGATTGGTAGCGGGTTCGATCTTTATTCATAAGATTACAATATTCAAATAACATTCATTTCTTCGCTCTGGGCAAACAAAGCGCCGCGTTTAGTATTAAATCGATCGATCGAAAAGTCTAGATCGAAATAACTTGGTAGTAGTTTTACTACTACAGAGACATACGATAAAAACCCTGATTCTACTTAATATCAATTAATTTATGAATAATTACAACTTAATACTAAAGTCATAAATGTTAGGTTACTGTTAATATGAGGGTAATTAGTTAAAAAATTAAATAATAATACCCACATAATTGTTTTAAAAGAGTGACGGAATTACTATATAAAGGGTACCTTTTGCTCTCAAAAGTTAGTACGCCGTCTTGCTGCCTGACGAAGGCATCGTGTTAAACGTGTAAAGTGTAATAGTTGGTAATCGTGTTATTAAACTAAAAAGTGTTTAAGTGTATAAATTTACGTGTTTTAATAGAGAAGTTGTGTGTGTATTAATAAATAAGTGTAAATTTGTTAAGAGTGCAAAAGTTGCGTAAGTACAAAACTGTACAAGTGAGTATAGAGGTAAGGGTGTATAAACTGAAACAATAAATTGTGTTAACTAAAAGTCACCTTTTACTTTAATCCTGATATCTGTCTAACAAATATCAGAAGTGGGATTCCACCGAAGTTTTTTTTTTACGCTTCGGTGTAATCCCGGTCTGCCCACATTACGTCAAGAGACAAGAGATGTCTTAAATGAGTGGAAAGGACTCAATTTATCGAGAGAGACTCGTCGCTGGTTTGTACTCACTGTTGCCACAAAAGGTGGTTAATGAGTGGGCGCAGTCGTGTCAGGCGATCGAGTCTTCACTGTTGCAGTGGTGCCAGGCAATCGAGTCGTCGCTGTCGCAGCGGTGCGAGGCGATCAAGGTGTCGCCCGCAGCTGTGCGAGGCGATTGAGGCGTCGCCGGCGCAGCAGCGCGAGGCGATTGAGGCATCGCCGTCGCAGCTGTGCGAGGCGATCGAGGCGTCGCCGGCGCTGCGGCGTGAGGCGATCGGGGCGTCCCTGGCGCAGCGGCGCGAGGTGATCGAGGCGTCGCCGGCGCAGCGGCGCGAGGCGATCGAGGCGTCGCCGGCGCAGCGGCGCGAGGCGATCGAGGCGTCGCCTGCGCAGCAGCGCGAGGCGATCGAGGCATCGCCTGCGCAGCAGCGCGAGGCGATCCAGGCGTCGCCGTCGCAGCAGGGCGAGGCGATCCAGGCGTCGCCGTCGCAGCAGGGCGAGGCGATCCAGGCGTCGCCGTCGCAGCAGGGCGAGGCGATCCAGGCGGCGCCGTCGCAGCAGGGCGAGGCGATCGAGGTGTCGCTGTCGCAGCGGGGCGAGGCGATCGAGGCGTCACCGTCGCAGCGGTGCGAGGTGATCAAGGCGTCGCCATGAATAAGGTAACTTTAACAGTAACGATAATAAACATAGTAATAATACAGACAGTATTGATACAGACAGTATCTATGCAGACAGTATTGATACAGACAGTATCTATGCAGACAGTATCGATACAGACAGTATTGATAAAATGAACAGTGATATAGAGAATAGTGATACAGACAGTATTGACAAAGTGAATAGTAATACAGAAAGTAGTGATATAGGAAGTAGTGATATAGAAAGTAGTGGTATAAAAAGTAGTGATATAAAAAGTAGTGATAAATATAGTAGTGATACAGACAGTATCGATACAGACAGTATTGATACAGACAGCAGTGACAGAATCAGTAGTCATACAGACAGTAGTGATACGTATAGTAGTTATACATATAGTAGTTATACAGACAGTATCGATACAGACAGTATCGATACAGACAGTAGTGACACATGTAGTAGTTATACATATAGTAGTGCTACAGACAGTATCGATACAGACGGTATTGATAAAGAGAGTAGTGATACAAACAGTAGTCATACAGATAGTAGTGATACAGACAGTAGTCATACATATAGTAGTGATACATATAGTAGTGACACATATAGTAGTGATACAGACAGTAGTCACAGAGGGTAGTGATACAGACAGTAGTCACAGAGGGTAGTGATACAGAGAATAGTGATACAGACAGTAGTCATACAGACGGTATTGATACAAACAATAGTCATACATATAGTAGTGATACATATAGTAGTTACAGACAGTAGTCATACAGACGTTAGTCATACATATGGTAGTGATACATATAGTAGTGATACAGACAGTATCGATACAGACAGTATTGATAAATATGGTAGTGATACAGAGAATAGTGATACAGACGGTAGTCATACAGACAGTATTCGTACATATAGCATTGTTACATATAGTAGTGATACAGAGAATAGTGATACAGACAGTAGTTATACAGACAGTAGTCTTACATATAGTAGTGATACATATAGTAGTCGTACATTCATAGTGATACGTATAGTATTGATACGTATAGTAGTGGTTTATATAGTAGTGATATATAAAGTAGTGATACATATAGTAGTGATGCAGACAGTATCGATACAGACAGTATTGATAAAGAGAGTAGTGATACAAACAGTAGTCATACATATAGTAGTGATACATATAGTAGTTATACATATAGTAGTGATACATATAGTAGTCGTACATTCATAGTGATACATATAGTATTGATACGTATAGTAGTGGTTTATATAGTAGTGATATATAAAGTAGTGATACATATAGTAGTGATGCAGACAGTATCGATACAGACAGTATTGATAAAGAGAGTAGTGATACAAACAGTAGTCATACAGCCGGTAGTCATACATATGGTAGTGATACATATAGTAGTTATACATATAGTAGTGATACAGACAGTATCGATACAGACAGTATTGATAAATATGGTAGTGATACAGAGAATAGTGATACAGACGGTAGTCATACAGACAGTAGTCGTACATATAGCATTGTTACATATAGTAGTGATACAGAGAATAGTGATACAGACAGTAGTTATACAGACAGTAGTCTTACATATAGTAGTGATACATATAGTAGTGATACATATAGTAGTCGTACATTCATAGTGATACATATAGTATTGATACGTATAGTAGTGATACGTATAGTAGTGATATATAAAGTAGTGATAGCTATAGTGGTCATACATTCAGTAGTGATACATATAGTATTGATACGTATAGCAGTGATACGTATAGTAGTGATACGTATAGTAGTGATATATAAAGTAGTGATACATATAGTATTGATATATAAAGTAGTGATACATATAGTAGTGATGCAGACAGTATCGATACAGACAGTATTGATAAAGAGAGTAGCAGAACATATAGTAGTGATACATATAGTAGTGATACAGAGAATAGTGATACAGACAGTAGTCTTACATATAGTAGTGATACATATAGTAGTGATACATATAGTAGTGATACATATAGTATTGATACGTATAGTAGTGATACGTATAGTAGTGATATATAAAGTAGTGATAGCTATAGTGGTCATACATTCAGTAGTGATACATATAGTATTGATACGTATAGCAGTGATACGTATAGTAGTGATACGTATAGTATTGATATATAAAGTAGTGATACATATAGTATTGATAAAGAGAGTAGCAGAACATATAGTAGTGATACATATAGTAGTGATACATATAGTAGTGATATATATAGTAGTGATACAGACGGTAGTGATGCATTTAGTAGCGGTACAGATAGTAGCCGTACACATAGTAGCCGTACACATAGTAGCCGTACACATAGTAGCCGTACAGACAGTAGCCGTACACGTAGTAGCCGTACACGTAGTAGCCGTACACGTGGTAGCCGTACACGTGGTAGCCGTACACGTAGTAGCCGTACAGATAGTAGCCGTACACATAGCAGCCGTACACATAGCAGCCGTACACATAGCAGCCGTACACATAGCAGCCGTACACATAGCAGCCGTACACATAGCAGCCGTACACATAGCAGCCGTACACATAGTAGCCGTACAGATAGTGAACTTACGTTATTAATGGGACACATAGCTAACGAATGCAATATTGAAATTCATGGAACCAAATTAAAACATAGTGTAACGGAAAACAACGAATTCGAATAGTAATGATTAAGCGGTTTTGATTGTTAGTGGGGAAATTCATGAAAGAAAAAGTCAATTAGGTATATAAATAAATATATATGTTGTTTTGGTTTTAATTGAGTTAGGTTGTACAAAAATTGAGGAATTAGCAATAATATTACAGGACAGTATTTCATATATATATATATATTGTACATAGACCGTATCGATTATAGTTTAATTAAAAATAGATGTAAGAGAAATATTCAATTAAATGATGAATGCGGAAATTGTACGCGAGTCAAACATTATATACGAATACATGAATAATTGTTATTTATATGGTGAAGATCAATTAGATTGTTTATCATGTTATTTAGAAGATCAATAAGATTATTTATCAGTTTTTAAATATTTTTCTACTTATTTATTATTGCTTTATTTATTAAGATATTTTGCAACTCAGACTTAATTACTTAGGTATTTTACTACTTTAGACTTTATTCATTAAGATATATACTACTACTATAATTTTGAGGCGAGTTCGCCTCTGGCGCGATCCGTTCAAGTAAACATACTGACTTTGTCACTCCAGAGTGCTCCAATATTAATTAAATAACAAATGTCCCGAAAATCAATGGTATCAAAAATTCAATGGTTTTTTTTACAATACTTTAAATTAAGGATTCAGATTTACGCCGGCTGAGATACTATCTGGGTTCAAAATAGTTAGCATGTCTAATAGTCATATACATAACTCGGTAAATGGTAATTTAGAGAACAAAACTGAAAATAGGGATTCGATTTGTGATAAAGTTGTAGTCGCGTAAGTAAAAATCACACGGCACTAAAACGGCAATACGGTAAACGTAGAAAACCTCCGCGTGAATACAAAATAGGAGATCTTGTTAGGGTTTTTCATTATTAACAGTTAACGAGTAAAAGCCGAAAGGTTTTACCTAAGTTTCAAGGCCCTTATATTATAAAATAAGTAACGTTTTCGGTCATGACAGATACTGGCTATACTAAAGCGTGCAGTGTATCCTCTAGTCAATCTTATAGGTACAGTGAACAAGAATCTATACATTCTGAATTTCCAGACAACGTAATAACTAATTTAATTTTGCATGGAAAATGCTTAGTAGTATCATAAAATTGTTACATTGATAATGATTCAGTCGATATTTGTCACATAGATAATATGCATAGTATATATAAATTGTTGTATTAATAAATGAATTATCCATACATAGTGTAATACTTTATGTAGAATCTATTTTAGGATGGGCAGATTGCCCCAGTTTGGGCAGATTGCCCCAGTTTGGTTGGGCAGATTGCCCCAGTATAGGCAGATTGCCTAAGTATGGGCAGATTGCCTAAGTATGGGCAGATTGCCTAAGTATGGGCAGATTGCCTAAGTGTGGGCAGATTGCCTAAGTATGGGCAGATTGCCTAAGTATGGGCAGATTGCCTAAGTATGGGCAGATTGCCTAAGTATGGGCAGATTGCCTAAGTATGGGCAGATTGCCCCAGTTTAAAAGATGGGCAGATTGCCCCAGTTTAAAAGATGGGCAGATTGCCCCAGTTTAAAAGATGGGCAGATGGCCCCTAGAATGTTTTGTTTATAAAAGTTTATATTATTGTAAGCGTTATCTTGTATATCTTTTCTATTACTTTTTCTTTTTTTTTTGTTTTTTTTTTGTTTTTTTTGTTTTGGAAACACGGGGTCGTGTTTCGGCGCAGGACGGCCGAACTGTTAGGTTACTGTTAATATGAGGGTAATTAGTTAAAAAATTAAATAATAATACCCACATAATTGTTTTAAAAGAGTGACGGAATTACTATATAAAGGGTACCTTTTGCTCTCAAAAGTTAGTACGCCGTCTTGCTGCCTGACGAAGGCATCGTGTTAAACGTGTAAAGTGTAATAGTTGGTAATCGTGTTATTAAACTAAAAAGTGTTTAAGTGTATAAATTTGCGTGTTTTAATAGAGAAGTTGTGTGTGTATTAATAAATAAGTGTAAATTTATTAACAGTGCAAAAGTTGCGTATGTACAAAACTGTACAAGTGAGTATAGAGGTAATGGTGTATAAACTGAAACAATAAATTGTGTTAACTAAAAGTCACCTTTTACTTTAATCCTGATAATTGTCTAACATAAATAAACATTTAACGGCCAGAACCTAGATCTTAGTCAAAGCCTTGATTGATTAGCTACCAGGGCCATTATGGCCAAACACTATATATACGAGGATTAGCCGTGAGCTATCAACTTGATGCATTGCCGCATTGTCGGTGAATCGAAGCTGCAGGACAAAGGTGTCTACGATTATGTTGACCCAACCGACGGTGAGAATATATCTGTATGATGAAGATGCTTTTGAATTGACTATATGAATGGGTTCTAGGACAGCGTCTGTAATATGATGGTTATGGGTTCAATCCTGACTGGGGGAAATTATTACTTAAATTATTCGATCTGATGTAGTAAGACGAAGTTATGTTCCGTCATGTGACACTTAACTTTGAGTCGGGATAAAGAGGTAGGCGAGGATATTCCCAATAGATAATTATTAAGCTGTAATAAAATGTATTTTATTAATGCTTTTCGTATAGCTTGTCATCGTAGAATATTTTTTAAAGATTTTGTAATTTTTTAACAGAACTTGTACGTTATACTTGTGCGTTTATTTGTAACGTATTGATATTTTTGTATTATTTTGAAGTTAGTTATCCAATTTGTATAGAAAACTAATACTAACGAAATATGTAAATCTGAAAGAAAGAAACGAAAGAAGTAAAAAGAACCTATACCTATTGAAATAGTGAAGCTATGTAATGCTTAAATAAATTCTCAGTGTACATATACGTTCAATATTCAGAAAAAAACATTACTCAATTTTCATATATTCAATACAAATTAAAATGCAACACAAAAAAACACTGAACAGAATTTTCTGAAATCCATTTATAAAGCATAAAATGTTATTGCCAACCGCAATCTCGGAACAGATGAAAGAGCATTAATGAAAACCAAAAATTTTAAGCACATTCAAGCCTTGATTATGAGTGCCAAAGTTTCTCATTTCGTTGTTACTTTCAACTACGAAAAGGCAGAAAGTGTCGAAATTGCAAAAACAAGGGACTATATTAAAAAGTGTGTTTCTCACAGAAATCTAAATATATTTTCTATATAAAAGACTAGAAAAGAGTTCAGCGCGCTGTACTTGAAAACATGCTTTTTCCACGTAATGCCTTTGAGGAAATTAAATAAACTGCTACACCGCATCATAAGCATCCTTACTGGCGTACCGGAGCGTGTGGCTCCATTGCTTATCTATGACATATGCAAAATCTGCATTTTTAATATATCCACCTTTTTCCCCGTTCGGGTTAAAAATACAATTTCCCTCTGCAGCTGGGTAGGGTCCTGTAAAGGGCGGATACCCCAGTAGCTTGGTGGTAGGAGACTCGTTCTCCGACTGGCTCGCGACTACTATCATGTCAAAGACGAACCACCAAATTTCTAATCTATTGAACCGGTTCGATAGCATGTAGCAGCTCTCCCTATTCCCACCATCCTCATACTTCCTCCTTCCCACCCTTACCCCAAGACTGGCAATGCATCCACAACTCCTCTAATTTTATGGATGTCCATGAGCGAAGGTGGTCACCATCAGGTGGTCCTTTCGTTCATTTGGTTCCTTTATCTAATAAAAAAACCTAATATAAAAGCTGTACTTCAAGTAACTTGTCTTTGATCTTAACAAAAACACTTCGTCTTACATGTGTTAAGTAATTTCCTCTGAATGAATCCAAATCGCCAAACAAACCTAAAAAAACATCCATAACAACTAAAATTCTACGTTATTATAAATTTCTTTATCATATTTTAAGCATGAATATTGTAAACAATCAACAAAAATAATTCCATATACAGTAAAAAAATAAGAATGCACCCAGATACTGCAATGGAAACAAACATTTCATATCGGAGCTCGCTGTACGGTTGTCTCGCTTCCTTTTATTTAGGGGCAAATACGATTTTAACCCCGTATATTCATCGCTTTGTGTAAAATAAAGTGCTGCACTCACGGGACCCCGGTTCAAGTCCCAGGATAAAGAAGTTCTATATGTTGGCTATATTCACTTTCACTATAAAAGAAAGATACAATTTACATAGTGTATGTTTTATTCTTTTATATTTGGCCTTTGAAAGGTAAATTGTTTAATGTCTAGGGGTTATTTGATCAATTTTTTTATTTATTTACAAAGAATTTTTTTTTGTTTTACTATTGCTATATTGCTAATGCTATAAGGTATTATAGCGTGCGAGGCAAAAGAAGTATGAAGGGGCCGTAGCGTTTGGCGCTCCGTTCTTTCTGACTACCCCGCAAGGGATACAGCGTGAAGCTAAAATAAGTCATTAATCTTCATTAATAAAAATAATATTAAGACGAACAAAAATGGAAAATTGTGCTTGTGGTTACGTCGCCAAAACAAAAATATTTCAAAAATATATTCACACTTAAATGTTATCCCTACCCTTAGCATATGATAAATATTTGAAGAATACTATAATATTTTTTTAAAGATTTTTAGGTCCGCAGCTCTCGGAACTGTTGGACGGTTCTCAACAGGCGTAGGGTCGAGTCCTGCTATGTTAATTTTTTATATATTTTCTAACAATATGTCTTTTTGAAATATTTTCGTTCTCATACTGTTTTATCTTCTTCATGTGCCTGTTTTCAGTTTAACATCTGTATTTGTCTAAATATTTTAGCTATCAGGTGGAATTGCTATTAAAAAACAAATGAGTGATAAAAACCGTAGTCATTTTGATGAACAAGTAGGTAAGAAAATTTGATTCTCAGTTGTTAATTTCTAAATGTTGACTTTAAAATAACTATTTTACGCTTTTCCTCTCATGTCAAGATGGTTAGAGAGAACCTAGTGTCAAGACACTCCGTTCTCCACATTTACTAATTTTGACTCGTATATTAAAAATTAAATATGAACTTTAAACAAAACAAAATGAAACAATCGAGCTTTATTTTATTACTTTAAAAAAGAAGCTTAACGCTTTTTCTCTTGTCAAGATAATCAGAGAGAACCTAGTGTCAAGACACTCCGTTCTCCATATTTACTAATTTTGACTCGTATATTAAAAATTAAATATGAAGTTTGAACAAAACAAAATGAAACAATGGAGCTTTATTTTATTACTTTAAAAAAGAAGCTTAACGCTTTTTCTCTTGTCAAGATAATCAGAGAGAACCTAGTGTCAAGACACTCCGTTCTCCACGTTTACTAATTTTGACTCGTATATTAAAAATTAAACATGAACTTTGAACAAAACAAAATGAAACAAAGGAGCTTTATTTTATTACTTTAAAAAAGAAGCTTAACGCTAGAGCGGTAGAGATAGATCTCTCATGTCAAGATGGTCAGAGAGAACCTAGTGTCAAGACACTCCGTTCTCCACATTTACTAATTTTGACTCGTATATTAAAAATTAAACATGAACTTTGAACAATACAAAACGAAACAATCGAGCTTTATAGCTAGCTAGCTATAACTGAAGCCAATAAATCATGTTCACTCAATGTTGTGTACGAGTAAAATAACAATACACGTTTACAACGAAAATAGCGTTAACTATTCAGTCAGCACGCCTTTATCAAATGTAATCTAAATTCCATTTAAATTTTATATGCGACGTCATTTGATTTAAATACTTGAAGCATTATTTATAATATGTAATGATCATTTTATATATATTTTTTGAAATTTTTAAGCTTTTTATAACTCTTTATATATTTTTATATATCTACGTATTTATAAGTGATTAATTTTTTGACACGATTGGTTATTGGTTATGGGTTCATTTCTTAACTATTCAGGCAGTAAGCCTTTTTCAAATGTAATCTAAATTCCATTTAAATTTTATATGCGACGTCATTTGAATTAATTACTTGAGGCTTTATTTATTATATACTAGCGACCCGCTCGCGGCTTCGCCACGTGAACTACCACTTTCATCCTCTATTGCCTATTTGGGATTGCTTTTTTTTAATAAAGGAGGGTAGTCTATATTTGACTATCGTCACTAATTATGTTCATGAGAAAATCATCGATACATTTAGTGCAATGTCTATATTATTTGATAACATATAGCGATAACTGTTCTAGTAAGAAAACGTACGAAATTTGCTATCATATGATAGTAGATTTCGTACATATATACCATCTGGTATATAGTATTATAAACCGGTCATAATATCTTAAATAAACTTTAAGCTTTTTATTTTACAATTGTGTTACTTATTGATATTGAAAAATAGCTTTACTTGCAAATAATCAATGCAATTTGGGATTGCTTTTTTTTAACTGTTTTGAATACCAGGGTAATTTTTTAAAAAAGAGAGATGGCCTATGTTTGACCTTGCCTCATTAACTATTTTCCTGAGAAAATTCATTCATTTCAGTCAAGGAGTTTAGATCTTTCATTCTCACTATATACTAAACATACATAAGTTTCATCCACTGTTCAAACCTCCTAGGGTTTGATTTTTTATAAAGTAGCCTATATGACCCTGCGTCTTCAACAATCTTCTTTACGAATTCCCGTCAAAACATAACAAATAGAAGATTTTTGCATTTTTATAATAATAATTTTAATGAGTGCGGATATGTCTAATACAATGTCAACTATATAATAACAAATGGCGCTACCCGTTGCAGAAAACGTAGTGACATCTGTTGTCATATAGATTATATAAATATATAGATTATATAAAGTTTTATAGACCGGTCAAATGTATATTTAATAAATGTTATGCATATTTTATTTTATAATTATTTTAATTAGTGATATTGAAACAAATTTAGCTTCACTCGTGAACTATCGACATAATTTGAATGTTTTTTTTTTTATTTTATTTTTCTGCGTGAGTTATGTTGAATACCGGGATGAAAACTATCCCATATGTTGCTCTGATCTCTAAGCTAACTCCATACAAAAATTCATTAATTTCTACCCGGTAGATACCGATATACAAATGATTTACTGATATCGGCTTTTTATTTTTTCCAAAAAAACTACATAGAATACCGGGATAAAAACTATCCTATATGTACCTTTGGACTATAAGCTATCACCATACTAAAATTCATTAATTTCTATCCAGTAGTTTTTGCGTGATTGACGAACAAATTAACAGACAGACAGACAGACAGACAGACAGACAGACAGACAGACAGACAAAAATTCTACTGAGTGGATTTTTGGCCTCTGTTATCGATATATTAACGCACCCAATTAAAATTTTTCTGAAATTTTTCATGTACAGAATTGACTTTTCTACTCTTTTATTATATATAGAGATAACAATATTTATAGTAAAAAAAATAAACAATGTTAAAAGTATATTTACATATTTTTTATAAGTAATTTTGGTTTCCGACGCAATTGATTGTGGGCTTCTTGGACTTCGAACTCACGCTGATATCGAAGACAAAGCAAGGCACTGAGTTCCGCCTCTCAACACGCAATTTGTGGATTCAAAGAGAACAGAATGTTTTGACACTAGATTCTTTCTGACTATCCTACTACGGGAGATATAGCGTGAAGCTTATCTCTTAAAAACTTTATATAAGTTGTAATCACGGTTTCATTTCAATTTCTTTATCACTGTAAAGTGTTTAAGAATATTAAAAACTAGCTTCTTCGCGTGATCTGCAGCGTTTATCGCCTATTTGAGCTTCTTTAGGATTCGCTGAACTTTCTCTTCATTCCTAATAAAATATTGCCTATGACACTCCTGAAAAGTGTAGGTTTCTAATGTTGAAAGAATTTGCCATCATGATCGGTTCAGTATTTCCGTAGATCACCCCTTTTTTTTATGGAAAGGACAAGGCAAACGAGCGTTCGGGTCACCTGATGTTAGGTGAGCACCGCCGCCCACTGCCCCGTGTAACACCAGAGGAGCTACAGGGACGTTGCCAGCCTTTACAAACAAAGTTACAAACTGTACCTCTTTGTTATATTAGTATAGATATCACTTACATATTTCTGGTCACTTTTATTTTTAACTTTTATTTTTACTAGATTGATTATATCTAAACTATTACGCTATATATTATCACCAGTTGAGTGGAGTGGAGTGGAGTAATGAAATGAACTTGATTCCCGTTCCCCGCGTAATTAACCAATTAACCCACGACCACCTTGCACACAGTCGACGCCGTCAAATCATTAATGGCCAAAACGTAAAAATAAGGAAAACTGAACCTAGTTTGACCTTTTTTTTTTATCTCATTAAGAAATTCCGAAGATTACTGAACAAGATTTTTTTTATAGCTTCACGCTGTATCCCGCACATAGCAGGGTAGACAGAGGGAATCTAGTATTAAGACACTCCGTTTCCCACTTTCCGCCCAATTCGGAGTAATTGCGTGTTAAATGGCGGAACTTAACCTCGACACCAGAGCGAAGAAAATGAAAATATTAAATATTTCCACTCCTCAAGCGGGAATCGAACCCACAACCAGTCGCTTTACAGTCACACTTAATGACACTGCGCCACGACTGGCTCCAACATATTATTAAGAAGAGTGTTAATCATCTAACAGAGTAACATGTTTAGTTCACAGTTCGTTCATAACAAATTCATTCACTGATCAGACAATACGGTTTTCTTTTAAACTCAATAAACATCTATTGTAGTAATATTTAAAACAAAGAGTTTCTCACAGTGAGAGGTGAACGGAGGAACAATGTTTATAATTTTTAATATCACAGCGATTGTTAAAAGTATTAGACGTTAATATGGGATCTATAACGAATATTATATTGGTTTTCTACACTTATATTTTAGTGAGTATAATTTGTTTAATTTTATTGAATTATACGCAGTGTTTAGTTCCGTTTTTGAACACACAATGTTTCGGTCAAAAAGTGGAATATGGAGAGTCTTTGCAGAATTTTAAATTAGAAAGCAAGGATCTGTGTTTGTAAAATACTAATATTTGTTTTGTGTCTATTTAAAAAAGTAAATAGTGATTTTTTTTTAACTGTGTTATTGAAGTGGGATTGGAATGTGCGTAGCAAATAATCTTAAAAGTTTATTTACCAATTCACTTTATATTTTGAAATTCTTTTAAACAAAATCAAGACCTAAAGAGTTGAAATAACAGCTCCTCTTTTTTTATATGAAAGTCTGAGGAATTTATACGAAAATCTTAATTACTTGAGTTTTCATACAAACTTGATTTTAAATATAGTTGATAACCATACACTTAAGCATAGGCTACTTTATTTTTGAAAAATTAACCCCAAAGGACTTGCAATATATGAAAACAGCTATAGTTATGTTGTTCGTGGGGTGAAGCCGCGAGCGGACCGCTAGTTATTGTTATATTTTAATAACAGATTATTATTTAAATAATGTACATTAATTTATATATTTAAATAAAAAATAACATTCCAGGTACACACTGACACTCAATCCACTGAAGACGACCAACCATATACAAACGCCTACGTGCCATCCTCAATCAATTTTCAAGATATATACACAAATGTGCTGGGCAAGCAAGCTGAATCATCAGTAAGCGAAGAAACTGATGCCCCAAACATTATAATACTGCCCGAATTCAGTGAATTTAATCCAAAATCATTCGTAACAACTTCAACATCATCAACATCACCCAAGAACGTAAATGACACTGATTTGAATAATACTGATATTAGTACTACTACCGATATAAATAACAATGATAAAAAAATTGGAGATACAACTCCTAAGATTGTTGAGGAAGAAACAGATGAGCCTATAGAAGTGGTTCCAATAAGACACTATGAAAGAGGTGTCCTAGATATCTTACTTCCTCCTAACAGGGTTAAAATGTTTAAAAATATGTTTGATTCCTTTAGACGCATTCTTTCTTATACTTTTTAAATGAAATTAATGATTTTTTATACAAATACTTATACAAATACTTATGCATATATACTTGAAAGGGATTACGTGAATATGAATAGTTTGTTTTATAAATATGTGACATTTGAATTAAAGTTCCTATTATTATAACTGTAAGTATGGTCTTTTTTTTTGTTTTCTTTTATGGCAGGTAATTTTGATTGCATTTAAACTGTGTTATAACAACAGGTAGGTAGTAGGTAGGTAAAAAAAAGGTGATATAAATCCAGGAAGATTTTATTATTATATGGTAATGTCGTCTGCACCCACTTTTGTGTGCTTTTTAATTTCCTATCAAAATAGATAAAGAATAAAAAATAAATAGTGTAGAACTTTTTTTCGTAGGCACGACTTATATTTTAAACACGCAGTCAAATGTTGCAAGCAGTGACATTTATTCAATGTGTGTCTCGTGTTGTTGCATCTTTTGGTATTGATAGGAAAAGCAGTTACATAATAATGACACCAAATCCAATCCATTCCTTTTAAATATACTATTCTGGAAGCAAAAATCAAGAAACTTCTCCGAATAAGCACTTACGTTATAAATTAAGAAACCTCAACCGGCTTTAAAACCCACAAACCGCATTCTATCGAATACTTAGCAACTGTATTTCAAAACGTATATATTCGTTTTACCTTCACGCTTTTTCCCGCGTAGAAAGATAGACACTCTGTTCTCTACTTTGCACTCAAATCCGAGACTATGTGTTGAGTGGAGGAACTCAACACTGGTATCCGTCTCGTCATCAGACAATCATTGGTTCTCCTGAATGACTGAAATCGAACCCACAACCGTAACGTATACGTATAGTCAAACATTGACACACTGATTCATGATGGACTTTTTAATTCTTTTTTATAGCTTCACGCTGTATCCCGCACACAACTCTGACACTCAGTTCCCCACTTTCCTCTGAATTCGGAGGTATTGCTTGTTAAATAGCGGAACTTAACGCCGCGCTTTGCCTCTGATACCAAAGCGAAGGAAACTGGAAATATTCAATATTTCCACTCCTCGAGTGCGAATCGAACCCACGACCAGTAATTTACAGTCACACGTTCACGCCACTGCGCCACGACTGGCCCCTAAATTTAACTTTTTAATTTTAATGCTTCTATATAGAAATATATTATATTACGTATGTTACATTAGATACATACCGGGCAATTGCTTTGACGTCACTTAACCTACGCTTTTGATTGACTGTACGTGATTCCGACTGATTGCACTAATTACACACGACCGTTCCGCTATTAGCTGCGAACTTACATTGCAAGTCCCCAATTATTTTTTTGGTTTACAGCCAAATGTGAACTGTTATAATATTTAATATTGTTATAAAAGTTTTAAATATTTTATTATATTTTTATGAATTTCTTTATATATCTATTTAGATAGATTCATTTTTAATTCACTTTCTATTGAGTTACAAGTATATCTATAAAATTGATCTGTGTACGTAAGTATTGAAATTATATTTTGATCTGCGGTTTGCCGCCCGATAAGTTTAATAATTTGGAAAATCTTTATATCGAGAAAATAATTGTAGATATATTTTTAGTTTTTGTTTTATTTAATCTACTTCTTCCTGTATTTATGGACGTGGAGGCGACGTGGGGAAAAGAGCGAGCAAGTTTTTAGTCATAAATAATACAAATAAAAGGTTTGAAAATAAAACTTATGAATAATTCAATTAAAAAAGCCTAAAAATCCAACTTTCTGCACAGTGGAATAAAATAAGGAAAAACATTCCGCTAATAGGAATCAAACCTACAACCGTCACGTTTACAAACAGACCCTATCCCACTACGGCATTCAATCTACATCTATCTTTAATAACAACTCCGTACATACCGAAATAACCGTATAATTTGTATAACTATTGCCGATTTACTAAAGTCCTAACTGTCTGAACAACAATAGGGCCTCGAGCACACTTAGCGACACTCGGCTAGACGTGACTCAGGCCGATTGCTCTAATTACAGCCAGTGCTCGCGCTGAAACATCGGCCTCTTGTCTCCAATTAATTTTTTGGGCCACAGCCAAATGTGGACTTCGGAAAGTTAACTTTATCGCATAATTTTGTTATATTCTCTTTAGAATCACATTTGTAATGAGAAGAAAGAAATAGCCAGTGCCAGAGGCCAGTCGTGGCCCAGTGGCACAAGCGTGTGACTGTAAACGACTGGTTGTGGGTTCGATTCCCACTCGAGGAGTGGAAATATTTAATATTTCCATTTTCTTCGCTCTGGTGCCGAGGTAAAGCGCGGCGTTAAGTTCCGCCACTTAACACGAAATGCCTCCGAATTTGGCAGAAAGTGGGGAACGGTGAGTCTGAACACTAGGTTATCTCTGCCTACCACGCTGTGTGCAGGATACAGCTAAAAAAAAAAGAAAGAAATATATTCATATTTCTTTTTGCAACTTCACGCTTTATCCCGTACAGCGGGATAGTCACGGAGGATCTCGAGTCAAGACTTTCCGTCCTCCATTTTCTGCCAAAATCGAGACATTTGCGTATTGATTGGTGGAACTGGTTGTCTTACCAGTCTGGATACCAGGGTGAAGAAATGAAAATTTAAATATAAACATTCTCCGAATGGGAATCGAACCGACAATGGTTGTTGGTGTCGCGTTTACTTACTTTACATTCAGACGGTATCCCACTGTGCCTCGACGGCATCTGATATTATTTTATTTTAATATATATTTTTAAGAGAACGGAGTGTCTTGACACTAGATTATCTCTAACTACCCTCATATGAGGGAAAAGCTTGCTTTTGCTTTTTATTCTCATTATTATATTTTTTACATACCATCGACGAATACAAACCATCGTTAGAATAAGCTTTATATTATTTCGGCTTTGGGCTTTGAAAGCCTTCACGCGGTGAATGTTATAATGAAATTTCTGGCACTTTTGAACTACTGCAGCGCCTGAGATGAAATTAGATATGCATTGTTTAATATTACTTATTGCAAGAGTGATAAAATTATTTAATTAAACGCAATGAAATTGTAAATAGGTAAAATACTTCTAAATTTTATGTAGAATCTTCAGTTTTTTAGTAGGACAGTGGAGGTGAGCGTCATTACATTTAAAAAGAGTCATTTAACCCTTAAGTAGCACATCCTATGCTTCATGTGCAACACAAACGGTGAATCCTTAAAATACTAAGTAGTTTGTTCTTTCGCACTTATGAACTAAAATTTAAATTATTTAATGAATTTTTTTCTTTTATATTTAGTTTACTTTGATGCATTCATCAAAATAACTTTAGAATATTTACAAGATATTATTATATTCAATTTGATAAAAATCTATCACTTATAAGCTGGGTCGTTGAAAAAAAATAAATCCACTATTGAAAACACACTTTTAATAATTTAACCGTACATGCATATTATATTATTTTTAATTAGTAGTTAAATTGAAAAAAAAATATAAATTTGTTCGTCCCTAAAAGATAGAACTTATCTCTATACGAAATCTCTTCCAGTCAACCCGTGCAGGTGGCGGCGAACAAATAGCGGGATTTAATGCAAGGTGCAATGTGCAAGATGCAAAATTACACAAGCATTTGCATCATGTTATTTAGGTTAGAGAGTGGAGCGCGGTGTTAAGTTCCACCATTAAACACGCGATGTCTCGATTTCAGCGGGAATGAAGAATAAGGTTTCTTGGCACTAGATTCTAGATTCTCTACCTTACTTTCTTGTATTTAGTTTATCTATGATGCAGAAAATTTATTTAAAGTGGTGAAATTTAGAAGGGTAAATTTTGTTAGCGGTGAAGTTCAATTTTCCTAAGTGTGGAATAACACTTTAAATATGTTTAAAAGGTGAGGCGGTGTTCGAAATAAATATTAAAAATCTACATATATATAAAACGACTGCGCAAAGAAATACATTTTACGTTGAAATTGTCTTATATCTTATAGATACTCGTATAAGACAATTTCAATAAATATATAACTAGCGGCCCGCTCGCGGCTTCGCTGCATGATCTACGCGGCTGTTTCGTTATATTGCAACCCTCGGGGGTGAATTTGTGAAAAATAAAGTAGCCTATGTTTAACCTTGGATTATCAGCTACATATATGCCAAAATTTATTACAATCGATCAAGCGGTATAGATTTTTCATGTGAACTTTCATCCCCTATTTCAACCCTTTAGAGGTTGATTTTTAAAAAACTAAATAGCCTATGTTAGACCCAGTCATTTTTACTACTTTCACTCTAAATTTCATCCAATTCGGACCGGTAGATTACCCGTGAAAGCGTGACAGACAAACACACAGACGTTCGCATTTATAATATAAGTATGGATTAGATTTTTCTAGTACTTTGGTTACATTATTAAGTAATTGCTTTGATTAGTAATACATATATTTATTTATTATAGTATAAAAATTAAGGCCGTCGTTGAACAGTGGGACAACATTTCACTGAAACGTGATTGTGGGTTCGATTGCCACTCAATGTTTACACATTATATTTATTTTTTCATTTTTTCACTCTTTTACCTAAGACAAAACGTGGCATTGAGTTCTACCACTCAACATGCAATGTATCCTTTATAATGTCGCCCTATAGGGCGGAAATTGGAGTATAGAGTGTATTGATACTAGGCTTTCTCTGATTTCCTCGCTACGCTGAAAAAAGGGCTAGAAGCTATAAAAAAAACCAAAGGCGACCCAAAGGACGTTATATCGTACGCTATATCTCCTTAAAAACATAGTTCTAAATTTTAAAACACAGCCAGACAAACATCTTCGTAATATATTATTCATTTCTTTAGTAATACAGCAATCAAATAAAAATCCGGAACTTCGGAACGTAAAAACCTCGCTCAGCGCTGTAGACATTGGCGACGTAATTTTTTCCTCTCGTTTTTATTAAAATGAAGTTAAACCGGCTGACTAAGGGAGGTGATAATTTTATATTCAGGGCTGCGAGCTTTGAAACTTTGCTTTATAATGATCTCATTGCGTGTCTGCTTAACTGTGATTCTTGGGTACAATATTCTGAAAGTTAACTAGTTTTAAGTGCTTAGGTTTAGTTTGGTTCGGAAATTATGATACTTTACCGAACGTTAAATTAATAGTAGTTAAAGGAGCATATTTTTTTAAATATTTTAAATAGATATAGTATTTGTAATAATAAATATACATGTTTATGTTTACAGTTATATAATATTAAAAATTTCCTTTCAATTTATATTCACTTTGCTTATGTCACATAAATAGCTCCGCGTTTAAATAAAACACACCCCTAAAAAACTACAACCCCAAAAAAAAAATGTAGAAAGGACGAAAATTCATCAAAAATTTAAATAATTCCCATTGTCGATGCCGTACCAGGATCAATGCGCCATCGACTTAAGTCAATCCTCGAAATTATGGTCCGAATTACACGGGTTGGATTAAAACGTTGAAAACTTAAAGGGTTAACGCGATAATGAAATTAAAACCGCTAAATCCATGGGATTTAATTATCACTAATAGGATAGCGGCCGATGGCGCGGAAACCAACTGAAACAAAAGTTGGGCCGACTGAAAGAGTCGAAAAGTTGAAAAGTTTAAATTCAAACACAATGTAGGCATTGTACAGTTATTCTGAACTGTTATAGATTGTATAATAACTTTTTTTTGGTTTTACAGCTTTTTATTATACCTTTTTTTCCTTTGTTTCTAATCTTTAATATAAGTTTTTATTTGAATGATTGAAATAAAGCACTTATGAAATTATAGATCGCTAGAGTGTTAAGTAAGTTAGTCTTAAATGAAACGGAGTTCTACTTGTAACAGCAGACTACTGTAAAATGTTGGAAATGTCGGGTGTTCTAAAAAGTATTTCCGTATACCGAAATTAATATGCGATTAATCCATTTTAAGTAGTTTCATTTCAATTAAATTATAAATAGTGAAAACCATAGATCTTGTTAGTGAAATACCAAGCCACAATTTATTTATCAATAAATAATAAATAAATAGCTTCACGCTATATCCCGCACACAGCAGGGTAGGCAGAGGGAACCTAGTGTTACGACACTCCGTTCCCCACTTTCCGCCGAATTCGGAGGCTTGCGTGTTAAGTGGCGGAACTTAACGCCGCGCTTTACCTCGACACCAGAGCGAAGAAAATGGAAATATAATTTCCACTCCTCGAGTGGGAATCGAACCCACAACCAGTCGTTTATAGTCACACTCTTGTGCCACTGGGAAACGACTGGCCATTATTATTTATTTATCAAGTCTAAAATATTTGAATTATAAACATTCATCTATGTAATAATCGATCCCATAATCGACACAATATACAAAGGCACTTCGTAAGAATAATAATCTAAATATTATTATTTTTCAATTTCATGATTGTTTATTTTAAAAAAAAAATGGTTACATTATAATTATAAATATAATTAGTAAAATCTAATAATGTCCTGACATCAACACCTTCTTGGAATACAACGATTGTTTGTGGATTCAAAAAACTATTAAACTGATTTTTTGACAGAACTTACACAGAACAGAATACTGAAAAAAACAATACTGCCTTCAACAATCGTTTGCTTAGAAGATAGTCGTGGAGCAGAGGGACGTCTTACTGTGAACGTGGAATCGAATCCACAACCAGTCACGTTTACAGTCACACTTTGTGCCCCTGCGCCACAAATGATGTCAAAATTACAAAAAAATATCTTAAATAATAAATAAGTAAATAGCTTCACGCTATATCCCGCACACAGCAGGGTAGGCAGAGGGAACCTAGTGTTAAGACACTCCGTTCCCCACTTCAAAATATCTTAAAAAACTATATAATTCGAAGTGAATATCATTAGTCTAAACGCGGCGAGCAATAAAAAAGAATGTCTTCTTCGATCGTACCTGTGATTCTGCAGAAATCACGAAGACTATAAACTTTTATCACATAATACAGATAGAAGCGGAATAAAAATATTTAAATGAAGTAATCAAATTTTCTACTTAATTAATAAAGAGACCCGTCGTGGCGCAAAGGTACAAAGCGTGACTGTAGCGCGACTGGTTATGGATTCGATTCTCACTGGAGGATAATATTTAATATTCCTATTTTCTTCGCTCTGGTGTCGAGGCAAAGGGCGGCGTTAAGTTCCGCCCCTTAACACGCTATGCCTCCAGAATTTAGCGGAAAGTTGGGAACGGAGTATCTTAACACTAGGTTTCCTTGACTGAACATAAAAATAAATAAAGAGTTTATTAGTTAATAAAGAATAATTGTAATTTCTTTACATTTTTTTTATTTTCATTTTTTACAGTAATAGTCCTCGTATTTGAATCCCAATTCGAGCTGTGACTTTTTTATTGTTTTCAGCTTCTCGTTTGGCCTCATCTAGCAGGATAGTCAGAGTGAACCTAGCGGCAAGACACTCCGTTCTCAGTTTCGCTCAGATTTAAGACATTGCATGATGAGTGGCAGAACTCTTCGCGTTCTACCTACCATATCAGAGCAGAGCAATAAAAAATAAATAAATAATTCCTCTGGATGAATATCGAATCCTCGACTAAACTGTTACCGCTAATAGTTCGATCTATTTTTCAAAATATTTTTAAAACCCACCTTCGAGTGTTGCAATATAACGAAGCAGTTATGTAGTTCACGCGGCAAAGCCGCGAGCGGGCCGCTAGTTACTATATAAATTACGTAATAATACAAGACACACTATAGTAACACCTATGATAAACATAAGTTCCTATTACATACAGTAGAATTTAATAAATGAGAATATTTAGTAACCTAAATGTTTTATGGCTGACGAGCATGGTATTTATTATTTTTGACCTTAACAACAAAAGGACAGAAACGCCTAAGACAAAACAGAGCATGAATTTCTTTTCAAGTAGAGAACAGAGTGTCTTAACACTAACCTCTTTCTAACCTCCTAGCTATATATAGGAAAAAAGCATGAAGCTACTTTATCAAATAATATTTAACACAGAAAAAATCCTTGAAAAATTCTTACTTCTCGTTGAAGCGAGTGGGATCTTACATAACACATACATAAGTACGATATAATTTGAATTTGAGCTCGGCCCGAACGCGCACAACCGTTAAATGAATGAACTTTTATAAGTTAAGGTCCCACCAACTCACCGATTTAATACCGACTTTGAGGTTTCGCCGCCATGATGAACAGCGTCCTTACTTTTAATGACTTTTTGCTAATATTCAGAGCTTCGCTTTTGAGGCGAAAAAAAGTTTTGCCAAGCCGTGAAATTTGGTAACGATTAACGAAAAAGATACATATAATAAAAAACATTTTTAGAAAATGTATAACAACTTCGACGCAGGGGAGTTCGAATATGCGAGTGTTGGGAATCTATTTAAAGAAAACGCTAACAACTAAAACAATTTATAATAAGCGTATAGATGCCTGGAAATTCGGCGGTGCGTTGGGAACGGAGTGTCTTAACACTAGGTTCCCTCTGCCTAGCCTGTGTATGGAATATAGCGTAAAGCTAAAAAAAAGTATAGAAAATTTGCCATAGCCGGATATAGAACACCTAGCTTCGCGGTCAGAGCGCTTACACAGTCCATCCATCATAATTTTCTAAAAAAAACGGAAACATAAATAGTTAGTCAAGTAAATAAGACGTCAAAAGGATTAACCAGTAATTTTACAAATTATTATTTATATTATATATTAAAAGTAATTTTATAATCAAAAAGACAGCTTTATTATACTCATTCATTCTTTAAATATGTTTCAACAATTTCCATACTACCCACTCAGGTAAACCATTCGGTTATTAAAATACACAGTTTATATGAAAACATTCCGCGTATATGGAACAATATGAACGTAAATTCCTTTCTGTCAGGTAAGAGCACTACTTGCTTATTTTTTGTCATTTGCATATCACTGGCGTAAAGAGAAGGGCGAAAAACGCGGCCGTCCGTACAAAGAGATTTTCATATTTAATTTCGCGTCTCGTATAATTGCGATATTTAGCTCTCTGTCCACCGTACTTTAAACTATATTAGCATACGTGAAAATTCCTTACCCAACCTCATATGTTTGAAATTAATGAAATATTGCGGACATATTTTGTAGTGATATTGCATTGTTAGAGTTATGTTTGCGATTCGATGAAATGCTTACAAACAAACAAAGTTGAAGTTTCGTAGTGTAGTTTCAACCACATACGTTCTGACATGTGTAAAAGCGTAAAAACTGTTTTTGCTGGTATATACTTAGCTGTGTTTTTACACTCCATTACTTATCTCATGTTTTACGAAAAGGATGATATAGTAGAGCTTAATTATTTGCTACGAACTCCCGGGAAAATAAAACAAATGTTGAGGAAGTTGAAGAAAATGAAAAATAATGTGACTATTATGACTCCCAATTTCGAAAGACCAAAAAGGTTTTCTACTGATTTTAAATATATACTTAACTGGAATAACGAGCCGACTTACCAGGGCAATAATTTAGTTAGCGGCCAAACATCGTTCCTCTTGAACAATTGTACGTATACTAATTGCTATTTGACGACAGATAGGAGTCTTCTGCCAGATCTTAGATACTTTGACGCTATTCTTTTTGGAGTCGAAAGTGACTGGGACCTGCATCCTCTTTTGAGAGCTTATTATCAAACTTACGTTTTCACTACGTCTGATTCTGCAAAAACGTCTCCTATATGTAATGGAAAATATGATAACTACTACAATTTGACTTGGACATACAGACTGGATTCAGATATAATAAAATCTAGATTTAAAATTATAGATTTAAATGGCAATATTGTTGGGCCAAAGTCTGACATGGTATGGGTGGAAAAAATGAGACCAACATCAGAAGAAGTGAAACGTAAGCTAAGAGGGAAAAAAGCGGCAGCGGCTTGGTTTTCAAATAACTGTGCACCAAGTTCTAACGCGCTAATTAGTCTTAATGAAACTTTGATTAAAGCAAATCTCACAATAGACAGTTATGGGTGGTGTGGAAAAGTCAAATGCCCTAAGAATCGAATAGAAGAATGCCTTCTACTATTGAAAAAGAGTTATTATTTTTATTTCGCATTTGAACGAATTATAAGTAAAGATTATGTGACAGAAGACTTGTTATATCCATTGTTGAACTATGCTGTCCCAATTGTTTACGGAGGTGCGGATTATTCAAGGTAAAATAATAAAAAGTATTATTTATTAAAAAGATACATTTCGTGTAATTCTAGTTATATAATTAATGTATTTAAATTATTTCATATCTTCTAAACGTAAAGTAAACGAAGTACGGCGTTATATTACGCCACCCAACAATCAAAGTCTTAATTTTGAGAAAACAGTGGAAATGGAGAGTTTTAACATTAGGTTCTATCCGCTTCTCTGTGGAAAAAGCTTGAAGTTTTTTATTATTATTTTTATATATAAGTTTTTTTTAGCTTCAAGCTGTATCCTGCAGGGTAAGCAGAGGAAACCTAGTGTTAAGACACTCCGTTCCCTTTCCCACTTTCCGCCGAATTCGGAAGCATTGCGTGTTAAGTGGCGAAACTTAGCTTTGCCTCGATACCAGAGCGAAGAAAATGGAAATAATAAATACTTCCACTCATCGTATGGGAATCGAACCCACAACCAGTCATTTACAGTCGCAAGGTCGTGCCACTGCGCCACAACTGGCCCCACATATAAGTAATGTTCTATACATAAGTAATGTTCTATACATAAGTAATGTTAATAATGAGATTTGTTAATAATTTAATTTATCCTAATAGATTTTTACCACCGGGTTCTTATATTGACGCGAATATATTAAATGCAAATGAAATTGTGACTAAAATGAAAGAATCTATCAAAAATTCAGAGAAATATTATGAATATTTTCGGTAAGCTTTGCATATCTATTGTACTAATTCTTACTTACTGTTAATATATAATTGAGGCCGGTCGCGGCTCAGAAGCTCAAAGTGTGACCGGTAAATGCACCTGCTTGTGGGTTCGATCCCCACTCGAGGAATTGAAGTATTTAATATTTCATTTTCTTCGCTCTGATGTTAAGACAAAGCACGGCGTTGGGTTCCGCCACTCAACGCCTCAATTCGTCCAAAATTCGACGTAGTGGGGAACAGAATGTCTCAAAGTTAGGTTCTCTCAGCCTAGCCTGCTGTGTACAGGAACAAAAACCATACGTTATAATCCATATGGCCACACAACATGCAATGTCTTGATTTGGAGCGGAAAGTGTAGGACGGACGTCTTGACATTAGGTCCGCTCTGACTACCCAGCTCTGCGATAAAATGCGTGAAGCTTAAAGAAAACGTATAAAAATTTGAACGTAGCGGTATTCGAACCCGCGCCTCCTGAATACCGCCCAGGCGCCCCCACCACTGAGCCATGCGTTCTACTATCCGCTGCGTCTAAATTTTTATACGCTTTATTGCAATCTATTATTGTTGTTAACGTTTTCTTTAAATATCTTTTTCAATTTTCCTAAGTGTGGAATAACACTTTAAAAATGTTTAAAAGCGTGAAGATTATTCATGATAAATTACTTTCAGGTGGCATAATCATTACACATACAAGGAAACCACTGAAGATGACGGTATTTGCGAATTGTGTGAATATTTAAACAATCCCTCTAACAATAATAAAGAAATAAAGAATATTAGAAACTGGTGGAACCCTAATTATAAGAATCTGTGCTAATAATTACATGTTAATGTCATTTTTATGTATATTTTATTTGTCAGTCATAATACCTTTATTTAAACGCAATAAAAATATGTATTTAAAATTAAGATACTGTTCCCTAAAATAGGGGTAAGGGGGGTTAGCAAAAGACCCATAAAAAATTAAAAAGTATTTGAAGGGACAAAATCATACCTATTAATAGTAATAAAAATGCCAGTAAATATAGCAAATATAGTGTGGCCAGTCGTGGCCCAGTGGCACAAGCGTGTGACTGTAAACGACTGGTTATGGGTTCGATTCCCACTCGAGGAGTGGAAGTATTTAATATTTCCATTTTCTTCGCTGTGATGCCGAGGTAAAGCGCGGCGTTAAGTTCCGCCACTTAACACGCAACGCCTCCGAATTCAGCGGAAAGTGGGGAATGGAGTGTCTTAACACTAGGTTCCCTCAGCCTACCCTGCTGTGTGCGGGATACAGCGTGTAGCTAAAAAAAAATATAGCGGGATCAGTATATGTGATATAAATAAACACTACATGAAAAAGAAATCATTAAACAGGCCGTAATTCATCCTATGACACACAGTTGCTGAAGCAATGGAAATTCGTACTTATCTGCTGTCTTTATACACATCCTGAAATTACGAAACATTCTATATTTAACAATGAAAGTCAACGCCAAAATTTAACTTCCCACGTCGGAAATAAAGTCACTGTAATAGTTACTAACATATATTGTTTTATAATGATTTTTATGGTGATAGAACTCATAAAGTTATCTGCCTCCTACAGCTTCATTGACTTAATTATACTTAATAATCTTAATTATTGTTTAAAAAACATTAATGACCAAAATGTTCGGATTGCAATCTTTAAATATTTTATATTTTTTTTAGCTTCACGCTGTATCCCGCACACTGCAGGGTAGGCAGAGGGAACCTAGTATTAAGACACTCCGTTCTCCACTTTCCGCCAAATTCGTAGGCATTGCGTGTTGGCTGAACTTAGCGCCGCGCTTTGCGTCGACACCAGGGCGAAGAAAATGGAAATATTATTATATAATATTTTCACTTCTCGAGTGGGAATCGAACACACAACCAGTCGTTTACAGTCACACGCTTATGCCACTGCGCCACGACTGGCCCCTATTTTAAATATAACAGTATTAATTATAATATTTTTTAGAAATCTTGACGTTCGAACACAAAAAACAACTTCAGAGTAGATTCATCGAACCGATAGTTTTTCTAAATCATAAAAAATCTGTTTTTCGAATATCAATATCAACACGATTAATCAGATTAAAATAGTTTAATTTAAAACTTAAGCAAGCTTCTAATATTTTAAAGTCAACGTCTTCTAAAAGCAGACTTTTATACTAACAGTATTAAGTTCGCAAGACTATTTTATATTTTCAAACAGACACTCGAGGCTATGCAATCAACTCAATCCTTAACAAACTAACTTACTAAGGACCGTTTTATTTAAATCGTCTTTCCAAGATAATTCCAATTACACTCATCATCGCCATCGACTTTCATGAATACTATTAAAATTCTGCTGACGTCTATTAAAGATGGTTCGTCTTTTATACTTGATTTTTTCGTTAAAATTTTGAAGAAATTGCTTGAATTAATGAGCTTTCTTTGTAAATAAAAGTGCTTTTTTTAAATAAATGAAAAAAAAAGTGGGGAACGGAGTGTCTTAACGCTAGGTTCCCACTGCCTACCCTGCTGCGTGCGGGATGCTATATCCCGCCGTGAAGCTAAATAAATAATACGTATTGCAAAAAAAGCAAAATGTCATCTTTTCAACTTGTTTTAGTAACTATATTTGTTATAAGCAGACTTCATATTAATATTTTCTATAAAATGTGTTAATACTCTTCATATGAAAACATTTTATATAAAAATTAAAATAATTAACTTTTGATTATTTTACCGAGTGGGAAGCGAACCCACAACACAAGACTTTTAGAATAATCAAGTAATAAATGACTTAATAATAAAATTCATCTTGATGTTTAGACAAAAAATATTTTAATATTTTTAACATTATGAAATAGTATTGGCACATTTAGGAAATTCAAATTCAATTTATTCTATTAAATTATATTGAAATCTATAACTAAAGAACAACTATACCTTACAATAAACGCTTACACACTGCAGGTAACTACACAAAAGCAGCAACATACATACAATATAATTGAATGCACTCTAATAATTTCTTCAAACAGACTTCATTTGAAGTTTAAATTTTAAGCAGAATTCACCGAAGTGCGCGTCCGCACGTAAAATACGTCATTAGACGCAAAAATATTACAATATTCATAATATATTACTAACTTATATCAAGACTAAGAATAATCGAATGATAAATGATTCAAAAATTTAAAAAATTGGTCGCTAAAGTCGACCCTTGAACAATTGAACTGAATTCTACTGAATTCTATTGAAATCTGTAACTAAACAACAACTATACCTTACAATAAACACTTACACACTGCAGGTAACTGCACAAAAGCAGCTACATACATACAATATAATTGAATGCACTCTAATAATTTCTTCAAACAGACTTCATTTGAAGTTTAAATGTGTTTAAGTAGAACTCGCCGAAGTGCGCGTCCGCTCGCAACATACGTCATTAGACGCAAATACATGCACAAGTTTATTTAACTTCGCTTCGCAACTCGACGACTAGACGGTGTACTGTGTGTGGACATTCCCTTACAATGTTAATGTTATATATATTGGATGGTCAATTGTAAATCAGTTTCAGTTGATATGTTTTTTTTTTTTTATAAAAAGTCTTTTTTTCTCCACGGACGCAGCTCCGTGCTTTTGTTGTTCTTAATCTTCGTTGAATTACCTTTTCCTTTTTTTTTTTTTCTTTCACGTCATTTAGTCGATATATTTAAACCTTTTTAGTTTAAATAGATGATACGCTTATATATTACAACAGATGAAGATATGAACAGAATATAGAGCAATATAATAATACATTTGGAAATTGAATATGTTCTATTTTGTTAATTTTATACAATGACTTCTGCAAAATTGACTGAACATGGAATGAACCAAATATTTACTGATACATATTTCATTTGCATACGTATCATGCCTCAAAATAATGCTTATAAATGAAACTATAGAAAATTACTTAACATGTCATAAAATACTTCACTCTACCTATCTTAGGTATACTTAAAAGACCTACCTATCTTAGGTATACCTAAAAGACCTACCTATCTTAGATTCACCTACGAGAGGAACTTATTACAATTTCTATGAGAACTTATAGAAATTGCCATATAAAAATATAAATTCAAATCAATATTTTTAAAATAAGCATTTTTTTATAAATATTTACTAAAATAATAATAATCATAAAATCCATACATTCCCAACACAAACATGAGAGACGAGGAAAATCATAACTTAAGTAGACTATACCGTGCCTCGAAAATAAACAGCCACGTCCAACTCTTTTGAGAATTCTCTTCAAACGTTTGAATTTTCTTTAACTTCCAGCATTTGTCTCATAGTATTCACTTAGCAATGTAAACATTGTTTAAGTGTTTCCCTTCTTGAGATATCGATTATAATACTGTACAACAACAAACATTCATCTGATACTGCGGGACAGAATTTACTATTTAGTTAATCTGATTTAGAGATCCGCTAGTCTAATGACTAACTTATCTGAATTTGACTAAAAAACATGTCTTTTTTTAAAAATGTAAAAATTTGGGAAAATATATATAGATGCTCAAATACACCCTCAGACTGAGTATTAATTTTCTCACTTTATTTCATACACGAGTATAAATAGCGTTATACTCGGTATAAAATCATTTTTTTCCCACTTCTCTACAAATACTATTATAGTATAGTAATAATTGCATAAAGCTTTTTAAAAAAGGTAAAAATCAATTGTTTCCCTTCTAGAGATATCGATCACAATGCTGTACAACAACAAACATTCATCTGATACTGCGGGATAGAATTCACTATTTAGTTAATCTGATTTAGAGATCCGCTAGTCTAATGACTAACTTATCTTTGGCCAAAGGAGATAACCTTGTTTGTGTTTTTTGAGGAAAGTCAACATTTTGTCGAATATTTATGACGATTTATTTACATAACTGATGCAGCTGAATTTTGTTTTTTTTTTTATTATACCTATATATTCACACTACTTTGTAAATACGAATACAATAATAAAATATAGTGGGGAACGGAGTGTCTTAACACTAGGTCCTCTCTGCCTACCCTGCTGTGTGCGGGATACAGCGTGAAGCTAAAAAAAAATAAAAAAAAGAAAAAATAAAATAATTATTATAAAAAACTTTTAAAAAAACTTTATATTATAAATTAATATTTTTTAATTTTGATTAAAATTTTAAAAAAATAAATATTTTTTACATAGGGTAAAACTAGGTAAAACGCCCCAGTTGACAAAACGCCCCACAGCCCTAGCAGGCACATTAAGAAAGCTAGATGATACACGTATTGCACGGAGAGTAGCCATAAGTTGATAAACAACATAGCTAATGTGCACGTGTGGTTTATTATGCTCCCTTAAAAAATATTAATAAATTTAGTGTTTCAGTGAAGTTACAATTTGTGGTAAGTTGCAAACATTTTTTTATATTTTAATACTCATTAAATTTAAGTTAAATTGATATTAACTGTTGAAAATACACATAAATACACTTTATTATAAATGTTCGTTAAACGTGATAACTTTGAAATTGAGGCTTTTTTCTTGATAGGGCGTTTTAAAAAGCAAAATTTGCAATATGCCCCACCGCATGTTTTTTAAAATGCCCCCGTACCGAAATTACATAGATACCAATTTATATTGTATTTTAATTACAGAGTATGTCTCTTAAATATAAACGCAAGACTCTTCGAGCTTCTTGGAGGCAATGCGATCTGTATGAAGTAAAAAAAATGGAGAGAATGAAGCTTCAAAGCACTTCAAAGTTCCATCTTTGAGAAGCACCTTAAAACTGTTCGGATATGGACATAAATAAAAGCGTTGAATGTACAGAAAATTACTACATAACAAAGTCTTCTGAAGACTGGATTCAAGTTTGACACGTTAAGGGTACCACGTTTGTGTAACAACTATGGGCAGAAAGCTGAGAGAGAAGCTGTTAAAAGCAGTAAGATTTGATTTTATTCTATTCAACTATTTTATGATGATTTTAATTTGGTTTATGTCAAAGTTAATTGAAAAGACTGTTATGTTAATCATTAATTTAGAAGACTGGTGTTTTTTATTGTTACAACTTTTCTTTTAATTAATTACTTACAAATGAAAATGTTTTTTTTTTTATTTAGAGTTTTTAAGGACTTTGAAGTCTTGCCTTACATTTGTGTTATGTTTGTAAGTTATTAAACTATTGATATATTGTGTTTTTTTACGTTTTGGATAAAATTTAGGTATGGACATATATGAGGACATTTTAAATTGCATGGGACATTTTATAATACAAAACGAGGCGTATTAGGTAACATGTACCTGATAAAACGCCCCACTCCATGTCTGCAAAAAAATTGAAATAGATCTTTAACCATCGTTCCAATTACATTAAGGTTTTGTAAAATTATTGTTAACGAACCAATTAACGTCCAGGAATAAAAGAAATAATTAAATCTATGATTATTTGGGTTTTATTGAAGGTTAAAAAAAAGTGGGGCGTATTACCAAGTTTTACCCTATATAGAATAAGTTATGGCGCAATGGGTTAACGTCTGACCGTAAACTGCATTGATTATGGGTTAATTGGGAACGAATTATCTTAACAAATGGGTCTCTCTGACTATCCAGAATACAGGAAAAATCACGACCCTGCTCCAATTAAACAAAAAACATTATATTGTTCCCACAAATCCAACAGCTTATCTAGACGTTAAGCTATAAACTTTACTTTCAGATGCTATGCTATATCGTTATACACAATAGTTTACTAACAGAGTACATTAAACGGGAGTTCCGTTAAGCCTAATGGTACCACGGGATCCCTTATATAAATAAGTAGTTGTGGGTGAAGTTGGCAAAAATAACTGTTCGCCTAACGAAATCTCTCCGCTTCAACTTGTTAATTAGTTTCGTTTCGTCTACTTTCTGTGTGTACGGATTACGTCTGTTTTTGGTATTAACGTGGCTTTGGGCGATCAAGTATTTCGTGTTTTTATATTGTTTCTTATATGTTTAGGGGATAATAGAGAGATTATCCGCCGTGTGATCCCGGCTTAGAATAGGATTACCCTGGTATTGGAGGTGTCGTAAGAGGCGACTAAAATACGTGTGGTAGAGTCAAGTTGCCAGTGATGGCACTCGTACGGGCCGACTCGACCGGACCACCACCACCCTCGGCATCTGAAACCGGCGTGAAGTAGTGGCTCTATGCCACTGCGTTTCGCATTAGGTGTTGCCGGGCACCGGAGCCCAAGACTTTGCTTCGGACGACCGTGTCCGTATCTACGCGTGCCTATACAGGTCCCACAGTGGTAATGCGGAAACGGATCGACTCATGGAGCATATGCAATCGGCCATTGATGATATGCTCTCACAGACCCCCTCCGCTGTGGTCGTGATACTCGGTGATTTTAACGCCCATAATGCCGACTGGCTTGGGTCACGGACCACCGACCACGCGGGGAGGGCTTCATTTGACTTTGCTTCGGCAAATGGACTGTCCCAATTGGTTGATTCACCTACACGAATCCCGGACGTGGACAGCCACAATGCCTCCTTATTGGACCTTCTGCTGACTTCAAATCCGGAACAGTACCAGGTATCAGTCGAGGCCCCTTTAGGGTCCTCTGATCACTGCCTGGTACGGAGTGTGGTGCCAATTAAACGCAGCAGTTGCAGAACACCCGCAACTCGTCGTGTCTGGCACTACAAGTCAGCAGATTGGGATGGGATGCGTACATTTTACTCATCTTATCCCTGGGGGCCGGTGTGCTTCTCTTCTGATGATCCTAGTGTCTGTGCCGCCGCTGTCGCCGATGTGGTTCTACAGGGTATGGATCTCTATATTCCAAGCTCTGTGGTGCCTATC
This sequence comes from Dryas iulia moderata, assembly GCA_019049465.1. Taxonomy (NCBI): domain Eukaryota; kingdom Metazoa; phylum Arthropoda; class Insecta; order Lepidoptera; family Nymphalidae; genus Dryas; species Dryas iulia. The sequence continues at coordinate 10,769,541 of CM032440.1, read as the reverse complement.
GGTGGCAAGTCACGGCCTTGGTTTGGCTTGGTTAGCCCACCGCTGGGCTGCTGCCATCGAAAGCAAGGGAGAGGGCCTGGCAGTTAGTTTGGACATGGCGAAGGCCTTTGATCGGGTGTGGCATCGGGCGCTCCTAGCGAAACTTCCATCCTATGGGCTTCCTGAGAATTTGTGCAAGTGGGTCGCTAGTTTTCTCACCGGGCGCAGCATTAAGGTCGCTGTTGACGGTTTTTTCTCTAACTCTGCAAATCTGAATGCTGGCGTCCCGCAAGGCTGTGTGCTGTCCCCCACGCTATTTCTCCTGCATATCAATGACATGTTAGAGAATCCTGGCATTCATTGCTATGCGGATGATAGCACGGTGGACGCCGTATATACCGGCCGTGCAGGTCTTTCTCGGGATACCGTCGACGAGTGCCGAATAAAACTTGTGTCTTCTGTTGAGGCATCCCTCGCGAATGTCTCCTTATGGGGTGAAAGGAACCTGGTTCAATTCAACCCCAAGAAGACACAAGTTTGCGCGTTGACCACTAAAAAATCCCCATTTGTCGTATCACCAGTATTCGAGAACGCTCCCCTTAAAGCCGAGCCTTATATCAGCTTATTGGGCCTTAAAGTTTCGAGTGAGTGCCAGTATCGCGATCATCTGGAAAGCAAGGCCAAATTGGCCTCGAAGAAGCTGGGTGTCATCGGCCGAGCTAGACAGTACTTCACGTCCAAACACCGATTGTCCCTGTATAGGGCCCAGGTGCGGCCTCATATGGAGTACTGTTCTCATCTCTGGGCCGGTGCCCCCCAGTATCAGCTTGAACCATTTGATCGCATACAACGCAGAGCCATTCGAATCATTGGGGACCCAGTAATCTGTGAAGGGCTTGACACTTTGGCATTGCGTAGAGACGTTTCTTCACTGTGCGTTCTCTATCGCATTTACAACGGGGAGTGTTCTGGAGAACTGTTTGACTTGATACCTGCCGCCGAATTCTCCAACCGCACAGTACGTTCCAAACTTAAATACCATCCACACCATCTGGATACTTGGCATTCGAGTACTGTGCGGTTTCGTAGGACTTTCCTTCCACACGCCACTCAACTGTGGAATGACCTACCGGCGGCAGTGTTTCCAGGTCGATACGACATGAATACCTTCAAAAGGCGCGTTTACCTCCATCTCAAAGGCCGGCAACGTCCCTGTAGCTCCTCTGGTGTTACACGGGGCCGTGGGCGGCGGTGTTCACTTAACACCCGGTGACCCGAACGCTCGTTTGCCTTGTCCTTTCCATAAAAAAAAAAAAAAAAAAAAAAAAAATAGAGAGGAATTGGTGGTGAAAGTGTGACTGTAAAACGGCTGGTTGTGGATTCGATTCCCACTCGAGGAGTGGAATTATTTAATATTTCCATCTTTTTCGCTCTGGTGTCGAGGTAAACGCGGCGTTATGCTCCGCCACTTAACACCCATTGCCTCCGCATTCGGTGAAAAGTAGGGAACGGAGTGTCTTAACACTAGGTTCCCTCTGTCTACCCTGCTACGTACGGGATACAGCGTGAAGCTAACAAAAAAAAAACAAAAAATAATTGATCTGTAATTATGTGAATTTGGAGTTAACCTACATATGTATATTAAATACATACACAATCAGCGTTCAAAAATTACTTATTGATTAAATGTCATTTTCAGCTTCATGTTTTTCTCCAATGCATTGTAATGCATAAGTCAGGGAGGAACTAGTGTTAAAATAGGTTTTTCTCTACTCTCTGAGTGAAATTAAGAGATTGCATGGCACGCCGTAGATCTTAACGCCACGCTTTGTCTTACTAAATAGAGCAGTGAAATTTAAATAATATTTCGTTCCCTCTAATAGGAATCGAACCCACAACCAACGCACTAATCGCCTCTATCTACTACGATTAACCAGGTTTTTTTTATCTTCACGCTGTATCCCGCACACAGCAGGGTAGGCAGAGGGGACCTAGTGTTAAGACACTCCGTTCCCTACTTACCGCCGAATTCGGAGGCATTGCGTGTTAAGTGGCGGAACTAAACGCCGCGCTCTGTCTCTGCTACCGAAAAGCGAAGGGAATGGAAATATTACACATTTCCAACTCCTCGAACGGGAATTGAACCCACAAGCAGTCGTTTACAGTCATACGTTCGTGCCACGAATGGCCACAACATTTTCAAACTATAATTTCAAAAATATTCAAGCCCATAGTCTGTACTAGCACTACAAGTAATCTGATAAGAAGATAAGCCGCTACAACATGAAACTTATAATATTTAATACTACAGTCTTAATTTATACGATTTTCATGTTAAATGCTCGTAAAAGATCTCCAAGGCAATTATGGAAATTGTGAATACATACATACGTATTATAATATCGTTATCATAAATTAATTTGCTTTTATTAATACTTGGATGGTAATAAAAGTTTACTATGCATTTTTGTAGCATTCAATGTTTTAACAATAAATAAATTATTTACAATAATTTTAATTTTACGGTATTTTTGGTTTTAATTATAATTTTCGCTTATAATATAAGATTTAAAAGTAAAATATTAATAATAATAGGACTATTTATAATAATTTTTTTAGCTTCACGTTATATTCCGCACATAGCAGGGTAGGCAACCTACTGTTAAGACACTCCGTTGCCCGCTTTCCACCAAAATCGGAGGCATTGCGTGTTAAGTGGCGGAACTTAACGCCGCGCTTTGTCTAGGTACCAGAGCGAAGAAAATGGAAATATTAAACATTTCCACTCCTCGAGTGGGAATCGAACCCACAACCAGTCCAGAACTACATAACTTTCTTAAAAACTTTAATCCCTTATTTCAACCCTTTAGAGGTTGAAAAATAAGTAGCCTATGTTTACTACCTTCATTCTGGATTATTTACTACCTTCATTCTAAATTTCATCCAAATCGGACTGGTAGATTAGCCGCCTTATAATATAAGTATGGATTCAATTTCATAGTGCCACGAGTATTTTGACACGAGGTTCTATTTATAGACATATTCTTAAGTTTGCGTACAAAAATATATTACAAAAAAATTAGACTTAAAATCCTATTCTTATATAGAAGAGAACCAATATACCTAACTATATAATATAGATGCTAACAACAAAAATAAGTTGTAATAAAGCGTATAAGAATTTCGACGCAGCGTAGTAGAGCACATGGCTCAGTGGTGAGAGCGCCTGGACGGTACACAGGAGGTGCGGGTTCGAACCCCGCTGCGTTCAAATTTTTATACGTTTTCTAAATGTCTTTTTCTATTTACCTAAGTGTGGAATAACATTTTAAAATGTTTAAAAAAGTTAACAGATATTCTACATTTTTTCTTGTTTAATTATTTTTTCTTCATAAGTAAAGCAATATTAATTTACCCTCAATTTAGCCGTAAGTCGAAAAATTACATATAATTGGGTGTTGGATAAATATTTACCATATTTATTTAACACCAATTACTACTTTGCTCCATGAAATATTGTAAGTTAATGAACTGATTAACATATAATATTATCATAATTAGCATGGTAAAGAGTATAACGAAAATTCTTTAAGCTTTTATTTACCTTTTAGGGTTACTGTTCAATTGTTTAATGTAACAGTACATACAAAGAAAAATCAAGTAAATCTGCTAGTATTAGAGTAGACATGGAGAAAAAACCTACCGTTACAAAAAAACGTTTTTTTAGTATCTGTTAAATTTAGTGAAAGTACATTACTTCCGTAAGAACTTTACTCCACGAACTTCCCAGAGCGGCGAAACGAGAAAATATAAATAATTTGATTATAACTATAATATAGTAATTTTAATATAGGGTAAAACTTGGTAATACGCCCCACTTTTTTTTAACCTTCAATAAAACCCAAATAATCATAGATTTAATTATTTCTTTTATTCCTGGACGTTAATTGTTTCGTTAACAATAATTTTACAAAACCTTAATGTAATTGGAACGATGGTTAAAGATCTATTTCAATTTTTTTGCAGACATGGAGTGGGGCGTTTTATCAGGTACATGTTACCTAATACGCCTCGTTTTTTATTATAAAATGCCCCATGCAATTTAAAATGTCCTCATATATGTCCATACCTAAATTTTATCCAAAACGTAAAAAAACACAATATATCAATAGTTTAATAACTTACAAACATAACACAAATGCAAGGCAAGACTTAAAAGTCCTTAAAAACTTTAAATAAAAAAAAAACATTTTCATTTGTAAGTAATTAATTAAAAGAAAAGTTGTAACAATAAAAAACACCAGTCTTCTAAATTAATGATTAACATAACAGTCTTTTCAATTAACTTTGACATAAACCAAATTAAAATCATCATAAAATAGTTGAATAGAATAAAATCAAATGTTGCTGCTTTTAACAGCTTCTCTCTCAGCTTTCTGCCCATAGTTGTTACACAAACGTGGTACCCTGAACGTGTCAAACTTGAATCCAGTCTTCAGGAGACTTTGTTATGTAGTCATTTTCTGTATATTCAACGCTATTTATGTCCATATCCGTTTTAAGGTGCTTCTCAAAGATGGAACTTTGAAGTGCTTTGAAGCTTCATTCTCTCCCATTTTTTTTACTTCATACAGATCGCAATGCCTCCAAGAAGCTCGAAGAGACTTGCTTTGATATTTAAGAGACATACTCTGTAATTAAAATACAATATAAATTGGTATCTATGTAATTTCGGTACGGGGGCATTTTAAAAAACATGCGGTGGGGCGTATTGCAAATTTTGCTTTTTAAAACGCCCTATCAAGAAAAAAGCCTCAATTTCAAAGTTATCACGTTTAACGAACATTTAAAATAAAGTGTATTTATGTGTATTTTCAACAGTTAATATCAATTTAACTTAAATTTAATGAGTATTAAAATATAAAAAAATGTTTGCAACTTACCACAAATTGTAACTTCACTGAAACACTAAATTTATTAATATTTTTTAAGGGAGCGTAATAAACCACACGTGCATATTAGCTATGTTGTTTATCAACTTATGGCTACTCTCCGTGCAATACGTGTATCATCTAGCTTTCTTAATGTGCCTGCTATGGCTGTGGGGCGTTTTGTCAATTGGGGCGTTTTACCTAATTTTAATATAGTCATAGCACACACAAAGCGTAACTGTAAAAACAACAGATTGTGGGTTCGATTACCACTTGAGGAATTGATATATTTAGCTTTTCATTTTCTTCGCTTTGGGGCAAGGCAAAGCGCAGCGTTGAAATCCGCTACTTAACAGGCATTGTCTGTCTCAACATTAGGTTGCTTTTCCCTCCACCAAGTTTCTTACACTTAAACCTACACTTAGATATATTTAATTTTCAAAAAGTAATAGAAATACAAAAATTTACACAAAATAATGTTAAAAGTTATATATAATATTGTCTTAATTAAGAGTTAATTTAATTATAAAAATAAGTATACTAAATATAATAGGATAATTCGTTTAAGTAATTTAAAACGTCATTTTAGTTTTGAGTAGCATGTCAATGTAATTTAAGAATTGTAATCAAATCATTTTAAGGAAAAAAAAGGATACGAGACCGAGTGTCTGTAGTGTTGAAGTATTTAAATATGAAAAAAAAAACATTAGATTGCCTTTGACTACCCTGCTGTATGCGGAATACAAAGTAACGCTTAAATATAACACAATCTGGGGTCGAACCGACCACAATTACTTACATCTACACCTGACTACCGAACACCTTTCCACTGTGAATATATAAAAAATATAAAAATATATAAAAACCAGAAATTGTGGCCAGTCGTGGCCCAGTGGCACAAGCGTGTGACTGTAAATGACTGGTTGCGGGTTCGAATCCCACTCGAGGAGTGGAAATATTTAATATTTCCATTTTCGTCGCTCTGGTGTCGAGATAAAGCGCGGCGTTAAGTTCCGCCACTTAACACGCAATGCCTCCGAATTCGGCGGAAAGTGGGGAACGGAGTGTCTTAACACTAGGTTCCCTCTGCCTACCCTGTTGTGAGCGGGATACAGCGTGAACCTAAAAAAAAAGAAAAAAGATATATAAAAACAAAAAAAATATATAAAAACAAAAAGTCCTACTGTAAAGAAAAAAACCACAAGAATTTAAAAACACGATCAAAGCATTCTACTGACTCATCGACTCCCCGCCCCGCCCTTTCTGTGTCGAAGCTGAAAGATTCGACTACTCAACCTATACGATCTGCGAGTATGTGCATGTAACAACGACCCTCCCTAAGAATGTTGCTATTTTTATGGTAAGAAAATTGTATTTTATTTTAGATTTATTTTCTTAATAAAATCACTGAAATGATATTAGAATGTATATGTTGACACCTAACCCTAGTATCAGTGGCCAGTCGTGGCCCAGTGGCACAAGCGTGTGATTGTAAACGACTGGTTGTGGGTTAGATCCCCACTCGAGGAGTGGAAATTCTATATCCATTTCCTTCGCTCTGGTGTCGAGGTAAAGCGCGGCGTTAAGTTCCGCCACTTAACATGCAAGCCTCCTCTGCCTACCCTGCTGTGTGCGGGATACAGCGAGAAGCTAAAAAAAAAAAAAAAAATACAACTCCTACAACTTTATGCTGTTTTCCGCAATGATGGGTGGACAAGCTGATGTCAAGACACTGACTACTTTTTCCTAAGCTCGAGATATTATGTGCTAAGTCGGCGGCCCTCAAAGTCGGTTTTTATCTTAATAGAACAGACAAACAAAAATAAATTAAATTGCATAAACATTCGCACGTGCAATCAAATACTGCCCCATTACCATACAATGACCTCCAATCAGCGGATACAGAAAATGAAGTATTACTACTACTTTCAGATTGTTCGACTGTAGGTAAATGTGAAAGTTGCTAGAATATAAGGAAATTAGTGTTCACTCAAAATTTAGAGTGCCTGGCCTGGCCGACTTGGCGCAGCAAAACCTGTTCTATTAATATAATCATTATCTCACGTGGGAATCGAACCCGCAATCACCCTGTGAAAAATCAGACGCAGTCCCATTACTCTACAATGCCCTTGAATTAGCGGAAACAGTCTTTGTTACAGTATAAGATTTTTTTTTAGCTTCACGCTGTATCCCGCACACAGCAGGATAGGCAGAGGGAACCTAGTGTTAAGACACTCCGTTCCCGTATAAGATTTGTATGAATATAAAAAAAATCATAAATAAAAGTATCTTCTGGGGACTAAATCAGAAATGAAAGATATGCTAAGCAGAAAGTAGCTAATCAGGTTTTAAAAAAAGTATCATTTATTTGGTTTCATACAAAAATGCTAGTATATAATATAAGAAGTAATAAAATCATTGCCTAAGAACATTTACTTCAGCGGTACCAGGTGTGACTAAAACACTTAATTCACGGATAAAATTTTGTTGACATTTTACGCTGATATGGGTTTTCGGAATGCCACTTATTATCGGATTCCTAAACCCTATAAAATATTATGACATAAGCGATGGAATTTCACATATTTGAGAATAAAAACAATTAATCGCTATTTAAATTGTCGATGCAAATACCCACAATGTGTGTAATAATGTTATTTTAAATATTTTTAACCTTAAAAATTAATATATTTATGCATTTTCTTTGAACTTCACGTTTTTTCATAACAGGTACTTAGGAATTAATCGAGTCGATAAATCGATCTCTTTCAGCCCAAATTCTAAAAATTATTTAGGGGAGAACCTTCACGCGGTATCCCGCACACAGCAGGGCAGGCAGAGGGAACCTTAAGACGCCGTTTTCCACTTTTCTCCGAATTTGGAGGCATTACGTGTTAAGTGGCGGAACTTACTGACGCTTTGCCTCGATACCAGAGCGAAGAAAATGGAAATATTAAATATTTCCACTCCTCGAGTGGGAATCGAACCCTCAACCAGTCGTTTACAGTCACACACGTGTACCACTGCGCCACGGCTGGCCCCAACTCAACGAGTTGAGAAACGAGTGGAGAAACTCAACAGCGATTTATCATATAACAGAGCATACAAATAATTTAAAGTTTAAATATAATTTAAAATCGATTATATATATCAAATCGAACCCATAACTTATACTTTACACAGTTTCTCGCACTGTATATAGCAGAATAGTCAGAGAGAACCAAATGGTAAGTCACTCCGTTCTCCACTCTCTTTTATAGATAGATTTTCATTTAGAAACTAATAATAAAATTAAATATACTTAAAAAGTATATTTTTTTTAAAGAGCTGAAATAGCTGGTCAAACAAGACAGAAAAGGAAATAAAACACAAACATTAGTAAATATAGTTTAATTTATAAATGTCAAATATTTCCATGTACTATCAGCCAAACGTCAAGTCTTTAGCATTTGTAAAACCATCTTTAAATAAGTCTAAAAGTCTATTAAAAAACTGTCCATCAAGTACTTTTCCTTCACTGAATACTTTGTCCATTCCTGACTTTACCTTATGACCAATATCTGAAAATATTATAAAACACTACATAAAACAGGCCTCGACGCAACTCAGCTGATAGTAGAACGCATGGATTAGCGGTCCAGGAGACGCTGGTTCGAATCCCGCTGCGTTCAAATTTTTATACGTTTTCTAAATGTCATTTTTAAATTTCCTAAGTGTGGAATAATACTTTAAAAATGTAAAAAGTATTTAATAAATAGCATTCTCTCTTGCTTTGGCAAGATTGTTCGTAGAATAAACTTTGGGTAACAGAAATTTTTAAAATTTTCTTTATAAAGATGCTAACAACATAAATAAATTGTAATAAGCGTATAACAATTTCGACGTAACTGGTAGCAGAACGCATGGCTTAGCAGTCAGAGCGCTTGGACGGTTTCCAGGAGGCGCGGGTTCGAATCCCGCTGCGTTCAAATTTTTATACATTTTCTAAATGTCTATTTCAATTTTCCTAAGTGTAGAATAACACTTTAAATATGTTAAAAGTCTTACTTAATAATAAGGACAACACTTTGGCTGGCAGCTGCTTTAATCTTTCAGTAAAAGTAACTGTGCTGCTATTTTCTGTTTTTACATCTTCAAGATCATCTTCATGGGAAGGATCTCCATTTAATGTTTCACTGTATTCATTATCGGTAGGTTTTGTAGTTTCATTGTCTAACGTATCCAAATTCCCTTCTTCTGTGTTTTCAGTTGTGCTAGACTGACTATGGATAATCTGAAATTACATAAATGAATTATTTAAATACCTGGACCCACTCTTGTATGTCTTAACTATATCCTAATTGATTGTATCTAGATATATAGGAAAAAATACCTAGTTTTGCCTAAATTTTACTGACGGAGGCAAATTTGGCACAGTTAAAAAGTATATGAAGAAAAAAGAAAAGAAGAAGGAAGAAGTGCAGAGAGCCTATATTTTTAATATTAATAAACTACACAATGGGACTGTATCGCGACTGGTTGTGGGTTCGATTCTCACTCGAGGAGTGGAAATATTTATTATTTCCATTTTCTTCCCTCTGGTGTTGAGGCAAAGCGCGGCGTTAAGTTTCTGTTCTTACGTCTTCAAGATCATCTTCATGGGAAGGATCTCCATTTAATGTTTCACTGTATTCATTATTGGTAGGTTTTGTAGGTTCATTGTCTAACGTATCCAAATTCTCTTCTTCTGTGTTTTCAGTTGTGCTAGACTGACTATGGATAATCTGAAATTACATAAATGAATTATTTAAATACTTGGACCCACTCTTGTCGTGTGTCTTACCTGTATCCTAATGGATTATATCTAGATATATAGGGAAAAATACCTATTTGTGCCTAAGTTTTACTGACGGAGGACTGTGAAATTTGGCACGGTTAAAAAGTATATGAAGAAAAAAGAAAAGAAGAAGGAAGAAGTGCAGAGAGCCTATATTTTTAATATTAATATACTACAAAGTGAGACTGTAACGCGACTGGTTGTGGGTTCGATTCTCACTCGAGGAGTGGAAATATTTATTATTCCCATTTTCTTCCATCTGGTGTTGAGGCAAAGCGCGGCGTTAAGTTTCTGTTCTTACGTCTTCAAGATCATCTTCATGGGAAGGATCTCCATTTAATGTTTCACTGTATTCATTATTGGTAGGTTTTGTAGTCTCTTCTTCTGTGTTTTCAACTGTGTCAGATTGACTATGGATAATCTGAAATTACATAAATAAATTGGTTAAATACTTTGACCCACTCCTGTCGTGTGTCTTAACTATATCCTAAGTGATTGTATCTAGATATATAGGAAAAAATACCTTTTTGTGCTTAAGTTTTACTGACAGAGGACTTTGAAATTTGGCACAGTTAAAAAGTATATGAAGAAAAAAGAACAGTAGAAGGAAGAAGTGCAGAGAGCCTATATTTTTAATATTAATATACTACAAAGTGAAACTGGACTGAGGAGTGGAAATATTTATTATTTTCGTTTTCTTCGCTCTGATGTCGAGGCAAAGCGCGGCGTTAAGTTCCGCTACTTAACACGCAACGCCTTCGGAATTTAGCGTAAAATGAAGAAAGTAGTATCTTAATTCTAAGTTCGCTCTGTCTACCCTACTGTGTGCGGGATACGGCGTATAGCTAAAAAAATGAACTACAACTGCGTTAAAACTGTCTGTAAATACGACGATTGTAGGTCAATTTCCACTCTAGAGAATGTTTGTATGTTATTAAATTTTTTCCAGTAGTCATGGTCTCCAGGTACTGGTTCCTGGTTCAGGACAAAACACGCAAAGCCTCGATTGTTGCCAGAAAGAGGAAAACGGAGTCTTGACAATAGGTTTTTTCTGACTAGCCCTATGCTAAGCGGAAAAAGCGTGAAGCGTGAAAAGTCACATTAAATGAGTAAAATAGATATCACACACACTATCACGTGTTTCAGATACACTTTAGTATAAAGTCACACATATACACGTTGCCACATCCAAAGGTAATGCCTATTTTACTATAATATTATTTTTTCTATTATTATTAAAATTTTGTTTTCAACTTACCATAATAAATAATGTAAAAAGTTTAACAATATGTTTCATTTTTGAATTGTAAAAATATTATTGTATTTATTTCTAAGTTACTATGTTAAAGATTTTCTTTGTTACAAAACACAAGAAAGGAAATTCTAGGAAGCAAGAAGTGCATTATTTTTCGACCTCGTTAGTATTGCAGTCTGTTATTCTGTATACTGGCTAACAAGTAACCATTTACTTAAAAAGTATTTACTCGTAGAAGGTAAACATAAATTGTTATTAGATTATTAGAAAAAACATGTTTCAATTTTATTGTTAATTCGTCACACATTTCATTCATGAAATTAAAAAAATGTTAAACAATAATAGAGTAATTGATTAAGCAATTACAATTAGTTTACACGGTTTTGTGGTTAAGGCGGTATTGTAACTATTTATAATGATATGTAGCTTATCTTATCCTGACTTGAGAATATCGATTATGCATGGCGCATTGCGTTTGACTCCCATTCGGGGAAATGATCATAATAAAAAATATTTTCATTTCTACGCTATATACGCCATAGATAAAAGACGGTAAAACTCAATTTCGAGTAGAAAGTGGGGAACAAGTGTTGTACCGCTAGGTACTGTCCATCTACCATCTTATGTAGGAGAAAGCGTAAGATTTACGCGTAAATATGTTTATCGTTACTGAAAGAAATAATTATATTTAAAATTTTCCCGACAAAGAGCGACGTTGGGTTCCACTATCCAATACTTATATTAGGCGGTAAGTGGAAGACAGAGTGTCTTAACACTCTGTCCTCCATTCAGTCTTCCTCCACTCGAGTTAACTTCGAAATTTTTAGTCATTCAGTTTTAAATATACAGTTGTATTTTTTATATAGAATATTACTCCGTTAACTCAAAAACTCAAAGCTAAATGTAAAAGAGATATGTTTAAAATTTCATCAATTCAATACATTTTGAACATCCCGCACTTTTTCCTGCCCAAATGTAAATTAAATGATGAATAGATTTTCGGGCGAATGCGCTCGGCTGTAACCAGAAAAAACGAACAGCGCACATTAATTCAAAATGTATTTTTGTTTTTGTTTCTTCTGCCATGCTTGCTTGTTATAATTTTCATATCAGATATTATTTAAGTGTTTTTTGTTAAATGTGGAATAACACTTTAAAAATGTTTAAAAATATTTAATAAATAGCATTCTCTCTTGAAAAACGATTGTTCGTAGAACAATCTTTGGGTAGCAGAAATTTGTCAAAATCTCTCTACAGAGATGCTAACAACAAAAATAAGTTGTAATAAAGCGTACAAGAATTTCTACGCAGCTGGTAGTAGAACGTATGGCTCAGTAGTTAGAGCGCATGGACAGTATTCAGGAGATGCGGGTTCGAATCCCACTGCGTTCAAATTTTTTATACATTTTTTAAATGTCTTTTTCATGAGTAAATTTGCTTAACTTTATGGGCTATAGTAATGTTTGCTCAGAGATCACTCACTCATTTCTAACTTCGCTTAAGCTTTACGTGTTTAGCTCGTTTAGCAAAGATAATTAGAGAAAACCTAGTCTTAAAAAACTACATTACTATTATATACACTACATTACTTTAATATATTTTATTATATTACTATTTGTAAT